>CM037880.1:214506400-215706400 GCA_021292165.1 Shinisaurus crocodilurus | reverse complement strand
ACAGGTGGGTTTTTTTGTTTTTTTTTACTGCTGCAGTGTAATGGGTGGTGATGGTGGTATGGAGAATGAGAATATGTCCTCTAGTTATATCACCAAGAGATGGAAGGTGACATTTTTGGGGAACCCCCCCCCCCACCGATACCATAGGTGTGCAGCTTGGCTTGCTTGCACGAGTTAGTATCTCTGGCAGAGTATTCTTGGGTGTGACCTCTGTTTGTATGCCCTACACAGTGTTCTCCAGCCTTGGGGTCCCCAGATGTTTTTGGCCTACAGCTCTCAGCATGCCCCAGCCAGCTACGCTGGAACCCAAGGTTGGAGAACACGTCCCTACACCTTGTTCCTTGCTGGCTAAGGGGCCCCAGTAGCACTCTCTTGCCCAGGCATTCTCTCCCCCTTCTCCAACTTCTGAAGCCAGAGCTTAGAGTCGCAGAGGGTTAGAAGCTGCCAGTGTTCAGTAATGGCCAGGAGCGATCACGATGTCCCTGTCTTTTTTCAAGCTGAAATAATGGTGCATGGAGGAAAAAAAATGATGTTGCTGATTTGTCAGGCAGCCAGAGCTCAGACAGTGAGAATAGCAATGGGGAGCGGCGGCTGCTATCTCAGAGGCTGATCCTCTAGTGAAAAGAGACTTTTGAAGGGGTGTGCTGTGGTCCAAAGATCTGCACTGCAGCCCTGTTCCATCCTGACCTAAAGATGGCAGTTTTGACACTGGCCCTTTTATAGACTGTGCCTTCAATGGCAACCTAATTTAGAAGGTGCTGCTCTTGTGTGTGTGTGTGTGTGTGTGTGTGTGTGTATGTGTATGCATATGGGCAGGGGGAGTAAGTGATAGGAAAAGGTCTACCTGCTTAATTTCTCTGTGTCAGGAACTGGGCTAGTAAAAAAAAGTTGGCAGCTATATCTTGGCTGGGTTCAGACAGCATACCCAAGGGCTCAGTATGGGCTGAGTGTGGGTTGTTGTTGAACCGTTAGTTATTGTTGAACTGCAGGTTATCGTGTTGTCTGAACCCAGCTGCGCTAACAAGCCATGGCTTGTTAACCATGAACAACCCTTGAAGAGAACCCATGGTTTGTTGTTGGGTTGTGAACTGTGGGTTGTTCACCATGGTTTGTTATCTCAGCTGGGTTCAGACAACACGAGAACCCACATTTCAACAACACCCCACAGTTCAACGACAACCCACACTCCACCCTTGAGTATGGGCTATCGTGTTGTCTGAACCCAGTCATTGACTAGAACTTGATGGAAATTGTAATATCGGCTGCTTAAATCAACGCGGTAATGTAACCACTAGTTACAGTGGGAGGAAAGGGTTAATTGAACAATTTTTATTTATTTATTTATTTATTATATTTTTAAATCGCCCATCTGGCCGGCCACCCGGCCACCCTGGGCGATGTACAACAGGATAAAATAGAATAAAACACCATTAAAAAACACACAATTAAAACAATATAAAAGTTTTTTTAAAAATCCTAACCCACCCCATATTCCCGCCTGAAAAGCCATGTTTTTAAAGCCCGGTGGAAGTTCATCAACAATCCCCGGGATGCATGTTTTGTAACCCCTCCTCCCTACTTCTGGCCTCTCTGTGGCCAACTCTGTTTCCCTCTCTGCCTCTCCAACCTGATGGATGCAGAGTCTGTGCAGGCTTCCAGCCAGTGACCTCCAATGAAGCAGACTCTTAACATCAAAGACTCTAATCTGCCTATATGTATCCTGCATATATGAATAAACGGACTGTAAGTAAAACGAACAAATGTCTTTATTAGTTTTAAACCTTGTATGGACAATCTGTTCCTTTCAAGAGTTTCTTAGCAGGGTTTAGCAACCCACATGGTGATAACCAGTTTCAAAAACCAGGCTGCGCATACGGGGGAAAGCTCTGCTTTCTCCTAACCGGCATAGGACCGACACCTTTCCATATCCTCCGACAGAACTGGGGCTTCCCTCCAAACCTCTTGGGAAGTTATTCCACCTGCCTCGCCCTTCCTCCACAGCTCAGTGGCAGCACATCTGCTTTGCATGCAGAAGGCTCTAGGTTCAGGCCTCAGCATCTCCAGCTAGGGCTGGCAACTCTGGACAGCTGCTGCCAATCAACGTAGACCAGTCTTCCCAAACCTGGTGCCCTCCAGACGTTTGGGACTACAGTGCCCAGCATTCCTCACCATTGGCCATGCTGGCTGGGGCTGATGGGAGTTAAAATGCAAATGATCTGGTGGGCACCTGACTGGGGAAGGTTGGTGTAGACCAGGGCTCTCCAACCTTGGGTCCCCAGATGTTGCTGGCCTACAGATCCCAGCATACCCAGCCAGCATGGCTAATGGCAAGGGATTCTGGGAGCTGTAGTCCAGCAACATCTGGGGACCCAAGGTTGGAGAGCCCTGGTGTAGGACAATACTGGGCTAGGTGCACCAGTTGTCTGAGTGGGTGTAAGGCAGCTTCCTGTGATGCTAACGTACAGGAGAAGGGCAGAAGAAGCAGTGTAGTTATCTGGCAAGGAGCAAGCTGTCTCGAGAACCCGCATCAAATTCAGATGCCTGAGTATGAGATGCTGTTTGTTTGGCCACTCTCAAAGAGCATGTTATGTGTTGGATTTACAGGGTACAACTTTCTTAATGATGATATGGCTTCCCCCCCCCCCCCCCCGTAGTGGTTTCCAGTGTTCTGCAAATGTGGATGCCTCGTGCTTCCTGTCATTTGGCATAGCTGCAATGGCCTGAGATAGTCCATTCAGACCTCTTGCAGTGGGGAGAGGCTCAAGATGCACACAAGCACAGCCGGAGGGAGGTGCATTTCTCTTGTGCTTCTTTTGCATGGGTTTTACATACAAACTTGTTTGGAGTTGTGGGTATAGCTTGGAAAATATAGATCACTGGATCCCAATGAGGTGGCACTGTATAAGTCAGGGTGGGCAACACGCAGCCCACATACCCCCTCTGCAGGCCACATGCATCCTCCCACCACCACCACCACCACCACCACTATGCTCATGCATACAGTAAGTGTACATCGCAGGGAAAAAAAAAAGATAGGTCTCTGCCCAGAAAATCTAAAAATGAGTCACTTATGTATACAAGATGAGAATGGTAGTACGGTTTTCCTGGGGAGGGGATGCGTAGCAGAAGCAAAGGCATTGGTCCTTATTATGAAGCTGTCCCAGTTCAGCACCAGTAGAGATCATCAGAATCATCCACCCAGCAGTAAAGCTGCACATCTTTACAGTCTTCCTAAAAGAAAGGACGTCTAAGCACATTCATGAGTTGTCTTCATTTGTCTTTATTCCCTCTCCCTCCCCCTCCCCTGCCCCAGCTCAGATAATTTTTGTGTTTTCTTTTTCTTCTTTTTTTATCCAATTGAAGCTGCAAGAAAGAGTTCCTTTAGCTTGGTGAAATCTACCAGCACAGATTCAGTGTTCAGTTTAAAGTCAATTTTACTTTGGAGATGATTGAACGCATTTGGGCTCCAGACTGGGTCAGGCTGACCCAAGAAGGTATAGTCTAACTAGGAAAGCGGCGGGGTGGGTGGGTGGAAGTCTGGCTCATCCAGAAAAAAAGTCATATTGATGGTTGGGCTGTGGAAGGAATTCCAGGCCTCTTTTGGTGTGTGAGGGCAAGAGAGAAGGCAGAAACAATCCCCGGGGAAGTGAGGCTTGTATGATGGATGAATTACTCAGCTGTCTGAGTCAGGCACGGCTCACCACAGCTGCAGCCCAGACTGGCTACCTGCTCTTCAGCTGTTTCAGAGGTTATTTTTAATCCATATAAAGTTGGGTTACCAGTTCAGAATTTTTAAGAGGGGCAATGTAGGTTTCTCAGCAAGGTTGAGAGACCCGCTCTTGAATAGATTCAAGATTAAATGGCAAAACCCCCACCCTACTGTATTTTAGGGTGCAGCCCTATGCTTATTTAGAGAGCCAGTGCGGCATAGTGGTGAGAGTGTTGGACTGGGACTCGGGAGATCCAGGTTCTAGTCCTCACTTGGCTAGGAAGCTCATGGGGTGACTTTGGGCCAGTCACTGACTCTCAGCCTAACCTACCTCACAGGGCTATAGTTAGGATAAAATGGAGAGGAGGAGGTGGAGGATTATGTAAGTTGCCTTGGGTTCCTGGCAGGAAAAAAAGGTGGGATATAAAAAATAAATAAATAAAATGCAATTACGGTAGTTAAACAGTAGCAGAAAAGCATTCCAAATTGCTACCATTTAAACTACAACCAGTGTGGTATAGTGGTTAGAGTGTTGGACTGGGAGTCGGGAGACCCGGGTTCTAGTCCCCACTTGGCCAGGAAGCTCACGGGGTGACTTTGGGCCAGTCACTGTCTCTCAGCCTAACCTACCTCACAGGGTTGTTGTGAGGATTAAATGGAGAAGAGGAGGCGGATTATGTAAGCTGCCTTTGGTTCCTTGCAGGAATTAAAGGTGGGATATAAATATAATAAATATATAAGTAATAAATAATTTAGACAGGAAAAAATCCTACAACTCCCCGCATTGTAGGACTGGGAGTTGCAGGACATTTCCCCCCCCCTGTCTAAACATGCATAGGAGTGTGCTTTTAGTGCTATATGTTGAACTTTTTATCCCCCCCCACTTATTATTTAGTAGATTTATATACCACTTACCATAATTAAAAATAAAATAAAATCTCCAAGCGGTTTACAAATAAATTCATGAAAATAATTAAATGCAAAACATTAAGACCATATACTCGCAATATCGTAATTAAAGAAACAAAAGGAGCAGCTCAGTCAATCCAGGAGTGATCGGTAAACAGATGGGTCTATAATGGGTGCCTAAGGCACACCACAACTGGCGCTTCTCAAACACATTCCATCAGGTGGGTGCTCCTATGCTTCCAGGCTGACACATGACAGCAACCCACTGGTCATGTTAGCTTGCCTTGCCGTATATTCAGATTCTCTACGATATGAAAAGGTCTGTTTCTGACCTAAAGCCAGAACATTCTAGCTTTGCCTGTCAAAGAGGCTTAAGGGATGTTATAGCCGGAGTTTCTGTTCAGCATACAAGATCCTGTTTATGCTGGGGTAGCTGGGCTGGTCTGTTCCAGCAAAAACAACAGACAGTCCCGTGGCACCGTAAAGACCAACACATGCATTATGGCATAAGCTTTCATGGACGACAGTCCACTATTCTTTGTGTACTTGAGTGCGGTTTACTGAGGAGCTATTCTTGCAGAAGCTGCTATTGTGAAGAAACCAGAAAGGACAGGCATTGATCAAAGGAATATTTGAGGAACAACCAGGTGGAACTGCACTATTCTGCTAAAGCTATTCTTTTGATTTGTTGAGAAGCTGAACTGTCCCGCTACTTCCCCGAGTTAATATATAAAGATGCTAGTCAGCAGAAAGTACAATTCCAAGCTTCTTGCTTGGGAATATCTTGCTCATCTGTTATTTGCGCATTATTATTAGCTACATTTACATCCCAACCTGACCCCAAGGAGATCGGGGCGGCATACAGGTTCTTCCTCCCTGGCTTACCCTCACAGCAACCCTGTGAGGTAGCTTAGGCTGGGAAGTAGTGGCAGGCACAAAGTCACCCACTGAGCTTTGTGGCCGAGTGGGGACTAGAACCTGGATATCCCAAGTCCCAGTCTATGAGCTTCTTGCCTGAGTGGGGATTTAAACCCACGTCTCTCTGGTCATATTCTAACCCAGCCTTCCCCAACTTGGTGCCCTTCCCAGATGTTTTGGACTACAACTCCCAGCATTCCTGACTATTGGCCGTGCTGACAGGGGCTGATGGGAGATAAAGTCCAAAACATCTGGAGAGTGCCAGGTTGGGGAAGCCTGCTCTAACCACTACACCATACAGACTCTCATTTATTATTGAGAGTGATGAAAATGGCACACTTTTCAAGAAGTGTTCTTAAATGGGCTGCTTTAATTTTAACAAAAAAGTAGCTGTGATGAGTCCCCAGGCCATAAGGTGTTCCTGGGTAGGGCCCCAGGCCAGTTTCCTGCTGAAAATCCCACCCACTGCTGCATCTACAGGGCCAAAGAGCAGCCGGGAGGGAATTTTCAGCCAGGAATGTGCCCCCAAAACAGATCGGAAGCACCTCCTGGAGTAGGGGACCGACAGCTGCCTTTTCTTTAAAATGACAGCATGAATAAAGTAACATGTTATCTGGTCCTATGCTGAGCGTTCTTAGTCATGGTGCCAAAATTTGCCCTTAGCTGGTTAAAGGCGCAATCCTATGCAAGTTTAGGCAGAAAAAAGGCCTACAACTCCCAGCATGCCCCAGCCATGCACCCTTAGTGTATTAATACACCCTTAGTGTATTATTTGTCCGCCGTACAATGCTCAGCTGTGCTGTGAATTCAAGCGCCATTTCCGCGCAAAACTTCTCTTC
Organism: Shinisaurus crocodilurus; assembly: GCA_021292165.1. Lineage (NCBI taxonomy): Eukaryota > Metazoa > Chordata > Lepidosauria > Squamata > Shinisauridae > Shinisaurus > Shinisaurus crocodilurus. Next base: position 215,700,025 of record CM037880.1, on the reverse strand, counting down.
TGGCCTAGAATGTTAAATGAAATTCTGCGGATGCGCTGTCGGCATTCAGCGGTTCAGGCGGTCAAATTGCTCTGTGGGTGCACACGCGGAAGTCTGTCATCGTTAATCCTTTATTGCTGATTGCCATAAAACTGCACGGATTACTGTGCTGCTGAGCTGCAGTGTGTGCACGGAAGCTCTTGAACATTAACCCCATTGTCTTGACGGGAAATCCCATTGATTGGTGTGTGAATTACTTTTTGTTTCGTGAGTATCTTCTGTATTTGGCTCCATGTGTAGAATTGTCGAATTATGGAGTTGGGAGTTGACCTTGGAAGTCATGTAGTCCAGTCAGTCAGTCAGTCAGGCGATCACTCGTGACCGAGTAAGATTGTCTTCCAGGATAAAAAAGAAAATTTACAAACAGGAGATTTTAAAAGGAGGAAAATTCTAAAGAAAATTGTGTAGACTCTAGCGATGGGTCCGTAAGTGACTGTGGAGGCCAATTCTAGATCCACACAGCTTCCCACAGTGAGGACACAGGTTACCAGATGGAAGATGGTCTTGTAAAGGATTCATTTGACGTGCTTTTCGCTTAGCACGTTTCTCCCTTTCACCTTGCACCTTGGGTTCCTTGCAGGAAAAAAGGCGGGGTATAAATATAACAAATAAATAAATAAATAAATAAAACTACGGCATGCCTGGCTGGCAGATGGCCTTTCAGCCTCTTCTTAAATTTCGTATTTGCTCAGAGGTGGTGGTGTGCTTTTGGATGGGACAGAGGTGTTCAGTTCTGCTCCATGGTGGGCAGCCGCCATCTTAGATCCCCCCCCAAATGTCGTGCTCAACATTATGCATTGCATTTTGGGTGGCCGCCCCCGAAGATGGTGGCCACCGACTGTGGAATGGACCCAGAGCTCTGTCTCACCCAAAGGCACAGCCACTGTCTTAGAAGTAAATAAACATGGCTGCAGGGAGGAAGGAAGTGACTGGTGGCAGCAGGAAGCAGCAACACTGGGTGAGAGCTCAGATGACAGAGGCATCGTTGGGCAGCCCAGGTTGGCTCTGGCAATCCTTGGTGGGGGGCGATGGTGGGGTGAGCAAGGTAGTAGTTTGGGCCCTTCTAAGCCCTGGGAACCTTGGCAAGTGCCCTGTTATGCCGACTACTGATGCTGTATCTGCTTAATTCATTTGTGAAAGAAGATCAAGTAATAATATGCGCCATAAGTTATGCGTATAGAAGTAAGACATGTACAATTCAACAATGTATCATGTTTTCCTCCTATCTAAAGCACTTTGAAAATATTAAGTAGGATCCTTGGCCACTAGTCGAATTAAAGCTGTTGGTTGTAGCTCATTAGTGGGGTGGGGGAAACACTAACAGATCTGACTAATGGCTTTCAAGGCTTCATTTGCTGACCAGTTAATTAAGCAGGCAACACAGATGACGGCATTGTTAATAACTCTGTTCAATTACTGGGATGCTTAGTATTATGAGCTGTGGAAAACCCTTATCCTCTGCTGATTGAGTAGGGGAATGGTAGAGGGGCTGCCTTGGGGGATGATAAAGCGTGCCTGTGATTGAAGATGCAGCTTTAAATGGAGAGTGCAAGGTAAGTTTGGGCATTCTCTCTTTAAGCACGTTGCAAGCTAATTAAAGAAACACATTTCTTTCTTTCTTTCTTTTCTTTCTTCCTTTTTTAAATTTTAAAAAAGCACTTCTTTGTAGGAAAGGGAAGCTAGTTTTGGAATTGGAGGTCCAGCTTCACAATTTCCCCTGGAATTTCCAGAGCCCACAGGCACGACACCAGCAGCAAAAAGGTAACACATAAGAGACAGAAGGGGCAGGGCTAGGGCTGTCCCATGATGTTTAACGGTGGTTTTGATGTGCAGACGTGGAGATTGTTTTTATCCCCATACTGTGAACAGCATCACCTGATCATTTCTGCCCATCATGCTGCTGTTAAAATGTGCTGGGTCCTAAGAGAATACCTTATTTTGTATGGGCCACTCTGTACATTCGGCATCAGAAGTCTTGCTCTGGGTGCCTCCAGCAAAGGAGGTTCAGGAGACATCTAGCAGGAGCAGGGCCTTTTCAGTTGTGGCACTAACTCTGTGGAATGTTTCCTTGGAGACTGCCATCAGGCTCAGACAGTGTATGGATTCAGGTGTCAGTCACAGTCCTTGCATTTCTCAGCAGCCTTTTGGATCGGATTGATTGTGGGATTTATGTATACTCCTAGTTTGGCATTTGTTTTCCATTTTGGCAGATTGCTGTGGTGTGTTTTTTTTAAAACTGTTGCTAATGTGTTGGACTTTCTCTTGTTTCTTGTTAATTCTGCATTTTGTTCTGGTTAATGTTTTATTCTAACTGATACGTTCTGAGTGTCCACCTTGGGTGTGTGTGTGTCACTGGAGATGCCGAGGACTGAACTTGGGGCCTTCTGCATGCAAAGCGTGATCTCTACAACTAAGCTGTAGCAACTCCCCAAGGGCCGTTTGTTTTGTAAGTCGTTTGTGTCGGCCACCTTGAGAGTGTTTTGCAGTGGAAAGGCAGGATACAAATACTTACGTAAAGCTCAGAAGGAAAAACTCCCATCTATTTGTGCCAGACAGGACATTTCCTATGGGGCTATTGTAGGTCCAGGGCTGGCCCTATCATTATGTGGGCTCATTTCTGCCTGCATCAGGCAATGGAGCCAGAGGGGTGGCAAATTGTGCCGCTCCCCCCTGCCCCTTCCAGCAGGGCCCGCGCCACCCACATCTCCGGCGGGTGCCCCAGAGAGACCTGCCGATCACTCTCCCAGCGCGGCATTTGCCACAGCAAGAGAGCAGACGGCGGGGCTGTCCGGACTAGAAGTATTACCAACTTTATTGTATGCCTGCGAAACATGGACTATCTATAAACGTCACTTCCACCTCCTTGAAAGGTTTCATCAACGTTGCCTCCGGAAAATCCTGCAAATTACTTGGGAAGATAGGCGAACAAATGTCAGTGTACTGGAAGAAGCAAAGACTACTAGCGTTGAAAAAATGATCCTTCAACGCCAACTTCAATGGACCGGTCATGTTGTTTGAATGTCTGATTGCCGTCTCCCAAGGCAGTTACTTTATTCCCAACTCAAGGATGGAAAGCGGAATATCGGTGGTCAATATAAGAGGTTTAAAGATGCTCTTAAGGCTAATCTTAAAAAAAATGCATTATAAACATCGAAAACTGGGAAGCTCTGGCCCATGGACGATCTAAATGGAGGTTGGCCTTTCACAAAGGTTCCATGGACTTTGAAGAAGCCCGAGTGCAAGGTGAAAGGGAGAAACGTGCTAAGTGAAAAGCACGTCAAACGAATCCTTTACAGGACCATCTTCTATCTGGTAACCTGTGTCCTCGCTGTGGGAAGCTGTGTGGACCTAGAATTGGCCTCCACAGTCACTTACGGGACCCATCGCTAGAGTCTACACAATCTTCTTTAGAATTTCCTCCTTTTATCCCAGGAAGACAATCTTACTCGGTCACGAGTGATCGCCTGATGATGATGATGATGTTGCTCTCAGCGAGGACTGCACAGCCGGAAGAAGAGGCCTTGCATGTTCCTGCAGGAGCTTGGCCAGGTCGTGAGATCCCATGGGAGCTCGGCTGGATCTCACCGGACCCGGGAGGCTGCTGCCTTCCTACAGCCGCACGGAGCGGCAACAGAGGGAAAGGGTTGGGGGGGGATGGGTGTGCGCAATGGCGAGAGGGAGGGTGCTCAGCGGTGGCGGCGAGCAGAGGGAGGCAAGGTGTGGACACCATTTCTCCAATGATTTCCCGAGAGCGGGGCGCTCTATTAGCAGTAGCATGGCTTCTTTCTTTCCCCCTTTTTAAGTTTTGTTGATTTTGTTGGCAGCCAGCTGTGGCGTAACCCCACAATTCAGTTCCCTGGTGTATGTCTGCATTAGTATATTTAGTGCGTATAGAATGTTGAACCAGGGTGGGTGTGGTTTGTGACGTCTTGGAAAGGGTGGGGGGGGAGGAGTATATAAGGAGAGGAAAGTGTAGGGTAGTTGAGTTAGTGTGTTATGGGAGAGTGTTTGGAGTGTGGGGAGAGTTGGGGAGTTAGGTTAGTTGGATTATTCGTGTCTTGTCAGGAGTTTTAAGAGAAATCAGTGCTTGTATGAGGAGTGAGAGTATTTGGAGTCATAGGGACTTAGGTTAATTATAAAGTGTTTGGTGTAGGCAGGTTTATTTTCTGGAACTAAGATTCTGAGAATTAAAATAAACTTATTTTTATTTTGTTTGCTACCCAAATCCTACGTGTCAGCTTGGTGTTATTAATCCGCATTACTTTTAAATCTACACACACACACACACACACACACACACACACACACTTTTGTACCCACAGTATCATAAATTTAAGCTAGATCCTTAATAACCAATATCCATCTTTTCCCTCATTAGTAGGGGAAAGGTTTCATTTGACCCTCCCCTCAGGTTTTTAAGTGTTGATGCTTAGCCTGAGAAGGGTTTATGCGCCTGGTCCTAAAGTGTAAGGGACCGTGTCGTCGCACCAGCCTGGCCACCATTTTGCATCCTCTGCTATGGGTGGACCTATGCCATTCCGGGTCTTGTGGGGAGGCAAATGACAACTGCCTCAAGAAAAAGGATGCTTGGAGAATATTCTGCAAAGTGGCCTTCTTTTTCTGGGAGATGGGTGGGTGAGGAAAAAGAAGAAAAAAAACCTTAAGAAATTTTTCTCAGAAAAATGTCTTCTGAGCAATTTTGGCTCAGTTCTGTCAGGCAGGCACTTTGATCCTCGGGTCTCCAGTGAATCCAAAGTGACCATCAAAGAATGGATTTTTTACATTAAAAACGAAGCACTTTGCCACAGACCCAAAGTCCCGTTTTGCAATATCACAGGAACAGACAGGAAGATGTACGAGCCGATGTACGTTTAATGCATTTGAATGAAAGGGAACGGTAATCTTAGTATTGTACCAGACGTGTGTACAGTTCGGCAGACTCCCATGGCTGGGAACAACTGATGTCAGCGAAACGTGGTTTAGCAATGCCAGGTAATGGATTCACTTGGCTTAAATTTCCACTCTCTTAGATTGTGGATGCGTCTGAACTAAAGTAAAAAATGTGAGCTGTCAGGAAGTGGCTTCATCTCAGCACTTAAGGCTTTATCAAGCTAAATGTCTTTCCCTTCCAGGCAAGAATATATGTGTGTGTGTGTGTGTGTGCGTGCATGTGTATGTATATATATATATATATATATATATATGCCAGTGAAGGAAAAATGCAAAGCTCAGTACAGATTGGATCCCCAAAGCCTCCCTCGAAGCATTGTTAGGATGCTCTTTGACCACAGAAATGCTGGGCCAGAAGTCTCCTCAATTTAGCTCTGTGTTTTTAAGTCTATGATGTACCTGAGGGGATGAGCATTGACTATTATAAAATCCATTCCAATGGGGAAAGGGAAGTCAGTGAGCTTATTTTAATCTCTAGTCCCTTGTTTCCTTTTCTTCAAAGAGAGCGAGAGTGCAAGCGAGAGAGGTGATAAATGTTTCTGCCGCTGATTCACAAAACTCACAGATTCCTTACTGTCTGGAATATCCCCATGGATTCCCATATAAGAGCTGAAGGAATGTTTACATTCCAAGAGGTCTTCAGAGCAGCTCAGTGATGGCTCTCAGAATCCAGGGTTTCATCTACAGGTCATGCTGTTGAGCCTTTTTACATCATTTACTCCATTACAGATGAAGCCAGGGTTTTAGAGCTTTCCAGAATCCGAGCTTTGGTGCTGTTCCTTGCATCTTGCTCTTAATCTACAGCTGCAGCTTTTGTGCTCTAGTGCAATTCAGGTCTCCTCTAGTGGAAGCTTCAAGGTTGGCACCAAATTTTGTCTGAAGTGAAATGCTGAGACGGACGTGGAGGTTCCTGCTTGGATGAAGCAGCTGAGAAACATCAAGAGAAGCCAAAGCATTTCGATAAAACTAGTGAAATTTCTCAGGGGGCACTGCCTATTTTTATGTCGCAACTGAGCATATCCTCAAACAAAAGGCTGCTGAGGTAAATGGAGAGGCTGGGTGAAAGGTCAAAGGAATTTCAAGGGAACAAACGTCTATACATGTCTGCGCAGAATTAAGTCCCATTGAGTTCAACGGGGTTTATTCCCAGGTAAGTGGGTATAGGATTGCAGCCTCAGGAACATTTCCCATGGTTCCTAACACTCTGGGCTCTGCAGAACAGCATCAATAACCTAATGGAGGCTGCTGATATCCGCCCTTCCTGCTGCCACTGGGTAAGCTCGGCTGGGAAAAGAGAGAGGCGAGCTGTGGAGGGTGTCTGTACTCATGCTGAGGTAAGCCCAATCTGAAATCGGAAAAGTCTTTTCCAGCCCTACCCTACCTCCCATCGCTCCAAGTTCTACCACCATCAAAATTACTCATGCTACGTGACACTGCCCTGAGGTGAGTGCTGTATGATCACAGACATTGGACGTGACCTTGAGATGCATATGTGCAGATCATTTTCTAAGAGCATCCCTTTCTCCCTCTTAATTCAACAAGGTCCAAGCCTAGGCAACCTCCAGAATCACAGTCAGATTTTCAGGCTTGGGCTGGTAATTTCATTCACTTCATGCTAGATTCTGCCTGACAGGTGATCTGGGCACATGGTACATAGCATCTGATAGCCGTTCACCTTGTGCCCCTCAGTTTTAGAGATGTGCGTGGAGCTCAACTGGGGGGGTGGAAGTCTGGCGAACTTGCTGGGTTCGACCCCCCAGAGCTCCGCTCACCCTACCTTTTCCCTGGCTTGACTCATGTTCTCGCAAGCCGAGCTAGAGAAAGCGACTTCTGGGTTCCGGCGCTATGTTGTTTACGTAGAAAATGGCCAAATTTGTGCAAATTATGGCCAAATTTGCACAAATTTGGCTGTTTTCTATGTAAACAACATAGAGCCGGGGACCCGGAAGTCCAGTGAATGCCTCAGTTGGTGCTCGCACTTGTCTCAGCTTGGTTCGCGCAGCAGGAGCGCTCAGCTCATCCCTACTGCAGGATGAACTGGAACATGCCTCAGCATGCAGATGGGCTGTTTGTTTGCCTGTTTATTCTCTTGACCGTAGGTCATAACATACTCACAAGAAAGGCACAAACATAACATTTTATGCATGGTCAAATGGATATGCGGTCATAAAAGGCCAAATGCCTCAGGCATCAGAAAACAACACAACAGACAATTGTCCTTAAAATGGTTAACAACCTGGTAAAGCTTTCTCATGCTGCAATCTTATACCCCCTTTCCTGCCAGTAAGTCCCATTGAACTCAATGGGGTTGAGTGGGCATACATAGGCTTGCTCTGTTTGCATACAGCTGGTTGTGTAAACTGGCCCTGGGTAGCTGGAAGAGATGTTTTCTTCTTTCTTTCCGTGTGTGTGTTTTTAGAGCTGTGAGTAAATGGCTCTCAAACATTTCCACCCTATATGTGGGCAGATAACACGGGGAGACCATTTCACTGACTTTTTTTCCAGGAGGTGGAGAAATTCTCCAACAGTTTCTTGGGGGTGTGACTCACCAGCGGCGGCTCTCACACAACGTCTTCCTTTCTTCCTGAGGGGTTTGTTTGTGTTTTGTTGCTACCGCTGCAAGGGACCGCAGCAGCAACTGTAATCACAGCCGTGCCACTATTTTGCACCCACCATGAAGCCCTAGACCTTGCATCAGACCTAGTTTATGGTGAGAAAATGGCACCCACCACAAAAAAAAAAATATGGTGGAAATTATTTGGAGAAAAAGTTGCAAAGTGTCCTTATTTTACTAGGTACTTTGGAATGGAACAAACTCCCTCAGTTCAGCATCCCCTGAGGAGCTGAACCCAAACTGCTCTGAAGTTCAGGCGAAGCCCATAATGGGCTCACTTGGCACCTCCACATCTCTGTTCCCAAAACATGTACTTGTAAAGGGGAAGGGCATAGACCAGTGGTGGGAGGGCTAGCAGCAGAAGCCTCACTTCTAAATTCTGGATCTTTGGCTGAAGCATCATGCTGCGAAGCATGAGAGTTGTATTTTTCACAGCTGGCATCAAGGGTGGGTATGCTTCGGCACCTGCTGAGGGCCCACATCTAGCAGGGGCCCACGGACAAGAAGAGCCCTCTGGACTTGCTCCTCCTCTTTCACCTTTGCAACCTGCTTGTTCACCTGCCTTTCGCTATGGCCGAGACAAAGGAGGAGCAGTAGATACCACTGCCTACATGCTCATTGGCTCTCTGCCTGTCAAGCAAGCAGGTGGTAGCCATGATGAGGAAGAAGCTGAGGAGCAATAGCAGTTGGTTACAATGGTGGTGAGAAGGAAAACTCACTGAGGGAGGTCTCTTGCTCAAGGGCCCTCAACAACCTGGAGCCAGCTTTGGTAGTTTCAACGACTTGGTTTATGTGAAGCTTATTTGGTTTAGGAAGCTTATTTTTATGCATTTTGTTTTAGGACTCGCCTTGAGCTCTCAGGACAGAGTGGGATACAAATGCAGATTAAAAAAGGAACAACAATAGACAATATTCCCTGAGAATGATTAACGTGAAGTGGCTGGCCGCGCAGGCATGAGCTTTCCCTTCCCGCTTGTTATGTGCAATCCCAAGCTTTCCAATTGCACCAGGAAGACAAATGGGAACTTCTGTAGCCAACGCATCCATTACTTAATGCATTTAATGTCTTTGATATTTTAAGGGCTTTCTCTTGGCACAGCCTCTAAGTCCGGGGGAGATGTTCTCATGGCAGCCACTGGAGTCTTATTAGTGGACATGCAGCAGAGAGAGCAGCTAATGACAGTTTGGGGCTAATGGTGCATGAATGCAGTGATCGTAGTTGGTCATTATCACCCCCAGAAAAGAGATGGGTCGTGACCATAATTGCTTAAATAACAGGGAGAAAACGTGTTTGAGATGGGCTTGGAGACAGTGGTGCTTAGGAATGCTACCTCTCCCTTGCACTCTGGGAGATTGTATTGTAATGGAGTGTAGTTTGCACTGATGGTGTGTGAAGACAGTATGTTTCTGGGCCAGGCAGTCGGTTTTTAAAATAGTTCATTTGCTCATTGCGACATCAAAGGTCAAGCAGTTTAACACGTAGAGGCTAATTCATTTCTGCTGCCACTTATACTTTAGTACTGTCACAAGTATTATCATTTTTACAATACAGTAATACCTTGGATTGCAAGCATAATTCGTTCCAGAACCGTGCTTGTAATCCAAAACACTCTTATATCAAAGCGAGTCTCTGACGGGCGTGAGCAGGGCCAATTTCAGCCCGCTACGCCCGCTCGAGGTGAGCGGTTACATCCCTACGACTTGTATTGCAAGACGTTGCTTGTTTATCAAGTCAAAATTTATAAAAAAAATTTGCTTGTCTTGCAAAATGCTCTCAGACCAAGTTACTTGCAATCTAAGGTATTACTGTAGTTTTTTCATGTATACTTTGTCGTACAAGTGGCTTTAAAGATAATATTATCCACTAGCACCACTAGGACCATTATCCACTAATGGTCCGTTAGTGCTATTGGTCTCATGTGCATAGTTTGCTGCCACTTTTGAGGATCTGTGGATTGGAACATGAATGTAGGAATGTCGGAGAAATCCACAATGGACTCAAATTCAGATTTCTAAGAATCTGCCCCATGGATTCCGCAGCGTACTAGCTTTTCCCAAGTCACACAAGTTCCGTGGACTTGCGGACATTTTTCTCTCTCCTAACTTTATGCAAATTTAATTGCAGAAAAATACATTAAAAAAAAAACCCACTGACCAAAAATGCACATTTCTCCCATAGACTACAGTATGAAAATATGCATTTTTCAGGGCTCTGTGTATTTTGGGGGGATTGATGCATTTTCAACAGTGCAAATTTGCACAACTCTGAATTTGCTCAAATGCGTATTAACTAGAGGTGGGCGATTCACCCAGCACTCAACTTGCGGTGTGCGAGCTGAGCATGAGCACCAACTGAGGCACTCACCAGACTTCTGGGTCCCTGGCGCTATGTTGTTTACATAGAAAATGGCGTGAGATACGTTAAAAACAGCCACGATTTGCACAAGTTACGCAAATCACGGCTGTTTTTCATGTATCTTACGCCATTTTCTACGTAAACAATGTAGCACCAGAAACCGGAAGTTGCTTCCCTGGCTCGGCTTGTGAGAACATGAGTTGAGCTGGGGAAAAGGTAGGGTGAGCAGAGCTCAGGGTGGGTTTGAACCCAGCGAGTTCGCTGGACTTCCACCCTCCCCTCGAGCTCTGTGCACATCCCTAGATGAATGCATATTTGCAAAATCCAATTCCATCAATGAGTGGACGATGGAATGAAAAGCGCCTGACAATCCGTGAAACATAGATTAAATGGATTTTTTAAAAAATTATTTTTTTTAGGTAAGAGGAAAGTTTAATATCTTTGTATGCAGGAACAAATCAAACAATGTGAAGTTATAACAAATTACAGTGAACAAGCATGTACAGCAGAAAGACGATGGGAACGTGAAAAGAATTGCATAGACACACATGGGGCACAATCCTATGACTGCCTAGACAGAGTCCAGCCGGCCATAGGAATGGTCAGAGTCCCAGCTCCGACCTTAGAAACCTGCTTCGAGGTTGGAGCTCGGACTCCAACCTTGGATCGCCCGCCCTCTGTCCCTGCAACCAGTGCAGTTCTTAAATATTTTTTTTTAAAAAATTACATACATTATATAAAACAAATAAACACCCCCCCCCCCCAATCCATATAACTCCATAGTGCACCCGTCACCACAGGGCCAAAAAGTAATTCTATCCACATAATCCATTATTACTCAATATTCCAAAAATACATCATTTCTTGACATGGCTTACTCCCTTTTCCCTTTACTAAAACATAATCTAGAAATGGTCCCCATATATCCTTAAAATTATTTTTCTTTAATTGTCCCTTTTTACAATGTGAAGTTATAACAAATTACAGTGAACAAGCATGTACATGTAATTTAATACTACATGTTAATTTATCATTTAAAGCAATATCCCACACCTCTTTATACCAATCTATAATTAAATACTGATGTTGAACTTTCAATTTCCTTGCTATCAATAATCTCCCCGCAGTTAACAAACTTACAATTAGCTCCGTTATCTCTTGGGAGCACAGAAGTTTCTCCGTTATTGATAACAATGCTAATTTTGGACAGACCTCCAAATTAATACCAATAATTTCTGAAATTTCTACAAAATTTTGTTCCAAAAATCCAGTATGCTTTTACAACTCCACCACATATGAGCATAAGTACCAAGCTCCTGACATCTCTCCAACACAATGGAGAACAATTACTGTCTATTTTATTTAATCTTACCGGAGTCAGATACCATCTCCAAATGGTTTTTAAAAATTTTATTTTATCCTTACTGACCTATTTCTTAATATACGTCTGCCCCAAATATTTTTCCACCCCCCATTCGAAATCTCCTCCTCAAATTCCATATCCTCAAATTCCATATCCCATACCATCTTAAGATTGTCTTTTTGCACTTCAGTTTTTTGAATCATTTTATATATCTCCTTTGTTAACCCCCTGGAAGAAACCGAGCCCTGTGGTACCCCACTCGTTACCTCTACCCAGTTTTTGTGGAAGGTGCATTCCACATTCTAGATAACAATACTACTAATAATTTGGGCCTTTTCATTTTATGATGGATTTTATTTTTATTCTTGTACACCACTGTGTGCATTTTTTCTTTATTTGGTGTGTGTGTGTGTGTGTGTGTGTGTGTGTTGGGGGAAAGCAGTATAACAGCGCATAGTTAAATTATGGAATTCACTTCCACAGGATGTAGTGATGGACATCAATTTGGACAGCTTCAAAAGAGGATTGGACAAATTCATGGACTATAAGGCTATCAATGACTACTAGTGATGATTGGCTATATGCTTCTTCCAGTATCAGAGGCAGTATGCCTGTGTACACCAGTTGCTGGGGAACATGGGCAGGAAGGTGCTGTTGCTCTCCACGTCCTGCTTATAGGATCCCATGGGCAGCTGTTTGACCACTGTGTGAACAGAATGCCGGACTAGATTGACCCTTGGTCTGATCCACCATGGCTCTCCTTTTGTTTTTATAATAAACAAATACATAAATATTTCAGCTGGCACAGGAGGTGGGAATTTGGGCCTGTGGAGCTCAGAGGAATCTTGGTGCATGAAGGAATGTGCAGGCAATCTGTATTATCATGTGCCACTGTCTTTCCCTTTGTGAAGAATTGACTGTATATATATGTCAAATGAAGGTTATCCTAATCGTAGAAGAAGATGGCTGTTACCTCTAATGTCCGGGCTGATCCTAGATGATTGGCAACCTGTTTTCCCTGATCGAGAAGCATTGTAAGACTCAAGGAATTCTGTTGCAGATGGTTTGAGGAGTGGGGGTGTGGTCGAACACCCCAGAAATAGCTGTCATTTCTATGTGTGCCGTGATGGCAGCTCTATCAAACAGTTGCAAAACTGTGCCTTTCAAAGATGAAAGAGTGCCTTTCAAAGATGCGCACAATTGTTGCGCATATTTGAGAAAATGCGCATGTATTTCCATTCAGAAAAACAACAACAACAAAGCTCACAATCTGATACGGACTTGAGTTGGACCGAGCTTTCGTGATGAAATTCAGAGCATTTCGGCGAGCTCGGGTTTTGCTGATTTGCATGTCCCTGGATGTAACTCATGCTCCTCACAGGAGTCCATTTCTGTTGGACAACAGGGCACGCAGGAATGACTCTCCTGCCCATCCCCAGCATTTCCCCAGTTATGCATGAGGAGAGTCATCCCCACCCGCACTGCTTCCCTCTACAGCAATGACACTGAATGGGGAGGAAATTGGGGAGGCATCTGGGAGACAGGGCACTCTGAGGGCCACATGTGGCCTGCAGGCCGCAGGTTGCCCACCCTTGTACTAGATGGCCTCAGGCATGACACTATTCTTTCTCAGATGACAGCTGCAGGATGTGTTTAATAATAGTGGCTTACCCTTCAGGGTTATTGTAAAGAAGCCTGGCAATATATTTGCAGTTCTTTCAATAAACTGTATAAATATAAGTGAACATGAATTTGAACACGTGTTATGAAATGTGTTATATAAATGCAAGGGATTATTATGGAGTTTTTGTTACACTACAGCAGAAGCTGTAAACAGGTATTTGTCGAAACAACATACACATATTTGTTTATGTGTGACCGGCCAGATGGGCGATTGATAAATGTAATGAATATGAATAAATAAATATTTGACTTGTCCAGTGGATAGTTGGCAGCGGGGAAGGAGGGAAGCCAGTGTTTCCATTCAGGGCACGAGAAAAGCCAAAGTACAGCACAATCCAACGCATATGGGGGTCTAAAATCAATACCACTATCTTCAACAGGATTTACTCCCATGTAAGTGGTACCTGGGAATGCGGCCGCCTTGGTGTGCCTACCTTGCTGCCCTAGGCACTATAGGTAGTTGTGTTGGTCTACAACTCCCATCAGCCCCAGGCAGCACAGCCCATGGGCTGTGCTGGCTGGGGAGGATGGGACTTGTAGCCCAACATGCCTAGGGTTGGGGAAGTCTGGCTTAGAGCAAAGGTTTTGGAAGCATCTACTCTGTTATGAAGCTTCATCTGTTTTAGTCTCTGCTTCACAGGAAACAAAAATGATGGATCACCCAGACTGCGTCTGGCCAGGTAGTTTAAATGGGATGTCTAACTCTGCCGCCTCCTGCAAATTTACCGTGGGATGCATATGTCAGAAGCTGGCACGGAGAACGGTTGCTCCTTGTAAACAATCGAGAAATGAGCCTGCTTTGTAGGAAACGGCACTTGCCTATTGCTGAGAGAAATTGCCGTAAAGATGGCTAACTAGAATGGGCGGACCGATTTCAAGATTAAATGAGACAGATCGGCTTCCTCAGCTGCGCTGGCTTGGTGCTTGTAATGTCTTGTTTTGGATGACAACTCCCAAAATAATCTCCCTCACCCTTGTCCATGTTGGCTGGGGCTGATGGGAGTTGTAGTCCAACAAAATCTGGAGGGACTTAGGTTGGGGAAAGCTGGAGATGGCAGGTCCTGTGAAGAAAGACTAAGGACACAGTCCTATGCATGTTTAGACAGAAAAAAAAGGCCTACAACTCCCAGCATGCCCCAGCCAGCATAGCTGGCTGGGGTATGCTGGGAGTTGTAGGCCTTTTTTTTCTGTCTAAACATGCATAGGATTGCACCCTTAAGTAACTGGGAAGGTTTTGTCTAAATACTACTGAGCTGTCCCCCCCCCCCTTGTCCCCCCCTTCAGCTATACTTCAGCACTTTTTGTGAACACATTTTCATGGTTTTGATGTTCTTCTTGCTGGCCATGTTTTCTTTCATCACTACCACAGTCCTTGGCATTTTCCTCACACTAGGGCTTGCTTAATCCTATTGGTTGTGGTGTCCCACATGGCTTTTGGTTGACGATATCAGGGTGCTAGTTCTGATACGGTAATGTCAGAGATGATTGTAAACCGAATCACAGAGGTCACGACAGCCAATCCGAGTCAAGAACAGGTCAAAATAGGAGGAAAATGGCACTGAGAAGTAGCCTTAGTCTGAGGAATGCAAAGGTGTTGCGCAGCATCCAGATGTATGTGAACTCAGTTTCGGTTTGCAAATCATTTGAAAAATGACCCGTTTGCAGTCCTGAACGCGAACACAAATGGAAGGGTATGTCTTCCAACCATGTTCACAAATTCCTGAACTTGCAATATTAACTTTGCATTCACAGAATGTGCAGTTGAAAAATGCGCAACTTTCTCAAAGTGCGCAACGTTATCAAAATGCGCAACCTTCTCAAACACGCACAACTTTTGAAAAGTGCCCAATTTCCCCATCTGAACGAACTAAAAACAGGTTGCAATCAAGAACAGGAGCAAACTGAACCAAGCTTTGAAGTAAAGTAGAGCATTTCAGTGAGCTTGAGTATCCCTGGTTATGCCATCTCTACACGGGGGCCCTGGCTCCTCTGGGATATTCCAGGACTTCCCTGCATTTTCAGATTTCATTTTTTTTAAAAGTAAGTTGTATCCTGTTTATCTGTGCAGGTATAAGGGAACATGTGCAGAAAATATCCTAACTGCTTGCTAATAAGTAATGCAATTAAAGGCACAATCATATGGCTGCTAGATGCTGTCTAGATGGTCACAGGATAGGTCAGAGTCCCAGCTCCGACCTCAGGAATACGTCCCGAGGTCGGAGCTGGCACTCTGACCACAGAGTGCCCTCCCTCTGCCCTCGCAGCCGGCGTGGTTCTTTTGGAGCCACTGCTAAGGGGGAGGCGAGGGGAGGAGCGAGGCTCTGCCAAGATACGATGTACAGTATTACCTTGGTTTGAGAGTAACTTGGTTTGAGAGCGTTTTGCAAGACAAGCAAATTTTTAAATATTTATTTAAATTTTTTTGACTTGATATACAAGTGACGTCTTGCAATACAAGTACTGTAGTACAGCTTAAATTAAACATCTCTGTACAAATTTTTTTGCCGGGATTTCGTTTTGATATAAGAGTGTTTTGGATTACAAGCACGTTTCCGGAACGAATTATGCTCTCAATCCAAGGCATGACTGTATCCCAGTGGGGCCTCAGCCCCTCCTCCTCGCAAGCCGGGGCAAAAGACATAGGGCTTGTTTGCACGACACGGGAACCGCGGGGGAGCAGAAGTCCCCCGCGGTTCCCGTGTCGTGCGAACGCCGACCGGGGATGCCCCCGCGGGATGGCAGCGTGTGGGACGCACGCAAAGTGACCATGGTCGGTAGAGGGGTAAGCCCCTACCGCGTGTGGCCACCCTGCCGTGCGAACAGCGGGCGGCCGTCCCGCGGGGCCCGCACAGAGGCGGCAGCCCAGAGCGGCCGGAGCTGCCGCCGCTCCATCCTGTAGGAGCAAACGGCCCCTCTGGGCATCCCGGCCCCTAGCGCTGGGAGGCCCGCACTGCGGTGCTGGGACTGCCGGCTCCACCGGGGTCTGCCCACGCGCGTGGGGCGCAGGTCGTCTGCGGCGCCCCGCCGGACCCCACAGACGGCCCCGTGGTGCCTCCCCCGCTCGCAGGCTGGGTCGTGTGAACCGGCCCATAGACAGCCGAAATCTTTTGCAGGGTGAGTGAACTGTGGGAGGTGATTCTTGCCTCTGCGCTCCTCCCGCGCTCAATCGGATGCCCGCAATCCTCCAAGTTCGTAGGGCTACAGGCAGCTTCCTTGGGTGGCGCCACCCATAACTTTAAACGTAATGGGAGGAAACCTAGATTTTTCATCTGGCTGTTCTAAACATGCAGATGGGAACCAGGGTCCACATTCTCCAAAAGGAACCTGGAAGGCCATTAAGATTGTCCCATGTCTGACTGTAAGTAAGGCAGGCAATAATCAGAACGATGGGGACTTTTTAATTCCCCTTCTTGTGGAAACTCCCTTCCCAGGCTGGTTCACCTGGGCCTGTCTTTTATTTTTGGTGCCAGGAGAAAAGGTTTTCTTAATTCGCTCAGGCCAGGCCTTTTATTACATGCTGGATTTTTTTTTTATTTTTTACACCCACTGGAATTTGTTGCTCATGGCTTTTATTGTACTTTTTATGTCTTATTTGCAAGCCGATCTTAGACCCGTGGCTGAAGAGCAGCTAACACATCTTTTAATTAGAATGGTAAAAAAAAAATCTTGTTACCGGCCTTCACAGCACCAAACAACATGCATGTTCAGTGAAGTGAATCCCCTCCAGCAATCTGTTCAGCTTCATTGAATGTGTTACTTCCTTCCAAAACAAATATTGAAAGAAAAGAACATTTGCTGCAGTCCTAATATTGAAAACCCAGATCCGGAATCTTTACTGCAGGTACAATATCTGAAAATCCCTTCACTTAGACCATTTGGAAAGCTGCAGCTGGCTAATTTTACCTGAAGAGTTTCCCAGCACACCCTGGCTTTACAAAAGTTCCAAATGATTATTTTTATTACACCGCAAAGCAAAAGAAAAACGCCCTGATACACCCCCCCCCCCGCTTCCCCTGTGCCAATAATCTTTAAGGCTCATTACTTCTCAAAGCTTCATATTCCTTTCCTGGTAATTCTGTTTATCCTCTTCTGCTGAAATTCCATTTAAAAATGAGGTGGTTGCTCCAGCAGGAGATAGGCGAAGTGCACATGAAGTACAATGGGAAGGGGGAAAAAAGGATGAAAACTCCACAAGATGGAAATTGCCTTGAATGTCTGAGAAAGTGGAAATGATGCGGCAGCAAAGGCTAATGTGATTCTTTGCTACATTAAGGCATTAGTTCATGGACAGCAGGTGATCTGATAAAACAGCTCCTAGGCTGTACCACTTCAGAGTGCAATGGGGGGATGCTTGGCTGAATACTTACTTCTCTGTTGAAGCAAAGTACACACGGGTTCCTGGATCAACCGAGTGCATAGGGCTGTGATGAAATCCCCCCTAAACCCTTCCACCCCATCTTAAGGTAGCAAAAATAGGGATGGGGTAATTGGATTTAGTGAAATTCTAAAGTTTCAGGGGGTGGGGTATCATTGCCAGGAGCAATGGCTCTTTTATTTCTTTTACTTAACTATTTTGGCCTCATCCTGCAGCAGAAGAGGTCCTTGTGATGTCAGGCAGCTGCCATTTCTGCCCCCAGAATGTCCTTGGAATGACTCGTAGGGATGCATGAGAAATTCATTCAGTTTTGAGCAGAACTGTGAATTTGCCCTGTTTGCACCACCTGGAACCGAACGTGGACCCAAATGCAATGTGCGGTTTATCTCTGCACTAGCTGGACTACATGGATTTAAAAAAATCTTCACCAGCAAGGTAATTCTCACGCGCATGATCTGACCACAGTTAAGCACGGAAGTTCCAGTTCTTTGAAAATGAAGTTAAGCACGTACTTAACTTCCTCCCAATTTAAGCACAATTATGAGACTTTGGCTACAATCTATACCAGGGATGGGGACTCGGACTCGAGGACTCGACTCGTGAGTCGGACTGAGTCCCCCCTCTGACTCGACTCGGACTCGAGTCCCAATATTTTTAATGGGACTCGAGACTCGACTTGGGACTCGAGACGAAGGACTCTTCAAAATCCCTGGGCTGTGCCAGAAGGAGTGGAGAGGAGCGTGATTGCCGGCGAAGAGCGCATGGAAGCGAGGTGTGCCGCTGCTCGCCCACTATGGACGGCTACCAGGAGTGCAGCCCCAACAGTGTGTCAAGATTTATTTTGATTGATGTGTTGCGTACTTGGGAGAGGCAGAAGAAGGACCTGAGATTACTCTGTGCGGCTGCTCTGAGTGTGTTTCTGGTTCCAGCAAGTTCATCACCAGTGGAGCAGGTATTCAGTGAGGTGGAATTGTGATGAGATCTCATCGTTCCAGAATGGGGGCCAAACATTTAGAAAAAATCATGTTCCTCAAATGCAACATGGATAAGTTTTAGGAAGTACAGCAAGTTTATTTTTTAAAATCATTTTTCTAAAATGCAACCTTTCAGACATTTTGGGTTTGGCTGCCTCTGCCTGCCTGTCTGGGGTTCCCAGCCTCCTCTGCCTGCCTGGTCTCTTCTTGACCAGTTCAACAGTTGAATTGTCCAAGACAAAGGCCTCTGCCTGCCTGCTTTGGGGTTCCCTGCCTCCTCTGCCTGCCTGGTTATTTTGGGTTTTTCTGCCTGGTCTATTCTTGCCAAAATCAGTTGCAGAGTTTTGAAATAAAAAGGCACACTTGTGCCTAGAATTTATTTAAGCCACACATCTGAAGTAGCCTTATTTTGTTGGGAAAAACCCCCATTGATTTTAATAGGGACTCGTGGAGTCAGCTTTGGGAGTGACTCGTGACTCGTGAGTCACCATTTTGGACCAAGGACTCAGACTCGGACTCGAGACTCGGGTCCAAAGACTCGTGACTCGACTCGTGACTCGAGACTAAGGACTCTTCAACATCCCTGATCTATACACACTTATCAAGCCGTAAGTCCCACTGAACTGAACAGGACCTTCTGCTGAGCAGATACGCATAGGATTGAACTGTGATGGCCCATTGTGGTGCACATTTACTTGGAAGTAAGGCGCACACTGTGTTCAGCGCAGCTTACTCTCAGGGAAAGTGTGCAATGGAGTGCAGTCCCTGATTGTGCTGTACTTTGGCTGGCCATATACTCTGGATTGTAGCAATTCTACGAAAGCCTTTCTCGGAGTTGGGAATGGGCACAACTCAGCTGTCCCTAGTATCTGGAATGTAGAGGCATGCGTATGATTGACAGAGGGACCTGATGTCCGAGTGAGTGACAGTATGCAAACTAAGTCAAGTCCTTCTCATAGGGCTGAGTGACTATGTGATTTCACGGAGAAGCCGGCGCGCGCGTCTCCGTGGGGCAAGAATCCGCTGATGCAGTGGCCGTCGTCTCTCTCTTGGGTGACCCTTTCAACTCTGCCTCTTTGCCGCCATCTGCTTGGTTTGCTGACGGGCATCTCACTAAGTTGATTTGATTTACTTGCAGACTTTTCAGGCGGAGGCAGCCACCCTTCTTCTGAGTAATGCCGTGCTGAGATGTAGCCTGGCCTTCCGCCCTTCAGAATAAAAATGCTAAGGCAAGCGTCTGACCTGATAGAGCTGATGAGGGAAAAGGAGGCCTGTGGCTCGTGCCATTAATCTCTGTAGCCTCATCTAGGCCAGGGCAGGAGTGAGGCTCATTTAAACTTGTTTTACACTTTATTCACGTTGGTTTGTGTGGCCCAGTGCCTAGTAAGAAGCAGTGCTGCCTCCGGATTTTTGAAGGCCCTTGGGCAAGAGACACCCTCAGTGGGCTCCCTCTCTCAGTTCAGTGAGTCTACCATCTCACCACCATTGTCACCAGCGGCTACTGCTCCTCGCCTTCTTTCTCACCATTGCTGCCTCTTGCTTACCAGGCAAGCAGAGAACCACTGAGCAAGGAGGCCATGCCATCTCCTGCTCCTCCTTCTCACCACCACTGTTGTCTGGGCCAGGGCGAGAGGCAGGAGAACAAGCAGGCTCTAAAGGTGAAGAGGAGAAACAACTCAAGGGAGGAGCCTTTTACCAGTGGGGCCCTGCTGGGCCCTCTGCAGGTGCCCCACCAGGCCTACCCTTGATGCTGGCCCAGGAAAGTAATCTCTCATGTTTCCCAGCATGATGCTTCAGGCAAAGTTGCTTCAGGCATACCTGCCCTTGGCGCTGGCCCTGGGAAGAAATCTAAGGATGGCCACACTGGCCAGGCAACCTATTTTTTTTTGCAGGAAATCCATCCTCTCTTTTAGGCTTTGAGCTGGGCCCCATTTGAGATCCCATAGGCCTAATATTAGCTCATTTCTTGTTTCATTTATAGGTCTGAAATATTTTGGGGCATACGAATCTTGCTCACAGTCACACTTTATCATGGGTTTTGTAGTCTCAGGGCTGGATCAACTGTAGTGGTAGTTCCCAAATATGGTGTCAAGAAAGCCTTTCCTGTATGAATGGCAAATGCTATGAGATTTTTAGCAAGCGATCTGTTTTAAGATTTGGAGTTTTGTCATTTGATTGGCCTTATTGTTCCGTGTCTACCTTTTTACTGCTACTTTTAACAATTACTTTTTGTTTTATAATCGTAGGATTTTAGAGTTGACAGGGACCCTGGAGGTCTTCCAATCCAACTCCGTGCTTGGGGCAAAGCAAAAACTAAAATTGATGTGCTTTAGGATGCAATCCTATGCATGTTTGACAGTAAAAAAAAAAAGTCTTACAACTCCCAGAATTCCCCAGCCAGTCATGCTGACTGGGGAATGCTGGGAGTTGTAGGACTATTTTACTGTCTAAACATACATAGGATCGCACTTTACTGATTTTAATCATACTGCTTTAAAAGCACACTCACTGAAAAGTCATCCGTAAATAATATGAAATTTAAAATAAATGAACTATCCTGTAGCAAAAGATCTTCTAACTACGTTCCAAATCCAGTTCCTGACAGGATTTCGTGGCAATGTTATTTCCACTCACTGAAAGGAAAACTTCTGAAAAAATCATTGCTTGTGTGATTCCTATTGTGGCATCCGATTAGCTACTGTGGGGAACAGACGTTGGACTAGATAGGCCTTTTGGCCTGATCCAGCAGGGCTCTTCTTATGTTTGCATGACCTTAACAGGTTACTTCTAGGCAGCGATAAAAAGCCCGGTGACAAACCTGAACCCGAATGATAATAAGCAAGGCTTGACTTACATCTGGGAGTTGCTGTTGCTGATTCAGGCACACGAGGTCATTTATCTGGTAGCAGGGATGGGGACTCGGACTCGAGGACTCGACTTGTGAGTCCGACTGAGTCCCCCCTCTGACTCGAGTCAGACTCGAGTCCCAATATTTTTAATGGGACTCGAGACTCGACTCAGGACTCGCCCCCAAGGACTCCGCCACTGCCACCCGCCACCTGCCACCGCTCACCTAATCTCGCCTCCCGCCGCCTGCTGCCTGCCGCCCGCCGCCCGCCAGCCGCCGCCCGCCATTCATCTCGCCGTTCTCCTCCTCCTCGCCACCGTTCTCCTCACCGTCTCGCTTTTGTACGCCGCCGCGCCAGTCCGTCGTGTCACTTCCGGCGTGGCGGAAGTGACGCGATGGGACCCTGCTCCGTCGCGCTTGGCTGCCGCCGCTCTGTTTTTGGCGGGGGACGGGACGGACTAGGGCAACAGGGCTGTTTAACAGGTAAGTGGTGGTGGCGGTGGCGGCCCATGGAGGGAGCAGGAGGGTCTCCGCGAGAGGAAGGGCAGCTCTTCTTCCTCTCGCGGAAACCCTCCCGCTCCCTCCATGGGCCGCCCCTTTGGGAGTGACTCGCGACTCGAGTCACCATTTTGGCCCTCGGACTCGAGACTCGACTCGAGACTCGGGTCCAAAGACTCGTGACTCGACTCGTGACTCGAGGCCAAGGACTCTTCAACATCCCTGTCTGGTAGTACATCAAGGAGTTGTGAGAGAATGCAGTTTGAAAATGCCCCCAAGGCTTACGGGTTGATGCAAGGCCTCACAAACGGAAGCTCTTTTGCTTCACCTCCTACTTTTAGAATCCAGGTCTGACAGAATTCTGAATTTCAGTCTCAGGTATGTGGTTTAAAAGTGGCTGGTTCATTGTGGTTTTATGCCTTAGATCAGCCCTTCCTCAACCTGGTGTGCTCCACATGTGTTGGACTACAATGGCCATGCTAACTGGTGATGATAGGTCTTGCAGTCCAACCCATCTGGAGGGCATAAGGTTGGGGAAGGCTGCCCTAGATCTGTTATCTTGACTTGCTGCCTCAGTGAAGAGGTGTCTGAAAATCAGATTAATCCCAGGAACTCAGGATTGGACAAATTCATGGAGGATAAGGCCTAATCAATGGCTTCTAGTCCTGACAGCTATATGCTACCTTCCAGTATCAGCAGCAGTATGCCTATGTATACCAGTTGCTGGGGAACATGGGCGGGAGGGTGCTGTTGCACTCATGTCCTGCTCGTGGGCTTCCCATGGGCAGCTGGTTGGCCACTGTGTGAACAGAATGCTGGACGAGATGGACCCTTGGTCTGATCCAGCAGCTCTCTTCTGATGTTCTTATTTATTTATTTATTTATTTATTTATTATATATATGAACCCATATTGCGATTCCTGCCCTCCTTTTTAAAATCCATTGCCACAAAACATAGGAGAAACTCTGTCCCATATCCCCTCCCAGGACATGTACAAGGTGCTGGTGCTCTCTTGAGTTTCAGTTCCTTTTTCAAAACCCCAGATTTCCCATGGAAGCTTTGGCCTAACATCCTTAACTGTGGATCCTTAGCACAGTTACCATGGAGTATGTCCTAGAGGACCCACCTAGTTCAGTCTTGTCTGATTGGCAGTGGCTCTCCAGTGTTTCAGACAGGAGTCCTTCCTAGTCCTACCTGAAGATGCTGGCATTTGAACTGTAACCTTTTGCATGCAAAGCGTGTGCTCTTCCACCGAGGATAGGAGGGAGGAGAAGGAAACTGTGGGTTGCCTACTCAAGCCAGCCACCTCGGTGGAATGTCTGGAATTACAAATGGATGGGGAGCAGCTGTGCAGTCACTTTGTTTTGCTTTCCTTGCCTTCCACCTTGGCAGTGGCCTTTAAGAGTGGAAGAAGAAGTCTCTCCTGCTGTTTTCCAGCAACTTGTATTCAGATGAAAGGCTCAGCTGCTACCACAACTGAAGATGGCAGGCCATGCTGAGCCAAGAGCAGCCTAGGTCTCACTTAAGAATCTAAGAAGATCAGAACAAGATCAGAACAAAGACCTATCTAGTCCAGCATTCTGTCCCCACAGAATGCTGTGGCCAACCAGATGGCAAGTCAGCTGCCCGTGGGAAGCCCGCAAGCAGGACATGAGTGCAACAGCACCCTCCCACTTGTGTTCCCCAGAAACTGGTGTACATGGGCATTCTGCCTCTGATACTGGAAGGTAGCATATAGCCATCAGGACTAGCAGCCATTGATTGCCTTATCCTCCATAAATGTGAAATCCCCCTTTAAAGCCATCCAAATCTGTGGCCATCTTCTGGTAGCGAATTCCAGAGTTTAGCTATGCACTGGACCATCCGTCCTTCAGACCTATAGCCCACAGATGGTGACCTTAAGCTTTCATAGTATAGTTAAAGAAAAGGAAGTAAGGCTTTCTGGAAGGTGAAAAAGCATTGCTGGAATTTGTTGCTAAGATGTAAGTCAGCCTTTGCCATGACTTCCCCGAGGAAACGCGGTTAGCATGTTACCTCAGTCATGACATATTCCCCTTCCCAATAGGTCTGAACTCTTGCCTGTTTAAGTTTCCGATGCAATTATTCCTTTGTCATTATCTGCCATCTCACGCTGCCGCCAGCATGAGTAAGGAAACTCTGAGTCATGGGGGCTTGGCAGTAGATTCTTCTGCACCCCCTCACGCTGTTGTCAAAAGGAGAGACGGCCCGTGAAGGAAGGCGAATTTCCACTTGCCGTGGCAAAATGAAAGAGGGCGAAGAAAAATGACTGCCCGTTCTGACACTGCTTCCATTCTCGTTTGAATAGCGGTGTGGATTTCAGATTCCCTGAAAGGAAAGTAAAATGAGCAGGACTGCAGCTCTGCTCAGATTGCACAAAAGGAGAGGAAGGAGATCCCCTTGGCATGTTTTTGCTGATGTCATTTATTTATTTCCTGTACTTTTAAACCACCCAATAACCAAAGTTCTCTGGTGGCGTACAAAACATTAAAAACAATCAGGAGAGACATTAAAAAAGAAGAAGAAAGAAACAGTGCAGAATAAACCAAGATAAAGCCAATAGCAAAGAATAAAACCATAACATCATCATTATGATCAAAGAAATCCCTGGTTCAGTCATCTTTGCTGATGATAGAGAGCCAGGATGGTGTAGTGGTCAGAGCAGTGTTCTCCAATCTTGGGTCCCCAGATGTTTTTGGACTACAACTCCCAGCATGCCCCAGCCAGCTACGCTGGCTGGGGCATGCTGGGAGTTGTAGGCCAAAAACATCTGGGGACCCAAGGTTGGAGAACACTGGGTTAGAGTGTCAAACCTGGGACTCGGGGGACCCGGGTTCTTTCTAGTTCCCACTCAGCCATGAAGCTCACGGGGTGACTTTGGGCCAGTCACTGACTCTCAGCTTAACCTACCTCACAGGGTTGTTGTGAGGATAAAATGGAGGAGGACAAGGACCATGAATGCTGTCTTGAGCTCCTTGCAAGAGGAAAAATTGCAGGATACAAATATAATAAATAAATTGCTCTGCCTTAGCATCCCATTGGTAACATGGGGACAATGCTACTGGATTACCTTATAGTGCTGCTATAAGGAGCACTGAGATAGTGCATGTCATGCGCTCTGAGCACTTAGCAAAAGCACTATGGACCCAATTCAGCCAAAGTGAAACTCTTCCATGCAAGAGATTTACAGAGCAATCTTATACGTGTCTATTCAGAAGTAAGTCCCACTGAGTTCAGCGAGGCTTCCTCCCAGATAAATAGGCATATGATTGCAGCCTTAAGCATGCACTTATTCTTCCGCTTGGAATCAATGGGACAGAGCAGGAGTGCTTAGTTTGGCTGGATCGTACCTTACCTTATTCTGTTTTGTTTTACAATTAACTATGATACATGATGGTTACTTGAGCCAGTGGGGTGGGGCGTGGTAAAATGTAAACGTATAAAGCTACTGCTGCGACTGCATTTTCAGCACCGTCGGCTATTTTTAAAAAGCTGTTGTGCTGGACATATT
Source organism: Shinisaurus crocodilurus (assembly GCA_021292165.1). Taxonomy (NCBI): domain Eukaryota; kingdom Metazoa; phylum Chordata; class Lepidosauria; order Squamata; family Shinisauridae; genus Shinisaurus; species Shinisaurus crocodilurus. The sequence goes on along the minus strand of CM037880.1, from coordinate 215,674,795 downwards.
CAGGAATTGGAATCATAGTAGTCCAGTTGGTCTTAAATGGGGAAACACAGTCTCTAATCCCTATTTGTTCCGGGCAGGGATATGACAAAGTTGTTTGTTGGCTTGCTTATTGTTAAATTTATATGTAAATAATATTGCTACCGTTTTAGCAGGTGCCTCTTATAATCTGGTATATCTGGGGGACAGGTCAGCATCTCGTTTACCTTCTGCTGATGACACAGTTCTCATGTCCTCTGCACAAGTGGATCTGAGGAGGATAATGAGGGATTTTTTTTCTGTAGTTATCATACAAATGAATGGTTAGCCCTTATTTATGGTAAAAGGCAGAGTATGGTTTTGGGAAAGATCAGAGACAACATAGGTGGACTGTGAATGAATATTCAGTTCCCAAGTTAAGCTCAGGATCTTTTAAAGCACATGTGGAATAAGCCAGAGAAAAGGTTGGCCGGACAATTAAGGGATTGGTTAAATTTTATTTTGGCAAAGGGGGACAATTAATTCCATCAGCTCACTGGGTGACTTTGGGCCAGTCACTGACTCTCACCCTAACCTACCTCACAAGGTTGTTGTGAGGATAAAATGGAGAGGAGGAGGATTATGTAAGCCACCATAATCCTTGCAGGAAAAAAGGCAGGAGATTAATATAATAAATAAAATAAATAAACTTCAGAGGCCGTCTGTTCCGCTGTTGAACAGCTTGTATCGTCAAGACGTTCTTCCTAATGTTTACTTGAAATCCCCTTGTAATTTGAACCCATTGGTTTGGGTCCCACCATCTGGAGCAACCGCTACAAATTTCCCCGTTCACCTATGTGACAGTCCTCCAAATATTTGGTGATGGCTATCATGCCACCTCTTCATTGCCTCTTCTCGGGGCTACCCACCTCCTTCAGCCTTTCCTCAAAAGGGATCATTTTACGCTTTTTCTCAGCACACCAAAGGGTTTAAGGCTGTCTCCACTCTGCCCCATTTCTTCCTTGAGCTGCACTTAGCAGAAACCTTTGACTTTACTCCAAGGGACATGTGAAAACTGTCCCTTGATTTCCACAGAAATATCCACCTCCCTGCACGCAAGCCGCCCTGATGCCTAGAACGCTAATCCACAAGAGCAGTTATGCGATGTTCACAAGGCAGGCCTGTGAATGGAGCAGCCAATTTGGGGTCCCAAGCTCAGCTCAGCACTAAGATGAATTCAGCAGGCAGCAGGCAAAATGCCTGCAGCCACCTTTAATAGTGTGCAGGGCGGAGCGGGCGCTATCGGTGATAGCGCAAGTGTGCAAGTAAGAGGCTGCAGATAATTCTTCTTTCCTGAATCTCTCGCCTGCCATGGATTAGGAGCCCCACCAAAATTGGACTGACCAGCCTCCCCTGCTTGAAGGATAGTTTGACCCCGGAGCGGTGTTATATAACCAGGGTTTATCTCCTGCTCGGTGCCTCTCACCTACCAGTGTCCAAACACTTCTCTTTTCTGTGTAGTGGCATAATAACATGTGCTATGGCAGTTTCTGCCTGGGAAGGTAATAAGAGCCTCTAGGCAATATGCATGGACAGTCAGTCAGTCCCTACTGTGGTGCTGTTCGCTTGTGTCTGTTCAAGCTTGATGTATTTAAAAAACCACAACGGCCCATCTCGCGGGCAATTGACCTTGCGCACTAGAGAAAAAGGACTGCTTGCAGGAAAGGAAAATAGTTTGCTCTGCTATTTATATATATATTTTAAAATGCATGACTCCCCCCCAAAACTGATTTCTCCTCTGCTCCCTAGTCTAGGCTTCCAGTTTGAGTTTGGAAAATCTCAAATGGCTTTGGTCTCCGGTATGGATGCACCACTGCTGCCCTACCGTCCAGGATAATATATGTGACACACTTTGAACTCTCAAAGAGCACGGCACATACATTAAGTACTGCTTTTGAAGAAGAAGAAGGGGAAAAAATGGCAGCCATGTTGGCCATAAGAAAAAACCCAAAATCCATGTCGTTTTGAAACAGTTTTGAGTTATCAGCTGGATTTTATATTTTCAAAAATGGAAGATTAACAAATGTCTGCTACCTTCTTCTTCCCAGTACTCCGAGGGGCACTGAAACCTCAAAACATCACACCATCCGGCAGAGCCCAATTTTAATATCTGCAAGCCCTCCTCCTCCATATCTTCTTAAGGCTCTGACCATGCAGACATCTCGACTACAACATCTGGTCCATCTTTACCCCACATCGCCCCGCCCCCGCCAACCTACTTTTGTAGCATCTGGCCTGATGAAGAGATCTTGAAAGCTTGCACAGTTTTTTTCCGGGGTGTGTGTGTGATTTTTGAGTTGGTCTAATAAAGGTATTACACGATGTGGATATGGGAATTATTATAATTAAGAAACTGAAGCTGCAATGGTTGAAAGTGTTTGTTCTTTGGCACAGGACAATGACAATCCCGAGACAGAAGGAATAGCTGCTCAAATGAACATCTAGTCCAGTGTTCTCCAATTTTGGGTCCCCAGATGTTTTTGGCCTACAAGGTTGGAGAACACTGATCTAGTCCCATGTGCCCCTCCCTATGCATTGTTTTTTTGTCTTCTGTGCAGGCCTTGTAGCAATTGCCTGTGCTATCTGACATACACTGGGTGGCTATGAGATGCACAGTTCAAGCCTATGCAAGTTTACTCAGACATAAGTTGCTATTTTCAGTGAGTCTTATTCCCAGGTGCATAGGATTGCAACCAAAGTGCCACATTTCTTTCTTTCTTTCTTTCTTTCTTTCTTTCTTTAGTAGTAGTGGTGTCCCCAGGAATGTGCCTGGCTAGCTCTCTCTACATCTTCAGAAGGACAGGTCTGTGGCTTATGCTGGCTCAGCTTGTCTGAGCGTGGAAAGCTAAGCAGGGTCAAGCCTGGTTATTACTTGGATCAGGGATGGGGACTCGCACTCGAGGTCTCGACTTGTGAGTCGGACTGAGTCCCCTCTCTGACTCGACTCGGACTTGAGTCCCAATATTTTTAATGGGACTCGAGACTCAACTTGGGACTCGAGACCAAGGACTCTTCAGCATCCCTGGGCTGTGCCAGAAGGAGTGGAGAGGCGCGTGATTGCCGGCGAAGAGCGCATGGAAGCGAGGTGTGCCGCTGCTCGGCCACTATGGACGGCTACCAGGAGTGCAGCCCCAACAGTGTGTCAAGATTTATTTTGATTGATGTGTTGCGTATTTGGGAGAGGCAGAAGAAGGACCTGAGATTACTCTGTGTGGCTGCTCTGAGTGTGTTTCTGGTTCCAGCAAGTTCATCACCAGTGGAGCGGGTGTTCGGTGAGGGTGGAATTGTGATGAGATCTCACCGTTCTAGAATAAAAAATCATGTTCCTCAAATGCAACATGGATAAGTTTTAGGAAGTACAGCAAGTTTATTTTTTAAAATCATTTTTCTAAAATGCAACCTTTCAGACATTTTGGGTTTGGCTGCCTCTGCCTGCCTGCCTGGTGTTCCCAGCCTCCTCTACCTGCCTGGTCTCTTCTTGACCAGTTCCACAGTTTGAATTGTCCAAGACAAAGGCCTCTGCCTGCCTGCTTTGGGGTTCCCTGCCTCCTCTGCCTGCCTGGTTATTTTGGGTTTTTCTGCCTGGTCTGTTCTTGCCAAAATCAATTGCAGAGTTTTGAAATAAAAAGGCACACTTGTGCCTAGAATTTATTTAAGCCACACATCTGAAGTAGCCTTATTTTGTTGGGAAAAACCCCCATTGATTTTAATAGGGACTCGTGGAGTCAGCTTTGGGAGTGACTTGTGACTCGTGACTCGTGACTCGTGAGTCACCATTTTGGACCAGGGACTCGGACTCGGACTCGAGACTCGGGTCCAAAGACTCGTGACTCGACTCGTGACTCGAGACCAAGGACTCTTCAACATCCCTGACTTGGATGGGAGACCCCTCCTCTAGTTTCCTGCATTGAGCAGGGGGTTGGACTCGATAGCCTTGTAGGCTCCTTCCAACTCTATGATCTATGAAAATCTATGATGGCAAAGATGGCATTTTTCAACTCTTTGAGTTGAACTGAGTTTAGATCCTGCGGTGTTAATGCCGAGCCTTCGAATAATGCTGCAATGGTTCTTGCTTCTGTTTTGCATTCTGTTTTCATGGATTGTCTTTTTGTGATCCTATTGTTTTGTTGTTTTACCGTTTTCTTTGTATATATTAATATATGTTATTGTGAGCCACTTCATCAGCTTTGAAGCAGGATGAAAATCCAGGAAATAAATTATGTGTTTTCTAATGTGTAACCACTTGAGGCTGTGCAAGATCACAAGACTCTCCCTCCAAAACATTCCATGTAGGAAAATAACTGGGGCAGATTTTGTGTTGTCAGTACCTACCCAAAGGAGACAGCGTGGGGAAGTAATTCATGATTCATAAAAGGTTGACTTATCCAGGTAACGGAGAGCCTTGCTCATATGACACATAAGAGAAGACACTTGGGATAGGGAGGTCCCAATTACTAGCCCTCACACCTTCCTTCTTCCTTAGTCACTTATCTGTTTTGTCTTTTGTTTCTCCAGGTTATGGACATGCTGCCCCTGGGACAAATGCTGGAAAAGCTTTCTGCATGTGCTACGCTGCCCTGGGCATTCCATTGACATTGGTCATGTTCCAGAGCCTTGGTGAACGCATGAACACCTTCGTCAAGTACCTCTTGCAACGGATGAAAAAGTGCTGCAGGATGAGGAGCACAGACGTCTCCATGGAGAACATGGTGGCCGTAGGGCTTCTTCTCCTGCATAGGCACCCTCTGCATAGGAGCAGCTGCCTTTTCCCATTGTGAGGAGTGGACCTTTTTCCAGGCCTTCTATTACTGTTTTATAACGTTGACTACAATTGGGTTTGGGGACTACGTGGCCCTTCAGACGAAAGGAGCCCTTCAGAAGAAGCCGCTCTACGTGGCGTTTAGCTTTATGTACATCCTAGTGGGATTGACAGTCATTGGGGCATTTCTCAATCTGGTTGTTCTCAGGTTGTTCATGAATATTGAGGAAGAGAGACGGGAGGCAGAGGAGCGGGCATCCCTCGCGGGGAACCGCAACAGCATGATAATTCACATCCAAGAGGATTCCCAGCATGGTCGGCCACGGTACAAGGCCGAGGTTACAGACCTTCAGTCGGATTGTTCCTGCATGTGTTACAGGTCCCATGAATACACCAGCCGGGTCGTGTCCCACCAAAATTCCTTCAGCTCCAAGCTGAACCTTCAGTACTTTCACTCCATCTCCTACAAGATAGAGGAGATCTCGCCAAGCACATTAAAAAACAGCCTTCTCCCATCCCCCGTCAGCTCCATCTCACCCGGGTTGCACAGCTTTACAGATAGTCGCAGGCTGATGAGACGGCGGAAGTCCATTTGAAGTGATTTGCCTTTGGGGTTTTTGATCTTTTATTCCTAAGATTGTTTAAAAAAGAAAAGAAAAGAAATTCTTCGTGTGAGCCAGAGTGAGGCTAATGTTAACAAAAGAGAGAAAGCAAAGGGAAATACATTCCTCCTCTGAGACTCAGCTCTGGAGCATGAAGCATGGATGAACCCTTTTCCAGCAAAGTATGCCTTACATTTACCCGCCTCGGTAGTCAGATGATTCGAGGTGATGGGAAGTGGGTATCAAAATTCCAAAGTTGCACACATAGCTGGTAGCTTTCATGTGCCATTGGCACGCTTGACCTAACGAACTCTTTATTTTCCTTCACGAGCAGGTTGCTGCGTGTGTGTGAGCACGGGTGTGTATGTGTGCGTTGAGCGTGTGGGTATGGGTGCACACGCACAATTCCACTACTAGTGCCATGTGACTAACAAAAGAAGATATTGAACCATCAGGTATTGGGTTGTTTTGTTTTAATATGCATTCTTCCTTTGAAGAACTTGTGTTCTGGCCTGCTTTTGGCTTCCAAAAAAATGGGGAGGGGGGGGGAAGCTGCGATCCTTTTTTGTTTGTTGAGTCAAGCATGCGCCGTAACCAGTTAATATACTGAGTGTATCATGATAAGGTTTTGGTTTGGGTTTTTTTGGGTTGTTTTTTTTTTTTAAAATGCTAGATTTTATTAGACTGTATTCACATTTTTTTAAAAAAGGAACAAGGCAGGAAAGAAGGATTGCTTTTTGCTTGCCAGGACAAATCCTTGCAAAAATATATTTAAAAAAAAATAATACAGCATGCATTTTGTAAAACTGGTATGCATTTTGAAAATACAAGAGGAAAACAAAAAAACCCTAGCAATGGAATTAATATCAAAAGCAAATAATGCAGATTTAAAATATATTTGCTTTAACTCTTTGTTGTTCTAACTATTTGCCATGCTTGTGCATATATATATATATATATATATATATATATATATATGGTGTGTGTGTGTGTGTGTGTATGTGTGTGTGTGGGGGGGAATGGTTGGAGCGAAAGAGCATTTATTTTATTATTTCCTGGCTCTTATTTATACAGTTTCATATCATGTTGAGTTCTATGTTATTTTTATTTATGTGTGTTTGTGTGTGTGTTTGTGCGTGTACTTGAGTATGTGTGGTTGTAGCACTGCCTGCATAAGAATTATATTTTTGGGAATGTTTGGACCAGGATGGGTTTACAGAGGTGGATGTATATTTTTCTTTTCATATATAAAAAGGCAGGGCATTCCCTGTTTTAAATATTGATAATAATAGTAAGAGATTGTGTCTCAAACGCTTTTGATTTGTAAATAACGGGAAGCCTTGGTCGGTCTCAGGAAGAAATCAAGACAGTATCTTGTGCTCTGGCCTTCTGAGAATTTGTATGTAAGGCCCGGCATTCTTTTGCTTGGCCGGTATGGTTAGTGGAGGCAACTGGAGATGTCAAAACTAGTTCTGCTCCAATGTATTGAATGATTGCATTGAAATTGGATTGCTTTCGCTAGTTGAGCATAACACAATAGCATCTCTCTGGCCTGTTCTTTTCAAGAAATATAAGCGCTAGGAAGCACTGACGTAATGCTGAGTCATACCAATAGTCCAGGAATTCTTCCCAGACTGTGAGAACTGCTAGGGTGCCATGAGAAAGAGACTGATTTAGCAAGGAAGGGCTCACAGGAGTAACCCCACCCCAAGAGGAGGCATGCCCGTTGTGCCTCTGCATGAACTCCTTTTCTGGCCTTGCCTCCTTCTGATCGGCCTCAGTTGCAAGTGGATAATTCTGCTGTGTGTCTGCATTGGGTGTAGTGGGATCATTCATTTACTCCCAAACGCAGAGATGCAGCAGTTACTAATTGTCAAGGAGGTTTCCTGTTGCACTTCTGTATGAGTCATGCTCTGGGTATGCCTCCTTCGAATTGATCCATTGATTGTGGGTGGTTGTCCAGAGTATTAAGCAGATGCCTTTTCTTCTTTTTAGAAAGCTCAGAGCGGCTTACATGAAACACTCATGATCTCCTATCCAGGATCAGTTCCACACCTCCTTAGCTCATTGTTGTTGTTGTTGTTGTTGTTGTTGTTGTTATTATTATTATTATTATTATTATTATTATTATTATATTTCTATACAGCCCAATAGCTGAAGCTCTCTGGGCAGTTTACAACAATCAATAAAAATACAATATAAATACAATATAAATACACATAATAAAAACATTATAAAAATTTTGAAACTAAAATTTAAAAACCAAATTTTAAAAATGACTCAAATGACTGAAAACAAGTTAATACAATGCGACCTGTTAAAAAAAGTTGACATAACCACCCCCACATTTACTATTTGGAGCTGTTAAATGCCTCAGCATAGAGAGCAATCTTAAACTGGCACCGAAAGGATAGTAGAGTTGGTGCCAGGCGGGCCTCAGTGGGGAGCTTGTTCCAAAGTTGGGGGACTACCACAGAAAAGGCCCTCCCCCTTGTTGCTGCCCTCTCAGCCTCCTTCGGAGGAGGCACTCAGAGGAAGGCCCCAGAAAAGCCCCCTGGTGTCCAGGTAGATTGTGGTTGGGAGAGGCATTCCGTCAAGTACTGTGGTCTCAAGCCGTGTAGGGCTTTAAGACCAGCACCTTGAATCGAGCTCGGAAGCATATAGGCAGCCAGTGTAAGTGGGCCAGAACTGGTGTTATGTGTTCAGACCTTCTGGTCCCGGTGATTAGTCTGGCTGCTGCGTTTTGCACAAGCGGCAGCTTCTGTACAGTCTTCAAGGGCAGCCCCACGTAGAGTGCATTGCTAGCAGTCTAGTTTAGAGATTCCCAGAGCATAGATTACTGAAACCAGGCTATCCCTGTCCAAATACGGGCATAGCTGGGCCACCAGCCGGAGCTGGTAAAAGCTGGTTATCCCAGATCATTCACTCTATTTTAGGGATTCAGGAAAGAAGAATGGATCTGCACTGCAGCCTCTTACTCGCACACTTGCACTATCACCAGTAGCGCGCCCCCCCCCGCTCCGCCCTGCACACTATTAAAGGTGGCTGCAGGCATTTTGCCTGCTGCCTGCTGAATTCATCTTAGTGCTGAGCCGAGCATGGGAACCCAAATTGGCTGCTCCATTCACAGGCCTGCCTTGTGAACATCGCATAGCTGCTCTTGTGGATTAGCGTTCTAGGCATCAAGGGCGGCTTGCGTGCAGGGAGGTGGATATTTCTGTGGAAATCAAGGGACAGTTTTCACATGTTCCCTTGGAGTAAAGTCGGAGGGTTCTGCTAAGTGCAGCTCAACGAAGAAATGGGTGTTGGGGTTGGTATAATATGTTGGTCTGTGTGCTAGCCAGAACTAAAGGAACCGTCGGCCTTCTACACACAGCAGCAGAGTTCTCCCCCCGCGCAGCAATTCGCCTCAGCCTTCCCAGTTGCATTTCATTTCAGGATTCAGCAGGAATCACACTGTAGTCAAAAACAGTTCTATTCTAACTGTTTTATTAACTTATAACAAGGTGTCACTACAGGTTACATCTACTTTACCTTCCATATACAGAGTCCATGTGCAGAGTACAAATCCTTAAAGGTCCATCCAGCTCAGCAAAAGCACGTGCAGCTCAAAACCATAAAAGTATGATACATATGGCCGAAGCCTGGCCACTCGCACACTTGCACTATCACCAGTAGCGTGCCCCCCCCGCTCCGCCCTGCACACTATTAAAGGTGGCTGCAGGCATTTTCCCTGCTGCCTGCTGAATTCATCTTAGTGCTGAGCCGAGCATGGGAACCCAAATTGGCTGCTCCATTCACAGGCCTGCCTTGTGAACATCGCATAGCTGCTCTTGTGGATTAGCATTCTAGGCATCAGGGCGGCTTGCGTGCAGGGAGGTGGATATTTCTGTGGATATTTCTGTCATCAGCTTATTTACATCACATGACAATCCTGTCTCACAGCAAACCATTATCACGCCTAGCAAGGCTGCAGGTAAGAATAGCTTCGTAAACACAGACAGCCATGTACCGGTTTACCCTGTCTGGGAACTTTCCAGATAAGCAGTAAAAAAACCACTGCAACATAATCAAAACATGAGCAGCACAGCAAGCTAATTTTGCCTCACACACCAACAGTGGGGCAGGGTGGAGACAGCCTTAGACCCTTTGGTGTGCTGAGCAAAAGTGTAAAATGGAGATCCCTTTTGAGGAAAGACCGAAGGAGGTGGGGTATGTTTAGCCCCGAGAAGAGGCAATGCAGAGGTGGAATTATTGCCATCACCAAATGTTTGGAGGAGTGTCACATAGATAGGGGATTGGGCAAATTTGTACCGGTTGCTCCAGATGGTGGGACCCAAACCAATGGGTTCAAATTACAAGGGGATTTCAACTAAACATTAGGAAGAACTTCTTGACGATACAAGCTGTTCAACAGCGGAACAGACGGCCTCTGAAGTTTATTTATTTTATTGTATTTATTATATTAATATTCTGCCTTTTTCCCTGCGAGGATTATGGTGGCTTACATAATCCTCCTCCTCCTCTCCATTTTATCCTCACAATCCTCACAGGATTAGGTTAGGCTGAGAGTCAGTGAGTGGCCCAAAGTCACCCAGTGAGCTTCATGGCTGCTGAGTGGCGACTAGAACCTGGATCTCCCGAGTCCCGGTCCAACACTCTAACCCAGTGTTCTCCAACCTTGGGTCCCCAGATGTTTTTGGCCTACAACTCCCAGCTACGCTGGCTGGGGCATGCTGGGAGTTGTAGGCCAAAAACATCTGGGGACCCAAGGTTGGAGAACACTGCTCTAACCACTATGTCACTGGCCTCTTCCTCTTTAGAGGTTTCTAAGCAGGGGCTGGATGGCCACCTATCAGGGGTGATGTATGAGTGGATTTCCTCCATCAGTAGGGGTTAGACTGGACTCTGAGGTCCCTTACAAGTCTATGATTCTATCCCTTCCCACAACCAATGCTAGAGCGCCTGACTGTGGTACAGTAATACCTTGGATTGCAAGTAACTTGGTTTGAGAGCGTTTTGCAAGACAAGCAAATTTTAAAATATTTATTTAATTTTTTTTACTTGATATACAGTCATGCCTTGGATTGAGAGCATAATTCGTTCCGGAAACGTGCTTGTAATCCAAAACACTCTTATATCAAAATGAAATCCCCCCAAAAAAATTTGTACAGAGATTTTTAATTTAAGCCGTACTACAGTACTTGTATTGCAAGACGTCGCTTGTATATCAAGTCAAATTTTTTTAAATAAATATTTAAAAATTTGCTTGTCTTGCAAAACCCTCTCAAACCAAGTTACTTGCAATCCAAGGTATTACTGTACAAGCAACGTCTTGCAATACAAGTACTGTAGTACGGCTTAAACTAAAAATCTCTGTACACATTTTTTTGGGGGGATTTCGTTTTGATATAAGAGTGTTTTGGATTACAAGCACGTTTCCGGAACGAATTATGCTCTCAATCCAAGGCATGACTGTACTTGCTGAGGCATCCTGACATCCTATACTCTGTTACCTGGAATCTGTTCAGAAATCACCCAGAAAAACAAACAAACACTCTCCAGGAATAGACTCTATGGTTCCTGTCGTAGGAGCCCTGTTCCTACAGCATCTTAGGAAGCCGGCAAGAGCTTTTGAGCACGGCTTCCTAGAGGTGTTTATGGCAGGAACCAGAGAGCCCATTCCTAGAGAGCTTTTCCTGGGGTCTGGAGGGCCACCAGACAGGGCTTGGGGTGCATGCACTTTTTGCACCTCTGTTCTGAGGGGTTATGTGAATTAGTCAGCGAGTCCTGAGGTACTGGTTACTCTCTTGGCCATTGATTCTCACCACCTTCTCCTTACTGTGGCCTACAGCCTTCTTCCCACACAGCTGTTCCCTTTCAGACTGTGTGTCCTCTCCCTGCCTTCCGCTGGTGCAGGGCTCTCCAACCTTGGGTCCCCAGATGTTTTTGGCCTACAACTCCCAGCAAGCTACGCTGGCTGGGGCATGCTGGGAGTTGTAGGCCAAAAACATCTGGGGACCCAAGGTTGGAGAGCCCTGCACTGGCGCTGCAGCTCCCAAGCCACAGAGACACACAAATATTGACGGCACATCAAGATTTGCACTAATATTTCCAAGTTGCCTTATAATTCGCGGCCTAGTTCTCAAGTGAGTGTGCTCACATAATTGAATGTCCTCCATTCTTAAACATGAATGAATATCCAGATGTGCTGCAGTCCAACACATCTGGAGGCCACTACGTTGGGGGAGGCTGATGTATTGTAGATGATTGTTCTGCACATCTACCACCAGGTGGGTTTTAAGAATCCTTTTCCGTATTAATTTTTACTCTGATTCTGTATGGACCCAGCATTGCCTCCAGTCCAGTATGCTGGTGCAGAGCACAGTTGGCATTCTCTTGCCTGCCCAGACAGAGCTGTGTGGAGTGCTGAACAGGCACCTGAGCTTTAGCAAGGTGGAAGAGGATATGTGAAGCCGCCGATGGCCCAGGGATGCTTAGATAGCAGCTGTCATGCCAGCACAAAACTTTTGTGCAGTCCCAGAGTTCCTCTTCTGTAAGCAGGAGGCACGGGGAAGAGAGGATCAGAGAAGGCTCATAAGCTGCATTGGCCGGACAGGAAATCAGTGTCTGGCAAAACCGGGGCACTTCTTTCTTGGGGTGGCAGAAGGGCAATCGGTTCTTTGGGGGTGAATGGAATGTCATAGATTTCATAGATCACAGAGTTGGAAGGAATAATAGAATCATAGAGTTGGAAGGGGGTCTACAAGGCCATCGAGTCCAACCCCCTGCTCAATGCAGGAAACTAGAGGAGGGGTCTCCGATCCAAGTAATGCCCAGGCCTGACCCTGCTTAGCTTTCCACGCTCAGACAAGCTGAGCCAGCATAAGCCACAGGCCTAGAATTAGTTTGGGGATGATCCAGGTGGGTTATTAATGAAAGTAGAATAACTGAAGGGGAATTGATTTTGGGGAGAAGAAGGATGGCAAATTAACTGGCTTGCTCTCAGTGTAATAGGCATTCCTTTGCAGCAGTAAATTTGGGGTCAGAAGGAGTGATTTGGTGTTTGGGGCTCAGGTCATACTTGTGTCATGTATTCATTTTAGGCCCAATCCTACGCATGTTTAGACAGAGAAAAGGCCTACAACTCCTAGCATGCCCCAGCCAGCCATGGGGCTTTGTGCCCTTTGTTGCTTTGGGCAAGTCTTCATCTGGTCCAACACCCAGTTTCCAACGGTGCCTGGTCAAATGCCTCTGGGAGGCTCACACAGGCACAGCATGAGAACAACGGCATCCACCCATGCGGGTACATGATAGAGAGAAAGAGAAGGCTATGTGTGGTGGTGTCCCTCAAGTGTAGGGATGGGGGAGAAATTTGTTCAGTTCGCATTTCCTTGCATTGTCTTGATCCCTGAATGCTCCTTAGAACCTTCATTATGTACACAGCATGATGTCTCTACACTTGATGACTGCCCCGTGAATGTGTGAATGGACTCCGTTATGTGTATGATGACCTGAAAGTTCTATCTGTGGTGTTACATCTGCAACCACCCAATCCCGGGGACAGCTGATTACTGGGCACTGTGATTGTCAGGTGACAACATGCAAGTATGAACTTGCATGTAGTTTTCAAATTTCCTTTGGCCACTCACTGTACACGCTTGATGTCACATGTATCTGGCAGTACTAACCCCAGCTTTGATCTGTGTGTAAACATATGAAGAATATCTGAAGCAGCTTTTTCTAGTGCTGGTTCCAGGTTTTTTGAGGGCCCTGGGGCAAGCCACCCATGATGCCCCCCCCCCTCTCAGTAAGTCTAAGTCATCACCATTGTCACCGGTCGCCATTGCACCTCGTTCTCTTTCTCATCATTGCTCCCACTTCCTTGCTTGACAGGCAGAGAGCCAATGAGCAAGTACTGTAGGCCGTGGCAACTACTGCTCCTCCTCACCATCACCGCTGTTGTCTAGGCCAGAGAACAAGAGGCAGGTGAACAAGCAGGTCGCAGAGGTGAAGAGGAAGAGCAACTGCAGGGGGGCTCTTATCAGTGGGCCCCTGCTGAGGTGTGGACCCTCGGAAGGTGCCCGACCATACTTACCCTTGATGCCAGACTTGGTCTGACCATTGGTTTACCTAGCTCCGAACTATTTGCTTTGCCTAGTAGAGAGATGTCTTTCCCAGCCTTCCTACTCAAGATCTTTTTCAACTGGAGAAGCCAGAGAGGCATTGGACGTAGGACATTCAGCATGCAAAGCAGGTGGTCCATCACTAAGTTCCAATGTGGTTTCCAGGAACTCTGCTCTCCTCCAAGTCAGTGCTGTTCCTTGGCGACCGATGCTGTGTTGCTTTTTCCTCCCCAGCTCCTTTGAGTGGGGGCATTATGAGTGAAGCTGGGTTCTCCTCTTCTCTCTCTCTCGACCTCTACTTTGTACTAGTTCCCACAAATCCCAAGTCTGCCCTTTAAAGAATCCTGTGTCACAGTCTTGATGATTCATATACATATATATATATATATATATATGTGTGTGTGTGTGTGTGTGTGTGTGTACGTGTACACCTAGAAATATAAAAAATGATACTGGTTAAAATTAAAAGAAAGACCAATGAAGGGAACAAGAAATAGGGAATGGAAGCATTGCCCAACTATTAAGAATGTGGGGCCCAGTGGAAGAATTATGAGGGAAGCAGATCAGATTGGAGGTTTATGGCATAATTTTACTTGGTGTAATGTTCTTGCTAATATCCGGGGCCTAATTAAGGCATTCATTTAAAGCCTTTTACTAGGGAAAAGCAAATAGAAAGGGACACTGGAACTTGTCCATTGTGCTAATGTTATGGACTTTTTAATGTAGATTTGAATGAGGTTCTGTTGCTGCCTGGGTTATTACAGACATTTAAATCAAAGTGTTGTTAATTTCAACAATGCGGAACACAACATCATTTCAGGATTCGAAGGAACAGAAGAGAAATTGCCTGTTTAACTGCAACCTTTTAAAACATCAACCTTGTTATTGGGAAAATTAGAGGAGATAAAACTCCATGAGAAGCATAACAGAGGAGAGCAATAAAGGCGAGATATAGAAAAATTGATTAAAGATTGAAGGCACTCTGGAAATCTTTTTCTATTTAGTTTGATTTTTGCTAAATAAAAAAAATATTGGTCTTCCTGCTCCTCTGTGCAGGATTTGCAAATAATTAAAGTACAGATAATTGAGACAGATGTTGAATTTCAATTACAAGATGGTAGCAGGAATGCAAAGTGGATTATGGATGCTAATGCATGAAATTTGATCAAAAATACTGCTTTTAATGAGAAGGCAAAGAGTTCATCTCAACATAATTCATTATATTGATCAGGGATACCTGTTTATAGCAAAACACAATTAATAAGAAAATCACCTGATTTCAATAATGAAGTCATCAGGTTTGATCCCTGATATCTTGAGTTAGAAACTAATGCACAACATCAACAGTGCTTGATTGTGCAATGGATTTCCTGTTGCGCTAGCAATCGCTATTGATGGTGTGCAAGCATTGGTTTCTGCTAGGGATGTATGAGAAATTTGTTTCAGTTCAGTTTTGATCAGGATTTACCCAGCTTGCACCTTCCAGACTGGACTTGGATGCAATCTGTGGTCGAAGTCCTTACATTTCCAGGGCCTGTAATGTGATTTGCGGAGCAAAAATATGTGTTCATCAGCGTGCGTAAAGATGTGTATTAAAAAAATGCATACTTTTGAAAAATGTGCACAAATATGCCTTAATCAATGGGTGAAAAATGTGTACCTTAAAAAAAGATTTTTTTACACACACACACACACACACACACACACAAACCACATATAACTCCAAAGTGCACCCACCATCACCATGGGGCCAAAAGGCAATTCTATCCACATAATCCAATATTATTCAGTATTCCAAATATACATCATATCTTGACATGGCTTACTAAATTTACTAAAACATAATCTAAAAATGGTCCCCATATATCCTTAAAATTATTTTTCTTTAATTGTCCCTTTTTACATTTAATACTACATGTTAATTTATCATTTAAAGCAATATCCCGCACCTCTTTATACCAATCTATAATTAAATACTGATGTTGAACTTTCCATTTCCTTGCTATCAATAATAATAATCTGCCCGCAGTTAACAAATTTACAATTAATTCTTCATCTCTTGAGAGCACAAAAGTTTCTCCGTTATTGATAACAACGCTAATTTTGGACAGACCTCCACAATACCAATAATTTCTGAAATTTCTACAAAATTTTTGTTCCAAAAATCCAATATGCTTTTACAACTCCACCACATATGAGCATAAGTACCAAGCTCCTGACATCCTCTCCAACACAATGGAGAACAATTACTGTCTATTTTATTTAATCTTACCGGAGTCAGATACCATCTCCAAATGGTTTTTTAAAAATTTTATTTTATCCTTACTGACATATTTCTTAATATACGTCTGCCCCAAATATTTTTCCACCCCCCATTCAAAATCTCCTCCTCAAATTCCATATCCCATACCATTTTAAGATTATCGTTTTGCACTTCAGTTTTTTGAATCATTTTATATATCTCCTTTGTTAACCCTCTGGAAGAAACGTTCCCTTCTACCAGTTCTCTAGACACCACTTTCTTTTCAAATCCAGTGAGTTCCCTCTCATGCTCATTTCTCCTCTTCCTTTTTTTTTAATTTTATTTTTTTAAATATTTTATTTATTTTTCAAAACAAATTATAACACAGAAAATATATTTAGCAAAATACAAAATTATCACACAAATATAACATAATCAACATACAATAAATCATAAAGTGCTCCCCCCACCCTCCAAGGGACCAATTAATATACTTCTATCCTCTTGATCAAATAAAGTCTAAATTCCAAAAATATAACATATCCTGACAAGGCATGTTACCCTTCCCCTTTATTAATACATAGTCTAGTAATTGATTCCATATCTCCATAAAATTATTCTTCTTTAGCAATCCTTTTTTGCATTTGATACTACTAGTTAGTTTATCATTTAGGGCTATGTCCCAAACTTCCTTATACCAGTCTGTTATTAGGAAAACATGTTGTACTTTCCAATTTCTCGCTATCATTAGCCTGGCCACAGTTAACAAGTTTACAATTAACTCCTTCGTATTTTGATCACAAATAAGCTTCTCAGTTATTGATAATGCTAATTTTGGACAGACCTCTAAATTAGTACCAATAATTTTCGATATTTCTGTAAAAACCTCTCGCCAAAACACCAATACATTTTTACAACTCCACCACATATGAGCATATGTCCCTTTTTCCTGACATCCTCTCCAACATAATGCAGAACAATTATTATCTATTCTATTTAATCTTACTGGAGTTAAATACCATCTCCAAATTAATTTATAAAAATTTTCCTTTATCCTAATTGACATCATTTTCACAATCCGTCTATCCCATATATTGTTCCACCCCACCTTCGAGGTCACCTCTTCAAATTCATTATCCCATACTGTCTTAAGCTGATCCTCTTGTTCTTTTGCTTTTTGGATCAATCTATATAAATCCCTTGTTATACCTCTTGTTGATGCATTACCTGGTAGGCCGTCTCTAGACATGACCATCTTTTCAAAATTAGTTAAATCTCTCTCGTACTCAGTTTTCCTTTTCCATTTCTTCGACCACTGTTCTAACTGTAGTAAATTTAACCACGATAATCTTCTTCTCCCAACAATTTCCATTATTTGATCTCTAGTCCCCATCTTTTCCACCCAATCGGTTCTCCTCTTCCATTTCTTGGTCCACTGTTCTAATTGCATTAAATTTAACCACAAAATTCTACCTGGCCCACACATTTCAATTATTTGTTGTCTAGACTCAATTTTTTCCATCCAATCCATTAATTTAATAACCTTCCCCCCCCTAAATAAACCTTCCAAATGCTGTGCATTTTCTATTCTTTTTTACCATGCTGTTACTTTTCTTTAAAAAAAAAAAAAATATCCATCCCAATTCCTAATTCCTGTGCATCTAACTCTAACCACATAATATCCTTCTTAACTATAATATCCATTATAAATCTTAATTGATTAGCTATATAATACCACTTAATTTTAGGAAGGCCAAGCCCACCTCCTTTTTTGGATTTATACCATTTACTCTTTGTAATCCTCGCTTCCCCCCCCCATTACAAAAATTATTAATTATTACTTGCCATTCCTTAATTTCCTTCTCTGTTAAACACATTGGTATCATTCTAAATAAAAAAATATATATTTGGTAAAATCTTCATTTTTTTCAAACCTATTCTACCAAACCATGAAAGTCCAATTTTTTAAATATTCCTCTATCTTATTTTTAACCTCATTCTTTAACTTTCTAAAATTCTGTTCTCCTATTTTTTCCTAAATGTGTACCTTTCAAAGATGCACACAACTGATGTGTACATTTGGAAAAATATGCACGGATTTTCATGTGAAAAGTAAAAAAAAACAAGCTCACAATCTGATATAGACATGAGTCAGAATGAGCTTTGGTGAGCTTGAGTTTTGCTGATTTGTCCCTAGTTTCTGCTGCTCCAATATAATGGCTGGAGACCATTGGATCCTTCTCAATGGGTGTCAGTTAATGGGAAAAATGTCTGTCTGAGACCCTGCAGAGCTGCTGCCGGTTAGAGTAGACCAATGTTCCTCAACTCACCACCCTCCAAATCCCATCACCTCCATCCAATGCCTGAGGATGTTGAAAGTTGCAGTCCAACACATCTGGAGAGGACCAGGCTGTGGAAGGCTGGAGTAGATGATACTGGGCTGAATAGACAAATAGTCTGACCAGGTACTAGTATCCTGTCTTGGTACTGATGAGAGTACTATCTACTATATAAATGTGAATGTTTGTACGTGTGTAGGTATGTCCACACGGGGTTTTGCGTGCCTCGCATTGGCTCCTACACGGTTTGACGGATCCGCCCCAAACCTGGCACACATACTCTCCATCACCCAAGGACAAAGACAGGCAGGTTCAAATCTCCGAAAAACCCTCGCTGCGCCTGTACGGCCCCAAATAGATGATGGCCAATGGCGACACTTGGAATGTTCGCAGGGGCCATTCAGGAGCGGTTATGCAAACAGCTCCAATGGCATTTAGAATGTTGGTATGCACTGCCACAGGGGCCCAATCAGAAGCGGATATGCAAATCTTTCCTACGTCCAAACAGAATGTTCATATGAACTGCAGCCGGGGCCTACACGGGGGGGGGGGGGGAGGGGATTTCAAACAAATAGTGCCTATAGGAAAATGACGACCTGGGCAACACCATTGTGTAGTCCCGGGGGGGGATCAGGGATTTCATTGTGTGGTCCTGGGGGGGCAGCAGGGAATTCATTGTTGTGTGGTCCCGGGGTGGGGGGAGCAGGGATTTCATTGTGTGGTCCTGGGGGGGGGAGCAGGGATTTCATTGTGTAGTACCGGAGGGGGGAAAATAGGAAATTCATTGTTGTGTAGTCCCGGGGGGGGGGGGGGAAGCAGGGATTTGATTGTGTAGTACCGGGGGGGGGGGGAGAACATGGAATTCATTGTTGTGCTGTGCCGGGGGCGGGGGGAAGCAGGGATTTCATTGTGTGGTCTGGGGAGGAGGGAAGCAGGGATTTCATTGTGTAGTACCGGGGGGGGGGAGAACATGGAATTCATTGTTGTGCTGTGCCGGGGGCGGGGGGAAGCAGGGATTTCATTGTGCAGTCCTGGGGGGGGCAGGGATTTCACCGTGTAGTCCCAGGGGGACAGGGATTTCATTGTGCAGTCCCGGGGGGGAGCAGGGATTTCATTGTGCAGTCCTGGGGGAAAGGGAGCAGGGCTTTCATTGTGTAGGCCGGGGGGGGGGAGCAGGGATTTCACTGTGTAGTCCTGTGGGAGCTGGGATTTCATTGTGCAGTCCCAGGGGAGCTGGGAGTCCTGTGGGAGCTGGGATTTCATTGTATAATCCTGGGAGAGCTGGGATTCCATTATGTAGTCCCGGGGGGACCTCTCCTATGGAGGGATTCAAAACAGCGGACAGCTACCTTAAGGAATTTCGAACAAATAGTGCCTATAGGAAAATGATGACCCGTGCAATAGCTGGCTAGGGCATGCTGGGAGTTGTAGGCCAAAAACATCTGGGGACCCAAGGTTGGAGAACACTAGTGTAGAGGGACGGGGCATGTAACTTGGGCTACAGTCTTTCATTTTCAGTGGTCTGTAAATTAAGACTTGGGTTCTTTATTTATTCATTGCCTTTATATCCTACCTTCCTCCAGGGAGATCAAGGCAACATGCATAGTTCCCTCCAACAACCCTGTGAGGTAGGCTAGGCTGAGAGCTAGTAACTGGCTCAAGGCAATCCGGTGAGCTTCATGGCCAAGTGGGGATTTGAAGAACCAGGATCTCCCCAGTCTGATTCCAGTACTCTAACCACTATGCCACACTGTCTTTCAAAGATAGTTGGAAATATCCTCCATGGAGCCTGCTGCCCAGTCCAAACCCTCTCCTCCCCCCCCTACTCTATGATTGTGATAAATGGATATTGTATTTGTAATTAACAAAGATCTAATCCCAGTGTGTTTCATTTTTACTTAATTGTCTTGTCAACCTTTTCCCACCTTGTCTGGTGATCGTGTATGGCACAGTGCTATAATGTCAACACATACAGCAGCTATTTCTTCTTCTTTCTTTTAAAGAAGAAGAATCCAAACCAAGATTAATGGGGCAGTCTCACTGGTAATTAATATTCACGATCGCATGCCACGTTGTCTGGGCCGAGTTTGAGAAAGCATGGCCAATCCGGCAGAGTGATGGGGTTTATCATTGCCAGTTCTTTGTGAGTAGACTGAGTCGTGGCTCCAATAATTGAAAATGTGCTCCCAAAATGCATTTCTTTCTCCCTTGCCTAACTTTTGATTGTATTCGTCTGCTGGCTTTGATCAATACCCCGTTCCGCATGTGGAAGGCCCGCGGAAAGGCCTCCGTCCGTCAGGATCGCAGTGTCCCCAGAAGAACGGCAGGCGGATTCCTCGTTAGAGAGCCGCCGTCACTTGTTTCATGCTTGGCTATTTTTCACGCCTGTTTGTTCTCTGCCTTGCCTCTGCATCAATGGGCCGGCTTGCCCTTTCAGAGGTGTGGGCTAATGGACGGAATGGTTAACATGCTACGCTTCTCCTCCTTACTCTGTATTAATGGAGAGAGCATGATGTTCTGGAAAAGCACCCCCGTGAAAGAAAATTACTAATTCCGACAAAAGGAAGGTGTGGACTGATATTTGTTTAAAAGGGGAATTACACAAATTGCTGCTTGTCCCCCACCTCTGTTTGAGAGGCTAGCTGGAGGCCCCAGTAAGGTTTTTATTTCAGTTTTTGATTTTAGCTTTGCTGTGTGTGTGTGTGTGTTGTAGGGAGGCTGGTCCAGAGCTAGTATGATAGCACGCCACCCAATATATTATGGGTTGTATCCAGTGTTTTGTCTAAGTGAAGTCTCATTCATTTCAATGGGTTTGCTCTCAGGAGGACTACCTTCAGCTACATCCCATTGTGTCCCTCCCTAAGATGGGTTCTGGTTTCCCTGATACTCTGAGCTTATGGCTGATCTAAACATGATGTTCCCCCACATGGAGGCTGCCAGCAAATGGGTGGGCGTGGCAGCAATTTCAAATGGGAGGCCATGACAAGTACCACATAGCCCTGCCACATCAGATGGACCCAATCCTGGTGGAGAATGCCACTGGCTGCTCACTGAGTGCAGAAGGCCAATATAAGAAGTGGCGCTATGCTTTATAGTCCCTACATGGAGATGACACTAAGTGGAACCCTTGTATGCAGCCTTTCCTCCCAAAGAGACTATCATACAGCTGGAAAAGGTACGCAAAAAGGCAGCTATGCCTATCAAGTCACTAGCTGGTGGGTGGAGCAGGGTGACTTCATAAGATTAGCTGTTTTGTAAAATTACGAATGGCGTGGAGAGTCTAGTTAAGCTGGGGGGGAGGTTCATGGGAGGGTTCATCCAGTGCAGCTGAATTCAAAACAGGCAAAAAAGAAGAAGACTTGGTAGCTGGGCTATGTAACTTGCCACCACAAGATGTGGGTGGTGACCATTAGCTGAGATGGCTTTTAAAAGGCTCAGTCAAATTTTACGGAGGAGGACAGAATCTTTTAATTGTTATTTAACCATGATAGTTAAGTGTGATCTCCATTTTCAGAGGAAGCATACCTCTGAGTGCTGGATGCAGGCAACAGGGGGCAGCTATAACAATCCCTTCTTGATGGAATGGCTGAATGGTGTTGGAAACAGTCGTGGACCGGATGTACCTTGGTCTGTTTCAGCAAAGCAGCTTTTGTGTTCTTATGAACACGAATTATATATTTATGTACCTGTCTTCTGAGTATTAACTATAATGATAATGATAATGACGATGATAACAGCAACAACAATTCTCCAAACAACAGATGGGGTGGGGACTGAGGGAATTTTTATTTGCCTGTGGCCACCTAATGAGCACATGGGCGAGGTGAGTGCTGATCGTTGACTTTCCAGCTGTGGTGCACTAACTAGGTTTCTACACAGAAAAGGCATTCCCACCCATGAGGATGGCCCAATTCCACAGCTCCAGCATGGCGGCAAGGCTGGTTGCTACACTGCAGGTGACTCTCGCCCTTAAGGTTCCTTAACCACTAGATGAGCAGTTCCCCAGCTTTCTGCCATCAGGGAAGTCTTTCTTCCTCAATCTGTCTGCCAAGGAGACAGTTGTAGGAGCGTCCCAGGCTACACGCTCACCTAATGCAGGGCACTGACAAGGCCTTCATTTAGCCCCAGGTAAGTGGAGCAACCACAACTCCCCTCCACTTCACAGTGGATGATCAGTAATGATGGGCAAGAAGAAGCCTTTCAAGAAAGCTTGCCTACCATTTCTGATATTCTCACCGAAGAACTCCCAGTAATCCTCTGAGGAACCTCAAGGTTCCATGGAACACAGTTTGAAAAGACGGTAGTAGACTACTGTACATTGCAGGGGTGACTTCCTTTATCATTGCTCATTCCAGTGAACAAACCTCATTCCTTTCAATCTGTTCTGTTTTCACCAAAATGGGACTTTATAAATTGTTCTCAGCAGGCCAAAAAGCACATAGATACTGTCTCTTTAAGGTGCAATTTACTCTTTCAGCTTACTGTGTTGTGTCTACATGAAGCAGGGATAAAAAGTGTTCACATTTTGACCCAGTGAGTTTTATACAGACGTTCTTGGATTTCTTCCAAAACAAACACACAAAAGGTGTTCAACCAGATTGAGAGGTGTTATACTCATTGTGGAGCCTGCAGTTAGTGTGTGTGTGTGTGTGTGTGTGTGCATGTGTATGTGTGGGTGCTTGTTGATGCTGTTTCTCTTGACACTTTGGTTGCATTTTTGTACTTTTCACAGGATGTTCTTTTAGCAGGAATGCGAGGCAGCATTTTCAATGGCATTATACAAAAGTAAAATTTCCTAAACTTGAGTGGTAATTTTTCTGTGCAGCACATAGAAGAATTGGGGCAAAAGAGGGAAATTATACTAAGGTTCATAGACTGTGCTGAAAATCTGTCCCAAGGAATAAATTAAAGAAGGGTAGTCATGTCAGAGCTGGGCTATGCATAGGATGCCACTGAAGCTGTCATCTCTTTGGCGCATTCTTCCCCTGTCCGCAATAGAATCGAGGAATACTCATTGCATGGATCAGAGCTATCCCCTTATGAGCCACGGATGAGGACCAAGGGTAAGACGAGCCACAATATGATGCCCCCGATCCATGTGGTGGGGAATGCTCCTAGATACTATGGAGGAGAGGGGAGAACTTGCCTCAAGGGTGCATTCACAGTGGCATTCCTGTGGCAAATGTAACACGTTGCCCAGATTTTCATCTGCACAGCAGAAATGGCCAAGAATCCCAATGCACCTAAAAGACTATTGAATTCACTGTGGCAGGAGCTATTTTGAGCACTATAGCCAAGAGCGCAGCGTGGACCATTTGAAGGCCCCTGAATTTTGCCTAAAGCCAAGTCTCAAGGTGAAATTTTACGCTCTTGCTCAGGCAAAACTTCTGAGAAGTTTCAAGGAAAGAATATGAGCAATGATTGAGGAACGGTATCCCTAGTTTGCCATTGAGTTTGACCTAAAATGACATTCCAAGGCAAGTTTGAAGATTCCCAATTCAGGTGAAACATCCATGAAGGGGGGGGGGGAGAACACATTTCAACAAGACTAGCAAAATTCTCAGGGAGGTTTCCACAGATCCCTCTAGGCCAGGGGTGGGCAACTTGTGGTCTTCCAGATGTTTTGGCCTACAACTGCCATCATCCATCACCATTGCCTATGCTGGCTAGGGCTGATGGGAGTTGTAGGCCAAAACACCTGGAGCACCATAAGTTGTCCACTCATGGAATCTCATGCCACAATAAAATGGTTAGTCTTTAAGGTGCCGTAGCACTCTTGGTTGGTTTTTGCTCCTGAAGAAGAGGCCTATATGGAGAAAGTGATCCAGTGTTTTGCACTACTAAATCTGACATCAAGAGGATGAAGAGCAGGCCAGGAACATTAAGTTGCAACAAGTTGAATCGTGTTGGTATGTGAACCAAATTAAATGATCATTGTGTCTCAATTTCATTTCTTTTATTGGCCTTCTCCATGTTGGGAGAGGTAGACCTCACACATGGCCTTCCAATGCCGTACTTGATTCAGCAGAGTGGCTTAACAGTCGGATGAGCAGAAAACAATGTATTGCAGCTTACCTAAAGAATGAAAACTGTACCACACCAATGTTTACAAGTCCAAGTAGACAGCGAACCCCTGTAAAATATATGTAATTTATGCAAGGGATTGCATATTTCGTTTTTGTAATGAATGCACTAAGCAGCCCTGTATATATTTTACAATGTCTTTACAAAACAAGAGAAAAAAAAATACAGAGAGAGAATCATTTACTGTAGTGTTGTAAAATAAATGCACTTTTTCTAATTTTTTCATTAAAAATCCTATGGCACGTTTTCAAATGCATATGGCTTCTTTTCTATAATGGAATGTAAAAAGAAAAGTTAACTACCTGGGAACTGTGGCTGTCTCATTTACTGATGGGACCTGCTTTGTGAAAAATGAGTCCTTCCACTGTTGGCAGATGTCTACAGTCATACAGTGCATCTGGGATCCAAAAAGGCCCATGAGTTAGCGTGAACACCTTCCATGCATGCACATGTGTGTTTCTGGTTTTCCCTTCCAGTGGCAGCTGCTTGTGATGTGTGGAATGTTGCCTGCACAGGGAAGCTTTTCTGGCAATGTGGGCAACTGTCCCCAGAGGGTACAGGCTGAAAACCCCCTATGTGTTTACAGTAAAATGAGAATGTCAGTCAAAGTATGGATCATGTTCTTGGCGCTTTCTGTGAGACAGGTAAAACATTCCTGCTCCCTCTGACTAGCTTGTTTCCTTTACCTGAACAAGTGTGTCTTTGACTTACCTGACCAAGAAAGGAAACAGTGGCTGTATGGACAGACTTCGCTCGGCATCGGATTTATAAACCCCAGCTACGGTAAGTGTTTTGGGCTTCAAGAATTAATTTATGGGTAGTGCTCCCTGAATCATAGAATCATAGAAAAGTAGAGTTGGAAGGGGCCTACAAGGCCATCGAGTCCAACCCCCTGCTCAATGCAGGAATCCAGGTCAAAGCATCCCTTAAGCCAGAAAACACAAAGTGGTACCACAAAATACATATTTATTGCTTTGAGAATAGCAAAACTTTGCAATGATAGAACAAGGACACATTGTGATATACAATACAATTAGGATAAGAAGCAGAACAGAAACAGTGGCTAGAATTTTCTTATTAAAATTAAAGTTCTATTCACCTTAACCAACAAAGTTCTATTTGCCATAACCAACAAAGTAGTTACCTCTCTGGCAGGCATGATTGGCAGAGCTTCGGTAATCATGTTTGGTAGGTTCCTTGTTCTTCCAGGATATCTCTGCTCAACCAAGCCAAAATCTTATTGTTTGTAACATTCTGACTAACATTAGCTCAGGTAATTTACCTTAAACAACTATGCAAATTGACAGAAACAGTAGTCATAGGTCATAGCTCCTGCACATAGCTTCTGAACATAACTCTGAGAGGGCTTCATCTAAGCTAACTTTAGAAGCACCTGTGAAAATCTATCTTCTAAATCAAGAAGAAGTTTTCTTCCAAGGATTAACCAGCCCACCTGTGGCAAGTTCCTTTGCCCCAGTTCCTCAAACACATTTTTGCACTCAAAGTTAGCTCATGAAACACATCGAACAAATCACTTCTACCAAGTACAATAAACTATTGTCCATCTCACACATTACAGTGGTCATTCTTTTGCATCTGGTCTCCCTTCCCCATTTCTGGCTGGTTTTGAGTGGTGCCAGCCAGGCTCCAGGCTGACCTGGAAATTATAGCCTATGACTTGACTCATTCTTCATATTGTATACTGTTATGCATTCCCCATTGCTGAACAGCAAGGCCAAGGTAATGTGGACTTTGACAGCAAGCACTTCCACAACAACAGCAAGAACTTACACAACAACAACTAACAGTTTAGTTTCCATGGAATGAGAGAAATCCAGAGACCTCTAGTGTCTTTCTAATGCCTGCTTTATGCAGTGCTTTTTTTCTGGAGAAAAAGGTACCGGAACTCTTGGATTACATTTCCTCGGGAGTAGATGGCGATTAAATTGTATGATGCATTAAATAGAAGAAAATGGTGCTGGAACTCAGTTCCGGTGAGTTCCATCAGAAAAAAGCCCTGGCTTTATGTATAGAAACACTGAGCGTGGAAAGCTAAGCAGGGTCAGGCCTGGTGATTACTTGGATGGGAGACCCCTCCTCTAGTTTCCTGCATTGAGCAGGGGGTTGGACTCGATAGCCTTGTAGGCTCCTTCCAACTCTATGATCTATGAAATCTATGAAAAGGGATCCTTATAGTAAGCAGCAGATTCCCAGAGACCAACTTGCACAGATCCACGCAAGGCTGCACGCACCCTCCCCAGCTTTCCAGCTTAACTCCAGCTAGAAAGTCTCAATCTAGCTGCCTCTGTTCATTTGGATCTGCCAGTGGACTCTCTCTGCTCCATCTCCTCAACTGGAGTCGTGTCACTTTCTTCAAGCTTTGATGGCCATCTTTTTAAAATTCACTTGTACAAAAATCCTAAGCAGGGTCAAGCCTCGTTGTTACTTGGATGAGAGACCCCTCCTCTAGTTTCCTGCATTGAGCAGGGGGTTGGACTCGATAGCCTTGTAGGCTCCTTCCGACTCTATCATCTATGAAAGACTACTTTGAAATTGGATGGGTGGAATTCACCCAAGTTCTTTCCTTGACTAATCCAGCCTCTTGCGTTCCTACTGCCATTCAGAGATGCATGCTTCAATCTTCCTAACAATGTTGCCAGTTGAAAAGCATTTATGGTGTTCCACAGAACCCCATGGAAATCACTGAGAAGAGTTGCCCCCTATGTGGATAGCCCCACCTCTAGTATGAGGGTGACAGAATGATGGCTGTGTGTGATGACATGTTTTGAACATACCATAACAAATAGACAGTGTTGGGAACTGGGTGTTTTATCTATCTATCTATCTATCTATCTATCTATCTATCGATTGATAAATCTATACTACAGCATAGATTGTAATAAAGAGTAGCTCAAGAAAGTGCTTTTAGTATTTATTTATTTATTTATTATATTTATACCCCACCTTTTTTCCTGCAAGGAACCCAAGGTGGCTTACACAATCTTCCTCCTCCTCTCCATTTTATCCTCACAACAACCCTGTGAGCTAGGTCAGGCTGAGAGAGTCAGTGACTGGCCCAAAGTCACCCAGTGAGTTTCATGGCAGAGCAGGGACTAGAACCCAGATCTCCCGAGTCCCAGTCCAACACTCTCACCAGTATTGGAGCAGGGGTAGGGAACCTCAGGCCTTTGGGCCAAATGCAGCCCTCCAGTCCTATTGATCTAAACCTCCAGACCCTCCTTAGGCCACGCCCCATTCTTCTGGGTCATGCCCCCTCACTGGCTCCACTCTAGCTTATTGATTTTATTTACTGCTCTGGCCCACCTTGCTCAAGCTGGGAAAGGAGAATGCCTGGATGCAAATGTCTCCCCCTGCCCATTGAGTACTGAACCAAGGTAAGAGTCACATCACATCTATAACTCCACCCACTTTTGCCTCTGGCCCCTCCCACTTTGGGCTCTGTCCATGCCTACTGATGGAATGTGGACCCCAACAAGTTTTTCACCAAGGTAATGTGGACCTTTTGACAGGAAAAAGCTTCTGAGCTTAGAGAAACATGATCTGCCATTTCTAGTAATGCTGAACTCATGCAAAAACCCAAAGTTTAATCTCCTGCCTAGACAAGCCAAGGCACATAAACACTGGGGCTGTATATTAGGGAGAAAGCCATATTTCCCAAACGAACAAGGGGATTGCCAATTCATCTGCACAGATAATAACAAAGGCCATCAATCCATTTGAACTAACTTCCAATCATATATCATATGCCTAATGATGTAAACTGAAGGTATTTTGCTGTCTCTAGCCGGACATTTGATTTGGGACTTGTCCTCTAAAACAATTCTTATATAAGTGTCAGCAGAGATCATAGAATCATAGAAAAGTAGAGTTGGAAGGGGCCTACCAGGCCATCGAGCCCATACAAAATAGCACTGGTTCCAGTTTGTGAGATGAAGATACCTTTGATGTGAACAAGATATCTAACTGTGGGGAAGCAACCCCCAAACAATATCTGACTTTATATTTAATGTGGGTATGACACATTTCCACACACAAATTAACCTTGGTTTCAATTATGTACCTTTCGATAGAAGGTATTTGATGTCTGGTTTGCAAAAGCCTCTCTAAAATTGTGCTACATCTCATTCCTTTTAATGTGCCAGTACATATTTCCAGACAAAATGACACAGATTTTGACTGTGCAAGTTTCAATCATACATATTTTGATGCAAACCAAATGTAGTTTTGGAATTATTATTTATTTATTACATTTCTACACCGCGCAAGAGCTGAAGCTCACTGAGTAGTTCAAACAGTTAAAACCATAAAATACAACACGATAAAATACAGTATAAAATACAGTATGCAGAAGTCTAAAACTGCAGTATAAAATAAAAATAACCAAATAAAACCTAGCAGCAGTGCAAAGATTTAAAATACAGTAACAGATTTGAAACAACAGAAACGGAAAGACTAAAATGCCTAGGAAAACAAGGTCTTCACCTGGCACCAAAAAGAGTACAACGTAGGTGCCAAGTGAGCCTCTCTGGGAAGCTTATTCCACAACTGGGGTGCCACAACAGAAAAGGCCCTCTTTTTAGTAGCCACCCACCTCACTTCCTTTGATGGGGGATCCTGGAGAGCAAGAAGACCGCTGAAGAAGATCTTAGGGTCTGCGCATTTGTATAAATAAAAAAAATATTAATAAAATTATTTCACATACCTTATAGTTGAAATGCACCCAAGTTGCTTCATACTTCATGCATACATGTACAAAAACCCATCCATTGGCATGTTTGGAAAATAGGTGCCTTATCAGCTAGCCAGAACTGCCTCTGGCTCTAAACAGGAATGGGACATTTAAAGAGTCCACAGTGAGAAGGCTTGCATTAGGGAACAATCCTATGCAAGTTTAGACAGGAAAAAGGCTGGCTGGGGCATGCTGGGAGTTGTAGGCCTTTATTCTGTCTAAATGTGCATAGGATTGCACCTTTAGTTAGTTAGACAAAACTTAGAGAGGAAGACTCTGATTTCATAGCCCCAGAATTAGAATAACCCCTTCTGAGTTTAAAAACACACACCCCAAAACCCACTCCCAGATTTCCACCATCCCAGCTAACATTGCTATTTTTCTAGCACATCGTTTGTGGGAGATTTTCATGCTCATCTGCCATGTGCCTGTATCCCACTGGGATCCATCCATTTTGCCTGCCACACTTTGCCTGCAGCACTGAAGCCTCCTAGGGAGTGTTATACTTTGACTCTTGTAAGCATAGATAGACATTAATCATTCAAGACTGCCGAGTGACGGATGGTAGAGCATGCAGGATTTTTTTTTCCCTGGGCTTTTGTTCTTGCAGCAGCCAGTGATAAGCACTCGCCGTGGCAGTAAGGACATGTTGATTATTAGTGTCGCTGTCTGATTACATGATTACAACAGGAACAATAATATGTCGTTCGTCAGTCATTTCGCCGTGACGCTCCGAGACATCAAAAGACCATTTATTGAGAGACAGTCAAGTTGGATGACAGTTCTGGTTTTGGGCAGATGGTGTCATGGAGTTGTAAGCTGAGAAGGGTCCAAGAGGCCATCGAGTCCAACCCCCTGCTCCAAGGCTGGATCTTCTCCAATATGATGGCCTCTAAAGACCAGGATAACAATTCAATCATAGAGCTGTTTGGACAGAGAGGACGTGGAGGTCTTTGTCCATTGCCAGGCTTAGAGATTGGATCACCACAGTATTGATGGGCTTCAGGGATCAGAATGGCAATGCAATTAAAAATGTCCAGAGCTGGAACGGACGTAAAAGTGACTTGGTTTGAATTCTTGCTTTGAGGCTGGGGCTTGGCAAATGCCACCCTCTTTAGAGCATACCAGAAGCCACCTGTTGGGGAAAGAATATATAGATGGAAGAATAAGGTTTCCATAAAACTCCCAGAGAACTCAAGCAAACAAGCTATGCCACCCACTCTCAGGGAAGGAGCGAGAAAATGGAAGGGACTGACCCGTGATAATGAACCCCCTTTTCCTCTCTCGTCATTGCACTGCTCTTGCCAAATCTCCCCTAAAACAAGCTGAAGCATTAATTGACTGATATCTTATTTATTTACATTTCTATACTTCCCAATAGCAAAAGCTCTCTGGGTGGCTATGCTGTGAGCAGGATGCTAAACTTTGTAAAACCCAAATATTGGTTTCGGAGTGAAGCATGCAAATCAACCGACTTTACACAGAACAAGCTGCAATGTTATTCATTTGCACAGATTATTCTGAGCATAGAATTCAGACGTCCGCATTGTGAAATTCCTGACCGTTGACTCCAACCTCTGGCTTGAACGGTGTGGTGCACTCCGAGAACGATGGATGATATTTCTTCTGACATATGTTACAAGCTCAGATCCAGTTCACATAAGCATAGCAAAAAACAACACTGGTTTTGCCACCAAGTTGTATATTCATCAGGGAGCCTCCACCGACTCCATGTTTCCAGTGGATATACATGTAGGATGCATGTTTCCAATCACATTTTTAAAATAGGTTTATTTAGAAGATGCGTACCCTGCTTTTCAATCAAAGTATTCTCAAGGTGGCTTACAAGCAACAGGTAATAATACAAGGTACCCAAAGATTATACATACACACACACACACACACATCCCAGCAGCCATAACAGCATAAGAACAGCCATACTGGATCAGACCAGAGGCCTATCTAGTCCAGCATTCTGTTAGCACAGTGGCTAAACAGAGATCCTGATAGGCCCAGGTTCAAATCCTCATGCAGCCCATAGTCCTTTGGCTGAAGGACGGGGCCAGGGCTGGGGCTTTCTTCCTTCTCTCCAGTCCTAGGGCAACTGGCAGTTGGAGCTGAGTGTTCTTTCTGGCAAGGGGGAAGAAACAACCGCCCTGCATCTGCTCTTTGTCTGGCCAATGGTGGCCTTCCCCTTGCCATGAGAGTCTTCCTGGGACTTGGGGGTGTGTGACATCCCTGTGACCCTGGCACCCTGGCCAGTGGCATTCATCATTTCCATTTCCATGTCTACATATTAAAATGTCATGTGTGAAATGGCCCTCGGATGATGTGCATGTATTGCACATTGACTTGACAGATAGGGTGGTGTAGTGGTTAGAGTGTTAGGGAAAAAACTGGGGGAGACCCGGGTTGAAATCCTCACCCAGCTATGAAGCTCACTGGGTAACCTTGGGCCAGTCAGCCTCTCTCAGCTTAACCTACCTCGCAGGATTGTTGAGAGGATAAAATGGCTAGGGGAGAACCTGTGTATGCTGTCTTGAGCTGCCTGGAGGAAAAAATGGGATGTAAATGTGAAGGAGGAGGAGGAGGAGGAGGAGGAGGAGGAGGAGGAGGAGGAGGAGGAGGAATGCCACAGTCCAAAATGCAACCAACATTTTGGATAAAGCAGCAGGAGGGGAAGAATAATCCTGTTTGGGTTTTTTAAAAACTCTTTTATAAACAACTCTCTCCCAACCCCTTGAAAAATAAGGAAAGCAACTTTGCCTTTATTTCCAGATTACCACTGTTTCCATGGCAATGTCCCGGTGTGATACCAAGAATAGATGCCAGGGAAAGAAATATTAACTAGTTTCTTTGGAGTAATGAAAATGTTACAACAAGATCTACACAACAACGCTAAAGAAATCATATTGGGGTGCAGGGAGGGAGCCATGAATGATTCACAGTTAAGATGTTTAGAAAGAATGATCTCCCTTGCATTTTTTAGACATCGCTATTCGCTACCATTTCTTTTCTTTCTTTTTAACTGCCAAGTAGATCAGGCGCAAGAGGTTCTGCACAGTCAATGCAAAGACACGAAGCTGCCTCATCTTGAGTGAGACGAGGCAAATGAGTCTACAAATTGATATTATTAAGTCATGAGAGCTAAATGAAATCTCTGTGCTGAGAAGCAGTTTGCCACCAAATCCCAACTGCGCCACACTTACATCGGAAGAGGCCTTACACCCGGTCAACCAACCTAGCCCAAGGCCAACCGTGGCTCAAACAGAGAAGATGTTTCCCAGCACCTGCTACTTGATCCTTTAACTTGAATGGCCAGGGACTGAACCTTGGACCGTCTACACTAAAAAGCATGCGTGATGCTGCTGCCCAGTCGTGATGCATCTCCAAGAACTAGTGTACAGAATTATGCATGGTGTGGAGAAATTGGATAGGGAGGCATTTTTCTCCCTCTCTCATAATATTAGAACCTGGGGTCATCTCATGAAATTGATTGGTGGGAGGGTCAAGACAGATAAAAGGAAGGGCTTCTTCACACAGTGCATAGTTAAACTATGGAAGTCACTTCCACAAGATGTAGTGACGGCCACCACTTTGGATGGCTTTAAAAGGGGATTGGACAAATTCATGGGGGAAAAGGCTATCAATGGCTACTAGTCCTTATGGTTCTATGCTACCTCCAGTATCAGAGACAGTGTGCCTATGTACACCAGTTGCTGGGGAACATGGGCGGGAGGGTGCTGTTGCACTCATGTCCTGCTTGTGGGTTTCCCATGGGCAGCCGATTGGCCACTGTGTGAACAGAATGCTGGACTAGAAGGATCGTTGCTCTGATCCAGCATGGCTCTTCTTATGTTCTTATGTTCTAACTAGCAGAAACGGCTGTGTGCCAGCCGATGTTCATCAGACCCAGTACACGAGATTGGAAATCTCTCATGATGC
This sequence comes from Shinisaurus crocodilurus, assembly GCA_021292165.1. Taxonomy (NCBI): domain Eukaryota; kingdom Metazoa; phylum Chordata; class Lepidosauria; order Squamata; family Shinisauridae; genus Shinisaurus; species Shinisaurus crocodilurus. The sequence goes on along the minus strand of CM037880.1, from coordinate 215,641,933 downwards.
TGGAAGACAAAAGCAGGGTGGAAGCGTCAGGCTGTCCACTGTTAGAAGCAGAAAGCTTCAACTAGATCAGTGTTCTCCAACCTTGGGTCCCCAGATGTTTTTGGCCTACAACTCCCAGCGTAGCGTAGCTGGCTGGGGCATGCTGGGAGTTGTAGGCCAAAAACATCTGGGGACCCAAGGTTGGAGAACACTGGACTGGATGGACTTTTGGTCTGATCCATTGTTCTTCGGGCAATAAGTCCATCTAGCTCAGTGCTGTCTACTACAATGGATGGCAGCTCTTCAGGGTCTCCGGCAGGGATCTATCCCACCTCTGCTATCTGAGATCCTTTTGACTAGATACGTCAGGAATTACTGAAGCTGTGACTTTCTGCTGTGTGCACGGCATGTGCTCTACCACTGACCTACAGGCCAACCCCGGATGCACAAAGCATGGAAAAATCCCCAAATAAAACAAAAGGTATGTGCAAAAGTATCTGCATCTTTTATTCCTCATGGCTGTCAAGGTTTTCTCTTTTTCAAGGGATGTCCACTTGACAGTTCAACCAAGGCAGCTGGTTTTGCTAATCTTGGATATCCGCAGTGATGATGATTACTGAAATGATCTAAGATCCAGTAAGATAGAAAATTTCATTTATGCTTAAAATAAATTGAGGCAGTTGAAATAGGCAGAGAGCTGCAGCCAGGTGTTGACAACAAACATCTGATTTCAGCTGCCCACGTCCCGCCCCTGCTCTTGTATCCCTCCTTTGTCCTGGGTCCTCATTTCACTATGTTTTGTAGTTCTGAGTCTTCTGCTTGTCCATCCAGAACCTCTATTTCTCTCTTCCATTCCTGGTAGCAGAACACAAGTTTCCCAATGCTTTGCGGTCCTGGATGAAGTGTTTCTATCAGCCATTCACTCCATTCACAGAAGCTGCAGTGCTTTTCGATTTCCTGTTGTTGACACTTCACCACAGAAATTAGAATGTTCTTCTCGTTTCCATGAACATTCTATGAGATCAGAGCAGCTCAGCCAATCACTACAGAGGAGAGCTTATAGACAGATAGTTAGCAACACATATAGTAAGTTGTACGCTTAGTAACCTATATAAAGGCATGTCTTTCACAGAATCAAACTAATTTAACAGTTATTCCCCTTCCACCGGGAATCTTGGGAAGTGTACGATATGTGAAGGAGTGGGCAAGAGATCTGTAGCAGCAACTTCTCATCCCCTTCATCAAAGAACATGTCCCAGGTTTCTTTGTGGAAGTCTTGAAAGTTAAACTGGTATAAAATTGACATGAGTTCGTAATATAGATACCCTTTAAGGGCAAGAAAAGAGAGAAGCTGGGTAGTGTTGCTTGCTACTTAATTTCACCTTAAGTGAAATTCAGGGCAAGTTTGGAGATTTATGCTTAGGTCATCCAGTGGTGCTTTGATAACACTAGATGGAGGTGGTGGTGGTTGAACACAACTTCAGTACACGTTCTTTTCAGATATCTTTTAAAAGGACCAGAGCAGACTGGCTCACATTGGCCTGAGCTGCTGCCTCATAGCACAGTCTCCAGAGAAGCTGCTTCTATGGCACTTCCCAAATAAAACAGATGTTTTCTTATTTCCTCCATGCTACATGTTTTCTAGGACAGGTCAAGGTTGACCAGAATGCATCTATTTGGTTTATCCACATCGGGTAAGAAAGTGTTTAATGAGTAGAAGCCTGCAACCAGAGGACTGGCTGGTTAGTTTATACCAGTGTCCTCCAACCTTGGGTCCCCAGATGTTTTTGGCCTACAACTCCCAGCATGCCCCAGCCAGTGAGGTTGGAGAACACTGGTTTATACCAATATGTGAAATCCAGCTCCTCCCCATTGCCTGCATAATCTACAGAGCTCTCAAGGGAAAGCAGCCATCTCATTGTCCAGACGGGGTGGGGAAACATTTTCCCCATGAAAGGGTAGTTGAACCCATGGGGAAAGTCAATCAGGGGCTCCAGCTGATGGTGGGTGGAGCCAGAGCCCAAAGTGAGCAGAGTTTACACCACTGCAGGATTGCATAGCTCTTTCTCTCTGTGCCACCCTGTCCCTTCTCTACATCTTGCACACACACACACTGGAAGAGGAAGCCATCTCCATAGAGGTAGTCCACAGACCAAGAATGGGCCCACAGCACCTGGAGATCCAGGTGATGCTGAGAACCACATGAAAATGGACCAAGGGCAGCATGTGGCCCTCAGGCCTCAGGTTCCCCACCCCAGGTCTAGGCATTAGACCTAGAAAGTCCTTTTCACTTGGTTCCCCCATCTCTCCAAACTTCCCTTGCTTGCCTGTTTCCCTACTGCAGATGGTATGCAACCTCTCATGTGCCTAGGCCATATACAAGGTTTTGGAACAGTTCTACTTGACTCCTCCTTTCTTCAACTCCATGTTTCCACCACCCATTGCTTTCTCAGTCTTGCTTTCATGGCCCTCTTCCTATCTTGTTCCACTTCCTTTAGTCACCTTTTTCTCTTGGTCAGACCCCATTCTGTCTTCCTCTAGCCCATTAACACAGAGCTTCTCCTATCCTTCAGTTCTGTGAAGTTTCTTTAGATCCTGATCTTTTATGACCCCCTTTTTGCCTCAGTTCCCTGTCTCCTCAGCCCTTTTATATCAAGTCTCCTTCCTGTTTCTCAGTCCATGGCCTATTCTGCACCCTTTGTGGGATCCCTGCTCCTTAGTTTCCTTATATTCTCGGACTACTTCTCAACCATCAGCCTGCCCCACAAAGTTGTTGCTGTGCTGAGGTCAAACGGATAACTTCCCCTTCTCTCACATAAGCTTGACTTCAAACATTCTGGCAGTTTTGTTTCCTGAGCAGCTGGAATGTTTCTGAACATTCCATGCCATTGCACCAGTTCAGGCAATTGGAATCAGAGGCTTCATCGCTACCAGTGTGCTACTACAGATACACCTAGAAAGTTCCCTGCAGGCAGCTCTCCCCATTATGTATAGCATTGGGTGTAACATGAATTAACTGATCATCCCTCCCATCTCTCTGAGTGCTGTGTCTGGTGTCCAGGTGGTCTGAAATCACTCGGCTTTTTGAGATCCAAAGGGAGAGCATGTTTTATTCTCCCAGCTAGGAACAAAAGGGCAATGCTTTCCCAGAGCCCCTGCAGGAATTAACCTCAGTCAACAGAGTCAGTCCGATGAGATAAAAGTGAGGCTGAGTGAATTGTTCTAAAAAAAGCAATGCGCTGCTGGAAGGTGGCTTGCCCCTGAGGCTTGCAGTCGGCACATTCTATGTGGCAGGAAGGGAATTGAGAAGGAGTCTGCGGGGGATAAAATAGAAATAAAATGGGAGCTAAAATTGGAGCATGCAGGGCTGAGGTGGAGGAGAGAGATTCGGTCCCTTTTCTCTGCTGCAGGCTTTGAAGAAATCAGTATTGATAACATTAACCTGCCCAGTTGCTAAATGAAAAAAAGAATCACATTATAAACACGGGTATGGGGATATGTTCCAATAGTGCTGTCTGCTGACAAGCCCAACATCAGGGGTTGGCGTGGGTGGGCAATGGCCCAGGAGTTCAGAAGGGGCCATCCGTAGCGGTGTCCCTGTTGCTACTCTTGCCCACCTGGGAAGCACTCCTTCTAGAACACCTCTAGTTCTTTCCAAGTGAGACAATATCCCGTATTCTTATGGGGTGGTCTTAACTGGCATGATTTATCTGTTTAGTGTCTGTCCCTCCATAACAGTGTTCTCCAACCTTGGGTCCCCAGATGTTTTTGGCCTACAACTCCCAGCATGCCCCAGCCAGGGGATGTCCCGTTCTGTTTTTTTTTGCATTCATTAATGGTGAGCTGGTCTGAGCAAAAGGAGAACGTTTCGTGAACAGACTCACGTGAGCTGAACAAGGCGAGTTTGCTCTTGCTGAACGGTTCCTGAAAAATTCTCACACAACCTTTAATATAGTTGTACCAATCTGTTTTTTTTTGTGTTCGCAAACGATGCGTGAACAGAGCTAAAAAGGAGAACGTTCGCGAACAGACTCGCGTGAGCCAAAAAAGGCGAGTTTGCTCTTGCTGAACGGTTCCTGAAAAATTCTCACACAACCCGTCAGGCCATGCTGCACCCCATTTTAAAAGACAATATTCTTTTTGTTTTACTTGGGTTTTCCATAACAGTAATCTGAACACATCAGATGCTGCCTTTGGGGGGACACGGCCAATGAGGGCACAGGGCGGTCTTTGGTGGTGGTGGTGGGCTTTGGTAGCGATGGGTAGGTGCCAGGGGCCCATTGGCAGCACCTTGCTGAGGGGACACTGGAGTCCAGAGCTGGCCCTGATGCTGGAATGTACAGAAAAGATTAGGGGGGGGGTTTCTGAGAATTCGAACAGGCATGCTTGCATATGCTTTTTTAAAGTGTTTGATTGGAAGACTAAAAAAACTTTCATAGCTCTGGGATGAACAGTTATTGCTCATCCTTCACTTGAGCTGCTTTTTTTTTCTACACAGCCCTCTTTGTACCTTTCCCTGAAAGGAAATTGAAATCCTTCACCCAGAAAAACTGAACTCCATGAGTTGTATAAATTGGAATCATTTTGTATAATTCATCCGGCTATTAATAGTCATGGAGAAGGGTAATGGGCTATGTAGTTTTTCTGCTACCTGGAAATCTTATTCCATCACTCCTTTAGCATCTGATATAATACCAGGCATTGCCAATCCACTTTCGTGCATATATTCACCATCACATGGTCTAGAGACACTTGCTTTTTAAAATGTCTAATATCTGTGGATTAATTGATTACATATCCATGAATTTGCCTAATCCTCTCTAAGGCCACCAAAGGCATCTTCCATCACAGTTCTTGCGGTAAACAACCAATTGAGTTAATCATGCCTTGTTGGACAAGGTGTTCCATTTTGTTGGTCCTGATTCTAGTTTCACTGGATGATCCCGGATTCGGGCATTATGATAGAGCAGGGCTCTCCAACCTTGGGTCCCCAGATGTTGCTGGCCTACGGCTCCCAGCATACCCAGCCAGCATGGCTAATGGCAAGGGATTCTGGGAGCTGTAGTCAGCAACATCTGGGGACCCAAGGTTGGAGAGCCCTGTGATAGAGGGAGAAAAATATTTACATACATTTTGCTCCCCAATATTGTTTCTCTATTGTTTCCCTTTGAAAGATCAGGTTTGTAGTCTGGGGGTACTCTTAGATCCATCATTGTCACTGGAGTCCCAAGTGCCTGTGGCAGCTCGGAGTGCCTTTTACCATCTTCAGTTGGTTCGCCAGCTACGGCCTCTCCTGGACAGGGATACCTTGGTCATAGTGATACAAATGCTAGTAACCTCAAGACTGGATTACTGCAATGCGCTCTATGTGGGGCTGCCCCTAAGGCTGCTCTGGAAGCTGCAGAATGCAGCACCTCTACTATTGTCAGGAACTGTCCCTTTTCATCATGCAACTCCTTTGCTGAAGGAACTGCACTGGCTACCTATTTGCTACCAGGTCAGATGTAAGGTTCTGGTACTTGTGCACAAAGCCCAAAACAACTTGGGACCAGGTTACCTGAGAGAGTGCCTTCTCTCATACCAACCTGCCTGGTCACTGAGGGCATCAGATGGCATGATTCTGGTGGTTCCTCATGGACCTTTGGCCCAATTGGAGTTCACCAGGAGAAGGGCCTTCAGTGTGGTGGCTCCATTTCTGTGGAACTGTTGGCGTGTGAGCAGAGTTGGGAGATTTATAATCCTATCTGTGTGCTAACAGACGCCTGAAATTCCACACACAGATCTTCCAGATCTCACCTCCCTGCGTGTTGTGTCGGTGCCAATTTTGACCAGCCCAGCCTGCCCCTGTAATCAGACTTGCTTCCAGCTTCCCCGTTGCAGATTAATCCATGGAGTCAGGAAACACTCTGGAACACCACAGGTCTATTTCTACCTGTTTATTTACTTAGCAAGTAAAGTTCTACAGAGTATACATTTCCTAGTTACAGTCCAGGTGCAGAGTATAAATGCATAGCAAGCATTACATCCAGTGGAGTAAGTTGAACTTAACTCCACCTCAGCAAGGACGTTACATTGTTGCAGGAACAGTCTAGCAAGAAGAACCAGAAGAAGGGAGAAAGCAGTCCAGCTTCTCTCTAAGATGGCTTCAGACAGAAAACAAGTTAGCACGTCATCAGAACATACAAACCATGTGACCAGCTCATATTGTTCTCACAGTCCAGAATCAAGGATTCTAGTAAGACATAACAAAACCTGTTTACAGCCATTCTGTCCCTTCCATGTGTAAACAATGTGCTGCAGCTGGTAAAGTGATACATATCACAACAGGAACTCCCTGCCTTTGGAGGTCAGGCAGGCTCTGACATTGTGCTGCTTTTGGCGCCTGCAGAAGACCTCCTTGTTCTGAGAAGCCTTCTCTGCTCTTCAACCACCAATGTAATTTTAGTTTGTTTTCGATGTATTGTTTTTGTTTCATTTATCTGTTTTTGTCTTTTTATTGTTCATCGCTCCTTAATCTGCTTGATGTGGAGCGGTATACAAATACTGCAAATAATAATAATATTCCAGCCCTCCTTTAACCACCCTTGACAAATTTTGGAATGTAGCACATGTTCTTTCCTTATCATAAAACAATCCAATGCTCAAAGCAAAAAATGTGGATAAAAATAACTCTTGCTCAAAAATAACATTGATTCCTTAGTTGAAAAATAACACAACATCACTTTGAGAAGAACCCCCTCCCCCAATTGTCAGTGGCAAATATTACTCCCTTTTTCTGTAAGATAACCTTCCAGAACTCCTCAGTGGGACAGAAAAGATTAAAACATAACCCACAGGAAATAATAATAATAATAATAAGACTAACAATAAAGCATCTGTGAAAAGGTTGCATAAAAGAAAATTGAATTTAAGGGCAGTTTTTACCCTATAAATCTGTAGCAAAAATAGCCAAGGCTGGCTGTATGAGTGATGTGAAAAAATGCATTCAGTTCAAGCAGTCAGAGCTGTTATGGCTTAGTGAGCTGCTTTGTGTCACAGAATAGGGAAATAATCCAATATTTTTTTTTAATTATTAGCCATCAGTAGTGCGTAAAAGGTTTCCTTACAAAATCAGTTAACTGGGACAGAAAATGCAAGGGTGGCCAGTGCAGTCCAATGGGAGAGCTTTCAAGGTGTTGAAAATGCCCCCTTTCCTTTCCCCGAATATTTCACCACTACTTGAGAAAAGGACATAAGAACATAAGAAGAGCCGTGTTGGATCAGACCAAGGACCATCAAGTCCAGCATTCTGTTCACACAGTGGCCAAGCAGCTGCCTTGTGGGAAACCCACAAGCAGGATATGAGTGCAATGGCACAGCCCTGCCAATGTTCCCCAGCAACTGGTGTACATAGGCTGCTTCTGATACTGGAAGTAGCATATAACCATCAGGATTAGTAGCCAACCTGTTGATTTACATTGGATTTTCTTGCTTCCTGTCTCTCAGTTGACTTCATTTATCCTCAGTGGCATCATCACATAAACAAATCTGACGGACTACACATGGTAGTGTTTTCATTCCATTCATTTTGTGATCGATCCCTGACTGGGTGGGATCAGCCATGTGTTTAATCCAGGAAGCATTGTTGTTACTCTCAATTAATGACATTTGTTTATGTTTATTTATTTACAAAGTCCTCATGCGATCCTTTCACTAAATGGTTTCAAAGCAATGGACAATAAAGTGAATCGACAAAATTAACCAATTTGCTCTCAGTGACATCATCATGTAGCCGCATCTGATTGGTTATTTAGTGTCACAATATTATTCCATCAACAGTGTGATCCCTGAATGGCAGTGATCACTCATGTCATGTGTATAATCCAGTAAGGAAAAAAATGCAGTAACCAGTGGAAAAATGCTACCAAAGGAGAAGAAGCAGATAGAGAAAACAATGGCACCAAACAGTATTTAAAAAGAAAGGTTAAGGCAGTCTAGCACTCCCTAATCTTATGACAGCACTCTAAGAGCACTCAGGATCTGCCAGCTAAGGGGCTATGGGATTGTGCAGTAGCTATGGTACATTGGTGGAACCCATCTCCACTGCCATCATGACAGATCCACCAGAGTTTCTGAGTGTAACATGCCACCAGTGTAGCTGTTCTGCTGATGAAGATACACCCAGATCATAGAATCATAGAAAAGTAGAGTTGGAAGGGGCCTACAAGGCCATCGAGTCCAACCCCCTGCTCAATGCAGGAATCCAGGTCAAAGCATCCCTGACAGAAGCATGTATGCATCAGGGCCGGCGCTACCGCTAGGCAGACCCAGGCGGCTGCCTAGGGTGCGTGGCGGAAGAGGGCGCAAACTCTGCGCCCCTTCCTCGCCTCCGCCGCGCTCCTGCCCTGCCTGCCGCCTCCGCCACGCCTCCCCGCCCGCTTGCCGGCCGCTGCCGCCGCCGCCGCCGCAACCCCCCCCGCGCGCGCGCGCGCCCGCCCGCCAACCACCTACCTCCGCCCGCCAACCACCTACCTTCCTGTCGTAAAGCGCGGGGTCCCATCGCGTCGGAGGAGGAGGCGGCGGCAGCAGCAGCCAGCAGCGGGGGCGGTGGGAAGGTAGGTGGTTGGCGGACGGGTGCGCGGTCGCGCGGTCGCGCACGCGCGTGGGGGGTGTTGCAGAGCAGGGCTGCTTTGCTCCGGAGCCCCCCCCCCCACGGCACGAGGGGGGGCGCCTAATATAATTTGGCCTAGGGCGCCAAACAGCCCTGCACCGTTCCTGGTATGCATTCGTTCATGTGTCTCCATAACTGTATTGACCATTCTCAATCCTTCCATGTGGATTTATTAAAATAAATAAATAAATAAATAAATCACCAATTAGTGCAGAAATGGGATGGAACAAACTTGCAAAAATGGGTGGACACGTGCAAAAGTGACACAGCCTGGAAATAGGCTGATTTGGCCATCTCTCTCTAACAAGATGCGTGTAGATTACTTACAGTGATCTTTTATTGGCAGCTAAGACTGTATTATTAGCCCAGCACTGGAAAAGAGTGGCATGCTGAAAGGTCTCTAGGCTCCGGTGTGCCCCTGATGATGTCATCTGAGGGATTCTGAGCCCCAGGGATAGGGCTGGAAACAGGGGTCGGCATCATCATTGGGGATTTTCTGAGGCCCACACCCAGCAGGGGCGGCAACTGCCAGCTTCCAGAGCCCATTGACCTTTCTACATCTCCACTTTGTTGTTGCTACTTGTTCGACCTCTCCAAGGAAGTAGCAGCAGTTTGAACAACTAAGGCAGTGATGGCGAACCTTTTTGAGCCCGCGTGCCCAAGCTGCAACACAAAACCAACTTATTTATTTCAAAGTGCCAACACTGCAATTAAACCTGAATACCGAGGTTTTCATTTTAGAAAAAACAACTCATACAGTTGTCCGAACTAATTAACATCTTTTGTCTTAAAAGAAAAGCACAATAACAGAGCTTTCAGTGACACAAACAGTTTTTTGTTGGGAAAAAAAATCAACTAAAAAAATTATTATAGTACTACATTGTACACATAGCCTGAAGGGAATTTATACAAACTTTTTAAATAATTAGGCACATGTATTTTTGGATAAGGGATTCTCAACTTGTAATACGATTATATGCCAGACTGAAATTGTATGGGGCAAGCTTTACCCCGGGTCCTTTCCCTGCTTCTACAGGTGTCGGATTAGTAAAAGTAAAAGTCAGCCTGTACTAGGATAAGCAAGATAAACAAGAAAACTAAACGTGCTTAACACATTTTAAACACTTTATGTCTTGGACTGCAAACACTGCATTAGGTAAAAGTTTGCATTGGGCATGCTTTTGCACAATTAATGTGATTTTTGCTATTGCATGCATGCTGATAATTTGTCAAACCTTGGCTCATACTCCGTTAGTTTGAGAGCAACACATGCAGCACTCAGGTCAACTGTTAGGGCTTTACATCCGAGCCATGCTCTGTGCATCATTCTTCAAAATCTTTTAAATGTGATAACAAGGTAGAAAAGAATTCTGTAACAGGAATTCTAGAATAAAATCATTCTGTTCCACACTGTGAGAAAGAACAAAACCATTAGTGTTTTGCAGAAGGGAACAGTCTTTTCGCGATCTGGTGACCAATGGCTCGAGTGCCCACAGAGAGGTCCCTGCGTGCCAACTGTGGCACCCGTGCCATAGGTTCGCCATCACTGAACTAAGGAGTGTCTTATCAAACTATTAGAGATTGCTGAGTGGGCCTGTTGACTCAATAATGTTCACTGCAGAAACCAGACTGATTTCAAAGTTAACTAGAAGGAAAATGGATGGAGTCCATTCATTTTATATTGGAACAGACATGATGTTATAACGGTAGGAAGAAACATGGTGAAGTGAATCCTTTGAAAAAATTAAATACTTGAAGAAGAAGAAGAAGAAAAAGTGAATATTTGAATGATCAAATTTCCAGGACATTTTTTTTTTTACCCCTTCCTCACAGCTAATTTTGGCTGCAAAACTGAACCTGGAGACTATTCTGTTCAGCAGAGCCCTAGCTGTGCACCATGGGTGCTAACAGTGGAGGCTGGTGGTTCCGATGTTAGTGGGGCAGTGCATCCCCTCCAGGTTGTAGTCCAAACTTTTAAGGAGCTATCCATGGTGCTGAACCCAGGTTGGGTTCAGCACCATGGATAGCTCCTTTAATGTTCAGACTGAAACCCAGAGTGGATAAACCATCCCACTGACACAGAAGCCACCAGCCTTCCCTGCATTTTGGCATTTCCATGAACAAGAACATTCTATGAGATCAGAGCAGCTCAGCCAATCACTACAGAGGAGCGCTTATAGGCAGACAGTTAGCAACACATTTAATAAGTTACATAGGTAGTAATATATATAAAGGCATGTCTTTCACAAAGTCAAACTAATTTAACAGTTATTCCCTCTCCACCGGGAACCTTAGGAAGTGTAAGATATGTGAGCGAGTGTGGCGTAGTGGTTACAGTGTTGCACTGGGACTCGGGAGATCTGGGTTCTAGTCCCTGCTTGGCCATGAAACTCACTGGGTGACTTTGGGCCAGTCACTGACTCTTAGCCTAACCTACCTCACAGGGTTGTTGTGAGGATAAAATGGAGAGAAGGAGGATTATGTAAGCCGCCTTGGGTTCCTTGCAGGAAAAAAGGCGGGGTATAAATATAATAAATAAAATAAATAATAAAAAATGTGAAGGAGTGGGCAAGAGATCTCTAGCAGCAGCTTCTCATCCCCTTCATCAAAGAAAATGTCCCAGGTTTCTTTGTGGAAGTCTTGACAGCTAAGCTGCTATAAAATTGACATGAGTTCATAATAAAGATACCCTTTAAGGGCAAGAAAAAAGAGAAGCTGGGTAGTGTTGCAATTTCACCTTAAGTGAAATTCAGGGCAGGTTTGGAGATTTATGCTTAGGTCATTCAGTGGTGCTTTGATAACACTAGATCAGTGTTCTCCAACCTTGGGTCCCCAGATGTTTTGGGCCTACAACTCCCAGCATGCCCCAGCCAGCGTAGCTGGCTGAGGCATGCTGGGAGTTGTAGGCCACTGCACTAGATGGAGGTGGTGGTGGTTGAACACAACTTCCGTGGAGGTTCCCCAGTCGCAGAGCAGGGTGCGTAGGGGTGAGCTATGAATGGAGAGCCATTTCTGTTTGCAGAATGCCATCTCTGGATTGCCGCATTCGGGCTTCTCTTGAAACCCCTTTTGAAAAAAGAGTTGCGTAATGCCTTCGCACCAACAAAACAAGAAGCGTGTGGTATTTGTTAATTAGGCCGTGAGCTTGTTCTCCATTTTGTTCAGCTGCCACTTCACACTACACATCTGACTAAGAGGCGGTGGGAGTCTTCTGTGAAATGTCCCCCCTCTCCTGCTTCCCAGAGAGTCAAAAGTCTTTTGTTCCCTTTAGAGGCAATCTGACTTAATAATTAATACTTAGCTCTTGTACAAACATTAGCTAATTAATCCTCGCAGCACTCTGGAGAGTCTTACCATCTCCATTAATGGTGGCTGGGAATTAGGGACCCAATGAGACATATTATTGTTATTATCGAAACATCTCTGCCGTGATAAGGAGTCTAAAGGCCACAAACAGGTTAGCTCCCACTGGGTTAGACATTGTAATATATGAAAGCTGAACTGATGTCTGTTCCACACGTTGCTCTTTTCCTACATGGTGGTATTTGTTCTTTTGAAATACTTTCTATCCTTCCTTTCCCTACAGTTTGAGGCAGCTTACAGGCAATTTTTTTTTAAAAAAGCTAACTACCATAAATCCTGTAAAAAACATTACCTCAGAACTACACCATTTGTAAAATGGCAGCCCCAAAACAGTGGTAATGAAGTCGACAACACATCAAATGGCAGGTGAAAGTGGCCCAGGCCACAAAGTCCTCACCCACTGAAAGCCATCTTGACAGAAAGGATGGCTTCCTTCAGAAATCCATTCCAGAGCACTGGGAGTGCCAGAGAGAAGGCCATGCTCGAATACCTGAACACCTGAGACAATGACACCCAGAACATGGATTTCGTGTGCATTTTAACTGGTGTTGGGAATGGATCATAGAGGGAGATGCACTCTCTGAGATATGTAGGCCTTGAGACATTCCGGTCTTTCAAGGTCAAAAACAGGGAGCCTGCTTCCCTCCTCATGAAGGCTCAACATCTTGTATGCTCTCTATGGAGAACAAGAAATAAAAGTTCACTGTTATATAACAAGCAGGATTCTTATGAGTAAAGGAGCAGCTACAGCATAGATTGGCTGCCTGATTGGTGTTGGCAGAAAAACACTTGCAGGGTACTCCTTACATTACGATGGCCAAACTAGTACTGGGCTGAAGTAATAGGCCCAGCTTTTTTGGGAGGGGGGGACATTTGTGGGGTGGGGCAGGTGGCAGCCATGGTGGCAGTCATTTTTCTCTTTCTCAGGAAGGTCCCTGAGAATTACACTGCCATCCCACAGTGTAGTTCCCATGGCCCTAATTTTCAAAGCACAGCTTGGTGTGATGGTTTAACTTTGTTTAAAGCAGACATGGGGAACCTCCAGCCTGCAGGCCAGCCCATTAGGCCTGCAGAGCCTTGGGTGGTGCCCCACCCCCTCTCCAAAGCCCCACCCCCTCAGGAGGGAGAGGGGATGTGAGAGCAAGGAAGGCAATGGAGGAATGAAACCAGCTGAGTCTGCTTCACTCCGCAGCAGGGAACGTGGAGGAGGAGCGAAGCTGGTTCCTCATTAGGCTTCACTTCATGAGGAGAACAGCTGGCTCCCTGACTGAGGCACTGGCTGGAGCTGATGTCACGGATGGATTCCCCAACCTTGGTTTAAATAAAAGGAAAGATCACCGGTCACCTCATCAAATTGTAAGTATCCCCACACCTAAAAGTGCTGCAACTTTCACTAGCTCTCCGTGAAAGATGCTATTCTCTCACCCGCCTCTGTGGGGAAATAAATGGCCCCATGAAAGTGTGGAGGGAGAATTATGCTAGGAAACTGTTGGAAATTGTAATATTGCCTGCTTAAATCAATGAGGTAATGTAACCACTAGTTAGAGTGGGAGGAAAGGGTGAATTGAACAATCCCAGCCCAGGGTGCCTGTTTTGTAAGTCCTCCTCCCTACTTCCTGCCTCTCTGTGGCCCTCTCTCTCTCTCTTCCTCTCCAACATGATGGACACATGCATATGAATAAAGGGACTGTAAGTAAAACTAATAAATGCTTTATTAGTTTTAAACCTTGTTTGGACAATCCATTCCTTTTAAGAGCTTCTTAGCTGGGTTTAGCAACCCACGTGGTGGTAACCAGTGTCAATAACCAGGCTGCGCATAAGGGGGGAAACTCTGCTTCAGCCTAACCAGTATAGACCCCTTCCCACATCCTCCAACAGAAACAACATGGAATAGGTTCCTGCAGTTTTTAAAATCCATCCATCAGATTCTCATTTTCTCCATCCTCCAAAGTACTCAGGGACACCTATATGGGGGCTATCCAATTTTATTCTCACAACAGTCTTGTGAAGTACGTTAGGCTGAGTGATGCTGACTTGGCACAGCAACCCTGGGGGTTTCATGACCGAGTGGGGATTTGAACCCAGGTCCCATAAATCCAAGGCCCACACCCTATCTGATAAACCACATTGTTTATAATACTGGATTTTCCAAAGAGAGAACAACAGATAACAAGGCTTTAAAAGACAATCAGTTGGATAGATTAATGCATTATTATACAGACGCAGTGCCTATACGTACGACTTTCTGGAATATGTCACTGAAGAATACAGGCATCTCATGGTTAGCCTGGTATCAATTATTCACATTTATTAGAAAACAGAATACAGTAATACCTTGGATTGCAAGTAACTTGGTCTGAGAGCGTTTTGCAAGACAAGCAAATTTTTTAAATAAAATTTGACTTGATAAACAAGCGACGTCTTGCAATACAAGTAGTGTAGGGATGTAACCACTCGCCTTGAGCGGGCATAGTGGGCTGAAATCGGCCCCGCTCACGCCCGCTAGAGACTTGCTTTGATATGAGTGTTTTGGATTACAAGCACGGTTCCGGAACGAATTATGCTCTCAATCCAAGGTATTACTGTATTATACAATTATTATACAACTGGAAACTTTTAATAGTTTATATGTAGAAATTTTAAAAAATGATTTGTGTTCTTTGTGGGTTAGATGAATATAAAGAAAATTTGGGTATAATGGGAAAAAGAGAAATTTATTTGTAATTATAGAGTAGGAGAAATTATTGTTACATGTACTTGCTGTGGAGAATGGAAGTCCATTTTAGTTTAATCTTGTTGTATGATTTTTTTGGTAGTGTTTGTTTGTGTTTTCTTGTGTTTGTGTCAATAAAATAAATAAAATGTAAAAGAAAAAAAGAAAGAAAACAGAATGTTATACAACAAGGTACCAGAAATTTGGCAGATTTTGAAAAAAGGGTAGTCACCATAACAAAAAGGGCAAATAACTAATTTATACAGATTATTACTCAAACAGGATTTAAGATCACAACAAGGGCTCTGAACTTGTTGGGCATTTGACTGGGATATTAAAATAGATCAAGAATACTGGACCAAAAATGTGGGGGAAATTTCCCTTCAAAGCCACATCAGTCAAATGCACAGAGATATCCCTTAAAATATCACAAAAATTGTATTTAACACCATCCAAAATAGCAAAGATAAGACATATCTTATTCACCACTGTGTGGGAGAGGCTGTGGGGGTCCAGAGATCTTATGTTCACATGTGGTGGGACTGTGAATGTATTTAAAGATTCTGGATGGGAATTTTTCAAGAAATATCTTCCATAATGCTGGCTGGGGCAATAGTAGTAAAAACACCAGAATTGGCGTTACTCAATAAATTTGATGGCCAAATCAAACCTTATTAGTTGAAAAGCAAATTGAGTTCCTCTTTATAGCAGCACACATGTTGATAGCCAAATGCTGGAAGGACACAAAAGGGTTAAACATAAGGAGATGGTACAATACGGGATGGGAAATAGCACTCTCAGGGAAGCTTACCCAGCATTTGAGAGTGTCAAGAGGGCAAAGGGAAAAAAATAAATACACTTTTGCAATAGAATGGTGGCGTTTCATTTTATACACAAATAAAACAACAGCACCAGTTCAGGTTCCAACTGCCTTTCGCAGCCTATGGATGCAATAATATCTAGATTATGAGTAGACTTTACTAAACACTTTCTCAGGAGATAAAATAATGAGTAGATAACAATGTATATTATGTAATGTATTGTAAGTAACCAAAGTATACTGTGAATTGGTATTGTCTTTTGAGGGGGGATGTTTTGTTATATTTGAAAATTGAATAAAAATTATTAAAAAAAAAAAAAATGGAGCCAGTGTGGCGTAGTGGTGAGAGTGTTGGACTGGGACTCGGGAGATCCGGGTTCTAGTCCCCGCTCGGCCATGAAACTCACTGGGTGACTTTGGGCCAGTCACTGCCTCTCAGCCTAACCTACCTCACAGGGTTGTTGTGAGGATAAAATGGAGAGGAGGAGGAGGAGGATTATGTAAGCCGCCTTGAGTTCCTTGTAGGAAAAAAGGCGGCGTATAAATGTAATAAATAAATAAATAAATAGGCTTTCAAGTTCCATGGTCTCTAGACTCCTTGACTCCTCCTTTCTTTCACTGCTTGTTCACTTGACCTCTCCAAGTGAGTAAGCAATGACAGGATCAACAAGAGGGAACTGCAGTCTTGGTTCGCCTTTCCCTGTTCCTCTGGACCAGTGTTCTCCAACCTTGGGTCCCCAGATGTTTTTGGCCTACAACTCCCAGCATGCCCCAGCCAGCGTAGCTACAGCATAGATTAGCTGCCTGATTGGTGTTGGCATAAAAACACTTGCAGGGTACTCCATACATTACAATGGCCAAACTAGTACTGGCTGGGGCATGCTGGAAGTTGTAGGCCAAAAACATCTGGGGACCCAAGGTTGGAGAACACTGCTCTGGACAGTGGCACAGACTGGGCACGGACAAAAAAAGAGTACATATTTTGTGCACATTTTTCAAAGTGCATGCGGTTTATATGCATATTTATTTATTTATTTATTTATTTATTTATTTATCACATTTCTACACCACCCAATAGCCAAAGCTCTTTTCAAACTACCGGTATACACGTTTTTGTGTGCGATTTCCTCTAAGATGAAGCATTCCTGTGCACACTTCTCTGTAATATCCAAATGTTTGTGCACACTTTTCTGTACACGTTTGTGCACACTAGGCATGTTTAGCCTTCAGAATAGAAGACTGAGGGGAGATATGATATAGCGCTCTTCAAGTACTTGAAAGGTTGTCACATAGAGGAGGGCCAGGATCTCTTCTTGACTATTCCAGAGTGCAGGACACGGAATAATGGGCTCAAGTTACAGGAAGCCGGATTCCGCCTGGACATCAGGAAATCTTTTTGTATGCATCTTTTTTTTTTTTTAACATGCAAACGTTGATTATTTATTTATTTCATTTTTATATCGCCCAATAGCCGAAGCTCTCTCGGCTTCGAAGCTGATCACAGACTTTGGAAAAGTGCAGGTGTTGATATTTAACTGCATTCTGGTTCCTGTATGGGTTTGGGTTGTGTGAATTCAGTATTTGCATAAAAATGCAAACCGAACGAATTCCTCCCCCATCCTTAACAGGACATGGTTGCTATACTCTGTTCCTCCCCACTCATCAGTGGACGTTGCTTTTGATGATGTTTCTGTTCCCTGACAAGAAATATAAGGGAACAGCAGCTGATGACGGCCCTGTCTTGGCATCTCTGATATGGCATGTAGCAGGCAGTAGTGCAAGCTTGATTCTGTTTTTGAAGATTCTCTCTTATCTATAAAGATGGCGCCAGGACAGGATTTTTCCTCTGCTGCTAGGTCAACCTCCTGTCCCCTTTGCACCATTTTTCTCCTCCACTGTTGACAGGAGCGGCGATAATACCTGCACAAATAAATTAAACCAACAGACATCATCTTTTGTCCAGAGCAAAGAATGGGGACTAGTTTTTGGAATCTGAATGGCGGCGACACTGAGGCAGGTGTTATCTTCCCTCTCTGGGGTCTCTGTGATTTGTCTGATCTGTGAAGAAGGAGAGCCACAGCTGTCTGCAGAAAGGTGTATGTTCCGCTAACCCTCTCCGCCTCCTGTATCTGATAAACCCCTCTTTTTCTGTGTGTCTTCCTTTGAAACTGAGCTGCCGAATTCCCTCCTGTCTCCTTTGTGCTGAACCTAGTCCTTCAGCGCTGCCCTTTCTAACTAAGCCGGCTCCTCCCCAGAGCTTGAGAACATCAGAGATCCCCTTTTATTCTTTATCTCTCTGCCTGACATGGCTATGCCCCAAACGCAGTGTGCCTTTACAAATTATAATCCGATTTGAAAGCAATACTTATCAAAAGCAGTCTACAATGACTTACAGTTTATAATCCCCTGGATTCTATAAAAATAGCTGAAGCATTAGATACTGAACACTTTAAATTGTTCCAGAATGTAATGTTACAATCTGTCAAGGGCACTTTTTTTTTTTTTGAAAGCAGGGATCGAAGCCTTCTGTGTAGATTGCACTTCTTTGAAAGAAGATGTTGATCTTGAAGCCACCATACTTCTGACTGCTGCTCTTAAAGCTGTTTTCCTCTGTGCCCCCCCCCCCCGGCAAACTCCCCGTTACATGTTAATGCCTGGAACCCCACAGGGGAGAAGCAGCTGGGTGGAACAACTTTGAGTGGAACAATGAACGTTTGGGGAAAGGGTTGGCCACCCTCTCCCTCTGCTGTTTCTCTGCTCAAAAGTGCAGCCTCTCAGGGTTTAAAAAAACAACCCCCAAAAAACATTGGAACTTCATTACATGCATTTGCATATAACGCAGAGTTTACCCCTGAGGGTAAAGAAAAATGCAGCATTTTAAGACTGAAAGAAAGAAATACAGCCATGAACATTTTTAAATACAGTTACGAAAGTGCTCTGGGGAAAGTTGAGTTCTTGACACTATGGGCGCTAGCCAATAGGTAGCCTCTATAGTGGACTCTTCCCTGGTTAAAACTGAATCATGCCAAACACCCATTGACCTATTTTCCCCCTAGGGCTCCCTCTGCTTTTTATTGTCCATAAAGACAGGTTTCCAGTATGGTTCAGTTTGATCTGGGGAAAGGCCCAGTGCGGTGCGCTTCTATTGGCTGGTGCCCATAACATCAACAACACACCTTTCTGTTGCAGTATCTTGCTGCTATGTATATAAAGAAGAGAAGAAACAACACAGGTGAAGAACTTGCTGTGACTGCTTTTAGAATGTTATGCTTGTCTTCACTCTTACTTCACCTTCTGTTCTGCAGACCAGTAAAGGTTCTTTGTTTCCATCCCTCTGTCACATTTTCCTCATCATTGAGGGCAAATGGATCCTTATTGGCCTTACACAGAGTGAATACCTTGAGAATGAGGCTAGTTCTTCCTGGACCAGCATTGTTGCCACTCTGAGTGGGGGAACATCTTTGCTTCCTTTCGGATTAACTGTTGAAAAATAAATAAATCACAGAACCTTTTGCCACTGCTGAAAAGCTTTGTGAAAAAAGTCCCTCCTTTGGGCTCAGCCCTAGTTTTAAGATTCTGTGTTGCTTTTTATACTTGCTTTGGAGCTGTTAAGATTGCTGGCATGGAAATCCAGTAAATAAATAAATAAATAAATACATTTGTCTGTTTAAAATGGCTACTAGTGCGTGCAACGCAAACCAAGTAGGGTAGCACTTCTCATTGAAGGAATGGCTGCTGGCAAGAACTCACTGGTCAACGCAGGTTCCTAGCATTTGCCCCTCTCCGAACCTGATAGAAACTACATCAACAAAGAGCAGGATGGAAAGTTTGCTGAGTACTCACCAACAGACAGTGTCTACATTTCTTAGCCCTCAAGCAGTCTTGCTGACATGAATATCTGAGACATATTGGAAAGATATTTTTTCCCCTTTCTCGGAGTTAAACATAGATGAGTAATTCTTACAGGCTTTAAAAATAGCCCAGGCATCCATGTACCATCTGCACAAATAATATTGCTAGAACCATCCCGTCTTGACTTGGCTTCACCTCCTTTTGAAATGGTCATTGTTTCAGCAATTTTGAGTTCATGGTCAAAAATAATTATGGGCAACATTATTGCACAGGATGTGACAAGGTACTCAGTGTTAAATTGTCCCAGAAGTGGCCAACCTTTTGGGTGAGTGTGCCATATGTTAGGTCTAAAGCATGTGATAGTGCCACTCTAACAGTCCCACTGTAGTACATTTTCAATCCCTGTACGTCCCAATGTGGTTTTCCCTCTAGTTCCTGAGTGGGGAATCATATATATATGGAGGGCCATTGACCCAGGTGAGAGGTCAGTTGGGGATTGCAGCTGATGGGGTGTGTATGCAGAGGCGTAGCGTGGGGGGTGCAGGGGGGGCCGGCCACACCGGGCGCAACATCTGGGGGGGCGCGCTCGCAGTGGCGTAGTGTGGGTTGTCTGCCCAGACCTGTACCCGCCGCCGCCCCAGCGCGCGCGCTCCTGCCCCGCCCCGGTGGTCAGAGCGCGGCCGGCGAGCGAGCGAGCGACCAACCAGCCCCGCCGGAGCTCCCTCGCGCGCTCCTTCCTACCTTGCCCACGACAGGACTGCGGCAGCGCCCGCCCCCGTGGCCACCTACCCCCGCCTCGCCCATTGGCTCGCCTCCCCTCGGCCCCGCCTCTCTCATTGGCTGCCGGGGATGTCCTGCATGCCCGCCCACCCACCCACCCCCTCGGAAAGTGGTCCTGCCGGGCGGCCGCCGCGAGCTTGTGAGGATAAAATGGAGAGGAGGAGGAGGATTCTGTAAGCCGCCTTGAGTTCCTTGAAGGAAAAACGACGGGGTATAAATGTAATAAATAAGGAAACTAGTGAATTTAGGCACCAGTTGTTAAAGTTATGTAGTACTTCTCAATGACCAGCAGGAATGGAAACAGTTAAAGGAGGGAGATGCCCAATGGAGCTGGTCTTTCAGCAGAGCCAATGCAGTGATCCTGCTTCCCATCCCTCCCTGTAGAAGTGCTCTGGACAGTGAAGTGTACCATATAAAGGCTTCTTCTTAAGGCTGCAAGGTTTAGGCTGCAATCCTATACCCAGTTTCCTGGGAGTAAGCCCCACTGAATTCAGGAGGACCTACGTGCTCTTGAGTAGACATGTATAGAATTACACTGTTTGCCAATTACTTGCTTAGATGAATTGATCCCAATACATTTTTAATTGCCTAAAATGTGTCTCTGAATCATTCGCAGATTTTAAAATATTTTAGAAATTATTTCCAATACAACCGCAGATGGCAAGCGCCATCTTAAAAGAGGCATTCTCTCCCCCCCCCCGTGAATCATATCAGAAGAGGAATGCCTCTTCTGATATGATGTCTTTTGTGATGCCCCCCCCCCCGTGAATCATCTCAAAACAAAGGAAGTATCTTTTTCTCCATTTACAACAGTAGTTTCTTTTTCTCATAGCAGCCATTCCACCAGGCTGCAGCAGAGGGAGACTCGAGTGCTAAAATCCACGGGTTAGGGGGCGCAAATTACTTGCCTTGCCCCGGGTGCTGACAACCCACGCTACGCCACTGTGTGTATGTGAAGAGCTAGAGTCTATGGTGGGTGGAGCCAGAGCCAAAGCCACCTGTGCCATCACCTCCAGCCCAGAGCCAGCAAGGGGCAGTGGAGGTGGGCCACCTTTCTCAACCTCTGCCAGGTTATTGGAAATCCAGCCACCCAGCAGGTGTGACAGTGGCGGCGGCGGGCCTAGGGATGGGTGAGAATTTCACTTCAGTTTGTTTTTGATAAGAATTTACCAACATTTTCACATTTCTCCATATTCAAGACAAAACTACTTGAGATTAAACAAAAATTGAATGTGGGAGAAACCAAAGCTGAGAGAGTCATCCATCCAGGCCCAGGGCTTTGAGTGCTTAGCTCTGAAAAGCCTGGGTTTGTTTGAATCTCTGTGTATTCAATTCAGCCATATTACTGCTAAATTAGGATGACACCCCTCTTTTTTCTGACAGGTGTCAGCTTTGACAGGTGTCAGCTATGGCAGGCAGGTACATCATGGTCCTCTCCATGCTGGGAATAGCTATGTGTATTGAATTTGGCCGGTGCAGATGGGTGACTATTTAGTTTCAGTTTGTTTTGGATAAGAATTCACCAAAATTCAGAATAAAAAGAACTTGAGATTAAAAAAATAAAAAATTCGAATGCAGGGAGAAAGCAAAACTGAAAGATTGGTCCATCATTATCATCACTGTACAAGCCTCTGTGCCTCTGCCACCCCTCTCCAAGACTGAGATCACAGGAGGAGGGGGATGGTGGAGGCTTGGCGCTTGGTGCTCCAACCAACCGGGAGATACGTCAGCAAGGGAAGAGCCTTCACAAAACAGCACCCAAGGTTTCCTCTCCCTCCAGAGGCAAAGGCCAAATGGGAAGTGTGTGCTGCTGGGTGACGCTTCCTGAAGGCGTCCTGAGCCCTTTGGAGGTCGGGAAGGACATTAGTGTAAGACACAAAACAATGAAATATTGTACGTTTGACATGTAATGACATTCTGTGTTGGAAAGCATTTGGTGGCTGCCTGGCACGCAGTGTTGTTTTGCTTGGCTTGCTGGGAAAGATGAGGAACATCTAATGTCCATTTGACTGGGATGATTGCTGAGTGGTAGTGCCCATGTTCCACATGCAGTGGAGGTGGGTGGCTTCAGTGTCAGAGGGGCGACAGTATATCCACTCTGGGTTGTAGTCTGGACTTTTAAGGAGCTATCTATGGTGCTGAACCTACAATTTTTGGGGGTGGTGGTGGAGGTGGTGGTTTCAGCACCATGGACATCTCCTTTAAAGTTCAGACTGAAACCCAGAGTGGATGCACTGTGTCCCACTGACACTGGAAATTTGGGCCACCACTGTTTGCAGGCAAACGGTCCCAGGTTTGATCCCTGGCATCTCCAGTTAAAAGGATCAGGTACCAGGTGATGGGAAAACCCTCTCTCTGCCTAAGACCCTGGGATGTTGCTCTCAGAGTAGATCATACTAGGCTAGATGGGCAAATTTAGTCTGACTGGTTATGAGACAGCTTGCTGTTCACTACATTATGCAGCAGTGCATCTGAGGCTGAGACTAATTGTGGGGTCTCCACCAGTTGTGAAGGACATAGAGCCAACCCAATGCTCCCTGGCTCTCAACAGGCCTGCAATAAGGTAGACAGCTTTAATTTGTATCTGTCGGTGTAACCTTTTGAAATCTGATCGTTATATATACACCACTAATCCATTCCCCAGTTTCCATAATAATACATCTGTTGTTGATGCCTGTAAGATGGGCTGTGAGAAGGCAGGAGGGAGGGAAAGATTGAAAGGCAGGAAGGAGCTGGACTTGAGACCCTTTCATATGGCATGTAAGGTAGAAGGAAAGCTGCTGTGAGTGTGTGTGAGGCAGAAGCAGGATTGTGGCAACAGGCCCCACCCCAAGCTATGCACATTCATCTGAAAGGTCATAGAATCATAGAATCATAGAATAGTAGAGTTGGAAGGGGCCTCTAAGGCCATCGAGTCCAACCCCCTGCTCAATGCAAAGCATCCTTGTCAGATGGTTGTCCAGCTGCACCTTGAATGCCTCCAGAGTGGGAAAGCCCACCACCTCCCTAGGTAGTTGGTTCCATTGTGTTATTGCTCTTAACAGTCAGGAACGTTTTCCTGATGTCCAGGCGGAATCCGGCTTCCTGTACCTTGAGCCCATTATTCCGTGTCCTGCACTCTGGAATAGTCAAGAAGAGATCCTGGCCCTCCTCTATGTGACAACCTTTCAAGTACTTGAAGAGCGCTATATCATTCTCCCCTCAGTCTTCTCTTCTGAAGGCTAAACAAGCCTAGTTCTTTCAGTCTCTGCTCAAAGGGCCTTGTTTCCAGTCCCCTGATCATCTTTGTTGCCTTCCTCTGAACCCTCTCCAGTTTGTCTACATCCTTCTTAAAGTGTGGTGCCCAGAACTGGACACAGTACTCAAGATGAGGCCTAACCAGTGCTGAGTAGAGGGGAACTAGTACTTCACGTGATTTGGAAGCTATACTTTTATTAAAGCAGCCCAAAAAAGTATTTGCCTTTCTTGCAGCTACACCACATTGCTGGCTCATATTCAGCTTGTGATCTACAATGATTCCAAGATCCTTTTCGCTTGTAGTATTGTTGAGCCAAGTATCCCCCATCCTGTAACTGTGCATAAGGTTTCTTTTTCCTTAAACAGCCCTGTTGCCCAGGCTTTCCCCCGCCAAAAACATAGCGCGGGGGTCCAGCGCGCCGGAGCAGGGTCCCATCCGTCATTTCCGCCATGCCGGAAGTGACACGACGGGACCAGGGAGCCAGTTGTGGCCAGCTCGAGCGGCACAGAGAAAGCTCCATGCCACTCAGAAGATCAAGCCGGGGGGGGGGCGCCACCGTGGAGAAGTGAGCTGGTGGAGAGGCTGAGCCCCCCAAACAACTCGGGTAAGACCACTGTTCACCACCATGGAGCACCATGGATAGCTCCTATAAAGCTCCAGATAAAAGCTGCAATGCATAAGGAGCCCCACGGACACAGGAGTCACCAGCCTCCCCTGCACCTTATCCTTCACCCCAGGCAGCAAAATGTCTTGGGACAGCCCGTTGTCTAAGCTGCAATCTTGGCAACCCTACCACCAATACATATTGGCAATAGTCTGGGAATGGGCTGCAGCTGGAAAGCGAGAAATAACAATATAAGAGGAGCCCTGACGGATCAGACTAGCAGCCCACCTCGTCCAGTGCTCTGTTCCCATAAGGGTAGCTGCATATGCATCACGAAAAAAAGAGGAAATGCACCAAAACACATCACAAAAGAAAAAGGATAAAAGAGGATGCCAATTTGCACGACATTTGCATAGGCTAATTTATATGCACAGAAGCAAATTTAGAAATAATAGCTATAAATTAAATAGAAATGCAATACATCTCGCCATAGTGAGGAAGAGTGTGACCGGGTGACCCGCGTATGTGCTGCTCAGTCTGCTGTCCAGGTGCTGCTAACTATGGATTGGAAACTTCAAGGTCCCTGCCTACTTTCTCTTCTTATGGTTATTTCGCTGGCTCAGCTTGTCTGAGCGTGGAAAGCGAAGCAGGGTCAAGCCTGGTTATTACTTGGATGGGAGACCCCTCCTCTAGTTTCCTGCATTGAGCAGGGGGTTGGACTCGATAGCCTTGTAGGCTCCTTCCAACTCTATGATCTATGAAATCTATGCAAATCTATCTTTAAACCAGATCTGAACTGGATAGACCTTCAAACAGAGGACACTTTCAAGTAGAGGACTGTGCTCTGGCAGTTCTTCAGATAGAGGACTACCCTCTGTAAAGTAGGACTCCCTGCCACCCTGGTTCCCACAGTGGCTAACCAGATGCCCATGGGAGCGCACAAGCAGGACACTGCAAGAGCACCTTCTCATGCATGTTTCTCAGCTTCTGGTGTTCAGAGGCATACTGCCTCTTATATTTGAGCTAATATACCACCTTCACAATTAGTAACCACTGATAGCCTTATCATCCATAAATATGTAAGTTACAGGAGAGCTGATCCATTGTAAGTGTGTGTGAGAGAGAAAATAGCATCCCATGGTGTTTTGTTTTTTTTTTTTTTTTTGGTGCCTGCACAGTTTTCCTGCTTTCCCTCTGGTAAAAAAGAAGTTGTTTTTCACTCTGGACACATTCCATTTGCATGTCACACCACAGATGATGGAAGAGGAAATGGCACAGACGATCACAGGGGAAACGATATGCATCGTGGAGTGTGAATGTGAGTGCAGAATTTCAAGCCAGGGTTCAGCAAGAAGAAACGGGACACCAACTACAGTGCAGGTAACAATGGGCCTAATTTTAGGGGGTCCTGGGTTGGCAACAGACCATCCCTGGGCCTTTTGTGGTTCACTGCTTCCATTTCCATCTGACAGGGGGAAACCCGGATGTCACCAGTGGATTAAGGGATGGGATGGGAAACCTGGTTTCATGAGACCTGGGTTCAGATTCATTAAGAAGCCTGGGGCAAGATTATTTCAAGTCACCACCACCACCACCACCACCACCACCAATTAATTCCTGGGCCACCCAATAGCCAAAGCTCTCTGGGTGGTTCACAACAATTCACAAAATTGCAAACCACAAATAAAGGTAATTATCTTTTTATTGTTCACCGCTCTAGATATGGAGTGGTATACAAATGCTGTAAATAAATAAAGAATAATAAAATATTTCAGGTTTCTGAAGGCCCTTGCTATCAGCTGCTGCTACTTCCTCATTATTTCTACCAAGCAGGCAGTGGCAGCTTCTACTGCTCCTTCTTACCACTGCTGTTTGCTTGCCATATTTTGAATGGGCAACTTGCCATGGCAGCCATTTTGTGAGAGCACCCATGATACACTTTCAACATTCCAAATGTGCCCATGGACCCCCAAAAGGCTTGGGGTATCTTTTCTGGACCAAGGCACCCTGGGATGCTGTCTAATAATTCAAGGTTGATGCCAGTCCCCAATGAAGTAGTTCTAAGGGACACGGATGTGGGAAGAAGAGATTGGATGACATGACACCCACATGGCTCACAAGCAGTAAATGGTCATAGGCTGCTTCTCGTGCTACCATTTTCCATATTACAAATTCGGGAAGGGTCCATGTGAGCATTTTCCTCACTCTGTCTCTGCCAAGCGTGCTGTCAGCACTTCATCAATGCAAACGATAAAGAAGAGCATGTTCTTCAAAATAGTCTCCAAAAGGACACAGTGGGAAAAAGGCATTGCTAGAGACACTTAAAAGCAGGATGAATGGAAAATGTACCGAAGGCAGCAATTGCACGCTGTCAGTGGGAATGAAGTGCCACTGTTCTAAATTTGGCTCAGGTGGCCTACAAAGTAGATGATGCTGTCAGGTGGAGAAGACAGGAGGGTCTTAATGGTTGTTCTGTATCCTTCTTTTATATAGCCAAACACCATCATGGTCTGAGCCATCAAAACAACCTTGATGCTGCTGCTGATAATAATAATGCAGGGGACCACATTCCTTTGGTGGGCAGGGCTGAAGCCAAAAAGGGGGCAGAGCCAAAGGTCAAAAGAGCAGGACCAGAACACCAAAAATACCAGCATATTGTAGCTTAAAGCTCTTACTGCCGGTCACTAAGCCTCAGGAGAAGCATTTCAACTTTTTAGAAGAGGGGAAACACTATGCAAAAGCTGAGGAACCACAGTCTGGGTAACCGTAGAGGGCTGGATTGGGACTCACGGTGGGCTGTGTTTGGCCTGCCATCCTGAGGTTCAACACCCATGTCTAAGGGAACCGGGAACCTTTGGAAAGCTGAGGGTGCTGGAGCTGAATGTGCTAATGTTACGGGCATGTATTTGGATATGAGAGATTTGGTGCTCCTTTAATACTACCCCCAAATCAGCCACCTAATCATAGATTAAATACAGCTTTTTAGGGCACAATCCTATGTATGTTTAGACAGAAAAAAGTCCTACAACTCCCAGCATTCCCCAGCCAAAATGCCCTACAACTCCAGGCATTCCCCAGTCAAAAAGTCCTACAACTCCCAGCATTAGTAGGAGTTCAGGACTTTTGTGGGAGTTATAGGACATTTTTTTCTGGCTAAACATACATAGGATCGGACCCTTAATGAATTAGAGAACATCACAGTAATAATAACCTTACTAAGGGTTCAATCTTATGCATGTTTAGCCAGAAAAAAGTCCTACAACTCCCAGCATTCCCCAGCCAAAACGTCTATGACTGCCAGCTATGCTGGCTGGGGAATGCTGGGAGTTGTAGGACTTTTTTTTGTGCCTAAACATGCATAGGATTGCACCCTTAGACAATAAGATGCCAGCCAGCACCTGTGGTGCAGTGCTTAAGTCTTCAGCACAGGGCTCTGGGTTTAATTAAATCCCATCTCAGGCCTGACTTTTTGGGGTGGCGGCCTTCTCACAGAAATATTGTGGGGCCTGCTCCACTTGTAGTTGCAGCACCAACATGGCCACTGAAAGCATGGGGCGATCCCATGCCAGCAGCCCCGAGGGAAGGGTGGCTTTTTTTTGAGAGAGAGAATGAGCGTGGGGTGGGGAAGGGGCTGCACAGGTGTGGCATCCACATCGTGGGCGGGGCGGGGAGTGCCTAGCACAGGTGTGGCGTCTCTGCTGCCCCAAAGTCGTCTTCAGTGGCCACCTCAGTTCCCCTCTGCTTGTGGACTGATCCTGAGAGTGAATGAGAGAAGGAAACGTTATTCCACATTCCTTCACCCTGATGGTGAAGGAGGCCGGCAAAGATGCTCTCACACACCAGGCCCTAGGTGGGCACTGGGTTACTCCCGCTGCTTCTCCTTCCCCAACATACTTTGGAATAAGTTATTCTGCCCCCTCCCCCATTTCACTCTTCTCTCCCTTCTTTCTCTTCAGTCCATTTGTGTGTGTGTGTGTGTGTGTGTGTGTGTGTGTGAGAGAGAGAGAGAGAGAGAGAGAGAGAGAGAGAGAGAGAGAGAGAGAGAGAGAACAAGCAAGCAAGCACTTGAGGTAGGTATGGGAAGAAGAGATGGACCACTGGACTACTGGCCAATTTCCTGTGGCAGGAGAAAGTGGATATTTTTATGTTGCATGCATGCATGTTGGTCAGTAAACTGTGTATTTGTGTATGTATACTGACCAACATGCATGCAACATAATATATACAAACCATATAGGTAGATGATAGATAGATACCTAGATAGACAGACAGACAGATAATAGACAGGCTGGTGACTCCTGTTTTGGTGGGGCTCCTTTTCCATTGCAGGTTTTTTGGCTTTTATTTGGAGCTTCATAGGAGCTACCCAGGGTGCTCCATGGTGGCGAACTTATTTTGGGGGTGGAGTTCAGCAGCATGGATAGCTCCTATGAGGCTCCAGATAAAACCTGCAGTGGAAAAGGAGCCCCACCGAAATATTGGGCGGTATAAAGATGTATTAAATAAATAAAATAAATGCGTAGATCGATAGGCATTTTCTGTTGGAAGTTCAGGTATTTTGGGCAATATCCATATTTAGGGGAAAGGTTGGAGCTCAGTAGTAGAGCATGTGCTTTGCATACAGAAGGCCCTGGGTTTAATCCCTGGTGTCTCCAGGTAGGCCCGGGAACATCCCATGTCTAAATCCCTGGAAAGCCACTGCCAATCAGGGCACCAGTGCCTCCGCCCTCCCACTTCAAGAAAATATTAAAAAATAACATGCATCTTACCAGCAGCTGGGATTACTCAGTCGTTTAGTGTGATGGGGCTCTGCCGCCGCCTCTCCCTGGCACTCAGTCGTTTGGGTAGGTTACTAGAGAGGCTCCAGCTGTTTTTGGGACTGTGATAAGGCAAGCAGGCTCCCAGAGAGCGAGCGAACAGAGCGAGCGCACAGGAGCAAACAGGAGTTTGGCAGCGGAGGTCAAGGGGGAGGTCCCTAAGAAATTTTCTGGATTTCTTATCTGTTGGGAGACTTATTCAGCCAAACATGGCCCCTCCAAGAAATTCCTGAGCTGTGCTGCTGATAACTTCCTCCTACAGAAAGTGGAGGAAGGAACTAGAGGATCGGCTATCCTTGACCTGATTCTAACCAACAGAGATGAGTTAGTGGATAAAGTGGCAGTTTCGGGAACTCTGGGGGAAAGTGACCATGTTATACTTGAGTTCTTGATTCTCAGGGGAGCAAAAGCTGAGTGTAGCCAAACATGTACCCTGGATTTTAGGAAAGCCAATTTTAACAAACTCAGAACAATGATTAGTAAGATCCCATGGCAAGCGACTCTCATGAGAAAGGGAGCCCAGGAGGGGTGGGACCGTGGGAGTTTTTAAAAAGGAAATTTTAAAGGCACAATTGCAAACAATTCCCACAAGGAAAAAAGGCAGAGGGCAACAGAAGAAGCCAATGTGGCTTCACAATAAACTCAAAGATGACCTGAAAACAAAAAAGGACATGTATAGGAAGTGGAAGGAAGGACAGGCTACAAGTGAAGAGTACAGGCAGGTAGCACAGAAATGCAGGAATAGTGTCAGGAAGGCTAAAGCTGAGAATGAGCTCAGGTTAGCGAGGGATGCTAAAAGCAACAAAAAAGCTTTCTTCAGATACATGCACAATAAAAGACAGAAGAAAGAACTGGTGGTTCAACTACGCGATGAGGATGGCAAATTGATAACAGAAGACAAAGAAAAGGCAGAAGTGTTCAATTCCTACTTTGGCTCGGTCTTCTCCCAAAAGAGGGTCTATGATCCCCCTGGCAAACCTGAAGTGCAGACTGAAGGGGCAGGATTGCAGCTTGAGATTGATAGGCAAATGGTCAAGGAGCACCTGATTACTCTGAACGAGTTTAAATCTCCAGGGCCTGATGAGCTGCATCCTAGAGTAATAAAGGAACTGGCAGAAGAACTCTCAGAACCACTGTCTATTATCTTTGAGAAATCATGGAGGACAGGTGAAGTGCCAGACGACTGGAGGAGGACAAATGTTGTTCCCATCTTCAAAAAGGGCAAGAAGGAGGAACCTGGGAACTATAGGCCAGTCAGTCTGACATCAATCCCCGGGAAGATTTTGGAGCAGATTATAAAGAAGTCAGTCTGCAAGCACCTTGAAAACAATGCAGTGATTACTAGAAGCCAGCATGGATTTGTCAAGAACAAATCCTGTCAGACTAATCTGATCTCATTTTTTGATCGGGTAACCTCCCTTGTGGACTGTGGGAATGCTGTGGACATTGTATATCTGGACTTCAGCAAAGCTTTCGACAAAGTGCCTCATGATATCCTGATTAGTAAGCTAGCTAAGAGTGGGCTAGATGGAACAACTATCAGGTGGATCCACAATTGGCTACAGAATCGGACTCAAAGAGTGCTTATCAATGGTTCCTTCTCAAACTGGGGAGAGGTAACAAGCGGGGTACCACAGGGCTCGGTCCTGGGCCCGGTGCTCTTCAACATTTTTATTAATGACTTGGATCAGGAGGTATAGGGAAAGCTTATCAAATTTGCAGATGACACAAAGTTGGGTGGAACAGCTAATACTCTGGAAGACAGAAACAAAATTCAAAGTGACCTCGATAGGCTGGAGCGCTGGGCCGAAAACAACAGAATGAAATTTAATAGGGATAAATGCCAAGTGCTGCACCTAGGGAGAGGAAACCAAATGCAGAGTTACAGAATGGGGGACACTTGGCTCAACAATACTACAAGTGAGAAGGATCTTGGAATTGTGGTAGATCACAAACTGAATATGAGCCAGCAATGCGATGTGGCTGCAAAGAAGGCAAATGCAATTTTGGGCTGCATTAATAGAAGTATAGCTTCCAAATCGCGGGAAGTGATAATTCCCCTTTACTCGGCACTGGTTAGGCCT
This sequence comes from Shinisaurus crocodilurus, assembly GCA_021292165.1. Taxonomy (NCBI): domain Eukaryota; kingdom Metazoa; phylum Chordata; class Lepidosauria; order Squamata; family Shinisauridae; genus Shinisaurus; species Shinisaurus crocodilurus. Next base: position 215,611,033 of record CM037880.1, on the reverse strand, counting down.
CATCTTGAGTACTGCGTCCAGTTCTGGGCACCTCACTTTAAGAAGGACATAGACAAACTGGAGAGGGTTCAGAGGAGGGCAACAAGGATAATAAAGGGACTGGAAACAAGGCCCTATGAGGAGAGACTGAAAGAACTGAGCATGTTTAGCCTTCAGAAGAGGAGACTGAGGGGAGATATGAATGCACTCTTCCAGTATTTGAAGGGATGTCACACAGAGGAGGGCCAGGATCTCTTCTCGATCATCCCAGTTTGCAGGACACGGAATAATGGGCTCAAGTTACAGAAACCTAGATTCCACCTAAACATCAGGAAAAATTTCCTGACTGTCAGAGCAATAAGACAATGGAATCAACTACCTATGGAGGTGGTGGGCTCTCCCACTCTGGAGGCATTCAAGGTGCAGCTGGACAGACATCTGTCAGAGATGCTTTGACCTGGATTCCTGCATTGAGCAGGGGGTTGGACTCGATGGCCTTGTAGGACCCCTTCCAACTCTACTTTTCTATGATTCTATGATTCTAATCCTTTGCCACACTTCCTGTGGCAGCCATTTTATGGTGGTGCCCATGAGTTTCTCAAATTGCCGAATGTGCCCACGGCCCAGAAGAGTTGCCTGCCAGATCAGCACTGAGCTAGACAATCGTCTTAGTCAGCCTAAGGCAGTATAACGATCCTATGATTCATTCTGGCACTTCGGCACTTTGCATTCATGTGAATGTCCATTTAAAAAAAAGAAGAAGTCACTTGTATTAGTGCACGTCGAGGAAGACCTTTGATCGAAATTCATTGGGCATTCTTCACAAAATAAATTACTTCTTTCTAGCACCAGCAAGACGTCTGCCTCTTACTTCAATTTCCAGCAAGTGGCCTGATACCTGCCAGTTGCTGGAATACGTACACAGAATGCCAGATTTGGTGGACCTTGGTTTCAGTCTAGCAAAACACTTCCGATGTTGCTTAGCAGGAGTGCAGACTCAGGTTCACTTAACATAGGTGAGTTATCACTTAATAATCAAGAGTTCCTGAACATGCTCTCTTGCACTGTAAATTTAGAACAAATGTTTAAGACCACAGGCATTCTGGTAAAAAAAAAAGAAAAGAAAAAAAGGTAAACCACGGAAGACTGAAATGAGACTACCTCTGCTTTAAGGGACATGAACCAAGATACAACATGAAAATACAAGCCTTCAACATAGGACAGGATATAAATCCAAACAATAAATATAGGCCTATCTATTATCATGGGGTTTTGTGTATATGTGGACATCACAAGGAGGTTAGATCAGATACTGCAAAACTTTGATAAAACTGTGTCCCTTGTAACATTGAGGGTCAAACTACATGTTACGTTGATTGCGTACCCTGTAGCTGAGGATCTTCTTCTTCCTCCTCTTCCTCTAAAATAAGTGTGTGTGGGCCAGTTTGGATTGGGACCACCACACACTGGGAGGGCAGGCTTAAACCTCCCCCCCAATTGCTTCCCAATATCCCCCCTTCCCACATGGAGGTTAAAAAAGCCTTCCTTCACAGCAGTGGAGACTTTTCTTCTTTTTTCTTTTAACCCCCATGCAGGGGTGTGTGTGTGTGTGTGGGAATTGGGAAGCAAAAGGTGTGGGGGGAAGGTTTAATTCTCCTCCCTGAGTGCACAGTGGCTCCAATCCAAATTAGGACCACGTACACTTACCCTAGAGCAGTGCTTCTCAATTATTTTCTGTCATGCCCCCCCTAGGAAGAAGAAAACATTTCGCGCCCCCCGCGCGACTGTAAATAGTATCATTTGTCTATAAAATTGTTATAAGTACACCTCTGCATAACACTGTATCCTTATTAACGTATAAGAGAATAAAAAAAGAAAGAAATGTGGATCAATGATTTAAAGAAGCACAGGATTTAAAGGAACACAATATTAAAAAAAAACTTTTAACTGAGGTCAAACGAGCCCCCCTTTACGGAGCCTCGCACCCCCCATGGGGGGCCCGCCCCACTATTTGAGAAGCACTGCCCTAGAGTAAAAAAAGAAGAAGATAATCCTTAGCTACATTGCATACAATTTAGAGAATGTGTAGTTTATCGGAAGGAATGCCTCATCCCATACATGTCTGCCCGAACCCTGAAATCTTCGGAGGCCCTTCTCGGAGTGCCCCCTCCAAAAGAAGCTAGGAGGGTGGCTACTAGGGGAAGGGCCTTCTCAGTTCTGGCACCCCATCTATGGAATCAGCTCCCCAAAGAGGTGCACCTGGCGCCTACCCTCTATTCTTTCAGATGCCAGGTGAAGACCTTTTTTATTTGCCCAATATTTTAATGGTCGATTTTATTCATTTTATCATCGCCACTGTACCTCTGGATTGAACTTATTTTGGCTGCTTGGTTTTACCTTGTTACATTTTAATATGTCTGTGTTTTTATATTATCACTGTTGATGTTTTTGTTTTAGTGTCGCTTTGTTTTGTAAGCCGCCCAGGGAGCCTTTTGGCTGATGGGCGGTGAATAAATATATTAAATAACAAACAAATAAATAAATAAATAAATAGTTTGACCCTAATATTTCCTGGGCACAGGAATGTAGGAGGATGGCTTAAAGCAGCTCAGACTATTTGTCTATCTGGTCCAGTAGTAGTGTCTGCTCTCCGGGGTCTCAGTTAGAGGGCTTTTAAATCTTCTGCTACCTGCAGATGCAGTCAGAAGTCCATTTCACTCCTACGATTTTCTTTTGAGTCTTTTGGGCTTAGAGAGCTTTATACATGAGTCTCAGGCCTGCTCTTCCCTTCCACATGCGGACATCTAAAAGCTCCCAATGAGAAAGCAAGTGGAATGGCACTGCTGAAAACATTACAGGCAATAATTTTAATAAATGTTGGCTCCTGTCACTGTGTTCCCCAGTATTTATACTTTCAGATGCTGCCAACTGATCTGAAAATTTGGTCTCTCTGACAAACATTTCATGCAATCATAAATTAACTCATTTTTCAACCTCACCCTGACATAAGTAGCTAAGCTGTCAGTACACAGAAGCATCGGACTTGGCAGATCTTCTCCTATAATAGAAAAGGAGCTTCCACAGAGCGAGTTATATGCAGCCAGTTCTTGGGCTGCTATAACCAGGCAACACGGTGGTTACTTTAGGACAAATGGGTCACACGTTATTGCTAGACCCAGACTGAATCCAGGAGCCTTTGTAGACCTTCTTTGGGCCAGAGCAGACTAGGACCGTGATGCTCCAGGAGGTGTGGTGTGGTTAAACCTTCTCACACCCATTTCCCCCCTGATGTCCCACCCACCCTGCAAGGAGATTAAGAAGGGGGGAGCATCTATTGACTGCAATGAAGGCTTTTTCTCCCCCCCCCCCAAATGGGGGGGAGGTTTCACAAAAAATGGGTGGTGGTAGGGGGAAGGTTTAACTTCCACCACTCTTGGAGCACCATGGTTCTGATCCAAATTGAGCCCATGTGCACTTACACAGGAGTCAGTAAAGTTACGTTGCTACACTGTGTGTGATTAGAGAACATTTAGTTTGGCCCTTATTCAGCTTTTTTCATTTTTCGTTCACATTTCAGATTATGTCTGTATCTAAGGATACAATGGGGACCCTGCGGGATTGACCCAAAGGCCCATTTAACCCAGCATTCTGTTGCCAACAGTGGCTGGCTAGGCACCTCTGGGAAGACAACAAACTGGGCATGTATACAGTAATGTCAGTTTCCTGTTTGTCCCCCTGTAGCTCATTCTTGTATATTCCAGTATGGAGATGTTCCATTTAGCTATCGTGGGCTAAAAGCTGTTAATAGATAGTCCTATCATTCATGAATAAATGGAATCCTTCATTAACAGCTGTATTTTATGCATGCTCACTTGGAAATAAATCTCTCTGAAGTGGTGGAGTGGTAAATTTTGAAGTGCAGACACTCATCAAGACACTCCCCCTAGGAGAACCCCAAAATTCAAGTAGCTGTATTGTGTAGATCCATATCAACAAACCAATTCTAGCAGTTTTCATCTCTACCAGGAGCAGGTCTATGTAAAGTTAATGGGTCTTGATTGCCCGTTCAAGCCACTCCCAAATATTTTGCATTCCAACAAGGAATGATACAATGGCGCTGGGAAAACTCATTTCCCGCCAGCTACCGGTGTAAGGATTGCAGCTCAGGTCAGAAGGAACAAGGAATTAAGGGTGGGGTGGGGTGGGTGTGGCAGATGATGTCAGCAACCCTGCTAATCAAAAAGGGTCAGGGCTGCATCCCTGTAAGCCAGGGCTCTCCAACCTTGGGTCCCCAGATGTTGCTGGACTACAGCTCCCAGAATCCCTTGCCATTAGCCATGCTGGCTGGGTATGCTGGGAGCTGTAGGCCAGCAACATCTGGGGACCCAAGGTTGGAGAGCCCCACTGTCTCACTGTGAGCCATGGGGCTTCCATACATCATTGGCAGCCATGCTTCCTAGTGCTACGAGAGAGAGTTTTTCTTCTATGGCACAGAAAACAACAGTAACTGGATGAGGATGAGCCAAAGAGGGCAGAGTCTGAAACTAGGCGGGGATCTGCATGTGGCCATATGTTGCCCACCCTTGGTTTCCCCCACGCCATTCCTAAAGTTATAGACCTCAGGCATGCTTGCCTTTAGTCACTGTTTTTCTAAACAACAGAGCCCCAAGTGCTTCTGTTGGTTTGTTTTTTTCTTCCTCACAAGGAAGGTGCTATAATCTCATGATCATTCTGGTCGCCCCCTTTCTGCACCCTTTCCAGTGCTGCAACGTTGTTTTTGGAAATGGAGAGAGGAGGCGTGACAAGAACTGTACACGATATACCAAATGTGGCCACGCACACCACAGATGTATATAGCAGCATGTTGGCTATGTTATTTTCCAGCACGTTCCCAATAATCCCCACATTTATTTATTTATTTATTTATTTACAGCATTTGTACACCGCTCCATATCTAGACAGATTCTGGAGCGGTGAACAATAAAGAGATAAAATAGATAAAAGGATAAAAACAATTGATTAAAAGCAGAATAACAATACAACCGTGGCTGGTCAGTAAGGAAGGATTCCCGGAACAAAAATGTCTTCAGCAGGTGCTGAAAACAACACAGTGTTGGAGCCTGCCTGGTCTCTAGGGGCAGGGAGATCCATAGAAGTGGAGCCGCCACATTGAAGACTCTTCTTCTGGTGGACTCCAGTCAGGCCAAAGGGCCATGTGGAATCACCCAGGATAATGTCTTCTGATGACCTCGGTGACTGGGCAGGTTGGTAAGGAAGAAGGCAGTCTCTCAGGTACTCTGGTCCCAAGTTGTTTTGGGCTTTGTACACACAAGTACCAGAACCTTAAACTTGGCCTGGTAGCGAATAGGTAGCCAGTGCAGTTCCCTCAGCGGAGTGGCATGCCAAAAAGGGGCAGCTCCCGATAACAGCCAAGCTGCTCCATTCTGCACTACAGCTTGTGGAGCAGCCTCAAGGGCAGCCCCACATAGGACATGACACAGTATGTGCCTTTTTCCAATGCCGCTGCACACTACGTCTATACTTTCATGTATCGAAATGTCAAACGTGATCTGTCAAAACACAGGAGTGGTTTGTGGATGTGGATTTTAGGTGTTGGTGAACCAGTGCATGCTGCCACCGCTCACATTTAATTCATTCATTCATTTATTTCGTTTCTATCCTGCCTTTCCATCTAAAAAAGGAATGGCACTCAAGGTGGCTAACAATCCAGATCAAGATCAAAATCTTAATTAAAACATAACATAAAAACAAATACATTAAGAACACAATAAGAAGAAATAAATAGCACCCATCAGTCGGTGATGAGGCTCCAGTTCCAGTGAGACATTAACCCAGAAATTACCGGAATTCTTACTAAAAAAAAACTTCTCCTGCCCAAATAGGAACCAATGGCCAAATATGAGGGGGTGGGGAGGAAAGCCCCCATGGAGGACCCACATAAGGGTGATTTTCTCGCACAAACCACAGAGATAGCCCAATTGGCCCATGCAGTGTCTTTTTCCTGCCACCATGGGAACTAATGGAGCCATTTGTTCCTAGTGGGGGCAGGAACAAGATGAAATACGACAACATTGAAAGGGGGGAGGGCCCCCACCCCTGCTGGTTCTCATTGGGCTGGCCCATCCCCCACCATCTGGTTTTGTCCCTGCAAGATTGGACACAGTACTCAAGATGAGGCCTAACCGGTGCTGAGTAGAGGGGAACTAGTACTTCACGTGACTTGGAAGCTATATTTTTATTAATGCAGCCCAAAATGGCGTTTGCCCTTTTTGCAGCCACATCACATTGCTGGATCATATTCAGCTTGTGATTTACAACAATTCCAAGATCCTTCTCACTTGTAGTATTGTTGAGCCAAGTATCCCCCATCCTGTAACTGTGCATTTGGTTTCTTTTTCCTAGGTTTTTATGTATTTTGTATTTTTGTTGTTCCACGCCTCGATCTAGATGGAGAGGTGGGTAAGAAATAAATTTATTATTATTATTATCATTAGGTTTAGCACTTGGCATTTATCCCTATTAAATTTCATTCTGTTGTTTTCAGCCCAGCGCTCCAGTCCCCCCCCCCACTTCTCTTCCCACTCCATCAGGTAACCCCCAACCCTCTCTGGTTGTCCCACTACCATCCTCAGCCTCATCCCTTACCAAGCCGTAGCAATGCGGGCTGTTCTTTCCTTCCTATGGTTTTTTTTTGGGGGGGGGATCCAGGAGTGCTTCCAATTGGAGCACTGTCCTTCAGCTACCCACCCACCATCTTTACTTAATAAGAATATCTCTGGGTCCACATGGGGAATAAGGCCACCTAATTTTGAAATTTTAAAAACAAAATGGAACTAAAAACCCAGAGGTAGCAGGGCACTTTGTGGACACAGGGGGAGGTAGACAGATAGCTGTCAAGCATTTTCCAATCATAGAATCATTGAATTTTCTAGCAGGTAGGGACCTTAGACTTCCCCTGCTCAATGCAGGATCTACAATGCATGATGCAAGTAAAGTATCCCTGAGAGATGGCTGTCTAGCCATTGCTGAAATACCTCCAGCAAAGGAGAGATCAAATTCTCCCGAGGCCATCTGTCTCACTCTCAGACGTTGTTAGGCAGTTTCTTCTAATGTTTAGCCAAAATGTACTTCCCTGCAATTTCTACCCACCAGTTCTAATCCTGCCCTCTGGAGCAACAGAGAACAAGCCTGCTCCATCTTCTGCATAACAGCCTTTCAAATATTTGAGGATGACTCTCATGTCTCCCCTTAATCTTCTCTTCTTCAGGGTAAACATTCCTAGCTCTTTTAAACATTCTTCATAGGACTTGGCTTTTAGACCCTTCAGCCTGCTGAGCACCCTTCTCTGGATGCTACGAGGCACTCCCTAAACAATGATTACCATATATCTTGTGAGAAAATCTAAAAATAAATAGCTTGGCCCAAGCATGGTTGATAATGTAGTAGTAGGCGATCACTCGTGACCAAGTAAGATTGTCTTCCAGGATAAAATTACAAAAAGAAAATGATAAAAAGAGGAAATTCTAAAAAAAATTATTTTAAAAAAATTGTGTAGACTCTAGCGATGGGTCCGTAAGTGACTGTGGAGGCCAATTCTAGATCCACACAGCTTCCCACAGTGAGGACACAGGTTACCAGATGGAAAATGGTCCTGTAAAGGATTCGTTTGATGTGCTTTTTGCTTAGCATGTTTCTCCCCTTCACTTTGCACTCGGGCTTCTTCAAAGTCCATGGAACCTTTGTGAAAGGCCAAGCTCCATTTAGATCGTTCATGGGCCAGAGCTTCCCAGTTTTCGATGTTTATATTGCATTTTTTTAGATTAGCCTTATGAACATCTTTAAACCTCTTATACTGACCACCGATATTCCGCTTTCCATCCTTGAGTTGGGAATAAAGTAACTGCTTTGGGAGACGGCAGTCAGACATTCGAACAACATGACCGGTCCATTGAAGCTGGCGTTGAAGGACCATTTTTTCAATGCTAGTAGTCTTTGCTTCTTCCAGTACACTGACATTTGTTCGCCTATCTTCCCAAGTAATTTGATGTATGGACGTTGCAAAATCCATTACATCTATGTTTTGTGGATTGTCAGGTGCTTTTCGTTCCACCATCCACTCATTGATGGAATGGGAGTTTGCGCAAATGTGTTCATATGCATTTGTGCAAATTCGCAGTTGTGCAAATTCGAACTCCCGAAAATGCTCAAATCCTCCCAACATACACAAATCCCCTCCCCAATGTGTATTTTCATGCTTTTTCATGGAGGATATGCACATTTTTGGGCAGTGTTTTTTATTTTCCATATCTTTCTATACCTAAGTTTGCGTAAAATTACAGAAAGTAAAAAAAAACCAAACCCTTGTCCACAAATCACGTGACTCAGGAAAAGCCGGTCTGCTTCAGAATCCATGGGTCGGATCCATAGAAATCTGAACTCATTCATGTCTTTTGTGGATTTTTCTGACATCCCTATGTGTAATTCCCCTTTCCAGATGTTACCACACAGCAGTATAAGACCCCGACTAGAAGAAGTGGCAAGAAATCCCACAGCCAAATGCCTCTGAATTCATTGCAGCTCTCCCACAAGTACCTACAACCTGGGCCTCACATGTTGAGGTAATTAGAATCATAACAGCAGCATCAACCATTAGAACTTCCATAGCACCTTTTGAGCATTCAATGTGCTTCCTTCACATTCTCTTAGCCTTATACAACTTGGTGCCCTCTATATGTTTTTGGACTACAACTGCCATCACCCCTGACCACTTGACATGACGGCTGGGGCTGATAGTCCAAACTATCTTGGAGGGTACCACATTGTGTAAGGCTGCATTATCTCGACAATCCTGTATGTTAGGTAAGCATTGTCATCCACATATTGTAGATTCAGGGCAGAAGCTGAAATGCCATTTCCCCATTCAAATTTGCCCTCCACAAGCGGCAAGAAAACTAGTGCGGGAGGGGCAATTTTGAGTGGACAAATGATGAGAGGGCAAAGGGTTAAGCAGCCCCTGCATTTCCTCCCCTCATGATTGCAGACACCAAGGCTGCTTTTTAGATAAAAAGAAGAGTCTGTTGGGAGACTGTTTATGTGTAATGTCTACCTTGGCCTTGGAAGATGCTGGCTTGCTGAAAGCCGCTTCATGAATCCATGGCACAGATGAGATTGGAACGAACAACAGGCATCTTGGCTCAGAGATCACACTCTAAGGGCGCAATCCTATGCTGCTTATTTAGGCAGCAAAAAGGCCTACAACTCCCAGCATGGCTGGCTAGGGCATGCTGGAAGTTGTAGGCCTTTTTTCTTCTGTCCAAACGTGCATAGGGTCATGCCTTTAGCCACTACAATAGACCAGCACCCGAAGATGCTACTGCAGTGAAAACAGCAAGGCAATCAATTGGCAATAGAACATGCTGGGGGGTGTATATACTGTGAGATGTGTGCATTGGCCTGGCTCTTAGTTCAGTTTGGGATGTGGTGGCAGGGTGCTCTCTTTTACAGAGGACAGTCCTCTATTTGAAGGGCTCCCAGAGGACTGTCCTATGTTTCGAAGGGCTGTCCAGTCCAAGTCTGATTTCAAGATAAAGAACCATCGGAAAGAAGGGCCTTAAGTTGCCCATCGACAGCAGTTGGACACCAGACTGAGCAAGGCATATAGGTCACCTGGTCAATCTTCCACACACTAAGGTTAGATGTACATAGTATTTTTTATTTAAATAAGAATAATAATTTCTAAATTTGCAGCTATACATATAAATGAGCATATGCACATTTTAGGCAAATCAGTGCTCTCCGTTTTGGTGATGGATGTCCTGCTTTTTGGTGATTTGCAAGTAGCCACCCCAGTTTGGGAGGGGACCATAGCTCAGAGCATATGTATGCAGATAGTTCCATCTTCAGTTCCTGGTACCTCTGCTTTTTTCCCCTTCCTATTTTTAAGGATCTCAGGTTGAGGTGATGGGAAAACCTTTCTCTGCCTAAGGCCCTGGAAGAGCTGCCGCCAGTCAGAGACAAACGTACTTGGCTAGAAGAACAAAGAGCCCGACAAATCCCCCTCTTCGGCATTCCATTACTCATTTTGTTGACAAGACTTCAGTCCAGAATTTGGGCTCGGGTTTTATCTTCTTGCAAGAATTTTGACTGGAATCTATTCCTTTATTAGGACTTTATTGTGTCAGCAAAATATTAATCTCTAGCTGGAGGGGACCGTCCTATATTTGAAGGGCTGCCAAAGGACAGGTCCTCTGTTTAAAGGGCTGCCCTGTCCAATTCTGATTTAAAGTTAAAGAACCATAAGAACTGTTGCCCATCAACAGCACCTGGATAGCAAACTGAGGGCAGTATCCAATAACGTCGGCAGACTGGCAGTGTTGGATACTTCCCTGAGTGAGCTGGTCACCCAGTCAGAGTCTTCCCCAGAATGGTTGTGAGATGTCCTGTATTTCTATTTAAATTATGATTTGTAAATTTGTGTATATACATATACATTAGCACAGGGGTAGGCAATGTGGCACCCACAGGCACCAGCATGCCCTTGGGACACCTTTCTTGGTGCCCGTTGAGGTAAATACCCCCCCCGATTAAAAAACAACAATGTTTCTTACTGGCAACTGGGATCACTTCAAAGCAGTGTTCTCCAACCTTGGGTCCCCAGATGTTTTTGGCCTACAACTCCCAGCATGCCCCAGCCAGCATAGCTGGCTGGGGCATGCTGGGAGTTGTAGGCCAAAAACATCTGGGGACCCAAGGTTGGAGAACACTGCTTCAAAGCAAAGTGAGTGCCTCTTGCTGCTCCCATCTTCTTTCCCCATGAAAGCCTCTGGGACACACCTGGGGACGGACGGACAGAGACACTTAGCAAATGAAGACGGCAGGTGTCTGCAGACTGATGCTTTCCCCTACAGCACACCCAGGGGAGTTTCTCACACAGACAAATTTGTCCACAGGCCTAAAAAAGTTGCCTCCCCCTGAATTAGCATATGCAAACTTCATGCAAATTGCTGTCTTCTTTTGCTCTCTTTTTTTGGCAATTCATAAATGGCCACTTTACTAGCTATGCCTGCCTACCACCCCATTTGCTTCCTTTCAACTCACCTTGATGAAACCGGTACCTTCTTGGTTCAGAGATTGAATCCACACATTTCATTTCAAATGTTTCTTTTTTGGGGGGAACAAAGCCAGCTGGATGCATTTGTTTGAGTAAAGTAAGAGTCAAGAAATTGTAGTATGAATGATTTTTTTTTTTTAATTTACGGTCCAACGACCACAGCAATGCATAGAACAATACGAACAAGGTACGCCAGCTCTTGATTATACACTCAAAGTAAAAACCTAGGAAATGAAATCAGAATCGGACAAGCATAGAAGGTCTAGTCACAATAGCAACACTCAGAAATTTTGCAACTTTCTTGGTAATTGAGCTATTTGAGCCGTCAAGCAGAGTGGACAGAAGACACTCTAAGGATTGTCTAGGAAAAGTCTGGGTGATTGGATGTATTAGGTTTTCTCTATCCCCTCGATAAAAACTGCTGTTAAAAAGAACATGTGCAACAGTTTCCACCTTCTCATTATTGCAGGGGCAACACCTGTTTTCCATTGGGATTTTACGGTATCTACCATCCAAAAGTTTGGAGGTTAGAACATTAAATCGAGCCAAGGAAAATGCTCTCCTATATTTTGGGATAGATAACCAATCTAAATAGAGCATCCCATTTGTAGAGTAAAGGTCTGACAGACCCAGTAAAGGTCTGACAGACAAGGGGGGAGCATGGGTCCTGGGCCGCTGCGTGGAACTCTTGCAAGTCAATGTCAATTAATCTCTGCTTAACAAGAAATTTAGCTTTCTCCCAGGGTATAGATAACAAGTACGAGGGTGACAGCCTGGCTGAGACAACCTTTTTCACCACTGCTTTATTCCAAGCAGGCACAAGGGAATCTAACATCACCTGGAATGCAAAAGAATTAAGCTAAAGCAAAGAGCAGCAGCAAAGCCAGAAGTGAATAGAATGTATCCAAGCCAGACAGCCGAGAGAATTAAAGCCAGCTTCCGGATAGAGGACAGCACTAACCACACACTTGGGCACACCAAATATAGCTCTTACAAAGTAGGATTGAACGCCTTCAAGAGAGTCTTTAAGGCTAGGGAACCAGATAGGGGCTCCGAAAAGAATCTGAGATACTATTTTGGCTTGAAAAACATGGATAGCAGCTGGGATGAAATCCCCACTTTTAGTAAAAAAGAACCGTAATATAGCACCCAGATTTTGTTCGGCTTTAACCTTTGCCTGAACTCTCCAGTTTGTTGCCTCATGAAACCAAATACCCAGATATTTGTAGGAGTCAACTTGGTCAAGCCTGCTATTATCCATGATCCAAGAGTATCTAACCTTCCTCCTTGCAAATACCATAACTTTAGATTTGGAGTAGTTAATTGTTAAAAGATTTTTATTACAGAACTCCACAAATAATCGCTCAAGAGCTAATTGCGTCTGTGAAATTAAAACAGCATCATCTGCAGGATAAATATTCTTGTGGAGCAAATCTTTGGAGGGTGGGAGGCTATTGACCGTAGGTGAGCAGGAAGATCAGCCAGGTACAGATTGAATAAAGTGGGAGCAAGAACACAGTCTTGTCTAACACCACAAGAGGAGAAAAGCTCCTTAGCGAAATGGCCATAATTATTACAGTGCACCTGGGCAGATGTGTTTTGATCTAGAGTACGGATTAGAAACAATAACCTCCTATCAATAGAGAGCTGTTCCAGTTTGCTCCAAAGGAGATAACGGGATATGGTATCAAAAGCAGACTTTAGATCAATAAAAGCAGTGGATAATTTGCCTCCTTTTGGGATGGAGTATTAGATGGGACAAAACCAAACAATAATCAAAAGTAGAGTGGCCAGATTTAAACCCAATTTGCTCCTCCCCTAAGATATCATGGTCAGCTGATCCAGGGTTTCAATTTAAGGCACAAATAATTTGCATAAACTTTCCCCACTATAGAAAGCAAATTTATAGGCCGATAGTTATTTGGGTCGTCTTTAGGCCCTTTCACCAGACCCTAGGGATTACACCAAATTTATTTAATTGCAGTATTTGCTCATGACTATACATTTTAATACACTGCTTTGTCATTTATATTCTTTTAGAAATATTATCTAAACCAACTTTTCTCCAAGTTAGAATGTGAGTAATGAGATCCAGGAAGTTCTGTCCAGGCTTGGCAGAAAGGGAAATATGTGTACATGGGTATTTGCACTGGCAAAGCAATTCTCTCCCAGTACTGACAGAGTAAAAAATAAAATAAAATAAAAGGGTTGCCATTTGGCTTATAAATCCACTTCCCTCTGATTTTATTATAGCTTTAATATGAATCACGTATTTTCGACACATTTAGAGACACATAAAATATAAGCAGGCAGACAAAGAAACAATAAAAGGCCCATATACATTTTATAACATTCAATGGCTTTTGGCTATAACACTGCAAAATAATTCTTCAATTCATAAATATCATTTGATTTTTGAAAAATGATTTTCCAAAATGCAGCAATAATATTTTTTTAAAAATATATCACAGTAATGACAACTTCAAAATGAATTGCTTTTCTTTTTATAAAAAAGTGGCCCTTATACAACTCACAGCATCCTCTAGCCAGTCATGGGAGTACTGAGAGTTGTATTCCAACACATAGAATCATAGAGTTGGAAGGGGCCTATAAGGCCATCCAGTCCAACCCCCTGCTCAATGCAGGAGAACAGATGTGGGCAGCCCAGGCAGTCACCCATCCAGGCACTGACCCAGTTCATAACTGCTTAGCTTCAGCATGTGGCCTCTGCATTATGTGCTCTGAAGGGCAACCGGGTTGGGGGAAGACTGTGTTTAATTCTGCTTGTTCAGATTCTAAAAGTCTGCATCATACACGGAGAATCTGGAATGAAGAGCAGAACTGCTCAGTTTTCTGAGCTTAGCTGCTTTTGTTTTCTTGAAAGAAAGAAAGAAAGAAAGAAAGAAAGAAAGAAAGAAAGAAACACACACCAAGTTTCTACAGTCTAGCAGGGTTAAGAGTGAGACACGCCACATTCATAGGAACAGTTACATCACTAGAGTTGCCATTGGGAAAGGTTGCCATAGACATTATGCCCAGATGCTCTGGATCACATTTGGGGGTGGGTGAGGACTATTGCTGTGTGTAGTTTCTTACATATGGGGGCCCAGCGTGAACCATCTCCAGGTCATAACAAAAATGTATACATAGAGCACTAAAGGGCCGTACATCACAGTGGTAGAGCACATGCTTTGCATGCAGAAGGTCCCAGGTTCGATTCCTGGAATCTCCAGGTAGGTCAGGGAAAAGTCCTGCCTTAAACCATGGAAGAGCCGCTGCCAGTCAGCCTTGCCAATACTGGGCCAGATGGACCAATGGTCTGACTTAGTTATAAGGCAGCTTCCTCTGTTCCTGTGAATGGGGGGGAAATACTGTAAATTAACCTACCTCACAGGGTTGTTGTGAGGATAACATGGAGAGGAGGAGGAGGATTATGTAAGCTGCCTTGGGTTCCTTTCAAGAAAAAAGGCGGGGTATAAATATAATAAATAAATAAATGATTACAGTTATACAAGGGGAACTTGTTTGCAAAGATATGATTAGAAGGCATGCAGGAGAAACACCAATGTCCAGGCACATGCTTGTCCAGCAGTCCTCCAAAGGCGTCTCTAGCAGACGCAAGGGTGGTTCGCAGCCCTGGCAATGAACCAACATTGCCCAATAGCCTTGTGAGTCTGCAAACAAGCAAACTTGGTGCCACCTTCCAATACATCTGTCTTCGCTTCTCCAAGGGGCTTTGGCAGAGTAATTAAACACTGTTGGCACTGAGTCTTTGCCTGTGTTTATTATTAAGCCGCACATGAGAATAAAGAACAAGAGTCTATTAAAACAACACTCACCAGATGAGCTAGCAACAACGGCAGGAGTCCTATTAGTGTGCAGTGCTTTCCTGGTTCAATATGCCTGCTCCAGTGCATGCCAATTGTCATTCATCACCTCTGTGCATCAAACTGGCTCATCTCCCAGGCAAGAGAGTGTAAAAAAATAGGACATAAGTTGAGGGACAATTTTTTGTTTACTTGCAGAAGAAGCACACAAGGAGATAGAAATGGTAGCCAACTCTATGACATAGGAGGTTGCAGGTGATCCTCTATAGCAGAGGTAGGCAACTGTCTTAATTACTCAGGGGCCTGGTCCAACCAAGACACCTCGATTCAAATTTGAGGGTACTCAGGATGAAACAAAACCACTTGTCTCAAAGATGATATTTCATTAACGTTGCCTCCGGAAAATCCTGCGAATTACTTGGGAAGATAGGTGAACAAATGTCAGTGTACTGGAAGAAGCAAAGACTACTAGCATTGAAAAAATGATCCTTCAACGCCAACTTCAGTGGACCGGTCATGTTGTTCGAATGCCTGACTGCCGTCTCCCAAAGCAGTTACTTTATTCCCAACTCAAGGATGGAAAGCGGAATATCGGTGGTCAATATAAGAGGTTTAAAGATGTTCTTAAGGCTAATCTAAAAAAATGCAATATAAACATCGAAAATTGGGAAGCTCTGGCCCATGAACGATCTAACTGGAGGTTGGCCTTTCACAAAGGTTCTATGGACTTTGAAGAAGCCCGAGTGCAAGGTGAAAGGGAGAAACGTGCTAAGCGAAAAGCACGTCAAATGAATCCTTTACAGGACCATCTTCCATCTGGTAACCTGTGTCCTCACTGTGGAAGCTGTGTGGATCTAGAATTGGCCTCCACAGTCACTTACGGACCCATCGCTAGAGTCTATTTTATTTTTTTTTAATCCTGGAAGACAATCTTACTTGGTCATGAGTGATCGCCTGCCTGACTGACAGTTTATTGAATACAATGATGAAATATGGATGCAGGTTATAAACAAGCAAAAGAAAACCTACACTCCCCTTAACTGTGGCCGTATTGGTTCCCTGAATAGGCCAGGGTATGCTACATTGGGCCTCCAAAGTGGCCTGGGCAAGCAACACATCACTTCCTTTCCCCAGGCTGAGAACAGAGGAAGGAGGTGTCTGCCAGCGATCTTATAGGTCAGAGGCTGTCAGTGAGCTACAAGTTAACCCCCCTTCTGGAGAGACAAAGGGGGTGTGTGAAGCTGCTTTAGTAAATCAAATAGTTTCGGTTCCCACAGAAAAAGCAGCCCTTGTCTCATTGGAGAGAACAGAACAGCTTCAAGGCAATTATCTCTGGTGCTCTTCTGAAGTCCATGCGTAGGGCTTTGGCATGGCTCCCAGAATCTATCGTGGCTTTTGGACACTGGGCAATTTCACTACACTACTACTTGTTGAACCTTAAGCTCCTCACCATTCTTCCGGTAGAGCCCATCCAATACAGCAACCTTTTTGGGCCATGGTCTCATCTGGCAAGTTGACAAACTGTCCTGGGCACCACCACCAAACATCTGCCATGGGAGGAGAGGCAAAGGAAAAGCAACCTGTTCCAAAGATTGAGTGCAAGGCAGAGGCGGGGTCAACAGAAGCCTATTTCACAGCAATCTCAGCTGCTGATGAGAAAATGTGTTAATTAAGGAAAAAAAGTGTGAGGGGGCAGGGCACCTTGGTAGGCACCAAGAAAAGTGTCCGGGGGCACCCATGTGCTATAGCTATAATTCCCAAAGTGTTAGAAGGTACCTCATAAAGAATTAGAAGTAATTAGAAGTTTAAATATCATCATCAATATCACTGCCCCCAAGAATCTTACAGTTTAAATTTAGCTGGGGAGCAGGGAGGAAGGATTTTTTTCCTTCCCAAATCTGGGATGAGGATGAAGGGGTTAAGAGTTAAGGCTCACCCTTTTGTGGCAAGTTCTGAGAAGGGGTTTGTAGACAGAGGCATTAGGGGCACCACATGGGTATTCTAGGAAGGTGTTCCAGGCATAAGGGGCAGCAAGGGAGAATGGACAGAATAATTTAGGAAAGGGAAAGACCTACAGGCAGCTTAAGGACACAGCTAGAGCAGTGAAGGCTATAATGACAAGAAGATCCCATGAATCATCTCCCTCCTTATGAGCCAGTTGGAGAAGATCCCCACTGGAGTATTTTCCAGTGGTATGGAAAGACGTGCACACCACCTTCTGGTTGCATCTCGGGGTGGGCAAATCTGTCAGTCTCACTTTTTCATGCATTCCGTTTTGTAGGGCACAATCCTACGCAAGTTTAGACAGAAAAAAAGGCCTACAACTCCCAGCATGCCCCAGCCATGCCCCCATTTCCGTCTCAACTTGCATAGGATGGCAGCTTTAAAATCTCGAGTTCTTTCTCTTCCGAACATAAAGAACTTAGCAAATTTTGGTGAATCCTTATAAAAAAAACCCGAACTGAAACAAGATTCTCACCCATCTGCACCAGCAAAATTCAATAGGCACAGTTACTCCTAGCATGGAGATTACCATGTTGTGCCTGCCTGCCATATCACTGTTGAAGACGAGGAGCCTGTCAGGAAAAAAATAATAGAAAAAGAGGTGGCAAACCTTATTCAGCACTATCATGGTTGAACAGACAAGAATTCAAACCTAGATGTTCAGAGCTAAGCACTCAAAGCCATTGGTTGGGCCTGGATGGACAAATCTGTCCATTTTGGTTTCTCCCACATTCACTTTCTTTTCTTTAAAAATCTCAAATTCTTTTTTGTCCCAGGTATGGAGAACTTTGCAAAAATTGTGGTAAATTCTTATCGAAGTGTTGAATTGAAATGAAATGCTCACCCGTGCCTAGTGGATGAGCACAAGGGAGAGGACTTCCTCAGTTGTGGTGTCCGGCGGCTACAACAGTGTTCTCCAACCTTGGGTCCCCAGATGTTTTGGGCCTACAACTCCCAGCATGCCCCAGCCAACTACGCTGGCTGGGGCATGCTGGGAGTTGTAGGCCCAAAACATCTGGGGACCCAAGGTTGGAGAACACTGGGCTACAATGACTGAGAATGGCCTTCCAAGAGGGCTGCACTTCTCACTCTTAAACAAGCAGCTAAGGGCACAGCCCTATGCATGTTTAGACCTATAACGTGGCAGGCTGGAGTAAGCTGGAAGTTGTAGGACCTTTTTCCCCCAGTCTAACCATAGGATTGTGCCCTAAGATAGCCCAGGCTGGGGAGCAAATGCCATCAGCTCCTGAAACAACCACCACCGGCCTGAGAGGGCTGTTGGGGCAGCCCCTCCCCTGCATTCCCTGGGGCTGTTTAAGACCTGTGTGCCCCGAGGGAAGGCAGAAGAGAAGCCCAGGCCGGGGGGGGGGAGCAAATGCCGTCAGCTCCTGAAGAAAAACCTTCAGTTGGCCTGAGATAACTGGTGTTTGTTTGGGTGGGTGGGGTGGGTGGGTAACGTTTGTTTGTTTAGTATTTAAACGTTGTAAACCGCTTTGGGTGCTTTAGCAGAAAGGCGGTATAGAAATGTATTCAATAAATAAATAAATAAATAGTTTCATTTCAGCAGGCCCTTCTGGGAGATGATTTCCCAGCCGTTGCTGCTTTAAGCCTTTGAATCATGTTGGTAGTATGGAAAACTCATTGTCATTATGTTATTGCTGTTGATTGACTCACATGGCTAGACCTGTCTAAATGGTGCTCCAGATGACGAGGGTCTTTGTGCAAAACTCTCCATTGAGTCAGCTTTTGAATATCTCCCTTAAAAAATAATAATAATAATAATAATAAATTGCACTTGTAGGCTATTTCGTGATTTTGATGTACAGTTTGCATGGTCTGCATAGGCAATGGTTCATTTTGGATATTCAGAGGCAATAAGCACGCCAATGGATGAAGGCAAAAAGAAGTTTATTTAGTAGAAATAGGCCAATAAAGTGAGAAAGCAGAACATTAAAAGCATAAAGCATACATCCCTTCAGCTACTGGGAACCTTGGCATCTTATCAAATCAGAAAACCAATACGATCAGCAGCGAACGTGACCCCATAACAGCCTGGCCCCACAGCACCTGTTCTGGATCGGCCTGTAGTGAGGGTGTGCCTTGGGAGGGCCCCAGGCAGTCAGGTTAATATGGTCGTAGACCAGCAGGGACTCCTATGTCAGTGGGGCTCCTCATCCATTGCAGCTTGTACTCCATCTCTAAAATAGGCCCAACAGCATGGAGCACCTATAAAGGTCAAAGTAAAAGCTGCAACAGATAAGGAGCCCCACTGACATAGGAGGGACCAACCTCCCCTGGTCCCAGGGATTCCTTTGATCCCTCCCATTCTGGACAGAGTCCAATTTACCCTCAATAGTTTTTCAGACCGGGGAAACAACCAGCCTCAAGAATTGGCAGCCAGGCAGCCAGCCCAGCAGGGATAATTCTCTTCTCAACTATACTGTTAACAAGTGTCCTAACCTTGACGTTATCTACCAGCCTCAAGCTGTTACAGCATCAACAGCATCAGCCCTGCAGCTGGCATAGCTATCCAACTTCATAAACAGGCCCCAAATGTCACTCTAGACATGAGCAGGAGAATTCTGCACACCAGCTGACTCCTCGATACACCATGGTCTTCCGCATTTCCACTGACACTTGCATGATGATGTATCCCTGCTGTATGAGCTGCACCGACCTACCTGAAACCTGAGATTGTCATCTGGGCTCCTTCTCCAAGTGTCCCAGCCTCTCTCGAGGTATGGTGGGTTGCTATGAGAGAAAGGGCTTTTCAGTAGATATTCTCTGGTGCCCCCATCCATGTGACTCACCTGGTACTTTAATATCTTCGCCATGCCAGGCAAACAGCACTTTAGTTTCCCTGGTGTTCAAATTGTGTTATGGTTGAATACTGTTTTAACTCTCCAGATTTTACTCCTCCACCCTCAGTTTTAAATTGATTTGTTTCTGTAACATTCCTTTTCCTCTGTTCAAAAATGATTTCTGATTTTATACTGTATCCTCTTCTCTTGTAATCTTGTTGTTTTAATCCATGTAAGCTGCCCAGATACCTTCAGTTATTGGGCAGCCTGTGAATTGTATGAATGAATCAATAATGAACGACAAGCCCATCACATGTCCACCATTTGTCGAATCAGCACTGATGTTGTAAAATTTCCTATAAGTGCGGGATGCAGAGCTTTAAGGAGCCATGAACAGTTTCAGGGGGAGTATACTTGCTCCTCAGACTTCTGTGCCCGCTTTTTGGGTGTGACATAGATTTCATAGATCATAGAGTTGGAAGGAGCCTACAAGGCCATCGAGTCCAACCCCCTGCTCAGTGTAGGAAACTAGAGGAGGGGGTCTCCCATCCAAGTAATAACCAGGCCTGACCCTGCTTGGCTTTCCACGCTCAGACAAGTTGAGCCAGCGTAAGCCACAGGCTGGGAAGCAATGTCCTGGTTGATCCCCTGATCTAGGCAAAGCAGTTCGGGTGGGGTGGGGGAGGTTGCTAGTGGTGATGCAACTAGAACAGGGCTCTCCAACCTTGGGTCCCCAGATGTTGCTGGACTACAGCTCCCAGAATCCCTTGCCATTAGCCATGCAGGCTGGCTATGCTGGGAGCTGTAGGCCAGCAACATCTGGGGACCCAAGATTGGAGAGCCCTAAACTAGAAAGATCCCAGATCCTATTTTTCCAAAGGCACAAGCCACTGGGAAGCTCCCCTGAGCATGCCTGATTGAAATGTAATTAATAAATAAATGCATGTGAGCGGCAGGGCTAGCCCAAGACATTTTGCAGCCTGAGGCAAAGACTAGGATAGAGCCCCCCCCTCTCATTCCATGTTCAAAATACATCTTCCTGAATCTTTCTTCAAGACTGATAAAAGGACAGCATTCCTCTACTACCCCTGAAGACAGAAGGCTAGGTTAGGAGGCACAGAGCAGGCCCTGTGGCACACAGGTCCTCTCACCTTGCCGCCACCTCCCAGTATTTGCTGCCTGAGGCAAATGCCTCACTTTGCCAAATGGTAAGGCCGGGGCCTGGTGATCTGCAGAAGAGCTGACGGTAATGCACTCTGCATATGCTCAGAGACCTTCTAGCCACTGTTACATTTCATGGGGCTGGGCATTTAAAATGGGTTCAGAGTGTGAGGGTTTAGTGGCATTCTCACTAGGGCTGGGCGGGGTTGTGGGTTCAAATCCCATGTATTCTTGCTTGCTAGCCCAAGGAGAGTGAGTGTTCAGTGGTTTTTACCTCTAAAATAATTTTGGGGAAGGACCTATATAACCAGTGATAAAGTATAGGCTTTGCAGTGCGTTAGATCCTAGCTTCAACCTGCAACATCTGCCCTTAAGGGATCTTGGACAGCAGGGTCTGGGGAAGATAAGCCAAACCTCAATTGCCCACTCAAGCCCTGTTTAAAAGTTAGTCCTGATCTAATTAGTTCTCTCTCTGACTCATGCCTCCGACTTAAGCAAAGAGGAATTCATCACCCTCTCTGAGGAATGCAAGCAGCGCAGACAAGCCCATCTGACTTGACAGCACGTATTGTTCTTGCTTTAATATTGCATTACCATCTTTTCGCTGAGCCGAGTGTGTTTGCTGACGATTACACCTTGGGCAGGGAGTAGCTTTCCTGTTATTCTGCAAAGGCCTTAGTAATAAATGCCTCCCCTTCACTGCATCTATGAGCCACGAATCACATATATCCACCAGCATGGTCTGGAGTGCTGAAAAGGATAATGTATCCTTCAGCAATATGCAGGCCCAAAGTAAATTAAGTTACAGCCCCATTACACGCCACATCAGCAGCAACGCTTCGTGCGTACGGCACCGGTGCTTTGTCATCGCTTCTTATGTTTTACAGCTCATGCCATCATAAATAGCTTTCATCTAAAGCATGACATGCATTCATAGAATCATAGAATCATAGAATCATAGAAAAGTAGAGTTGGAAGGGGCCTACAAGGCCATCGAGTCCAACCCCCTGCTCAATGCAGGAATCCAGGTCAAAGCATCTCTGACAGATGTCTGTCCAGCCGCACCTTGAATGCCTCCAGACTGGGAGAGCCCACCACCTCCCTAGGTAGTTGATTCCATTGTCTTATTGCTCTGACAGTCAGGAAATTTTTCCTGATATTTAGGTGGAATCTAGGTTCCTGTAACTTGAGCCCATTATTCCGTGTCCTGCAAACTGGGATGATCGAGAAGAGATCTTTGCCCTCCTCTGTGTGACATCCCTTCAAATACTGGAAGAGTGCGATCATATCTCCCCTCAGTCTCCTCTTCTGAAGGCTAAACATACCCAGTTCTTTCAGTCTCTCCTCATAGGGCCTTGTTTCCAGTCCCTTTATCATCCTTGTTGCCCTCCTCTGAACCCTCTCCAGTTTGTCTATGTCCTTCTTAAAGTGAGGTGCCCAGAACTGGACGCAGTACTCAAGATGAGGCCTAACCAGTGCCGAGTAAAGGGGAATTATCACTTCCCGCGATTTGGAAGCTATACTTCTATTAATACAGCCCAAAATTGCATTTGCCTTCTTTGCAGCCACGTCGCATTGCTGGCTCATATTCAGTTTGTGATCTACCACAATTCCAAGATCCTTCTCACTTGTAGTATTGTTGAGCCAAGTGTCCCCCATTCTGTAACTCTGCATTTGGTTTCCTCTCCCTAGGTGCAGCACTTGGCATTTATCCCTGTTAAATTTCATTCTGTTGTTTTCGGCCCAGCGCTCCAGCCTATCGAGGTCACTTTGAATTTTGTTTCTGTCTTCCAGAGTATTAGCTGTTCCACCCAACTTTGTGTCATCTGCAAATTTGATAAGCATTCCCTGTACCTCCTCATCCAAGTCATTAATAAAAATGTTGAAGAGCACCGGGCCCCCACCCCAGTTGCTTCATTCATCCTCTGGAAGAGGGAGCTGGGGACAAAGACATTTTCAAAAAGCACCTTGTCCTGCGAGATGAAGCCACTGAACCGGACCATGCTTCAGGGCGCATTGACCGGAACCAGATCAAAACCATGTCTGCAGGCACTTGGGTCAGCATCTTTCTAAAATCTTTGATGAGGACATTCTACTTGCTCCCCAGGAGGGAACACTTACTGTCTCCTGCTTATTGCATGCAGTGGTGTGCAGTGGCAAATTTGGAAGCGCCGGCACTCATCGTGGCAATCCCCAAAGCCCCATTCCAAAGGAGAGTCCAAAAATGCAGGCAGCTGTATTGATCTACATCAATATACCGGTATACCGTACACATACCAAAGAGCAGCAGCACAGAGCAAAATAGTTACTCAATTTTATCAGGATCAGCTGATGGTCATAGAACTGAGAGCTGCCAAAGGGCTATGTCATGGTTAGCATGTTGGATTTTGGCTGGAGAAACCTGAGATTGCATGAGGAAAGGAAAGAGAGGGGACTGTCCCCTGTCCCCAGGGAGTAGAAGACCATCAGGAGCAGGTCTTTTGTAAAGTGAATAGGTCTCAATTGCCCATTCAACCAAGTCACCCCCAAAATACTTTGCATTATCACAGGGATAGCTCACAACAATATATTGTTGCTGGGGAAAAACCCACCCCCTCCACCCTGCCCAGCTACTGTGAGGATTGCAACTAAGCTCAGAGGGAACAAGGAAATCGGAGCGGGGACTGCAGATGGGGCCAGCATCCCTGCTAATAAAAAATAAATAAATGACGATGCTGCGTCACTCTGAGCCCTGCTTGCACACTGATGGTACTCCTGGTGTACATGTACAACAGAGCGAGGTAAGCATTAAGTGACAGGAGTCTCCCGAGGTGGTTGAACGGGCTGTGCCAATTCAGGCTCCAGGTGGAGGATCCCATTTCTGAGCGCTCCCCCTGTGGGGGGGCGGGCCAAGAACTCCCTGCTGGAAGTAAATTAGCCCAATAGAGACCACGCTGGGCTTGAACCTCTCTCCTTGGAGTGTTAGCTTAGTTTTGTTTGTTTGCTTCAGATGGGGAGAGCATTCAAAGATATCCTCCTCCACCTGCCATCTGAAAAGGTAGAGCCGACGTGAGGCCAGTTCAACTTGATCCTAGGAACATAGGGAAGCCGCCTTACACTGAGTCAAACCGTCGGTCCAACTAGCCCAGTACTGTCGACGACACTGTCTGGCAGCAAGGGTTCTCCAGGGTATCAGGCAAGAGTCATCCCTTTCCCTACCTGGAGATGCCGGGGATGGAACTTGGGACCTTCTGCATGCAAAGCAGGGCCTCTACCTGTCTGTGTAGAGCAGGCTGTAATCAGCGGCAGCCTCGTTTCTTAGGATGGGAATGGGGCCATTAATCCTGGAGAAGTTCTTCCATTTCATGGGAGCCCTTCCCTTTGTGCCTCTCGCTGAAATCATACTGCTTGGACGGCTGCTGCACCGTCAGACATCTTTTCTATTCTATCCAACTGTCCAGTCCAATCTCACAGCCTCAGCAGCAGTTACAAAGTGTCAGCGTGAGAATTCTGAAGAGGAAAAAAAAAGAGAGGAAGGAATAAAGCAAACGTGAAAGGTACCTGGCCCACCTTCTTGGCCGTGCCCGCAACATGACCTCCCCGTGGTGCATTCGCGCTTTACTTCTGCTACGGCAGGTGGTGCATTATTGAACAGCTTCCTGCCCAACCTCATTATTCGGATGTCCTTTTCTTAGCCTTCACACAACCTAAAATAACAATTATACTATTTCGAAGGGGTAAGGAGACCAGGATTAAGATGGATACACATGCTCACTCCCACACCTACATGTAGAACAGAATGTGTTTATTTGAATATAATTAGTTTCCTTTACCTCACAGGGATCTCCATTTAGGAATATGGCTTAAAATAATCTTCTGCCTTTCTTTCTCTTTCTCTCTCTCTCTCTCTCTCTCTCTCTCTCTCTCTCTGTGTGTGTGTGTAGAGAGAGAGAGAGAGGAGAGAAAGCTACACTACTGAGGATTTTCAGAGTACAGCATCTCTTATGTGTTGATTTTGTCACTGATCCAGAGATCTGTTATTGGTACAACTGACACCTGCATGGAGCACTAGAGCTCATACAGTTCATTCAATGGGAAGGAGAGAGTGCTATTTATTTATTTCTCAGCTCTATGACCTGCCTTCAGCTATGTCTCCCAAGGCTGCTAAGAATGTATGGTGAGGCACTACGATGGAAGCCCAAGCCCAAAGCCCATCAAGAAAGAATGGCATGGGCAATGGGGCAGGCCCACCCAGCATCTGGAATCATCTGCATGGGGCCAGCAATGGAAGCCAGAGTAGCAGGTGTGGGGCCAGGTAGGGTGGCCGTGTGTCCTCTTTTACAGAGGACAGTCCTTGACTTAGAACCACTTAAGGATTTTAATATATTAGGTGGCATAAAAGTATTATCAATACATAAATAAATTCTTGAAGGGCTGCCAAGGGACTGTCCTGTATTTCGAAGGTATCCTCTATCTGAAGGGATGTCCAGGCCAACTCCAGTTTAAAGTTAAAGAACCCTAACTATGGAGCAATCAAAGGGGCAATCCAAAAGTAAGTCTATAAACAGGCAATGGTCAAAGGGACAGTTTTACCAGTCAAGACAGAGCGTTCCAGGGAAGAGGTCTGAGGAACAGCCAAGGTCCAAACGTAGATAAGCAGTTGGATACAATATGCAGTCCAAGAAGCCAAACGTCAAGTAGTACAGAGGTTCAATCACAAGATCAGGAATACATAGCACTGGAGCTCATAGAACAATGTTGTTCCAGCAATCACTAGCCTGAAACTGAAGGCTCATATAGCCAGAGCTTCCTGAGCCCCACTCAGGGCTCAGCTGCAGTTTGTTACAGGGCCTCTCCTCCTCAGGAGTCCTTTGTAATCAAGCACTTCTTCTTAAAGGAACCCTACTGGCCTGCTTCTTGAGGTGACAATGCTATCAGGGACCAGGGGTTTGCTCAACCTCTGCCTCAGAAGCAGAGTCCCCCACCTCTTTGGGGATGGACTGGTGGCCATCTTCCCCAAGGACCCTGGCTCCTCCTGGTCTTCTGACATAGGCTGTTCTGTGGTGTTCTTCATCTCTGGGAGTGTTAGCTCCTCCTTGGAGGAGGATTCCTCCAGTGGGGCCCTGACACATGCGCTGTTCCACTGAGGTATCATGGTCTTCCTCTGCATATCATCCATTGAAATGATTGTGGGACACTGAATATCAGTTTCTAAGGCTCGGTCAGATAACTGCCCAAGGTGCAAGTGCTTGTAGGTGTCAAAAGTTCAGCCAAGCAAGTTTTGTGATGGGTTTGCTGATTTGGGCTGAAGTCATGTTGGCAGGAAGTCCCCAAAATTCTTTGGTTTAGTGAGTCATCCTTAATCACTAAGAAGAAAAAAAGTCAAATTATCCTCTATTACTTGACTGACTTCAGTCAGTGATTAATAAGTGGGGGAGGGGGAGAGTAGGAGGCAATTTTAATTGTACTTCTGACAAAGAAAAGGATAAACAAGAATATGAAGTGTGCTTGTAAGAGGACCAAGCTATTTCATGACTGTAGAAATCACAGTGGACTGTTAAGTGGCAGAACAGTAGAACTCTAAAGGTGCAATCCTATGCATGTTTAGACAGGAAAAAAAGGCCTACAACAACCAGCATGCCCCAGCCCGCCTTGTTGGATGGGGCATGCTGGGAGTTCTAGGCCTTTTTTTCCTGTACAAACATGCATAGGATTGAGCCCTAAACCTAACATTTTGTGTCTTTAACTATGCTGCATCCAACATCTTTTGAAGTAGACTCCTAACGCCTTGACTCTAGAAACTTCCATGTTTCCTGGGTAAGATATGTCAAGTAAAAGTTTGGGCATAGAGGGCAATAAAGGAGATGTGAATGGAGTGTCCTTTTTGGTGTACACCACAGGTGGGGTTTCCACTCCTAAGCAACGGGTGTGGGAGCTGTGGAAAATTTCATTTCATTTCATTTATTCCATTCAAAGCCCACCAATTTGGAAGGCTTTAAAAGGGGTGTGTGTGACCAAATTCATGGGGAAAAGGCAATCAGTGGCTACTAGTCCTGATGGCTATATGCTACCTCCAGTATCAGAGGCAGTATGCCTATGTGCACCAGTGGCTGGGGAACATGGGCGGGAGGGTGCTGTTGCACTCATGTCCTACTTGTGGGTTTCCCATGGGCAGCTGGTTCGGCCACTGTGTGAACAGAATGCTGGACTAGATGGATCCTTGGTCTGATCTAGCATGACTCTTCTTATGTTCTTATTTCCATAGCTGAAGCTCTCTGGGTGATTCACAAAAGTTACAAAACAAAAACATCATATAAAAAAAGTTAACATACATAATTTTAAACAGCTTAACAGTTACGATAAGATTGTAAGGACCTGATAACACAAATGCAGAGTCCTTGTATGTGCCCAGTTTTGATTCCAGGGGTGCAAAACCACAGGTCCAGGGGCCCTAATTCAGCCCACCTGGGGTCCCAGTCTGGCATACCGGCTTTCCCCAGATGGTCATGGCCCCTTCCCATAGCCCCAGCCCCTCTCCCCTGACCACCAATCATTTGGCGGGTCCCCGGCTTTTGTGCAGTCCCCCCACTCCATTATAAAAGGTTGAAATGCCTCTCCTGAAGCTTAATGGCAGTAAGTAAGCTAAAATATGCACATATTTTTGGCCCCGCCCCTTTCATCTTTGGCTCCATCCACTAGTGGAATGAGGCCCCCAAGAGCTTCTCTGAAATGGAATCCATCCGGCCCTCGAGCTGAAAGTTTCAACACTCCTGCTCTAAACCAAACAAGCCACCTAAGACAGTGTTCTCCAACCTTGGGTCCCCAGATGTTTTTGGCCTACAACTCCCAGCATGCTAGCTGGCTGGGGCATGCTGGGAGTTGTAGGCCAAAAACATCTGGGGACCCAAGGTTGGAGAACACTGATCTAAGACACACTCCCGATGAACCCGAAAGAGGGAAAGCACTGTACCAAGGCACTGTCGCCTCGATAAACAAATTCACCCTCATTCGTTAAGGTTTGGGGACTACTAGAATTTAACACATGACCTTCCCCCCCTTTTCACTCTGTGCTTTTGTAATCATCATCACCCATGGTCAGAACATGAGCAGTCTGGGGATAGCCTTTCAGCCCTCTTTTGATCCTAGGGGACTCCCCTCCCCGAATCCATGGCATCCTCCCCGAATCCATGGCATCAGTAAGGAATTTTCTCCAATTCATGCCGCCCCCTTGAGAGAGTTGATCTCCCGCAGTCAGCCTCCCACCCACACATCCTCCCTCCTGCCTTCACTAGTTTTCCTTCCGCCTCTAGCTCAGGTTTCATTAGATCGGACCCCGGAAGTGAGGGCTCATGGTCACCCAAGAAGGCGTCGCCAGCCTTCGGTCTCCCATCATTGCCTTGAGGGCCCACGTGTCAGCCTTCCACTATGGCGGCAGCAGTCCTTACAAGCAGCAGCGTCCATGCAATCCCAGCTGGGTTGTGGTGAGCATCACAACAGTCCCGGTGTGGCCACTTCCATGCAGTGTGAAACCGGTGGGGCAGTAAACGTTCTGTGTGAAGTAGCCCTTGCATTATAACGGGTGTGTGGGCATCCTCTTTCAGCCTGAGGGCCAAATTCCATTCCAGAGGAGATCTTGGGGGCCATATTCCAGTGGTGGGCAGAGCCAAAGGCCAAGGGGATGGATCCAAAATACCAAAAATACCAGCATGTTTCATCTCCAAGCACTTACTGCCAGTAACTAAGCCTTAGGAGGGGCATTTCAACCTTTTAGAATGGGGGCAGGGACCCAGGTCCGGTGCAAGGCAGTTTGCTGCCCTAGGCAAGATCAGATATTTAGCGCCCCCCCTTCCCACTTGAGCCCTCCCTCCTATCTATTCTAGGCCGTCTAGAATTGTGAAATTCCGTCTACTACAAGTCAAGATATGATTGGTAAAACAAACTTGGTAAAATATGCATTTTAGCGCTGTATTCCCCCCCCCCCCAAGGCATTTCTGGTGCCCCCTTTAGCCCTGCGCCCTAGGCAGCTGCCTAGTTGGCCTAATGGTGGCACCGGCCCGGCCTGCACAAAAGCTGGGAAGCTACTGAATAGTCAGTGGTCAGGGATCAGGGGATCAGGGAAGGGTGTCTGACCATCTGGGGAACATCGGTTGCTGGATTGGGACCCTAGGAGGGCTGGATTAGATCCCTGGGCCTGAGGTTCCCAGCCCTGACATTATAAGGATCCTGAGCAGTACCAAGTCATGGCCGTCTGAGCGTGGAAAGCTAAGCAGAGTCAGGCCTGGTTATTACTTGGATGGGAGATCCCTCCTCTAGTTTCCTGCATTGAGCAGGGGGTTGGACTCGATAGCCTTGTAGGCTCCTTCCAACTCTATGATCTATGAAATCTATGATTCCCAGATGAGTAGGTCATCACGTTATGTCTCTTTTTTGGTTTTGTAACTTCCCAAGCTCCACACTTCCCCAAGTCTTTTGGATGCAGTATACCAGAAGTGTTAACAAGGAAATATATATATTTTTGTATGGCTAACTGACAAGTGTGTAAATGACTGACATTCCGTCTCTTTGGGAAATGCTGCTCATCAGTCAAATTAGACACCGAACCATCATCATGCCCTTCGATGTTAACCACTTCCTTAACTGGATTGCAGGCATATCATTCCATCTGCTCTTTCAGCCCCACTAGTTAAATTAATCACTGGAACCTTTTCAGGCCATTAAGGAGGATTGATTTGCATGAGCTGATTGTTTTGTTGTGCTTGTTGACTGCTTGTATAATGAAGGGAGGCTTGAGAGGCTCTCTCAGGAGAGGGGGAAAAATGGTGAAGTGCAGTATTCGCTTAGCAATATTATGGCCAGTTTGATTCCAAACACCTGTCTTAAGCTAAACAAGTTAGGGCCAGTTCAAATGTTCCTTCCTCCTGTCCTGTTCCCTTCCCCACCTGTGCTCTCATGGGAGTAAGCTACTCATGAGAAAAGCATTTTCAGCCTAAGCAGACATAGGATTCCACCCAAAATGACTGAAAGGGGAGGACATCCTAGAGCCGGGGTCTGTGGCTAGGGCATAGTGGGAGTTCCTTGACTTTTTTCCCCCTGTCTAAACGTGCTAGGATTGCTCCCTTGGTCATAAAGAACATGCTGTTAGTGTGGTCGGCCTGTCCCAGGCTGGAGAGGAAGCTTTGTTCACCTGCCAAATGGAGGGCTCTGGATCCAACCAGGGGTGACTGCTGGCTCCTATTTCAGTGGGGCTCCTTTTCCACTACAGGTTTTGCAGCTCTGGGGTGGGGGTGGGGTGCTTCATGGGAGCTATCCATGGTGCTGAACTCCACCCCCCAAAATAGGTTCGCCACCATGGAGCACCATGGACAGCTCCTATGATGCTCCAAATAAATGTCGTGAAACCTGCAATGGAAAAGGAGCCCCACCAAAATAGGAGTCGCCAGCCTCCCCTGGATCCGACCATATAGCAAAGGGCTGCAGAACCTCTATCAGCCGGAGGCCCAAATTCCATTTCAGAGAAGCTCTCGGGGGCTAAATTCCAGTGGTGGGCAAGGCTGAAGGCAAAGGTGTTGGGGCCAAAAATACCATCATGCTTTAGTTTAAAGTTCCTGTTGCCAGTAACTAAGCCTTAGGAGAGGTATTTCAGCTTGGGCAATGCTGGGAGTCATAGGACTTTTTGGCTGGGGAATGCTGGGAGTTGTAGGACTTTTTTTCTGGCTAAACAAGCATAGGATTGTGTCCTTAATAAGCATCATAGAGTTGGAAGGGGCTACAAGGCCATCGAGTCCAACCCCCTGCTCATTGCAGGGAACTAGAGAAGGGGTCTCCCGTCCAAGTAATAACCAGGCCTGACCCTGCTTAGCTTTCCACGCTCAGGCAAGCTGAGCCAGCGTGAGCCACAGGCCTGGGGTTATTACTACTGCATGGTTCTCTAATTCCTTAAGGGCGCAATCCTACGCATGTTTAGACAGAAAAAATGTCTTACAACTCCCAGCATTGCCCACCCAGCATGGCTGGTTGGAGAATGCTGGCAGTTGTAGGGCTGTTGTGTATGCGTGTGTGTCTAAACATGCAAAAGATAGCATCCTGAGACAATCTGAAAGTTCTACTTGAAGGCTGCATTGCCCCCACCCCCGTAATCTGTCAGAATGCTCTCTGTAAGCACAGGTCTCTGTCACTAATTCCCACATCAAGAACAATTTGCCTTGCCTTTTTCTTTTTAATTTGCTAAGTGATAACACTCCTTTAAAACAAAAGAAAAAAAAAAGAAAAAAAGTGGAGGTATTTAGGCACTGAAGGAATGGGAACTGAAGTACCTCATCCTTCACTTAATGTAGCATCTCCTGGGGAAACTTTGCTAATAGGATTTAACAGTCTGTTGCACAAAGGAGCCAATGGCATTTGCAAAAAACAAAAACAAAAAAAAAAACCCTCCTTGTCCTCTCCTATTTTTCCCTTTGTAGGAAGCTGACAGACCTTGGTTGACTCTGTAAACAGGCAGACAGGAGGATGTGTGAATGACTTCTCAATTAGCATGCCCTGAAACAGGCTGACACCCTTTCCCTGCCTTTGCCAGGAAGGAACTGGATGTGGATCAGCAATGATTCAACAGGGGGAAACAATTCACGCTTCTACACTGCAAGGAAGTCTTCATGGGTTTATGGGTGGTGTCAGTGTGGAAGATGATAGATGGCACAGCCAGTGTGTCTGACACAGCAACTTTGCCCTACGTGTACGCCCTAGGGCAGTGTTCTCCAACCTTGGGTCCCCAGATGTTTTTGGCCTGCAACTCCCAGCATGCCCCAGCCAGCGTAGCTGGGAGTTGTAGGCGAAAAACATCTGGGGGCCCAAGGTTGGAGAACATTGCCCTAAGGCAGTGATGGCGAACCTATGGCACGCGTGCCACAGGTGGCACGTGTGGACTGCTCTGCTGACACGCGAGCCATAGGTCACCAGGAGAGTCACCATGCTGCGCGCCCGGGCTCAGGCCATGACGTGGCGGGCCGGGCCAGGCCGACGGGCCTACCTGCTGCCTCCTTGCTGCCCGCGCTGGACCCGCCTCTGCCTGTCGCGTCATGTCTGGCGCACTGGATCCCCGCGCTCTGTTTTTGGCGGGGGGGGGAACCAGGGCAACAGGGCTGTTTAAGCCCTGTTGCCCTGGTTCCCCCCCCGCCAAAAACAGAGCGTGGGAATCCAGCGCGCTGGACATGACGCGACGGACAGTGACGGCGGGTCCAGAGGTGGTGGCGGCGGCTTGAGCGGCGCGGAGAACACTCCGCGCCGCTCAGAAGAGCGATGGGTGGCGGCGGCGGCGGCAGCTTGAGCGGTGCGGAGGATGCTCCGCGCCGCTTAGAAGAGCAACGGGCAGCGGTGGCAACAGTTCGGGTTCCGCTTCGGGGCGGCGACAGAGGCTGGGCTGGAGCCGGTGGTGCTGGGCGAGCCCGAGCGAATCCAAGCGAATCCGCCGCGTGAGGGCAAGCTGGAGCTTCGTCGCGATCGTGCCCACCGGTGAGCGAGCCCACCCAGCCATCCCCGTCCCGGCGGGCTTCATTCGGGCCTTTCGCCCAGCGAGGCGACGGCCGGTCGTCAGCCCTGGGAGACACCGGCTTCTCTTTGAGCTGCCAGCCGTGACTACAGTGGCAGCGTTTGGTGCCTGAACGGGGTGGGGGCTTGGGCTGGTTTCCCGCAGTTTGCCCCGCTGAAGGCCGCGTTTGGGACCGCGGGCTCTCCCGCCCGCTCACCCACCCCTACTCTCCTCTCCCTCCACAGGCTGTTTGTCTCATTGAAAGCTCTGTTTCAATGAAAAAAACTGTTTGTATCACTGAAAGTCCTGTTTATTTATTTTATTTATTATATTTATACCCCGCCTTTTTTCCTGCAAGGAACCCAAGGCGGCTTACATAATCCTCCTCCTCTCCATTTTACCCTCACAACAACCCTGTGAGGTAGGTTAGGCTGTGAGGTAGGTTAGGTTAGGTAGGTTAGGCTGAGAGTCAGTGACTGACCCAGTTATTGTGTTATTGTGTTTTTCTTTTAAGACAAAAGATGTTAATTAGTTCAGACAACTGTATGAGTTGTTTTTACTAAACTAAAACCCCAGTATTCAGGTTAAATTGTAGCGTTGGCACTTTGAAATAAATAAGTTGGTTTTGTGTTGCAGTTTGGGCACTCGGGCTCAAAAAGGTTTGCCATCACTGCCCTAAGGTATCTGAAGGTATCTGAAGGATCGTCTCTTCCCATATGTACCTGCCCGGACACTAAGATCTTCATTAGCGGTCCTTCTCGGAGAGCCCCTGCCAAAGGAAGTGAGGCAGGTGGCTACCAGGAGGAGGGCCTTTTCTGCTGTGGCACCCTGGTTGTGGAATGAGCTCCCCAAAGAGGCTCGCCTGGCGCCTACATTGTACTCTTTCCGGCGCCAGGTGAAGACCTTTCTATTCTCCCAGGCATCTTAATCATTTTAATCTTGTAGTTGTTTTTAACTCTGTTATTGTAATTTGATCTGCTGCTTTTGTTTTTAATCTGTGGTTTTAAATCTTGTATTTATATTATATTGTATTTTATGGTTTTAACTGCTGAAAACCACCCAGAGAGCTTTGGCTATTGGGTGGTATAAAAATGTATTAAAGAATAAATAAATAAATAAATATTGGGGGAAATGGCCTGGGGGAAAATTTGAAATGCCACCTCCCCCAGCACCACTGCCCTGATCCAATCCCTGCCTCCCACTGGCTAATCTTAAGTCTGAAAAACAAACTGGGGGATCCAATTGTGGATCTCCTGTGTCACATGCAGTTCAACCCTCAATTAATGCTACAGAATTAACCCAGAATTAATTCTGTATTGATATACAGAATTAATGCTGTAAATGGCACTACAGAAGTCATACTGGGAACATGTGCTCCCACTGCCAGGCATGGACTAGAGATCAAGTGGCAATGCTGGTGCTGGTGATGAGGCTGGGATGGTTCTGGAAGCCTTTCTCCCCAAACCTAGGTCTTATGAATGGAACCAATGCACTACAGCAGGGGTGCAGAAGCTTGGGTCTGAGAGCCAAATCCAATCCTCTGGGGGGCACAGAAGGCCACATTCCCATCCCCTGCCACCCACTTTCTCCCATGTTTGGTGGTTCTTGGTTTTTGGGCAGTCCCCCCCCATTCTAAAATGTTGAAATGCCTCCAGGTATTTTGGGGCTTGCTCTTCTGCCTTTGTCCCCACCCCCTTGTCCCCACCCCTTTTGCCTTTGTCCCCACCAACCCCTTTGGTCCCACCTCCAATGAGCTGCTTCAAAATGGACTTCAGTCCTCAGGCAGAAAGAGGTTCAACATGCCTGGATTAGAGGTAAATGGCTCGATGGAGCTTTCCCCAACTGGTGTCCCTCCAGACATTTTTGGACTACATCGTTCCTGACCATTGGTCATGCAGGATGGGGCTGATGGGAGTTGTAGTCCAAAACGTCTGTATGGATCCTGGTTGGGGAAAGTTGGCTTAACTAATAAAGATGGGAAGTCTCTTCTGCACAACCTGAACAGCAAAGCACAAGACTGGGAAGGAGAAAGAGAGAAAAGAGGCCAGGAACAGATGAGTATTTAATAAAACAAGAAGAAACCAAGCAAGGGAAAGTGAGGAGGGAAGAAAATATCAATGAAGCAGAATTCTGGCAAGGGGCCAGAAGAAAGACGAAAGAAGAGGAGTGACACAATCATCGCAAAGGGAGAAGACCATAATGATCGAAGAGAGGTGGCACAGCTGAAAAGGAGAGAGATTGCATTTTGGGAGGCCAGGTGAGGTTATGAAAGGCCGAGATGGGAAATTGCTAGAGCACAGCTCAGTGACTGCTTTAGTACAGAGAAACATGGTGGGTATTGCTGATGATGATCAAAGGAAGAAAGGAAGCTGCAGGAAGACGTGTGGCAGCATTTTTTGTTCCATTCCATCACTTTCTCTGACTCTGTGCCCACGTCGATCCACATCCATAGATAGGAGGCCTAGAAAGCTGCTTTGATGTGGTAGCTTTATGCAGGGAAATCAAGTAATATAGCCTCCAGTCTTGAAACTGGAAGCTTCAGCAGCATCCTGAGAAGCTCAGCTTTCAGTTGTCAGTGGGCAAGTTTCTAGCCCTCTTGGGGACACAGCTTTTCATTTACATTTGGTATGATCCGTCTCTTCCACAAATTAGAAGCAAGAATGGAGATCGATAGAGCTTCCGGCGCTTCAGGGAATTGAGACAACGCACAATTTCTCAGCATCAAGAGAAGAGGATGCGTTTTACCATCACCTCGACAGCCTTCCTCATTCCAGCCCAGTCAATATCCATAGAAGTCAACAGGAGCCACACTAGTGAGTTTGCAGGCAAGAACTGCCCCCCTCCCCTAACAATGGGGCCAGCAGTATCTGAGTGGTGAGCAGGAGGATGAGTCACCACCCAAGGCTGTTGGCTTTCACATTCCAGAGTGATCAAGAAACCATTCTCTAACAATGAGCTCCCAAAAGAGAGGTTCCTGGGACATCCTGGGCCATTAACATGCCATTTTCCTAGCAAAGGATGTGCTTGGCATGGTTGGCCCACATTGATATCATATCCTCATCCTCACTATTCTTTGATAGTATCTTCTTTGTACTTGAAAGACAGGAGTTGCACCACCAAATGGTACTGAAGAAACAGTAGCAGAACACAACAAAGGTACATATAGATCCCTGAAGCCAGCCTGTCGCTAATTGTGTCCTGACTTCTGCTGTGTTTCTGAAATGTTAATATAAGCTGTCACTCAAAGTGCGCTATCTTTACAAATGAAACTTGCTACCTTGACTGTATGGATGGTACCAGATGGAATGAAAGTCCTCCACCCTGCTCCGCTCCACCAGATCCAATTCAGAAATAATTTGCATAAACCGTACTATTTATGGATTTCCGAACTAACTCCAGTTTGGTATTTTGGATGTCTGAAATAATGCTCCCACTGCTTGAGGCTTCTGT
Source organism: Shinisaurus crocodilurus (assembly GCA_021292165.1). Classification (NCBI taxonomy): domain Eukaryota; kingdom Metazoa; phylum Chordata; class Lepidosauria; order Squamata; family Shinisauridae; genus Shinisaurus; species Shinisaurus crocodilurus. Next base: position 215,575,180 of record CM037880.1, on the reverse strand, counting down.
GCCCTGGCAAAAGGGGATGACGTCACACCTGAGAGATGATTCTGTCATTCACAGAGGACTGTCTGTTATCCTGCTTGCCTGGGACACACGTCTCTACATACATCCGAATCTATTTCTGGGAAGCAACAGATGATTGGGGAAATTTAGACTGGTGCTATGGGAACCTCTTCCCTCTTGCCAGAGGACAGGCTGCTATAAGTCTGGTAGAGCTGGCACGATTTGCCACATTAACAGGCACACAATGTGGGCAGCTTCGGGTTTTTGTTCTAGATAGTGGAACGTCCTCGTATGGTACCCAGAGTGGGCAAAACAAAGCCGAGACTTCAGGACTTATCCCACAAAAGGAGTTTTACTGAAAGGCAATCATAGACAAAAGCACAGTCAGATCACTGAAGGCCATCCTAGAAGGGAAGGAGGAAGAGGGGTGGTTAGCTAACGTCAGTTGTATGACTATGTCTAGGTGGAGAGAGAAAGAAGGCAGAGCAAGGTAGAAGAAGGAGAAAGATTTCATAGATTTCATAGATTTCATAGATCATAGAGTTGGAAGGAGCCTACAAGGCCATCGAGTCCAACCCCCTGCTCAATGCAGGAAACTGGAGGAGGGGTCTCCCATCCAAGTAATGACCAGGTCTGACCCTGCTTAGCTTTCCACGCTCAGACAAGCTGAGCCAGCGCGTAAGCGACTGCGTAAGAAGCGGAGGGCAGTGAACCAAGAGATCAGATAGGTGGCAGGGAAAGTCAGAGAAAGCTTTTTCCCTGTGTTATCTGCTGAGATAGACAGAGAAGGGGAGAGGGAATCCTTACTGGCAGATTATATCCAAAGCGGAGAGATCACGCATTCCCAGGACATGGTAGGCCTTTCATCAGGCAGGAAGGCAAAGAATTCAGGGGATCTAAGCCCCAGTGAGGGTTCCACTGGGCAGAGATGTAGGGGATAGGATGCAAGCTGAGTCTCCGGCTGGGTGCTTCAAGGAAGAACCCTGGACAGCATGGATGCCAGTAAGTCAACTCTCTCCAAAAGCATGCCTATTCAGGCCCCCCCCAAAAGCAGTCATTGTCTTAGATCAGGGATGTCCAAGGCCCATGGGCCGAATCCAGCCTGCCTGGGGTCCCAATCTGGTCCTCTGGAGTTTCCCAGAAAGCCATGCCCCTTTCTGATGGCTCCATCCCCTTCTTCTGAAGCACTGATCTATTGGGGGTTTGCTCCCTGTTTTGCAGATTAACTCCTCCTGCCCCATTCTAAAAGCTTGAAATGCCTCTCCTGAGGATTAGTCATTGGCAGTAAGAGCTTTAAGCTAAAATATGTGGGTATAATCTAGCCTTGGGCTCCAGCCACCGCTGGAATGTGGCCCGCGAGAGCTTCTCTGAAATACAGAGATGTTCAACACGGCTGCCGTAGACAACACTTGAGACAGTAGGCTATCTGCTGAGAGGTGTCTGTTCCAGAGAGGAATATTGTACATGGGGTCTAGACCAGTGTTCTCCAGCCTTGGGTCCCCAGATGTTCTTGGCCTACAACTCCCAGCATGCCCCAGCCAGCTACGCTGGCTGGGGCATGCTGGGAGTTGTAGGCCAAGAACATCTGGGGACCCCAAGGCTGGAGAACACTGGTCTAGATGGAAGGGCTACTTTCTGAAAAGGAGGTATTAGGCATTTGATGGGTGTTTTTTTTAGTGTGGGGTAGAAGGTCACGAAAAAGGGCAAGGCTCTTGGCATTGTCACTCAATGAGTGGCAGGGGGTGTTGATCTGATTTATTTAGGTGTGGGGAAGAATTCCATAGCCCCGGGCACTCAGGGCCTCTACAACATTCTCTTTTTAATTTCATTGGATATCATAGGACAGTGATGGCGAACCTATGGCACAGTTGACACAGCTGGCACGCAGGGACCTCTCTGTGGGCACTCGAGCCATTGGTCGCCAGATCGCGAAAAGACCATCCCCTTCTGCATTCAGCGTCGGTTTTCCATAGTAACTCCTCTCCACTCATTCCTCGCTGGCCTCCACAGGCAGGCGCACTCCAACATCTCCACCCCCAGAAGCGGACTGCGCAGGCACCCGGCCCTCCTTCTAACTGAACAGACAGCTCAGAAGCACAGCGTGCGCACGCCCGAATCTTTGCGCGCCCGGTGAAGAGCCGCGCCCTGAGACAGAGCGGGGCACGATTAGCTAGTGCCCCCTCCTCCTTCCTGCCAAATTTAAGGCACTTTGAAATAAATACGTTGGTTTTGTGTTGCAGTTTGGGCACTCGGGCTCAAAAAGGTTCACCATCACTGTCATAGGATCATAGAGTTGGAAGGGGCCTACAAGGCCATCGGGTCCAACCCCCTGCTCAATGCAGGAAACTAGAGTGGTCTCCCATCCAACTAATAGCCAGGCCTGACCCTGCTTAGCTTATCCACCACATTCAGACAAGCTGCGCCAGCATGAGCCACAGGCCTCACTTATTCCAAGAGAGAGTGGGGGCTGGTCTTGGCAGTTCAGCATGGCTACTGGTTTGGCAACCATCAACAGACAAGATGGAGGCTGGTGGGCAAAATGCAGGCAACCTGGCAACAGGATGTATCAATTAAGGCTGAAGTCACGAGAAATACTGGGAATGTGTGGATGTGGTGTGGTGTGGACAGGGAACCCCTCAAATGACAGTTTGGCTTATTTGTGGGAAGCCATGAGAAAGAACAAGCTACAAGAAACCAAAGAAGTTTGTAGTGCGGATATACCCAAAGAGAACACAGTACAAGCCACACCAACCCAAGAGCCAGTGTGGCGTAGTGGTGAGAGTGTTGGACTGGGGCTCGGGAGATCCGGGTTCTAGTCCCCACTTGGCCACAGAGCTCACTGGGTGACTTTGGGACAGTCACTGACTCTCAGCCTAACCTATCTCACAGGGTTGTTGTGAGGGCAAAATGGGAGAAGAGGAAAACCATGTGACCATCATTTTTCCTTGCAAGAGGGAAAAAAAAAGCGGGATCTAAATATAATAATAAAAAATACACCACCATCGGTGTACATGGCATGAGGATAAAATAGAGAGGAGGAGGATAATGTACACTGCCTTTGGGTCCTTGGAGGAAAGGACGGATATAAATGGAATGAATGAATGAATGAATGAATAAACCTATACCAGCTCAGACTTCACCTGGAGGATGTCTTTTTGAAAGGCCCCTTACATCATGTCTCTGAGATGCCAGCAGGGAGAACACTCCTAGCCTGATGTGTGAGCATTCCACATTCGAGGAGCTTGGAACAACTTTCTCCCTGCCATGCATTCTGGGAAGGAATAGCCAATATTTTTTTGCCACTTTGCTTGCTCTCCTTCCAGCTGGTTCCTCCTGAGATTTCTACACTGTTAAAATTAATAACGGGTTATGCTGGCCACTTCGGAATTCAAACATTGCTGTCCCCTTGTGTAGCTTGAAAGCGTATTTATTGTATTTTAAAAATGTCCAAATGCAATAGTAAGAGTAATGACATCTTAATTTTTCAGTATAGTTCAGTTTAGCTCTAAAAATAGGCCTTATGCCTTTTTGCAGATCAATATCAACTCCTTGCAAAGCAGTCTTACTTTCTGATATATATATTTTTTAAAGTTTCCCTTGAATTGCAAATGGCTGCCATGTCCATTAATAAATCATATACCACTCTCCAAGTATCTTCCCTAACGGGGTTTTCCCCTTGCTATAGTGTTTTAGGGTGCATAGAGAGACATGCCTACCTACAGGAGCTGGTGCATTTTTCTTCTGTGGGATGCGCACTCCCCACCTTCAGTCTTCCTAATAATACACAGGCCTGGTGCTGATTTATGCCTCACCCTCATTTATTCTTGATGTATACCCTCCCTGCATGCTTTAAGCAGGGTCTAAGCTCCCTGTCCCAATAAATAAAATCCAATCTCTGGCAGGTTTATCCTGCTAAATGATTATTTGTAAGTCAATTCATTTGTTAACTCAAAATTCAGAATAATAGAATAATAGAATAGTAGAGCTAGAAGGGGGCTACAAAGCCATTGAGTCCAACCCCCTGCTCAATGCAGGAATCCAAGTTAAAGCATCTCTGACAGATGGCTGTCCAGCTGCACCTTGAATGCCTCGACTCGAGTGGGAGAGCCCACCACCTCTCTAGGTAGTTGGTTCCACTGTCGTATTGCTCTAACAATCAGGAAATCTTTCCTGATGTCCAGGGAGAATCTGGCTTCCTGTAACTTGAGCCCATTATTCTGTGTCCTGCAATCTGGGATGATCGAGAAGAGATCCTGACCCTCCTCTGTGTGACAACCTCTCAAGTACTAGAAGAGTGCGATCATATCTCTCCTCAGTCTTCTCTTCTGGGCTGAACATGCCCAGTTCCTTCCGTCTCTCCTCATAGGGCTTTGTTTCCAGTCCCCTGGTCATCTTCGTTGCCCTCCTCTGAACCCTTTCCAGTTTGTCTGCATCCTTCTTAATGTGTGGTGCCCAGAACTGGACGCAGGACTCAAGATGAGGCCTAACCAGTGCTGAGTAAAGGGGAACTAATACTTCCCACGATTTGGAAGCTATACTTCTATTAATGCAACCCCAAATAGCATTTGCCTTCTTTGCAGCCACATCACATTGCTGGCTCATATTCAGCTGTGCTCTGCGTAGAGGGGAGAGGGGCTTGTGGACTGCCAATCAGCATGCTGCACAGCCAGGTGGGACACAGAACGACAGCAGTGTGAATGGCCTCTATTTGTACTTTTGAACAGTCATCCAATCTACAGCTCGTCTTGCTTGCAATTTCAACCCTATCCTTGCTCACGTGGAGTCTGGACACCCCCAGGGTTCTGCTTCCTTCATGAGAAGGGGAATGAGAGTAAACGAGACAGTACATGGAAGATGCGTGGACAGTCTCCTTCTCACATATATCTTCTTTAAAGTGGTCATGTGGGAGATTGCCCATGTGAGTGGAGGCAGCTTCACCTTCTTTGGTCCTGCCATTTGCCCATTTAATAGGGTGGGCGTTTTAGGTTTTGCATGGTGGGCAGAACGAGATTGTCACCTGACATGGATGTCTCCTGAGGTGGTGTGCAAATAGTCACCAGACATAATGTCAAGGTCTATGACTCAGACTCATGGGGCAAGTTGGAATCAACATGTTGTGTGAACAACAGGTTATATAACTGGTGAGTAATATCCTATTTATAGGTACAGGGCCTGACTATAAAGTAAGACACTTGTTGACACAGTGACCACTTGTTCTGGACTTCCGCTTCAGGGCAGTCACTTCACTTCATCTCAGCCTTGCCACTGGGGTCTTGGATTTGAATCTGCAATCATGTAGTGAGGACATCTCTTCTGCGTAAGAGATGCATTGCTTTCTTTAATCCCATGTAATTTGGTTTTACAAATAAACTCTTTAATCTTTATTAACTGCTGTTATCTCCTCCTTCCGTCTGCATGACTGGGACTGAGGGTCACTGGCTAGGTGAGCTTTTGAACCCAGGACAGTCCAGCTCTCACAGGGCGATCCACCCAGCACTCAACTCGCGGCACTTGAGCCGAGCGCTCCTGTTGCGCGAGCCAAGCAGAGCCAAGCGCGAGCGCCAGCTGAGGTGCTCGCCGGACTTCTGGGACCCCGGCTCTACGTTATGTAGAAAATAGCGTAAAATACATTAGAAACGATCGTGATTTGTGCAAATTACGCAAATCACAGCCGTTTTTAATGCATCTTACACCATTTTCTACGTAAACAACGTAGCATCGGACGGAAACCAGAAGTCGATTCCTTGGCTTGGCTCGAGAGAACGCGAGTTGAGCCATGTAAAAGGTAGGGTGAGCGGAGCTCGGGGGGGGGGGTCAAGCCCGGCGAGTTCACCGGACTTCCAGTCCCCAATTGAGCTCCATTTCCATCCCTATCACTGGAGCTGCTTTAACTTGTAGTCATTATTTCTAAATCTGTATCTATACATATAAATGAGCATATGCTCATCTTATGCAAATCTCTGTCTGCTGCTGTCCTCTTCTTTGGCGATGTCAATTCCTCTTTTGGGGTGATTTGTAAGTGGCCATTGTGGGTGGGTGATTTTGAGGATCAAAACAGCTGGAAGGGAGAGGATTAAGCCTCTCCTCCCCTAGGTCTTCTTTCTCTTGCTTGAAGCTTCCAGAGTTGCTTTTTATGGTAAACAAGAAACACGGGGGGACGGACGGGGCACTCTTCATTCCTTTCCCATGAATTGTCTAACTTGGCCTTGAAGCTTTACCTCCTCAGATCACAAAACTGAAGTATATCTATCCTGCAGGTTGGAGAGGTTGGGGGAGTGAGTGTTGGATTTCAGCCTGGGGTACGGTGAGGGAGTTTCAGATGTGGAAAATCTTACCAGAAGCCAATGATGAGAACAAATGATGATTCATCAGCGCATCATTTCCCCCACCACCACCTTGATGCATCATCTCCCAACATGTCCTCGTGTGCCAATTTAATCAACGTGCTGTTTACTTCCTGATTTGGAGCATCAATGAAGGTGTTAGGTCTGCTTTTCATGACTCAACGTGACCTTGGTGAGGGAGTGTAGTCTGGAGCCGTCAGTGAGGCCTGGATATTGGAAGGGATCAGGAAGGGCGTTAATGAGGAATGCAAATTAGATAGGAGAGGTGTGTCAGGTGCCAGCACACATTGAGTGGAAGGGAAGCAGGCAGCCACCTCAGCTTGGGTGCATCTAGTGGTCCACCTCACCCAGCCATTTGTCAGCAATTGCTCCTCAGTTCCCTCTTGCAACAAGATCACCATCGCCACTTGACCTCCCCTACTTCCTGTGCTGGAGGCCGCCCAGCAACTCTCGCAAAGGAAGCAAGAAGAGTCTGAATGGCTCATGTTTGGAGCTCTTTAGCTGTGCTCCTTCCTGTGCTTGTGTCCCTGAACTAACCTCTTTGGTTGCTCCTTTTCTTTGCTCTAAAGGACCCTTTAGTTAGTTAGGTAGGTAGGTAGGTAGACATGAGAATTTCATTTCAGTTTGCAAATTACTTTAAAATGCTTCGTTTGTAAACCCAAAAGCAAATGCAAACAGGACATCATTTTCTCTGGAAAAGTTTGCCATTTCCTGAACTTGCATTTGGAAAATGTGTGCAACTTTCTCGAAATTTTCCTGTTCGTAGAAAAACGAACAGCCATCATAAACATGAGACGAAATTCAGGAGAGACAAGCAGCAAGCCGATATCTAGAGAATTTCTGCGAGCTCAAATGTCACTTGTTTGCCCATCTCTAGCACTTCTCTGCCTGTTTTGCCATGTCATAATTCTGCCCAAACATACCTCCTTATCCCTGGTCCAACTACATCATACATGCCTCAGGTTGCCCCACCCCCACAATGTCAGCAGTATTTGGCAAACATTCTGAGTGTGTATTTCTCATCCTTCTTACTTTGAAATGCATCTCATTGAAATAACTCAGAATTAACATCAGATCAGAATAAAATGGCTGGGACAGATTGGGTTAGGACAGCCCTCTCCAACCTGGTGCCCTCCAGGTGTTGTGGACTTCAACTCCCAGTAGCTCCAGCCAGCAGAGGCCAATAGTCAGGAATCTTGGGATTTGTCATCCAAAACATCTGGACCAGCACCAGGTTGGGGAAGGCTGGGTTAGGAACATAGGAAGATGCCTTATTCATACCAAGTGAGACCATTGGCCCATCTAGCTCAGTATTGTATGCTCTGGCAGCAACTTTCCAGGTTTTCAGCTGACAGCCGTTTCCAGCCCTACCTGGAGATGCCAGGGATTGAATCTGGTACTTCTTGCACGCAAAGCATTCCCCATAGTGTGCTGAACTCCAGAGCTGTAGATTCAATATTGTTTATGGTTTACTTGCTTGACCCAGATGCCTAGCTATCTTACATGCTAATCATCCTAAGGCACATGCAGGGCCGGCCCTATCATTAGGCAGAGTGATGCAACCGCCTCAGGCAGCAGATGCTAGGAGGCAGCAGTGGTAGTCCCCCAGCCACTTTTTGTCGTAGGAGGACAACGTTATGTGTGCCTCACAGCCTGTTCTACATCCCCCAAACTAGCCTGCTGCCCTCAGGTGTAATGGAGGACTCTATCCTGTTGCCAGTGTTGAAGTAAGGTTCAAATACCAGTCCAGTTGGTTTCTGTATCTGGAATGGAAAGGATGCACCATCCTATCCTTTTCCTCAGGCAGCAAAATGTCTTGGGCCAGCTCTGGGATGTTTTGGGCCACATGATATTACATGGAATTCTGTGCTATTTTCCCACTACTACTACTACTACTACTACTATTATTATTATTATTATTTTTATTATTATTAGCCAGCGTGGCGTAGTGGTGAGAGTGTTGGACTGGGATGCGGGAGATCTGGGTTCTAGCCCCCGCTCGGCCATGAAACTCACTGGGTGACTTTGGGCCAGTCACTGACTCTCAGCCTAACTTACCTCACAGGGTTGTTGTGAGGATAAAATGGAGAGGAGGAGGAGGATTATGTAAGCCGCCTTGGGTTCCTTGCAGGAAAAAAGGCGGGGTATAAATATAATAAATAAATAAATTCTTCTTCTTCTTCTTCTTCTTCTTCTTCTTCTGCTTCTGCTTCTGCTTCTGCTTCCAAAGCACCGTGGGTCAGGCTGCATCTGTGTGGAAAATGGACAGGTGGAGACAGTCTGTGTAAACTCCCCCCCCCCGTCCTTTTTCAGCTCAAAACTGCTGAAAGAGTTTTTTCACCATCTACTCCCCAGCTTGGGTTGGGCAGTTTTGGAGCCCCAAAATGAGAGGATTAAACAGCCCTCGCCACCCCGCTTACCCTATGCTCTGATGTAGACTCTTCCCAGGTTGTTTTGAGTTGAAGACACACATACACTCCCTGTGCCCCAAGCGTGTGGAGCAAACAATCACAGTACTCCACTTAACTTGTAGTTCGAGCTTCAGCTTGTATAGCCAGTGGGTTTTCTGACTTCGATCTGCTCAGCTGGAAAAACAGAGCTACATGTTTTCTTGCAGAAAGCTCTCACCCACTGGCCCCGAGGAGACAAAGCAAACCTCTTTGGATAGATGAGCATTAGATCTGATCTCCTCTCACAGAGATAATGCTTTAATTTTAAAAGAGGCCATCCACTTGTGCACACCAGTTTTTGGACTGTATCCCAACGATGGCCATCTTTTATATTTTCAGGGAGGAACACCACATTCGTCAGACGGTGGTCCAGGAACCACAAGCAAACTTCTCCCCAGATGTGGTTTCCTTCATGAGGTTCCATAATATGCCTGCCATCAGGCCTAGCATTGCATTCAGGAATGCACATTTACATGTTATGGACAGGGCCAGCTCCAGGTTTGAAGGGTCCCCTGGCAAAGTGGAATTTGGTGGCCTCCAACAGCAGCCCCCCCACCCCACCCCACCCCGTGGGCTTACTGATGACAGTGGGTAGCAGCAGTGCTCAGATGTGGTGTCAGGGGGAGGCCCACTGGGCCGGGAATCTCGAATCTTTCATTTGGAGCCCCAGATCTCTGGGAGGCCCTCTGCCCCACCACCTCCTGCAGTCCATGGGCACTTGCTGAAATAATGACTCCGGGGCCCTGATGATCTCTGTTGCATCTGATCCCCCCTGGATTAACTGGCTTTTTGGCCACATGTGCTTCTTCACACATGTCCCCCCCCCTTGAATATTTCTGCCTGAGGTCTTCTTCTGAAATCAAATGCCCTCCTCTCCCCTGTCCACACATCGTGCCTATTTTACAAATAGGCACGGGAGGCTAGTGATTCCTGTGTGTCAGCGGGGCTCGTTATCCATCGAAGGTTTTAGTTTGAGCTTTATAGGAGCTATCCATGGTGCTCCATGTGGGTGAACCTATTATGGGGATGGACTGCAGCACCATGGATAGCGCTGATAAAGCTCAAGATAAAACCTACAATGGATTAGGAGCCCCACCGAAATAGGAGTCACCAGCTTCCCCTGCAAGCAGGGGTGTCCTGAAGAGACAGGGTCCTTTAAACACACACACACACACACACACACACTTTAGAGCATATGTAAATTAGCATCTGCCAATTTGTGCATTTCTTTGGTCCTGTGGGCCTGAACCCCGGATCTTTTTTTCAGTATCTAGCACTGCCCCTTGCTGTGCTGTGATCTAGGATGGGTGGCTGCAAGCCGCCCGCCATTTCCTATTTCTTAAAATGCCCCCACGTAGTGTTGCTCTGGGGCACTCTGAGAATTTTGAAATGCCAGATGGCTGACAGCCAGCTACCCAAGCCATGGGCAATGGGAAGGCAGGAGGGCCCAGTCCAGAACAGGTGACAACACTGCCTCCTACCAGGCCCTCTGTGGGACAGGCGACATCACCAGCCAAGCCCACTCACAGCAGCCCTGCCCAGCTTTGCCTGTCTCCATGATGTGCCCAACACTGGGAAGAGTGACTTTGGTGCTGGAGAGTGACTGAACACCGCACAGCCCACATGCCCATTGTTATCTCCAATCTGAGATCAGAGATAACAGAGGGAATTCCTCCAGGGGGGGGATTCTTTCAAGGTGTGGAGCTTGGAAGCCATGCACACATCCCCCCCGGAAGGAACCGAAGGAGGCCCCGCAGGCCAGATGTGAAACCTCCATGGGTCGGATTAGGCCCAAGGGCTGGAGGTTCTGCATCCTTGATGTAAAGGATGAAATATTTCCGTTGATTATGATGTGAAAATATTTGCCTTTTCCTTATGAGTGAAACGGTGGATAAACGCTTTTGCGATATCATCACTAAAACAGGATAGATCTACCAGATGCTTGATACAGTTGCCTGAAGGGCCAGATCCAGCCCAGAGGAAGACTGTCGGGAGATTCACTGCAAGTAGAGATGGCAGATAAGGGACTCTCGATCGACAAGGTGCCTGCTCTCCAACGCTCCACTAGACTTCACTCTAATTCATGCAGATCTAAGGGGCTGTTGTGCCCTGATTAAAAGAAGATGGCAACTTGCTGCCATCTGTCCTGATCTGGCTGCCAAAATATAGTTTCCTTCCTGGAGAAATGGATCTCACCATTTTGCGAATGCGAGCTGCATCCTGTTCTTCTGCATATTTTAGTGTTTTTGGCAGCGAGACGTGAGCGGCAACCAAAGTGGGCACATGCACGATGTATTATGTGCGAAAATGTGCTGACTGGGTTATGGGGAAATTAAGTTATACTATTTTAAATATTGGTGGGCTGGCAACGGCACCAGACCATACTACGAAGAAGCCTTCCCTGCACATCCTTAATAGGGAAAGAGTGGAGTGTCTGCTGAATGGCGATAATCTATAACAGCCTTCCCCAACCCCTGGGTCCCTTCAGATGTTTTGGACTATAAATCCCATCAGCCTCAGCCAACATGGCCAATGGTTCAGGGATGATGGGAGTTGTAGGCCAACACATCTGTGTGGAGTAGCTGTGCTGGTCTCTGTATACAGGACCAGTGTGGCTCACGCCGGCTCAGCTTGTCAGAGCGTGGAAAGCTAAGCAGGGTCAGGCCTGGTGATTACTTGGATGGGAGACCCCCTCCTCTAGTTCCCTGCACTGAGCAGGGGGTTGGACTCGATGGCCTTGTAGGCCCCTTCCAACTCTTATGATCCTATGAACATGCTCATCTCTGAATGCTCAGACCTACTGCTTCAAGGCTGGTTAAGCAGTGCTGTTTTTGCCCTTTTCCTTAGTATGAATTGCTTTGATTGCTGGGCATGCAGATAGGACTGAGACGGAAGTGGGAATTAATGTAATGGCAACCTAAATAAGTGATATCCCTCTAGTCTACGGGTGGGGAACGTGTGGCCCTCCAGATGATGCTGGACTGCAGTTCCCACCAGCCTTAGCCAGTGGTGAGGGAATCATGGGAGTTGCAGCCCAACATCTGGACGGCCACATGTTCCCCATCTCTGCTCTAGGCAGTTCTTGGGGGAAGGAGCATCTCTTTGCACTCCCCTCGCTGAAAGGTGGTGGGTTCCCTTGGTCCAGTCTATTTCTTATGCGTTAATGGTTTATGGTTCCTGGGTCCATTCTGTTTCTTCTCTGTGAAAGGTTGTGCGGATCCCTCCTTGGTGCAGTCTATTTCTTTGCCCTCCTCCGCAGTTTTCAGGCGATAGTTGGTTGGTTCTACCTGCATCAGCAAAGCAGTAGACTGACAGATTTGCAGAGGTATGGTGGGACATGAATATGTTACATGATGAGTTTATTGACACGCACCCCTGCTGCCCCATCAGATGCTAGGAGTGTATATTTAGCAGTGTAGCTCAAAGGAGAAAGGATCAAAATCATGCACAAAAGGGTGGTCCTTAAAATAGTGGTTCTTTCATGGGCTTTGCCAGTTTTAAAGATACACTACCTGTTTTCTGAGCCTGTCTCATTGTGCTGAAAATGCAGCGTAAAAAGCCAATGAAATCAAATTCTACATTGTTTTTAATGAATGGAGGTTTTGGATGGGTGGGGAGTGGGGAGAAACACCCTCTTCTTTCTCCTGGCAGTTCCTAGCTAGTACTTACATGCCTAAAATGTAAGATACGTTTTAGTTAGATACAGGCCACTGGCTCATGCTGGCTCAGCTTGTCTTAGTGTGGAAAGCTAAGCAGGGTCAGGCCTGGTTATGACTTGGATGGGAGACCCCTCCTTTAGTTCCCTGCATTGAGCAGGGGGTTGGACTAGATGGCCTCGTAGGCCCCTTCCAACTCTATGATCCTATGACAGCTTTCTGGAAGTTCTGGCTTGTTACTTGGAAGACTTTCTCCCCAATCCCAGGTATGTGGGAGCTGGTTGTAGCCACCTACTAATGCTGGAGAGGAGCTCTGCACATGCTCAGAAGGCACTCTGTTATTTACAGTTGCTTCATATATTCCAGGATTGGGCCACTGAGGTGAACAGAGGTTCCATGGTTGAGGTCTGGCTCAAGTTAGTTTCAAGTTTTAAGTTTGTCTAAGGGAGATTAGACACCCCCATGGAGGAAGACAGGTCTATCAACAGTCATGATTCCCAGATAGAACCTCCAGCTTTAGAGGCAGTATACCCCTGAAAATTATCACTGTCCCTGGGATCAAAAAGTCCTTGGTTATTATAGTTCTTGTCCCTCCCTCTTGCTACCTGCCTGCTGCCAGACCATGATGTTATTCCTGCTTGTGCCCTGGAAATGCCAGCAGGAACTAAGGAACTCTGGTAGTTCTTGAGGGCCTGTTGCATAAGGTGGCGTATGTCCCCTTGGCTCTCAAAATATGAGGGCTAGATTAGCCTCCTGTACAATCACATGGGTTTCCCCTCCTGCATAAGTGCTACTCTTAGTTCCACAGGAGACCCCGGGCTTTTTGTTAACTGTTCATAATGTTGCTTTTCACTTTTTTTAACATAGTTTCTCATTGGCTGCAGCAAATCTCATAAGATCTTACATCTCAGAAGATCATACCCTCCAACATTTCACAGATGAAAATAGGGACACACATGTGTATTTGTAAGAGGTATGGTTAAGTAACGTGAAGGTGTGATCAAGAGGGTGTGGCCAGGTAACATGAGGGCGTGGCCAAGGGTATGGCCAGGCAACCAAAGAGCATTGTCAAGTACAAAGGTTATTAGAGGAAACACACACAATCTTATATACTATAATTATTACATTATTATACTATACAGTAATACCTTGGATTGCAAGTAACTTGGTCTGAGAGCGTTTTGCAAGAGAAGCAAAAAAAATTAATTTTTTTTTGACTTGATAAACGAGCACGGTCCTGCAAGACAACATAGGGATGTAACCGCTCGCCTCGAGCAGGTGTAGCAGGCTGAAATCGGCCCTGCTCACGCCTGCCAGAGACTCGCTTTGATATAAGAGTGTTTTGGATTACAAGCACGGTTCCAGAATGAATTATGCTTGCAAGCCAAGGTATTACTAATATTTTATAATATTTTATAAGTGGCTTTTGTAATATCTTTTTTTTTACCTTACTTAAACCCTTAATTGTTGATATCTGGTGGTTTTCAGGTGTGTGTGTGTGTGTGTGTCAGTGCTTGCAGGGCAATCTCTTTTTGTTTTAAAATGGTCAGGATTGGCACAAATTCAACAGGTGAAGCTTACCCACCCACCCCTCACACTCCCAAACATGGAGCTTCAGAGAGAAGGGGAAGTTTCTTGCATTCCCTTCTGACACTGTAAACTCACCTGTTAGAGGCACAGAGTCAGCTCTGTTAGGAAATAAAATAGTTGGCAATATAAAGATAGGAATCATGTGATAAATTCCCTCGTTCACCTCTCCCTCCCTCTGTCCAGGCCGCCGGTTGCAGCCTCCTTTTCAGCAGGTAGAGCATGTGTGCACGCACGCACGCGCGCGCACACACATCCTCCCAGCGTCTGTCTCTCAGTGGAGCTGTTCGAGCCTAAAAAGAGCTACACTTAAACGGGCCATGCCATGGGCAAAATTGCAGCTAAGATTGTAGTTTCAGCTTAGCTGCAATTTTGCCCATGGCATGGCCCCTTTAACAAAAGTTTAAAAAGTTTAAAGTAGCTTGCAGTTGCGAGGGGAATTCGGGATTCTGCATGACAAAGTGAGAAGCCGAGACGGCTTAAGGGTTTTCGGGACTTTTTGTGATAGTCCCGGCATTTTGGGGGCAGTTGGAGACTGTCCCATATACCAGAGATGAGGCACATGCTGTCTATGGGCCAGATGCAGCTTCTCAGGGGTTCCCCATCCCACTGCAATGCAATCCTCTTTTGCAGTTATCTCTGCTTGGAGATACGAGGGTATTTAGAGGCAACCAACCCTCCAATGCCTTGCAAAGAATGGAGCAATTGCAAAGTTTTCGAAGTGTGCATTTTGCAGACATATAGCTATGGAGAAACAAGTTTGCATAAACGTCCTCAAACATGATTTACGATGTAAGCCTTTCCTTATGGTAATTGACTTGTAATCCAGACCAGGCCCCTCCTGATAAAGTATTCCTTTCCCCGAGTGATGACCAGGCCCTGATAAAGTATTCCCATATTACCAACCCACCCCTGTTTGGGCTCTGTTCTCAGGTTCCATCACATCCAGTACGGTACCACTTGTGCAAAATCTGCTTTGTTGTCCTGAATGAGTAAGAAAGGAAGACCTTAAAAATAGCACCATAATCCGAAAATGCCCAGAGTAATAGAATATATTTTTCAATGATTTATAGGCTGGAACAAGTAAACTTTGTAGCCAGATGGCTATGTAGTTCAGTGAGCCAGAGCTGATCTCTCCAGGCAACAAGATATCATGTCAATCAACTGGGTAAGATCTGCAGAAGTTTTGCTAGGATCAGGCTGGGCTGGGTTTGTTAAACCGTGATCGTGTTATTCTGTTCAGTTTCATACATTATTATTAACTGCTTTTGTTGTTTCTGTAAACCTGTTGTGTGCTTCCATTATATATGTATGGTTTCAATGCCCCTCCAGAATTAATCACTTCTCCTCTCTAAAGAAGTGAAGCTGGAGGCAAAACTGGTTCTCTGCTGACTACAATCTTTTTTCTTTCTTTTTTTAACGCAGCACCATGCTGCGTTTGTCACTGGGTAGCCAGAAAAGGAGATGACCAGAGTGAGCCTCGGGCCTCTCATAATACTAGAACCCGGGGTCATCCCATGAAGTTGATTGGTCTGGGAGATTCAGGACAAATAAAAAGGAAGGACTTTTTATTTAACAATACATTGTTAAAAGTAAGGAATTTGCTATCACAAGATGTAGTGATGGCTGCCAACTTGAATGGATTTAAAATAAAAGGGATTAAACAAATTCATGGAGGAGAAGGCTATCAATGGCTACTAGTCCTGATGGCTATCTGCTACCTCCAGCACCAGAGGCAGTATGCCTATGTAAACCAGTTGCTGGGGAACATGGGCGGGAGGGTGCTGTTGTTGCACTCATGTCCTGATTGTGGATTTCCCACAGGCAGCTGGTCAGCCACTGTGTGCACAGAATGCTGGACTGGATGGACCCTTGGTCTGATGCAGCATGGCTCTTTTTATGTTCTCATATTCTTATGGCCATGTCAGGGTAGTGGCCAAGAAAGTTCTTCATTTTATTTTATTTATTTATTTATTTATTATATTTATACCCCGCCTTTTTTCCCTGAAAGGAACCCAAGGCGGCTTACATAATCTTCCTCCTCCTCTCCATTTTATCCTCACAACAACCCTGTGAGGTAGGTTAGGCTGACCGTCAGTGGGCCGGCTCATATGACCAAGGCGGCGAGCAGGGGAGGCACCATGGGGCCGTCTGCGGGGTCTGGCGGGGCACCGCAGATGACCTGCGCCCCGCACGCGTGGGCAGAATGCAGTTGAGCCGGCAGTACCCGCACCGCAGAGAGGGCCTCCCGGCATTACAGGGCAGCAGCTCGGGATGCCCAGAGGGGCCGTCTGCCCCTACACGCCAGAGTGGCCGCAGCTCCAGCCGCTCTGGGCTGCCGCCTCTGTGCAGCCACGGCACGCCCCCGCGGGACAGCCACCCGCTGTTCGCACGGCAGGGTGGCCACACATGGTAGGGGCTTACCCCTCTACCGCCCATGGTCACTTTGCATGCTTCCCATGCGTGGCCGTCCCACGGGGGCGCCCCCGGCCGGCATTCGCACAACACGGGAACCGCGGGGGTTTCTGCTCCCCCGCGGTTCCCGTGTCATGTGAACCGGCCCAGTGACTGACCCAAATCACCCAGTGAGTTTCATGGCCAAGCGGGGACTAGAACCCAGATCTCCCAAGTTCCAGTCCAACACTCTCACCACTACGCCACACACTGGCTCTCATATTTGAGAGAGTGAGGACTTGAGATTTCAAAAATCCGAATGAAGGAGAAAGCAAAATTGAGAAATTCACCCATCCTTACCTAGAACTAGTATTAGAAGAAAATTCTCCCTTGGGTAACATCTTGAGCCAAACACCGCTGAGCATCTGCAAAAATCCTTTCCTCTGCACAGGGCATTCAACCTCACTTGGCTGGAGCCTATTTATTTATTATTTATTTATTTATTATATTTATACCCCGCCTTTTTTCCTGCCAGGAACCCAAGGCGGCTTACATAATCCTCCTCCTCCTCCTCTCCATTTTATTCTCACAACAACCCTGTGAGGTAGGTTAGGCTGAGAGTCAGTGACTGGCCCAGAGTCACCCAGTGAGTTTCATGGTTGAGCGGGGAATAGAACCCGGATCTCCCGAGTCCCAGTCCAACACTCTAACCACTACGCCACACTGGCTATGTGGAATTTGGCACCCATCACTTCCTCCCCAGGGTAGCAATCCCATGAACACTGCAGGTAACCTAAGATAATATGGCAGTCTCTGGTTTGAGGTAGAGATGCTTGTGCTGAACCCCAGGGATGGGGACTCGGACTCCAGGACTCGACTCGTGAGTCGGACTGAGTCCCCCCTCTGACTTGAGTCAGACTCGAGTCCCAATATTTTTAAAGGGACTCGAGACTCGACTCGGGACTCGAGACCAAGGACTCGTGTTCCAAAATCGTGTTCCTCAAATGCAACATGGATAGGTTTTAGGAAGTACAGCAAGTTTATTTTTTAAAATAATTTTCCTAAAATGCAACCTTTCAGACATTTTGGGCTTGGCTGCCTCTGCCTGCCTGTTTGGGGTTCCCAGCCTCCTCTGCCTGTCTGGTTATTTTGGGTTTGTCTGCCTTGTCTGTTCTTGCCAAAATCAGTTGCAGAGTTTTGAAATAAAAAGGCACACTTGTGCCTAGAATTTATTTAAGCCACACATCTGAAATAGCCTTATTTTGCTGGGGAAAACCCCCATTGATTTTAATAGGGACTTGTGGAGTCAGCTTTGGGAGGGACTCGTGACTCGTGAGTCACCATTTTGGACCAAGGACTCGGACTCGGACTCGAGTCCAAAGACTAGGAAGTGGAAGGAAGGACAGGCTACAGGGGAAGAGTACAGGCAGGTAGCACAGAACTGCAGGAATAGTGTCAGGAAGGCTAAAGCTGAGAATGAGCTAAGGTTAGCGAGGAATGCTAAAAGCAACAAAAAAGCTTTCTTCAGATACATGCACAGTAAAAGACAGAAGAAAGAACTGGTGGTTCAACTACGCAATGAGGATGGCAAATTGATAACAGAAGACAAAGAAAAGGCAGAAGTGTTCAATTCCTACTTCGGCTTGGTCTTCTCCCAAAAGAGGGTCTATGACCCCCCTGGCAAACCTGAAGTGCAGACTGAAGGGGCAGAATTGCAGCTTGAGATTGATAGGCAAATGGTCAAGGAGCACCTGATTACTCTGAACGAGTTTAAATCTCCAGGGCCTGATGAGCTGCATCCTAGAGTAATAAAGGAACTGGCAGAAGAACTCGCAGAACCACTGTCTATTATCTTTGAGAAATCATGGAGGACAGGTGAAGTGCCAGACGACTGGAGGAGGGCAAATGTTGTTCCCATCTTCAAAAAGGGCAAGAAGGAGGAACCTGGGAACTATAGGCCAGTCAGTCTGACATCAATCCCCGGGAAGATTTTTGAGCAGATTATAAAGAAGTCAGTCTGCAAGCACCTTGAAAACAATGCAGTGATTACTAGAAGCCAGCATGGATTTGTCAAGAACAAATCCTGTCAGACTAATCTGATCTCATTTTTTGATCGGGTAACCTCCCTTGTGGACTGTGGGAATGCTGTGGACATTATATACCTGGACTTCAGCAAAGCTTTCGACAAAGTGCCTCATGATATCCTGATTAGTAAGCTAGCTAAGAGTGGGCTAGATGGAACAACTATCAGGTGGATCCACAATTGGCTAAAGAATCGGACTCAAAGAGTGCTTATCAATGGTTCCTTCTCAAACTGGGGAGAGGTAACGAGCGGGGTACCACAGGGCTCGGTCCTGGGCCCGGTGCTCTTCAACATTTTTATTAATGACTTGGATGAGGAGGTACAGGGAATGCTTATCAAATTTGCAGATGACACAAAGTTGGGTGGAACAGCTAATACTCTGGAAGACAGAAACAAAATTCAAAGTGACCTCGATAGGCTGGAGCGCTGGGCCGAAAACAACAGAATGAAATTTAACAGGGATAAATGCCAAGTGCTGCACCTAGGGAGAGGAAACCAAATGCAGAGTTACAGAATGGGGGACACTTGGCTCAACAATACTACAAGTGAGAAGGATCTTGGAATTGTGGTAGATCACAAACTGAATATGAGCCAGCAATGCGACGTGGCTGCAAAGAAGGCAAATGCAATTTTGGGCTGTATTAATAGAAGTATAGCTTCCAAATCGCGGGAAGTGATAATTCCCCTTTACTCGGCACTGGTTAGGCCTCATCTTGAGTACTGCGTCCAGTTCTGGGCACCTCACTTTAAGAAGGACATAGACAAACTGGAGAGGGTTCAGAGGAGGGCAACAAGGATGATAAAGGGACTGGAAACAAGGCCCTATGAGGAGAGACTGAAAGAACTGGGCATGTTTAGCCTTCAGAAGAGGAGACTGAGGGGAGATATGATCGCACTCTTCCAGTATTTGAAGGGATGTCACACAGAGGAGGGCAAAGATCTCTTCTCGTTCATCCCAGTTTGCAGGACACGGAATAATGGGCTCAAGTTACAGGAACCTAGATTCCACCTAAACATCAGGAAAAATTTCCTGACTGTCAGAGCAATAAGACAATGGAATCAACTACCTAGGGAGGTGGTGGGCTCTCCCAGTCTGGAGGCATTCAAGGTGCAGCTGGACAGACATCTGTCAGAGATGCTTTGACCTGGATTCCTGCATTGAGCAGGGGGTTGGACTCGATGGCCTTGTAGGCCCCTTCCAACTCTACTTTTCTATGATTCTATGATTCTATGATTCTATGACTCATGACTCGAAACCAAGGACTCTTCAACATCCCTGCAGCTGAACCCTGGGTTGGGTGGCACAGGGACTAGAATGTCAACACATGTGTGCAACCTTGCTGAACAGTGCCAGTCACCTCCAGGTCCTCTTATTAAGGAATGCCACACACTTCTGGTTTCTCAGAGCAAAACATTGACAGTGCGCGCACATCTGCTGCCTCACTACGTATGCATGCACCAACTCTGTGTGGTGCTTCAGTGTGTGCTGTAGGAGCTCGTACATGAATGCTAATATGATTGCGCCTGCCCCAAACACCTTATCATCCAACAACTAAGAGCGGAGAGAGAACTGGGGGGATATTTTGTCGATATTTCATGGGAGATGATATTTTTCTTGACTCAGTAGCACACGGACAAATCTGTTGCTGTTCACAAAATCACTTTAAAGAACATTGCCTGCAGCAAAAGATGAGACATAAATTATTTACGATAATACAATCAGCGGTGAGAGCCCTCATCCAGGGCACTGCTCCAATTAAAAACTAATTGAAAGGCCACATTTTGAATCTGTATGTGATAGGTAAATTGGGTAATCATGCCAATTAATTGATGAATGCACTTAGCTCAAATGAAAACTGGTGAATATGAGATTTTGGTAGAAGTACAGGCAAGGTGGTGGGGGGGGGGGAGAGAGAGAAAGAAAATGGAAAGAAAAAAAGCTCTGGGATGTCAATTGGAGCAAATAAATATTAAGGTAATATGAGTAAACGATCAAAGCAAGCTGTTTTTCCCCCCCATATGCTTCAGTGGAAAGTGCATATCAGAGTGTGCGACGGTGTGGAGCTTGGATTGCCTCTATTGAAGTGGCCGGGGCAGTTCTAAGTGGCACTGCGCTTACAAGCTATCTCTAGATCAGTGTTCTCCAACCTTGGGTCCCCAGATGTTTTTGGCCTACAACTCCCAGCATGCCCCAGACAGAACATCTGGGGACCCAAGATTGGAGAACACTGCTCTAGATGAACTTGGAAGATACAAGTGGAAATTGCAGATAAGCTATTAGTCATGAACTGGTTGGTTCTGTTGGTCAGTAGACAAGCCAATCCTGGATTGGGGGGTACACCCTATCCGGGGTGGCGTTGCACAGTTTCTGAAGGGTCAGGTCTACAGCTTGAGAGGTCTTTTGGACCCAGTACTGCTCCTGGAGTGCCTTTGCCCAGGTTTAGCTGATGCCCCAGCTGTGTCCCTTCCTGGGGAAATTGGATCTGGCCACAATGATTCATGCCATAATCACCTCATGTTTAGATTATTACAATGGGCTCTGTATGGGGATCGAGGAGTGCTTGGAAACTCCAGCTAGTTCAAAATACGGCAGCCAGATTGCTTTCTGGTATGTGCTTTGTAGACCATATAATGCTGGCTTTCAATTTGTTACAAGGCCCAATGTGGTCGGAATATCTGAAAGACCACCTCCTCCTGTATGAACCTGCCTATAATTCATGATCTTCCTCAGAAGACCTATTGTATGTCCCACCACCAAGAGAGGTAAGGTTAGGGCAGGTCCTTCTCTGTGGCAGCACCCTGACTTTGGAGTTCCTTCTGTAAGGAGGTCAGATTGGCTCCCTCTTTGTCTAGCTTTAGGCAAGCCATAAAGCTTATTTCTTCCACCTGATTTTTTTTTTTTGTTCCATCTCATGGGTTTTAATCTCTGGTTTCTTTTAAGATGATTTGTTCTGTTCTTAATCGGTTTGGTCCATTTCGGAAATAAATACATAAAGAAATAAAGTTTCGAGGCAGTTTGCTCCATCACTGGGGAGTAAGGAGAAATTCATTTCAGTTTGTTTTTGATCAGGATTTACCCAGTTCACACTTTCCAGATCGAACATGGACTTGGACACAATCCGGGGTCAAAGTCCATACATTTCCGAGGTTGCAATGTGATTTGTGGGCCAAAAGAATTGCACTCCACAGCATACATACATTTGAAAAATGCACATGAAAAAAATGCATACTTTTGAAAAATGTGCCCATGCATGCTTTAATCAATGGGAGAAGAATGCCTATGTTTCAAAGATGCACACAATTGATGCATACAGTTTTGAAAAATATGTATGAAAATATGCATTGATTTTTTGATTGATTGCATTGATTGATGCATTGATGCATTGATTGATTGATGAAAATATGCATTGATTATGAGAGCCAGTGCAGCGTAGTGGTGAGACTGTTGGACTGGCAAAATTACAAAAAGAAAATTATATAAAGAGGAAATTGTACAAAATTGTGTAGACTCTAGTGATGGGTCCATAAGTGACTGTGGAGGCCAATTCTAGATCCACACAGCTTCCCACAGTGAGGACGCAGCAGGTTACCAGATGGAAGATGGTCCTGTAAAGGATTCGTTTGACGTGCTTTTCCCTTAGCATGTTTCTCCCTTTCACCTTGCACTTGGGCTTCTTCAAAGTCCATAGAAACTTTGTGAAAGGCCAACCTCCAGTTAGATCATTCATGGGCCAGAGCTTCCCAGTTCTTGATGTTTAGATTGCATTTTTTTAGATTAGCATTAAGAACATCTTTAAACCTCTTATACTGACCACCGATATTCCGCTTTCCATCCTTGAGTTGGGAATAAAGTAACTGCTTTGGAAGATGGCAGTCAGACATTCAAACAACATGACCGGTCCATTGAAGTTGGCGTTGAAGGATCATTTTTTCAATGCTAGTAGCTGCTGGTACAATTACAATTGTGAGGGTGCTATTGTGCTTGTGGGATTCCTGTAGGTATCTGGTTGGCCACTGTGGGAAACAGGATGCTGGGCTAGGTAGTCATTTGGTCTGATCCAGCATGGCTCATCTTATGTTCTTGTTGCACTCAGATCTATCAGGTTCATGTTCACAAAAAAGAATACGGTACTATGGCATATTAAAGGCTCAAATGTTATTGTGGCATTGAGGTCCTTCGTGAACTTTATGGATTTCCAGCTCATCTTCATTTAATCAGGTTAAATTCCAGAAGAATAACTATGTTAGCCTGTTGTATCTTCTAGAATTTGACTCTTTGAAAGGTTCTGGATGCAGCAAGATGAAATGGAAGTCCATCAGCCTCATGAAGTCATTTGATGCCACAGGAAATTTGTTAATCGTCACTGTGAGAATGGAGATTTTGTTAGGTTGTTGTTGTTTTTTTTTGTCAAAACAAGTTAACATGATTATCTTTCTAGAATACACTATGAGTATGCTGGAAAAAGAAAAAGCAGTTTAATTTAAAGTGAAACTAGATCATAGAAAGCCATCAAGAAGTCAGCCAGCCAGTTCAGTGAATAATGTCCATGGGTCTGTCAACTCACTGTGTATTGTATAAATATTAAACTTCACAATATTTGAATTTGCAATATGAGTCAGAAAGCACTATTCCTTGTTTGAACCTCATCGACCATTTATTTATGTTATATTTTCAGCAATGCTAGGGGATCCATTCTCCATTGAAGACAGTATCGTGTTGGCCAGAATTAAATGACTGGCAAGTAATCTCTTGTATTAAGTATCAGCCTGTTCAGTTAGCACACAAAATGAGAAAATAGAATCTCCCTTTATTAAATACATTATCTAAAGAGCGTGTTCTTGGTTCCTACCATCCCTCAGTCAGCTTCAGGTCATTAGAAAGTTGACAACGTCTCTTGCTTTCACTTCCGTATTCTTCCGATAAACTGAAGCTTCCCTTGTCACACTAGACTTCATGTACGTGTGTACGTATGCATATAATTATGTATTGTTGAAAGATTGCACGCGTATGAGAAGAAAATGAAGAGCCAGACACAGAAATATGGTTTCAAATCAGGGCCACATTTATTAAAACAAAGATCTGTGAAGGGAGAAGTGTGGTTCTAATCTAAACTGGCCATTGGCCGGTGAAAAAAGTTTGGATGAAAGCATCCTAACCGGAGCGGTGGCGCCTTGACTCGCTGCCCTCCAGTTGCACTCCATGTGGAGCTGGAGGGCCTTACCGGTGTCCCCTCCCATCGGCACCGCAAGACAACCAGTGTAGATGAGAAGGGTAGACCCCAAAGGTGGCCCAATCTCCCTCATGCTAGGCTGCATGACATTAGCAAGGGAAGCCTCGGCTTGTTGAAAGGTGCCACTGGATGATCACCGGAACCCTAGCCCCCACTGCCTATTTCCGCACTTCCCGCAATACGTGACCGAATTAAATAATCCCAATTGAAACGAGTCAAAGTAGAAAAATTAAGAAATCCCACCCTGACTCACAGTGTAGAGCAGGTGAAACTCGCCCATTGCCTCCGGCCAATTAAGACAACGAGCCAAAAAATTCCTACTCAGCCCCCTAAAGGGCGACCAGAGGAGCCTACTCACTGCTGACATGGTGGGAAGGGAAGGAGCCAAAAGTGGAAGAGGCAGAGGGCGGGGAGACTGGCCCTTCAATGGAGGTCCTCCTAGCTCCCCGCCCGGTGAAGCCCATTGGCTGCAAATTATGGCCTGATTGTGGTCTCACTGCCTCCCCATCCTTCCCCCACGTGCAAACCTCTCCCCAGCAACAGCTAGGCGTGGCCGGTGGGAGGTAAATCTGTCAATTTGGGTTTCTCATTTTACCAAACTTACATCCACTTCATTCCATTTCACGATCGGTTAGCATTTTTTAAAACAAACAAACAAACAAACAAACAAACATCTGCATGAAAATTCATACCCACTTTAATGGCCATGCCTTCTAATATAGACATGTTTGTGAACCATTTTGCCAAATATATGCATTTGGGCAAGCAATTTCCTTTAATGCAATGCATTTATGTGTATTATTTTACCCAGTAAATTAATTGTTATGTGCGCTTTCCCCCTATGTGCTCTTTCATACTCATGTTTTGATTGGAGAACTGCATCATAATTAAGTGCCAATACTGAAGGATTTCATCTTGGTCTGGGAATTTCTCCCTCAGCCCTGTGTGTGTGTGTGTGTGTGTGTGTACATGTTCTGTACACCCCCATCAGAACAGGAGGGCATGCTGCACAAGAGCATCATATGAAAGCTGATATAAATAAATACATGAAATCAACATGAAATACTTTAAAATTCTCATCTCATTCCTCTTCACAACGACCCTGTGAAGGTAAGCTAGGCAAAGGAGTAGCAATTTGCCCAGAGCACCGAGTAAATTTCACTCTTAAGCAGGGATTTGTGCCTAGGCCTCTGATATAGCAACTAAAGAGGCCTGTGTGTAGCCTGAAATCTTTTGAGGGGGGGGGCGCCAAGGAGGCAGGGGATCGCTGAAGAACAGCCAGAACATAGAAACATGTGGCACAATAAAACTATGTTTTTAATCTATTGGTTTTAATGATTGTTTTAACTAAGTTTATTTTAAACTTGGTTTTTCTTACTGTTAGGAACCTTGAGAACCATTTTGCATGGAGGAAAGGCGGGGTATAAATCAAATACATTCAGTAATACCTTGGATTCCAAGTAACTTGGTTTCAGAGCATTTTGCAAGACAAGCAAATTTTTAAATATTTATTTAATTTTTCTTTTACTTGATATACAAGCGACGTCTTGCAATACAAGTACTGTAGTACGGCTTAAATTAAAAATCTCTGTACACATTTTTTTGGGGGGGATTTCGTTTTGATATAAGAGTGTTTTGGATTACAAGCTCGTTTCCGGAACGAATTATGCTCTCAGTCCAAGGCATGACTGTACATATGTTTAAAGTTATTTAGGATGCAAACATCCGATGCATGACTGGCTGGGGGAATGCTGGGATTGTAGTACTTTTTCTCTCCAAACTTGCATAGGATTGCACCCTTAATGTGATTATTTCTTAGTGGGCAATTGGATAGAATCCTACCTGCTTTCCATTATATCTTTACAAGTAAGTGGGTAGAGACTTTTTAAAAGGAAAGCTGAACATTCTGAAAGGAGGCCTGGGCTAACTTCCAGAGCAGCGGCAGGTCCACTGTGGCTACAGCCCTAAAACCAAACGCTCTGCACTCAACTCTCTATGCTTGATCACTTGTGATTCTTAGCTATGCCTTTTGCCTAGGCCGTTTGCTCAAACGCAGTGCTCTCGGCACACAGATATGCCAGTCCTGCAATGCCTCTAACCCTGAGGCCTGATGCCATTAGAGATTTGAACTGTTAGTGCTCAGCTTTTCCATTGCCTTGAGCCAGGCTGAAGGCTTGTTTTTGTCTATCAGCCCCTTGGCTTGCTAACTGCAGTAGAAGGAAACTGACTCACCAAAGGCTGAGTGATGATGAGCTTTCGCAGCAAAGCCAAAACAGCAAATAAGAGCAGTGGGTAGTTTCTGCTCTTCCTTTGGCAGATGATGTGTTGCCAACATCATAGCTTCATTTTTCATGGGAGAGGGGGGGGGAATCGGAGAGGGGGAAAAATTAAACTGGGGTTAAATTGTGACAAAAGTCATGGAAAGAAGTAGAGCCCCATAGTACGAAAGGCTTGGACATAGAGGGAGTTTAGGAAGCTGCTGGAACATAGTATGAAGTAGATCTTGGTTTCATCTGCTTGATTTCTGTAGCTCTTTATGGCCCTTGGGGTGCAATCCTCTGGGGATACCCATAGCCCTCCTGAACCCAGAGGATTATGGGCATCCTATGCAGGATGGGAGGAGCATGGAGAGGAAGGTCGCCTCCGCGCTCCTCCTACCCTGCAAAGCAGCTAGACAGTCCAATTTCAGAGCGGAAGGGAAGGAGGCTGAGGCGTTGCTAGGATACCTAGTATCTTGGCCGCATCGGTCTCCTCCCCTCCCCACCCTCTAAATCTCCTCTCCGAGGTTGCTTTTGCAACCTTGGAGAAGCAGCCGGCATGGTTCATTCTGTGCAAGCTCTGACGTTGGAGCAGTTTTCCGTCATCGGAGCTGGGGACTCAAAAAAATCCTATGGCCCGGCCGTTAGACACTATCTAAGGGCCATAGGATTGCACCATTTCCTATATTATATTATTTTATATATTATATTACTTTATATCTATCCAGTTCCTTAATGCTTTTATTTGCCTTGTTATATTTGTATCCACTGTATATGTATTGGGTTTTTATCTATTTATTGGCTCCGTTTGCTTTATTATTTCTTTATTGATAGTTGTTACATTGAGTATTGTGCCTCAATAAACTGTTTAGTTCGTTTCAGTTATGACCTCGATTTTTTTTGGGGGGGGTCCTTCTTATTGGTTCAGCCTTGCCCACAGGGTGCAATTTCAGACCTAGATTTACACTGAAGAGATGTGAATATATATCCATGGGTATACTGGGGGCTGCAATAAGCATACTGGTGATGTCCTTGTAGGGTGGCCGCTTATTCAGCACCACAAAAGGAGGAGAAAAGAAGAAACAGATTTGCATAACATTTACACATGCTAATTTATATATATATATAGACGCAAATTTGGAAATGACGACTATAATTTAAATAGAAATACATTGCACCATAGTGTGGGAGATGGTGGTGAACTATGCTCCTCCTGCTCAGCCTGCTTTCCGTTGATGGGAAAATTCAAGGTCCCTGCTTTCTTGTGGTTCTTAATAGGCTGGAGAACCCTTCAAATAGAGGACTGTCCTCTGTACAGTAGGCCACATGGCCACCCAAAATGTCCTTCTCATTTTTCCCCATTGGTGTGTGAGGCATGGAGAGATTGTTCATACATGGTTCATCAATGGAAGTACCACCCAGAAGGCTTACTATCTGTATGTGCGGGTGGAGGGAGATGTGGAATGAAAGATTATTACTCTCATTATTTAAGCTTATTATTCTCCTCTCGATAGAAAACTATATCCAGAGCAGCTACCAAAAATACAAAATGAACCGAAGCAGTAATAGGATTAGAAACTAACAGTGTAAAAATAACCAGATAGAAAAGCAGCTTTAAAAAGGGAAGAATAAAACCAGCCTGTAGTCAGGAAGGCATGTAAGAAGAGACCCATTTTCACCCTACTGATGGAAGGCAACTAAAGATATCTCCTGGTAGAGTTCCTTGGCCAGCGTATTTGGCAAATGGCATGCCACCAAAGAACAGCTCCGCTCAATGCCCGCGTAGAGCTTGCCTCCATCAGTGGGATTGCATGAAGGAAGGTGGCATCACAGAGCTTTCAAAAGGATGGGGAAGAACATAACATTGGGAGTTGTAGGTTTTCCATAAAGCAACCTTCCCCAACCTGCTGCCATCCAGGTGTGATGGACTGCAACTCCCATCATCCCCAAGTGAACTGGGAATCCGTTCCCACCTTGGATTTTGATCTGAGCCAGAGAAGAATTTGGGCAGTTGTGATGACTGCTTTGTCTTTGAGCCGAGGATGACGAGCACATGACGCTTGTTTCCATTTCCAAGCCTGGTAAACTTCGCCAAAATCTCTAACAGAAAGGTAATCTGATTGACAACATCTTGAAATGAACCGTGAAGATGGGATGAAGGAGCACTAGAGGCCTTGATGACTGTGCTGTGCCTTTAAGTGATTAGTTTCATCCGTGGATGTGTGACCGTAGCTATACACCCGCAAGCAGACCTTTGAGATTGTATCACCTCAGGCACAGAAGAGTCGGTCCATGCATCCAGCTGCAGAAAAGCACTGGGATGGATCCAGACTAAGTTAATTGCACTTAGCTCCCATTGAAAGCAATGGAACTTAAGATGATTCATGACTACCTTGGTTCGTTGATTTCAATAGGACTAAGTGCACCTAACTTAATCTGGCTCAAACCCAGTGACTTGGATCCCAAGGCACTCCTTCGTTCATGTAAGGGGGAGTGGTTTCTGTCAACTTCCCCACTCCATATCCAGCTCCTCACACAATATCTCACACTATCTCAGATGGTTGCCCAACAACCAGGATCAGATGCAGGGGGGGGGGGAGAGGACTGCAGGGGGCAGCAGAGGTCAGTGGGAGCCCCCTACTCTGAACTCTGTGCCTTTCGTGAGAGGAGGGTCACAATTCAAGCCATTATGTTTCTGAAATGATGTGATATGAAAGCTCTGTCTGTGACGTTTGATGGCTCAATTCACACGCGGAAGTCATCACCACTCGATGTTGCAGTCAGGTGGTGAAAATGCATAAGTGTCCAATAATCAGATCTGGAGAAATCAAACAATGTATATATTACGGGGCGGGCTTGCTTCTGAGCTCCGAGTTCAGCAGAGAAGTCCATCATTAAATCAGGAGTCAGATAATCCGCTTATTCAGATGGAAAGAGACTTCATGGATAATTAATGTAGCCTTCAGGTGGCAAGGTGTCAAAGTTGGGGAATGAGGGATAAAGAGATAAAATGGGATAACAGAAAGTGTGGTCCTTTTCGACAGGCCGGGAACAGAGCCTGTCAAATTTGGTTGCTGTCTTTATTTGATAATTGTGAGGAGCTGGGATGGGAAAAAAATCAAGTCTAACCCAGAGCAGGAGAATGAGTGTTTCAACTGATAAGGGTAGATAATGCAAAAGGGAACTATGAGCACTGATGACTCCACTACATCATGTTTACCTTCAGCCCAGTGAACTGAAGGAAAAGGCTGCCCCCTCACCAGTGGAGTGAAGTCCATTAATTTTGATCTCGGGATGAGGAAGATTGCTCTGCTCTCAGCATTTTTTCCACTTCCTTTCTTCTGACTTAAATCAAAGCGGGGTTATTTTGCACAGCACTGCACATTTTTGAGATTTAGAGAGATGGCCAACTGGCTTTCTCATTTGGATCCTATGTATCTACATGTTTCCAGGTGCCACACGCATCCCTCTCAAAGTTCATTTATTTATTTGTTATATTTTTAAATCACCCATCTGGCTGGCCACCCGGCCACCCTGGGTGATGTACAACAGAATAAAATACAATAAAACACCATTAAAACACAATTAAAACACCATTAAAACAACCACAATTAAAACGATATACCGTAAAAGTTTTTTTAAAAAAAATCCTAACCCATCCCATATTCCCGCCTGAAGAACCATGTTTTTAAAGCCCGGCGGAAGCTCATCAAGGAGGGGGCATGGCGAAGGTCACTGGGGAGGGAGTTCCATAACTTGGGGGCCGCACAGAAAAGGCCCTCTTCCTAGTCCCCACCAGCCTGGCTGCTCTGGCTGATGGGCAAGAAGGCCATCCATGGCAGATCTTGTTGAGAGGCCTACTTGATGTTGCTGGAGGCGCTCCTTGAGATAGACTGGACCGGAGCCGTATAGGTGTACAAGGTCTTTGTGTACGCCCCTTCCCAGCAGTCAGGGGGCTCAGCCTCTGCCTCCTTGGTGGGGCCTCCAATTGCCACCAAATGTCAGCTTTGAAGTGACATTCAAAGCCATTTTAACGGAGGAGGCTGGTGACGCCAATGTCAGCGGGGCTGCATATCCACTCCCGATTTCATTATGACGTTTAAAGGAGCTATCCATGGTGCTGAACCCTATGCTCAAAAAGGTTTGACACCATGGATAGCTTCTTAAAAATTTGGAGTAAAATCTGGAGTGGATACGCAGCCCCATTGACATTGGAGTCACCAGCCTCCACTGCATTTCATTATTTTGTTATTTATTTATATACTGTACATCTAAACTGCCCAAAATCCTAAGTTCCCTTGGGAGTGTACAATACATTAAAAGCATAAAATACAAAACATTAAAAACAAAAGCTAAAAACAACAAAGAATAAAAATGAGATATATAATATATATATTTTTAGGTTCCTACTTGTACAAGGAAATATATCTAATAGTTCTGAGGGAAGCAAAATGAGTTTTGATGAGATATAGTGAAATTTCTTGGGGGGGGGTCTGTGCTCCTCACACATCCTGAGGTTGCCTTTGAATTTTACCTCAAGAGAGCTTCAGGACAAATTTGGTGGTTCCGGCTAGGACAAAACACTCAAGGGATTCCAAGGTAATCTAAAAGAGACAGTGAAATTCCTCAGATGTGTTTCATATATTTATTGTATTTATTTACAATATTTGTCTATGGCACCCAATGTTCTCTGGGTGGCTCACAATAAAAATAATATTTAAAATACCAAGCGATCTCTACTGTGTGTCACAGCAGGAGTACAGAAAACATGAAGGCTTTGTGTATTTTGCACATTCAGAATTACACGGCACAAGAACAGGATTTAGTATTAGGAGGACAGAATTCAGCTTTCTGTTTTTTAAATAAAGCAAGTGACTAGTCCTTATGGCTGTGGAGAAATGTCAGTGCCAGAGTAAGACTCTCATGTTTTGAATTTCAGGCTTCAACCTATGGGCACTTACTTGAGAATAAGCCTCATAGGATTTACTTCCAAGGAAACTTTCATAGGGTTGGGCTGCTCTGCACAGCTGCTTTCTCTTGCTCATGGTGAACAGACACAGAGCAAATTCTGAAGGTTTCCGCTACTGTACTTTTTGCATACTAGTTTGAGGTGCAGAACATGGCTTTTTAAAAAGTGCAGAGTAAGCCTGGGGCTGGACTTTGCAGAGTATGCACAGTACACATAACGTATTTGCAGGTACTGTCTTCCCAACCTTCTGGACCCCAACCTACACTGGGGTTGTCACACCCCACCCCTCATAGGGCCTCAAGCTTGCCCTCCTTTTGTGGAGCTATGGGTGGGTGCACTTCTTGCACCTAGTTCAGAAACTTCAATTGGTGCAAAATATGGCAGCCAGATTGGTCACCGGTACATCT
Organism: Shinisaurus crocodilurus; assembly: GCA_021292165.1. Taxonomy (NCBI): domain Eukaryota; kingdom Metazoa; phylum Chordata; class Lepidosauria; order Squamata; family Shinisauridae; genus Shinisaurus; species Shinisaurus crocodilurus. The sequence continues at coordinate 215,543,804 of CM037880.1, read as the reverse complement.
AGAGGTGCCCATATTACACCAGCTTTAAAAGCATTACACTGGCTGCCAATCAGTTTCCGGGAGAAGTATAATGTGTTGGTTATTACCTTTAAAGCCCTACATGGTTTGGGTCCGGGTTACCTGCAGGATCGCCTTCTCCCGTAAAATCCGCCCCGCACACTCAGGTCCTCTGGGAGGAATTTACTCCAGTCAGCCAAGACTAGGCTGGCGGGTACTACCCAGAGGACCTTCTCTTCTGCTGCTCCCAGACTGTGGAATGGCCTGTCGGAGGATGCTTGTCAACTAGATAGTCTCTTGGCTTTTAAAAAGGCCATAAAGACTGACCTCTTCTGACAGGCCTACCCAGTGGAATTTTAAGAGTTTTTAGGATACTTTTAAAGGTTTTAAAGAATATTTTAATAATATTTACTATGTTTTTAACTAGTTATGTATTTTATATTTATGGTTGTTCCCCGCCTCGATCTGAGTGGAGAGGCGGGTAAGAAATGAAATTTTATTATTGTTGTTGATTATTATTATTATTATTATTATTATTATTAAATAAGGTTGGGGGTTTCTCTTCCTCTAACCCTTACCCTTACAGACATCTCACACTGACTTTGGGATGTCAATTATCCCTATCTTATACTTCTTTGACCAGCTATAAAGCACAGCTTCCCACACTGGTTTCTACAATAAGCCAAGTAAAGTTTATTTTAAAATACAACAGTTTCTGGAAATAAGTTTCATATGTAAGTTTCCGTCAATATTCAGTAATTTTCTATTTTATTCGATTACCAATTAGCCCTCAACATCTGTTCCCAAAATATCAGTCCCTGTACTCTCTAGCTAGTCTCCTAACAATCCTAATATAATTGCTCAACTCTCTCCAGTCAGCTCTACAGACTCCCAAACAGCACTCCAGCACTTCTCACTCATAGGGATGTATCCGTGTCTTGGGGGGTGGGTGGGCTGAAAGCAGGCCGAAATTGGCCCCCTTGGCCCCCTCAAGACTCCCGCGACTTACCTGGCTGCCGCTCGCTCCAAGACACGCCGGGGAAAAGAGCTTCTGGTCCCCGGCATGTCTTTTTCCGGTTCCCTGGTGCTGCGTTCTTCGTGTAAATACCAGGGCAACCCAGCTTGAAATGGCCACGATTTGCTATTTGTGGCCATTTTAAGCTGGGTTGCCCTGGTTTTTATGCTAAAAATGCAGGGAACCAGGGAACCGGAAGTGACGCGATAGGGGACGGCAAGCGCGGCAAGATCGGCGAGTGCGGCAAGGAGGTTTGGGGTGCAGTGTCATCAGTATGTAGATGACACGCAGCTCTACCTCTCTTTTAAATCCTCACCGAGGTTGGCCGTTGAGACCCTGTCCAAGTGCCTGGAGTCAGTGGGTGGCTGGATGGGAAGGAATATGCTGAAGCTGAACCCTGACAAGACCGAGGTACTTCTGGTGGGGGACAAGGGGAGGTTAGGGGATGTTGACCTGGTGCTGAATGGGGTACATCTACCCCTGAAGGACCAGGTCCGCAGCTTGGGGTTCATTCTAGACTCCCAGCTGTCCATGGAGGCTCAGGTGGCAGCTGTGAGCCGGGCAGCGCTGTATCAACTCCATCTGATACGGCAGCTGCGCCCCTACCTTCCTAATCATCTGCTCCCTTCAGTGGTTCATGCCTTGGTCTCCTCTCGCCTAGACTACTGTAATGCGCTCTACGTGGGGTTATCCTTGAAGACGGTTCGGAAGCTACAACTGGTACAGAACGCGGCGGCTCGCCTGGTTAAAGGCAGCCGCCGGCGGGATCACATCACGCCAGTGCTTAATGAGTTGCACTGGCTACCAGTTGCTTGCCGAGCTGAATTCAAGGTGTTGGCTTTGACCTTTAAAACCCTATATGGCTCCGGTCCAGTCTATCTCAAGGAGCGTCTCCAGCAACACCAAGTGGGCCGCTCAACAAGATCTGCCACAGACGGCCTTCTCCTTGTCCCTTCAGCCAGAGCAGCTAGACTGGTCGGGACGAGGAAGAGGGCTTTCTCTGTGGCAGCCCCCGTACTATGGAACTCTCTCCCAAGTGACCTCCGCCATGCCCCCTCTCTGCTGAGCTTCCGCCGCTCATTAAAAACTTGGTTATTCAGGCGGGAATATGGGGTGGGCTAAGATTTTAAAATTTTATACTGTTTTAATGTATTTTAATGGAGAAAAATGTTTTAATGTATTTTGTTCTGTTTTATTTTCTGTACATCGCCCAGGGTGGCCGGTTTGCCGGCCAGATGGGCGATAGATAAATGCAAATAATAATAAAATAATAAATAACATAACATCACAGGGGTGTGTATCACTGCTAGAGTTGTGTGAATCAGCAAAATGCGAGCTTGCTGAAATTCTCCGAATTCCATCTTTTAAAAAATATATCTTTCAGGACCCCTTCCTGCTGGCTGCATTACATTTACAGCACAAACCTTTCTCTTCTCTGCTATACGTTTAAATGTCATGCAACAGCCCTTTTTGGACTTGTTCTGCTTTGTGGTTTTTTTTTGTTTGTTTTGCAAGTAAAGTACACTGTCAGCATCATTAAAGGACATGGTTTTCATGTTGTATGCTCTGCACTTTCTTTAGTGGCAGTAAATATTCAGAGTAAAAAGGAGAAAGGCAAGGATATATAAAGGAAGAAGATTCTGGTGCATGCAGTAAGACCTGGAACTGGAATTCTTAAAGCCACTGGGGAGCCCCCTCAGCAGAAATGGTGAGTTCTCACTGCTGGGTAGAGTTACCGTCCCTCAGGAATCAGCTGGAAGTTTTGAGGTTTTAGCTTCCTTCTTGGAAAGAAGGAGGAAAGAGTTAAAACTCAGAGTGAGGAGCCAGAATTGGGGGTGGGGACCAATTTTCCACAGGGCTCACTCCAAGCTTCCTTCTTTACTCTTACATTAACTGTAGCCCATTTTCTGGCATGTTTTTCCAGACTCCATTATCTCTCATTCAGTGGAGGCTGGTGACTCCAGTGTCAACGGGACCGCTCCAGATTTCACTCTGAACTTTTAAGGAGCTATCCATGGTGCTGAATCTAAATTTTTTTGGGGGGGCTGCTGTTCAGCACAATGGACAGCCCCTTTAAAGTTCAGAATACATTCCAAAGGGGATATGCAACCCCACTGACACTCGACACACCAGCCTCCACTGTGCTCACTTCTTGTGGGAGTGTCTGAGAGGGAGGCACCAATATTTAGGCATAATGACTCTGTTAGAAAGAGGGGGAAAGAGGGAAAGAGAAGCCTGCACTGGGGAACACTTAGAACAGAGGTGCACAACCTCGGGCCTGGAACCCAAATCCAGCCCTCTAGTGTTCGCCAGGAGGCCACACCCCCTTTCCCTTTACCAACCCCCTTTCCTCTTTGTTTGGTGGCTTCCTGGCTTTTTTTGCGCTTGCCCATCCCCCATCCTAAAAAGGTTGAAATGCCTCTCCTAAGCCGTGGCGGCTGGTGGCGGCAGTGTCAGCGGGGCCCTGTATCCGCTCCAGATTTCACTCTGAACTTTTAAGACGCTATCCATGGTGCCGAACCTATTTTGGGGATCAGGTTCAGCACCATGGATAGCCCCCCTTAAAAGTTCGGAGTAAAATCCGGAGCAGATACACAGCCCCACTGACATTGGGGCCACCAGCCGCCACTGCTCCTAAGGCTTAATAATTACAGGTAGTAAGAATGTATGTTTTGCCCCCTCCTGCCACTGGAATGCAGCCCCGAGAGTGTCTCTGTGAAATGGGAATTTAACCTCTGACTGAAAGAGGGTTTGTACCCTTGTATTATAAGAGCTGCAGCTAGAGTATACAGCATCCGAGCATTTGTCCGTCCTGACCAGGAATACCTATTTTGACGACAGCAGCTTAGCAGGATCCTGGTGAAAATATGTCTTTCCCAGACTCTCTACCTGTGATCCTTCTCAACTGCAGATGCACTCAAAGCCTGTGGTCTGCTACCGAGGTATGGTCCCTTCCTGTGAAGAACAGACTTCAAATTTCATTAAAATATAACCAAACACCTCTAGACTCCACCCTTGCTGCACAAACGGTTACCTTTGAACCTCCACCCCCTGAAGTCATCATCATCAAGCGATCACTCGTGATCGAGTAAGATTGTCTTCCGGGATAAAAGGAGGAGATTCTAAAGAAGATTGTGTAGACTCTAGCGATGGGTCCGTAAGTGACTGTGGAGGCCAATTCTAGATCCACACAGCTTCCCACAGTGAGGACACAGGTTACCAGATAGAAGATGGTCCTGTAAAGGGATTCATTTGACGTGCTTTTCGCTTAGCACGTTTCTCCCTTTCACCTTGCACTCGGGCTTCTTCAAAGTCCATGGAACCTTTGTGAAAGGCCAACCTCCATTTAGATCGTTCATGGGCCAGAGCTTCCCAGTTTTCGATGTTTATATTGCATTTTTTTAGATTAGCCTTATGAACATCTTTAAACCTCTTATATTGACCACCGATATTCCGCTTTCCATCCTTGAGTTGGGAGTAAAGTAACTGCTTTGGGAGACGGCAGTCAGGCATTCGAACAACATGACCGGTCCACTGAAGTTGGCGTTGAAGGATCATTTTTTCAATGCTAGTAGTCTTTGCTTCTTCCAGTACACTGACATTTGTTCGCCTATCTTCCCAAGTAATTTGCAGGATTTTCCGGAGGCAACGTTGATGAAACCTTTCAAGGAGGTGGAAGTGACGTTTATAGATAGTCCATGTTTCGCAGGCATACAATAAAGTTGGTAATACAATGGCTTCATAAACCAGTGTTTTGGTCTTCTTACAAATATCCCGATCCTCGAACACTCTATGTTTCATTCGAGAAAATGCGGCACTTGCGGAGCTCAGACGATGCTGGATTTCACTGTCGATGTTAGCTGTAACAGAAAGATAGCTGCCAAGATAGAGAAAATGATCGACATTTTCCAGTATTGTCCCGCCAAGCTGGATAGATGGCATCACCAAAGGATTGGCTTGCACTTGCTGATGAAGCACTTTGGTTTTTTTGATGTTAAGTGAGAGACCAAGTTTTTCGTATGCTTTTGCAAAAGCATTTAGGATAGTTTGGAGATCATCCTCTGAATGTGCGGAGACCACATTATCATCAGCATACTGAAGTTCCACAACGGAGGTTGTAATTACCTTACTTTTTGCTTTCAGCCTGCTGAGATTAAAAAGCTTTCCATCTGTTCGATATATAATTCCCACACCGGTGGGAAGTTTCCCCTCGACAAGATGTAAAACCATGGCGATGAAAATGGCAAATAATGTTGGGGCGATAACACATCCCTGTTTAACACCTGATCCCACTTTAAATGGAGCACCATGAGAGCCGTTGTTGTCCAAAACCGTTGCCGTCATGTTGTCATGGAGAAGTCGCAAGATATTCACAAATTTATTGGGGCATCCAATTTTCATAAGGATAGTCCAGAGAGCTGTACGGTCTACAGTATCAAAGGCCTTAGCCAAATCGATAAATGCCATATAAAGGGGTTGATTTTGCTCCCGGCATTTTTCTTGGAGCTGACGTGCAGTAAAAATCATGTCTACTGTCCCTCTAGAGGGGCGGAAACCATATTGAGTTTCAGGGAGGATCTCTTCTGAAATAGATAGAAGACGGTTTGCGAGAATCCTAGCAAATATTTTACCTGCGGTTGCTAAGAGAGAAATGCCCCGATAGTTTCCACAGTCTGTTCTATCACCCTTCTTAAAGAGGGTGATAATTATGGCATCCCTGAAGTCTTCTGGGATCTCTTCTCTTATCCAGATTTTTTCGATGAGTTTATGAAGATGTTGTACAAGTTCGGGCCCCCCTTCTTTAAAGATTTCAGCAGGAATCCCATCTGGTCCACTAGCTTTGTTGTTCTTCATTTGATTAATGGCTTTTTTTACTTCATCCAAAGTGGGGAGTATTGCAAGTTCCTCTTTAATTTGTTTTTGCGGGATTTGCGAAAAAATCTCATTATCCACCTTAGACTTACGATTTAAAAGGTCATAATAATGCTCTTTCCAACGCAGTGCAATAGACTCTTTGTCTTTTAAGAGTTTGGTGCCATCTTTTGATTGTAAAGGGTTTGTACCATAGGTTTTTGGTCCATAAATGGCCCTTGTGGCCTTAAAAAAGCCCCGTGCATCATGAGATTCTGCAAGTTGTTGAATTTCTTCAGCTTTTTTTTTCCACCAAGCGTTCTTAAGTTCTCTTGTTCTTCTTTGGACCTCAGCCTTTGCGCTAGCAGTAGGTTTTTTTCTTGGCAGCGCAGTTAATATCATTTTGCCATATTTGGAAGGCTTTCCTTTTTTGGTCAATTATATATTTAATCTCATTGTCATTTTCATCAAACCAATCCTGATGTTTCTTAGTTTCATATCCAATAGTTTGTTCACAAGCTGCAATAATGGAGGTTTTCAGCTTAGACCAATGGTCCTCAATGTTGTCAGGAGGTTCCGTAGGTAGATGTTCCTTAAGAAGTGATTGAAGACGAGTTTGCTTAATAGGATCTTGAAGGACTTGGATGTTCATTTTACGCCTTGGTTTCCTTCCTTGAAGCCTACGTTGGGGAGCAATGTTGATAACCATTGTGGACCGGATTAGTCGGTGGTCTGTCCAGCAATCGTCGGCACTCACCATGGCCCTAGTAAGAAGTACATCGCGGCGATCTCTAACACGGACAATTACATAATCCAGAAGATGCCAGTGCTTTGACCGTGGGTGCTGCCATGATGTTTTAAACTTATTCTTTTGTCGAAAGAGCGTGTTTGTGATAGCGAGATTATGCTCTGCACATATAGACAAAAGTAAGAGTCCGTTCGGGTTGCTATTACCAACTCCGTCTTTTCCAATAGTTTCTGGCCATAAATCAAAGTCACGCCCGACTCTTGCGTTAAAATCGCCCAGGAGGATAATTTTATCCTCCTTAGGTATCTCTGACAGGAGAGTGTCCAACTGGCTGTAAAAACTTTCCTTAATGTCATCATCAGCATCTAATGTTGGTGCATAAGCGCTCAAAATAGTTACCTGTTGGTTATTGGCGAGCTTTAATCGAAGAGTTATCAGGCGTTCGTTAATGCCAGTAGGAACTTCTGACAAAGAGTTCACTAGTTCATTTTTGATGGCAAAGCCTACACCATGTATTCGTCGGTCCTGCTCAGGTAGTCCTTTCCAGAAGAAGGTATAACCTCCTTTTTCTTCTTTCAGCTGTCCCTCTCCTGCCCTTCGAGTTTCTTGAAGTGCTGCTATGTCAATTTTAAACCGTCTCAGCTCCCTTGCAATAATAGCAGTCCTACGCTCAGGGCGTTCACTATCTATGTTATCCAGCAATGTCCGTATATTCCATGTTCCAAAATTCAAATGTCTTTTTCGACCGCTAAAATGGTGACCCCACTGGACGCGGTAATCCAGTCAGGGGAGAAAGAGGTAGACTATGTTTAGGGCACCTTTTCTAGCCCCCTCCCCATACGGGGTGAGCAGAGTGGATCCTAAATAGGGCTGCTCAGTCATGGATACAGCTGCCGAGCTGCTCGACTACCTCGTTCCTTGAACAGGGCGACTGAGTCTGCATCCACCGCCCATGTGCTGGTCCATGACTAGGGGCTTCCAGATTCACAGTCCTGCCCCCGTTGCCATTCGCCAGTCGCCATGGGACTTTTTTTTGTTTGTTTGTTTGTTTGTTTGGTTGGGTTGGGTTGGGTTGGGTTGGGTGGGTTGGGTTGGAAGACGCCTGTGCGTGAAACTGTTTTATGTGGGGAGATCGGTGCACAACGAATCACCACACAGACTTGACAGAGTACGGCAGAGATCCAATGGCACGGTTACCCTGACGATTGGAAAACCATTCTCTGCTGCAGCCTTCATCCGCCTTCACAGCCGTTGTAATTTAGGTTTAATTATCTTCCGCCTGTTCTGCCGTTGAGGACTTTATGTTTTGGATCGTTCTTTGTCTGGTTCCTCTCCCCGGACCTTACCGCCATGGGTGACCCTACTGGGAGTACATAGCTCCCGACGGCATTGCTCACAGGATTCATCGGAACACGCAAGCCCACTCACCACTTCAAGGTGACGATCCGGCGAGGGGCATTTTACCAGGAAACCTGACAACACTTCAGAGACCTCATCAGGCTCAGAATGAATGTAACATATGAACGTAAGAAGAGCCATGCTGGATCAGGCCAAGGTCCATCTAGTCCAGTATTCTGTTCACACAGTGGCCAACCAGCTGCCCACGGGAAACCCACAAGCAGGACATGAGTGCAACAGCACTCTCCCGCCCATGTTCCCCAGCAACTGGTGTACATAGGCATACTGGAGGAAGTATAGAGCCAATCAGGAGTAGTAGCCATTGATAGATTTCTCCTCTATGAATTTGTCCAATCCCCTTTTAAAACCATCCAAACTGGTGGCCATCACTACATCTTGTGGAAGTGAATTCCATAGTTTAACTATGCGCTGTGTGAACTATGCGCCTGTGGCTTATGCTGGCTCAGCTTGTCTGAGTGTGGAAAGCTAAGCAGGGTCAGGCCTGGTTATTACTTGGATGGGAGACCCCTCCTCTAGTTTCCTGCATTGAGCAGGGGGTTGGACTCGATAGCCTTGTAGGCTCCTTCCAACTCTATGATCTATGAAATCTATGAAGTCCTTCCTTTTATATGACCTGAATCTCCCACCAGTCAGCTTCATGGGATGACCCTGGGTTCTAGTATTAGGAGAGAGGGAGAAAAATGTATCCGTGTCCACTTCCTCCACACCATGCATAATTCTGTACACCTCGATCATGTCTCCCCTTACTCACCTCTTTTCTAAGCTAAACTTAGTGGTGTGTCAGCCCCTGTGATTCACAGGCCATATGAGGCCTCTGCATTGTCCAGTGTGGATTGTCCATACAACAAGGGGAGAGGGGCTGAAAGACCATTAAGCCCAGGTTCTAAAATGACCTAGCTGCACCGCTGCATTTTGCTGTTCAGGCTAATAGTCACATTTCTGTCATTAATGCCATATTCTATGCCTTTTCTGCATTTGTGTGGATTCGTGAAATGGACTCAGACTGATGATGTCAACGTCCTTGACCAGGGCTGCTTTGGGTCATGGTGGGCCTGGTGTACCATCTCAACAGGGGTTCTGTAGGTGGACAACCCACTGTGACTCCTGTCCTGTGCACCTGCTACCTTTTCGCAGTCTTTAGGTGCCTTCCCTCCCCTTTCTTTGTTCAGTGTGCCTGTACAAAAGGGGGCGGGGGTATTATTATGTCTTTCTTGATTACGAAAATAGCCTCAGTCTTGTTTTATCAGTTTTTATTCAGTAGGAATGTAATTCAATTCTCCCTTTCATTGGTGACTCAGAGGAAAGGGCACATGGCTTTTTATATAATTGCATGGCAGAGAGAGAGGGCTCAAAAAAAGGGCTGCTGGATTCCTCTTTGCTCGCTCCGCTTTCTGCATGCCACGAACAACAGATGCAGGAGCACTGGAAGAGAGCAAGCCATTTCCTTGGGAAATGTGCCAGACAGGACAACCCATGGGATCCAGGTCCAGAGCAGTGTGTGGACTCTGACCTCCTCCCTGCAAAGACTGGGATGGGATCTGAATTTAGGACAATGAAAAACTGTTTTGTTGATTATTGATTGGTTGACCGGTTGATAATCCTTCTATACTGTGAGATATGCTAAAATCCCCAAGGATGCAATCCAGTGGGGATGCTAATAAATAAACCTCTGAACTTGGAGGAACGCCTCCCCACTCCTCCAGCCCTGCAAGTCAGCTATATGGTTGACTTTGGCCGTCTAGCTGCGGCGCTTTGGACGGGGAGGGAAGAAGGCTCGAGTGCCACCAGGATACACATTGTATCTTGCTGGACCCGGTCTCCTCCCCTCCCCACCACCTCTCTGCCCTCTTTACCCCTCCTCCAAGGTTGGTCTTACAACCTCAGAGAAGCAGCCAGTGTGGTTCTTTCCACACCAGCTGTGAGAGCGGGGGGGGGGGGGGATGGGGATCTGAGTATGGGTCAACTGCTCCGAGGTTGGAGGTCGTTTCCGATTTCAGAGCCGGGAATCTGAAGAATCCTATGGCCCTCTAGATGCTGTCTAGGGGCCATAGGATCATTCTGTAAGAGGTTCACATTAAAAACACACACACAATGAAACACCATAAAAACAAGATAAAATAATAAATAACATTGCAAGAAGATAACAACAGAACAGGGCAGCAGCCAGCAGCATCATTTGCAGGTCAGGGAAATCCTGTGTGAATGGATACATTTTCTAAATGGGTTTCAAACTTGCCACCATTTCTGCCTCTCAAATCACACATGGGAGACTGTGTTGGGTTTTGCATAGGCAGAACGAGATTACCACCTGACATCAGGATTATCACCTGACCTGGTGAGTGTCTCTTGAGTTCAAGTACACAAGGTCTCTAGTCACGAGACATAGTCTCGAGGTGATATGACTCAGCAACCTTGGACAGGTTTTGCCGTAAACATGTTGATGAATAGGTTATACAACTGGGGTGAGTAATATCCTATTTATAGGTGGCATAAAGCTAACACACTTGCTGATAGCTTCACTTCTTCTCTCTCTACTTGCTTGCTTGCTTGCTGGCTCGTCTCGACTTGACATGTCTCTTGGACTTCACTTCATCTAGCCTTACCACTGGGGTAGTGGATTTGAGTCTGCAATGATGTAGTGAGTAGAGATGCATTGATTGCCTTAATCCCATGTAATTGGGTCTTACAAATAAACTCTTTAATCTTTATTAACTGCTGTTATCTCCTCCTTCCGCCTGTGTGACTGGGACTGAGGGTCATTGGCTAGGGGAGCTTTTGAACCCGGGTCAGTCCAGCTCTCACATCTGGTTATGGGCCCAGATTACGATCTGATGGTTATCTCAGATGGGCAGATAAGCCCAGAGACGCAGTTTGGAAAAATTCGGCAGTTATAGAGTTAAAGGATTTGTTTACATTTGTAAGAACGGTTTGTAAATAACCGGGAGGCATTGTTGCTAGAGCTGTATGCTGATAAAGCGGCTTGGAATGCAGCACAACTGAAAAATGCAAAACAGAGAGACAGAGGATTTTTTGTTTTGGAAGCAGCTGGAACGGAGGTGCCAGGCTTGGCAAAATCCGAGGCTACTGTGCAGCTACTAGGCTGAAAAGTGAACAACGCTGGACACAAGGATTTCGTTTTCCACAGCTTGCTGGAGTGATTGTCAAGGAGCTGTATCGGGCAAGGAAATATCTTCAGGAGGCTCTGTGTCTACTCATCAAGGCTACAGCAGGAGAGGATCATATTTCTTTTACAGTTTGGTTCTTCGCTCAGCAGCGGATCAGCTATCTTTTGCATTGTATCAACAAGTGGCTTGGATTACAAATTGCGTGGATTACGTCTGACGTGGGTAAAGCGTCTGGAGCGTCATGTCGCAGCAAAGTCACGTGTGACAGGAACGTATCTTGGGAAACTTGATACTACACGGGAGGCTGTATCAAACCAGCGGAGGCGTGGTTTTAAAACAGCAGGAGAAAAACAGCGCGGCAGTTTTGAACAGAGAAAGCTGTGCATAAAATGAGAAGCTGTTCTTCATTTTCTTCATTTTCTTCATGTGGGATCACAGAAGAAAGGAGCTTGAAATCAGCAGGGGTGCTGCTGATGAGAAAAACTTTGTGTTTTAACCCTGGACATAACAAAATGCACATTATTTTGTTTGAGCAGAAGCAGTGGATTGTTTAAACAAAGCTTTCTGTGTTGGACATAAATAAACAGAAAGAGGACTATGCAAATGGTCAGGAGTTTAACAGTCATGTTTTTGGAAATGTATTTCTTGAAAGTTTGGATCACTTGGAATCAAGAAAGTGTAATATATGCTCTTTGAAATGTCAAGAAATGTACTGAATGTATATATGACTTGAGTATATTGTGGATTTTTCTGTAGCAAAATGTAAACTACTGAATTAGTAGGTATGTTTATATGGCAAAGCTAAGAGATGGATTATTTCTTTCATACTGTAATGGTGTAATAAAGAAATGGAAAGTTGTACTGTTGCAACTATAAAAGGTTAAATGCTTATATGTATGACATGTACATGCATGCATATCACATGATGTTTGATCATTTAGATTCACAGGCCTGTGAAAGAAAATGCAAACTATGGTGGGGAAAGCATTTGGAAATTGTAATTTTCACATGAAAGGTAATTTTGTGCACATAAACAAGGGATGCTAGCTTCAACAGGTAAACTGGAAGGCAAGCTGAAAAACCAGTTCATTTCATTTAAATTTGTTCTTGGTGATCTTGTGGATACTCTGATAGTTTTTAGAGGAAAGGCACGTTATTTCATGATGTCAATTGATCAATACACGAGGTACAGGTTGTGTACATGTTAGATAGAAAGCTGGAATATTGAACAAAGTCAAGGTGTTTTGTGCTTGGATGGGAAACAAGCATATTACCCATGTTACCTATTTTCTTTTAAGATATGGGGAAGTTCAATTCAGTGCATGTTTTGATGACTTTCTAACAGGATGTGGTATTGAACACATGGATTATGTGGAAGAGTAAACAAACACTCAGAAGAGGTGATACTAATTTGGATAATGAGGTTTGGGTGGAAGCTCTTAAATGTTTGATTATGTACATGATAGAAGTTTTAGTTCTGTGTGATGAACTGTACACCTTATAGAAAGTAGTGTAGAAGGAGGAATCTTCTGGAGAAACATTTCAGGATCTTGGATCTGATATGTAGCTACATACACCTCAAAGATAGAAGAAATCTGTAAGGGAGCTTACATGAGATTTTCTAGAAATGAGAATATTGTGTTTCACATGAATAACACTTGGATAGTGAGATTATCTAGAAGTGTTGAGTATAATGCTGAATGAAAATGTGAGATCATTTTTCAAAATTAATTCTGTTAATGCAGGGGATGCATCAGGTCAGAGTCAGAATAGAAAAGCATTTGCTGAAAGACAGTCAGGTAAATTTGACAAACTGATACACATTTGGTTTAGTGGAGACTAAACAAATGATTGTCTATCATTGGTGCAAGTTTATTGAAACAGGAACCTGATAACTGATAAGGTAAGGAATAGGTGAGTCAAACAACCTGTGAGATATCAGGATTAATTTGCAGGAAAAGCCATTTGAAACTTCAAAATTTCAAAAAGGTGAAAAAAATGTCTGTTAAGGAAGCTGAACCATAGCTTCAGGCTATGCAAGCTGAGTTGAATTCTTTGGATAAAGAACAAAACATGGAAGCTGGTGAAACAAACAGCAGTTCATGGAACTCATTGTTACCAGATAGATTTTTAAAGTGAAAACTAACCAGATTGGAAAAGGTTATATGACAAAATAGCAAGATTGGTTGCTTGTGATTTTTGCTTAGTAAAAGGAGCTGGATAATCATGGATGAGTGCAACAACAATTTGCTTTGGAAACAGTTAGACTGATGTTTAAGAATGTGAAGATGTATGAATATTTCACAATTGGGAATATTGGAACATAAGCATTTTAAATGAGAGGAAGTCTTTGGAAAACTGTCTGTGAGATTTTCTTTAGGGAAAGCTAGAAATCAGCTGGAGGCTGGAATTCTGTTTTGAACTCAAACATTGCTGAATTGAGATTTGCACAGAGAGGCAGATCAATGTTTGTTTGTTAAACAGGAGGAACAGGGACATAGACTGTATGTACTTTGTTTAGATGGATGATCTATTGTTTTTTCTGGACAGATAAAAGCAATATGATATAATTGATCCAGGGTTTGGAATTTCATTGAATTGGCTCAGCTTGTCTGAGCGTGGAAAGCTAAGCAGGGTCAGGCCTGGTTATTACTTGGATGGGAGACCCCTCATCTAGTTTCCTGCATTGTGCAGGGGGTTGGACTTGATAGCCTTGTAGGCTCCTTCCAACTCTATGATCTATGAATCTATGAATCTATGAAACTGCTTGGTGGTGGATCAACTGTTTATTTGTAAATAGAAGTTGAGGGAGAACCAAGAGGGCCGTATCTTACTGCAACAAACCAGAGAAATATCATGGATGTGATTGAGAATTTTGGAGATTGTTAACTCAGTGCGAGACTCCAAATAATTGAGAATTTTCAAGCACATGCTGATGGAAAAGCAGTTTGAATGCTACACAGATGCACTGGGCTGTTGAGCTTTACTGTACAAGCAACAAGGCCAGGTATTGCTGTCAGTGTAATGGGCAGACTGTTAGACCAACAGGACATGCTTGGAGAGCTCTGAAAAGGAGTTATGTGTTATCTGAAGGGAACATCACACCAGATTACTTTACAAGTCAGAGCACAGGTGGCTTACAGATTCACAGAAATGCCAGTTGTGGTTGTGATAGTAAGAACAACAAGAACACACCTGAAGTTTGTTATTTTTATAACCATACTTTGTTTGATTGATTTTGTAGAAACAATCATTTAGAAGTTAGAGTTCAACTGAAGCTGAACTGAATACATTGTATTATGTATTGTGCTATTATGCTATTGTAAAGCTTGAATAGTTATTGCATTTGTTTAAATAGTTTAAATTGTTAAAAATGTTTAAATGATGCTGGGATTGATGTGAAAAACCTATTACAGTTTTTTCAGGAAACCAAAGGCAGGATTGCTATGCTGCAGGCAGATAGCAATACACAACGTTTTGGGTTTGCAAATAAAACTGTGTCATAAGGAGGGATACATCAGAAGTGATTTGATGGTGGTTCAAATTTCTGGCAGGTAAAGTCATTCCTGCAAAAGTTTTTTTTATCAAAGTCCATAGATGAAAGAACAGCATCAGATGTCAACAAAGCTGTTGCTGTTGTATGAGGTAAATAACCACGTTCTGCAACAAATGCAAAAGCAGGGGGATGTTGGGTTTTGCATAGGCAGAACGAGATTACCACCTGACATCAGGATTATCACCTGACCTGGTGAGTGTCTCTTGAGTTCAAGTACACAAGGTCTCTAGTCACAAGACATAGTCTCGAGGTGATATGACTCAGCAACCTTGGACAGGTTTTGCCATAAACATGTTGATGAATAGGTTATACAACTGGGGTGAGTAATATCCTATTTATAGGTGGTATAAAGCTAACACACTTGCTGATAGCTTCACTTCTTCTCTCTCTACTTGCTTGCTTGCTTGCTGGCTCGTCTCGACTTGACATGTCTCTTGGACTTCACTTCATCTAGCCTTACCACTGGGGTAGTGGATTTGAGTCTGCAATGATGTAGTGAGTAGAGATGCATTGATTGCCTTAATCCCATGTAATTGGGTCTTACAAATAAACTCTTTAATCTTTATTAACTGCTGTTATCTCCTCCTTCCGCCTGTGTGACTGGGACTGAGGGTCATTGGCTAGGGGAGCTTTTGAACCCGGGTCAGTCCAGCTCTCACAGACTGTTCCAAGGGGTGGGTGCCACCACTGAAAAGGCCCACTTCCATGCCTTTACCTGGCAAGATTCCATTGGCCACAGAATAACCAGTAAGGTCTCCTCAGAAGATTTCAGGGGTTGACTGGGTATATGGGCAAGGCCATCAGCCAGGTATCCTGGTCCCTAGCTGTTTAGGTCTTGTTGTTCTATCTATTCTAACTCTCCGTTCTATTGTATACAATCATAGAATCATAGAAAAGTAGAGTTGGAAGGGGCCTACAAGGCCATCGAGTCCAACCCCCTGCTCAATGCAGGAATCCAGGTCAAAGCATCCCTGACAGATGTCTGTCCAGCCACACCTTGAATGCCTCCAGAGTGGGAGAGCCCACCACCTCCCTAGGTAGTTGGTTCCATTGTCTTATTGCTCTGAGCATCAGGAAATTTTTCCTGATGTTTAGGTGGAATCTGGCTTCCTGTAACTTGAGCCCATTATTTCGTGTCCTGAAAACTGGGATGATCAAGAAGAGATCCTGGCCCTCCTCTGTGTGACATCCCTTCAAGTACTGGAAGTACTGTATTTGATGTAGTTTTTGTTTTTATGCCAATAATGTGTTTTGGGCGTTTTTATTGCACTTATTGCATTAGCTAACACACACTTGCACTAAGGCGTATTTGCAAACAAAGGAAATTGTGCAAACCTCCCCCCCAGTTAAAAAAATATATCTGCAAATCCCTGGAATGCATGTGACCAGGAAAAAGCTGGTCCACTGCGGAATCTGCAGGTCAGATCCATAAAAATCTGAACTCATTTGAGGATTTCTCCAACATCCTTACTCTAAATTAAATGAAATGGCGCAGAATCCTATGAGCGAGTAGGCATGGTGGCAATCCAGGCCTTCCGTGAGTTGCTTTCTCCTAGATGTCCCTCATGATGCCATCTCATCTCCCCCAAACCCCTCTTCCAACCCACCTTTCCTGTGATTCTTTTCATTCCCAACTACAACACAGTCTAAGTGCATGTAACTGCTCACAGTTTGTCCCTCGGTTCCCTTTCCTCTCTCTCACCTTCCTTCCTTCCCTCCCCCTTTTCTCTTGAGATGGGAAGTCCCTGGGGGGCAAAGACCTTCCGCGGTAAGGTCCTTGTGCAAAGGCTTGTGATGATAAAGATAAGTAATGATAATGTTAAAACGTAATGAAAATAATTCAGAATCCAATGGTTCCAACAGACACCCTAGGACAGTGATGGCGAACCTATGGCACGGGTGGCGCAGCTGGCACGCAGGGACCTCACTGTGGGCACTCGAGCCATTGGTTACCAGATCGCAAAAAGACTGTCCCCTTCTGCAAAACACTGATTTTGTTCTTTCTCACAGTGTGGAACAGAATGATTTTATTCTAGAATTCCTGTTACAGAATTCTTTTCTACATTGTTATCACATTTAAAAGATTTTGAAGAATGATGCACAGAGCATGGCTTGGATGTAAAGCCCTAACAGTTGACCTGAGTGCTGCATGTGTTGCTCTCAAACTAACGGAGTATGAGCCAAGGTTTGACAAATTATCAGCATGCATGCAATAGCAAAAATCACATTAATTGTGCAAAAGCATGCCAATGCAGCACACTTTTACCTAATGCAGTGTTTGCAGTCCAAGACATAAAGTGTTTAAAATGTGTTAAGCACATTTAGTTTTCTTGTTTATCTTGCTCATCCTAGTACAGGTTGATTTTTACTTTTACTGATCCGACACCTGTGGAAGCAGGGAAAGGACCCGGGGTAAAGCTTGCCCCATACAATTTCAGTCTGGCATATAATCATATTACAAGTTGAGAATCCCTTATCCAAAAATACATGTGCCTAATTATTTAAAAAGTTTGTATAAATTCCCTTCAGGCTATGTGTACAATGTAGTACAATAATAATTTTTTGAGTTGATTTTTTCCCCAACAAAAAACTGTTTGTATCATTGAAAGCTCTGTTATTGTGTTTTTCTTTTAAGACAAAAGATGTTAATTAGTTCGGACAACTGTATAAGTTGTTTTTCTAAAACTAAAACCTCGGTATTCAGGTTTAATTGCAGTGTTGGCACTTTGAAATAAATAAGTTGGTTTTGTGTTGCAGTTTGGGCACTCGGGCTCAAAAAGGTTCGCCATCACTGCCCTAGGAAGTGGGGCACATGTTGATGGCAGACTAGACATTGGCAGTCCCCATTACAAGCTCTCCTTGGTGAGCCCACCCTACTCTTTCTCCTGGAAAACCCTCCCTGAACAGCTACGTGATGGAACACCCCTCCCTCCTTCTACTCTAATAATTCTTAATTGATTTATAATTATTGTTAGGCTACCTTTATGGCCAGAAGAACCCTCTCCTCAAACCCATCATGGCATTTGTTCTTCTTCACTGTGCTGGAACAAAGCCCAGGTACATATACAGTAATACCTTGGATTGCAAGTAACTTGGTTTGAGAGCGTTTTGCAAGACAAGCAAATTTTTAAATATTTATTTAATTTTTTTTTTAACTTGATATACAAGCGACGTCTTGTAATACAAGTACTGTAGTACGGCTTAAATTAAAAATCTCTGTACAATTTTTTTTGGGGGGGGGATTTCGTTTTGATATAAGAGTGTTTTGGATTACAAGCACGTTTCCGGAACGAATTATGCTCTCAATCCAAGGCATGACTGTAACTGCAACTGTTCACTTCCGTCCCTTAATCTATCCTTCTCTCTCCTTCCTCTCCCTCTTTGTCTTTTCCACCCTAGACTTTTAAATTGCAACTACTTGCTGGCAGGGACCTACCTTTTTTTGCTTATGGAACTTTGTAAAATGCCATGTGCACTGATGGTGCTGTATTATTATTATTGCTATATTTATATTTATACCCTGCCTTTTTTTCCCTCTTGCAAGGAACCGAAGGTGGTTTACTGTAATAATCCTCCTCTCCATTTTATCCTCACAACAACCCTGTGAGGTAGGTTAGGCTGAGAGCCAGTGACTGGCCCAAAGTCACCCAGTGAGCTTCATGGCCAAGTGTGAACTCGAACCCGGATCTCCCCTGTCCCAATATTGTTGCTAGTTGTTACTAAGCCTATGTACCTGTCTGTGTTCTTCCTCTGGTCATCCTGCCTCAATGACTCTCCTCTTCTGTTGTCTCCCTTGTATCCATTCTCTAGATTGTAAGCCCTTTGCGGCAGGGACCTGTCCTCCAATTCATTCTAAAGCAACATGCACATGGATGATGATACACACACCAACAACAGAACTGACTGGTTATTGGATTTACTTGCCAGTAAGGGCTTTGCCCTTGATGGCAGCCTAGACATATATAATAATAATAATAATAATAATAATAATAATAATATAGCCCTTTTCAGGCATTCAGTTTAAACAAGTAAAGGGGCAAAGCTGGAATGTGCAGGGACAGCCCTTCCCCCATAATGACCCCCTGCACACTGGCCATGTGTGTTGAGGTCAATAACCAGAAGACACAGTGTCCAGCAGAGACCTGTAGTGTAGCCATAGAAGCAATGGAGGTTTGTTAAGGATTAGTTGCTGTGAGAAACCTGCAGGCTAGCTACCAGCTGCCCTGAACTCCTTACCTCGACCTTGAGATAAGGATGTTTACACACCCTTCTGCTGAAGTTAATTGGGAGAGCTGGGTCTTCTCCTGCCCTCCCTCCTTTTTCCTACTGGAAGCTCTTTGCAGCTTCCAGCACTTGCTAGAATTTAGAGAGACATCTATAAAATCCGTAGCTTGTTAGTTTGCCCTTTGGCTTTCCGCGTGGGGTGAGGAGCATGCAAGCGTCCAAGCAACCTACCTAGTGCCCCAGGAATGACGTCCATCATGTTAAGAAGCCCTGCGACTGGAGGGACGTTTGCGAGATTTTTCTTTGCTTGTTTATTGGCAATCTGCATCCATATGTTATCATTGTATTCAATAAACGGTATGTTATCTTTCACACAAGTGGTTTTATTTCTTCCGGGTTATCCAAGAATCTAATTGAGGTGCCTTGGCTGGCCCTGGCCCCTGGGGTAATACACCATGCTCCCTGGCTGATGCATGATTGGTTCATTCTGAAGGGGAGTGCCTTCCATGGGGGCAGTCCCCAGGGATGTTGAAGAGTCCTTGGCCTCGAGTCACGAGTCGAGTCACGAGTCTTTGGACCCGAGTCTCGAGTCGGGTCTCGAGTCCAAGGTCCAAAGTGGTGACTCGAGTCTTGAGTCCCGAGTCACTCCCAAAGCAGCGGCCCATGGAGGGAGCGGGAGGGTCTCCGCGAGAGGAAGAAAAGCTGCCCTTCCTCCCGCGGAGACCCTCCCGCTCCCTCCATGGGCCGCCGCAGCCGCCGCCCCCACTTACCATGGGCGGGTCCTTCCCTCGTCCCTGCTCCTGCCGCCGCCGTTGCCGCACCAGGGATGCATTACGAGCCCTCCCTGGGTTTGTAGTTCCCCGCGGCGGCGGTGGCGCGGCCCGATCTCGCTCTTCTGAGCAGCGTGGAGAGTGTTCTCTGTGCCGCTTGAGTTGCCGCCACCGCCTGCCGCCGCCTCGCCGCCGCTGCCTCGCTGCCTTGCCGCCACCCGCTCGCCGCCGCCGCTCACGTCCCGCCACCGCCACCGCCACCCACTCGCAGCCGCCGCCATCTTATGCCACGCCGCCGCCATTGCACGCCACACCACCGCCATCGCACGCAGCCACCCGCGCCGGTCCCATCATCACTTCCGGCGCGGCGGAAGTGACGCGCCGGGACCCTGCTCCGGTGCGCTTGGCCGCCGCCGCTCTGTTTAGAGCGGCGGCGGCCAAGCGCGCCGGAGCAGGGACCCGGCACATCACTTCCGCCACGCCGGAAGTGATGACGGGACCGGCGGCGCGGGTGGCTGCGTGCGATGGCGGCGGCGTGATGGCGGTGTGGCGTGCGATGGCGGCGGTGGTGGCTGCGAGCGGGTGGCGGCGAGGGAGACAGCGACGGCGGTGATCTGAGCGGCGGTGGCGGTGGCGGAGTCCTTGGGCTCGAGTCCCGAGTCGAGTCTTGAGTCCCATTGAAAAAATTGGGACTCGAGTGGGACTCGAGTCAGAGGGGGGACTCAGTCGGACTCGCGAGTCGAGTCGTCGAGTCCGAGTCCCCATCCCTGGCAGTCCCACTTCAGAGTGAGCTGAGCATGTGTTGGCTGAGTTGTACAGGTGGCATGTGTGTTGTTCTTGAGTGTGCAAGGTCAACCGTGTGTGTTCCCGCTCACCCCTTCTCATGTTCAGTACCCACATGTACTGAATGCCTGAATAGGACTTGTATGCTAACTAACTTGAGTGAGATTTTGGATGGGTGGGGGAGGAAGATCAATCACTCAAACAAACAAATGTACAGAACTTTAGTTTCTGGCTATAAAATGCAATGCACTCTATGTGGGGCCGTGCCCTTGAGGCTGCTCCGGAAGCTGGAGCTAGTGCAGAATGCAGCAGCTCCGTTTTTGTCCGGCGCTGCCCCTTTTCAGCATGCAACTCCTTTGCTGAAGGAAAAGCACTGGCTACCTATTCACTACCGGGTCAGGTTTAAGGTTCTGGTACTTGTGTACAACGCCTGAAACAACTTGGGACCAGGTTACCTGAGAGAGCGCCTCCTCCCATACCAACCTGCCCGGTCACTGAGGTCATCAGATGGCATGCTCCTGGTGGTTCCTCATGGACCTTTGGTCCGATTGGAGTCCACCAGGAGAAGGGCCTTCAGTGTGGTGGGTCCATTTCTGTGGAGCTCCCTGCCTCTGGAGGTCAGGCAGGCTCCGACATTGTGCTGCTTTTGGCGCCTTCTGAAGACCTCCTTGTTCCAGGAAACCTTCTCTGCTCTCCAACCACCACTGTTAATTGTTACTTTGTTTTCAATGTATTGTTTCTGTTTCTTTTATCTGTTTTTGTATTTTTATTGTTCACCGCTCCGGACTCTGCTTGATTTGGAGCGGTATACAAATACTGTAAATAATAATAATAATAATAATAATAATAATAATAATAATAATAATATCCAGTTACTCCTTCCCAGTTAACAAAACTCTGGCTTTGCCATGTTCCTCTCCGATTATGTTTCACTATGCCTCCTTTTTTGGCTTTACTGTTATCACATCTTCAGCATGGTCTTTGTCTACATATCCTTTGCAACCTGTCTTGTTCATTCTCCTCATCATGTAATATCTGGAGATATTCTCAATATAGTGCCCTTTATAAGATTCCGGTGTAGATCCAAAATTCCACGTAAGTAGCAATTTTGCATTGACTTTGAAATGTGGAGACATTATTAAAAAAAAAAAAAGTGAACCATGTGAGTGCACCATCTTAAAAAGATGGGGACTTGGGCAAAAAGGAAGAGGAAAAATCAATAGATATCACAGCAAAAGAAAATGTTATTTTCTGCCCTCTGATATTTAAGCGGGAAATCGTTAAATACTTCATTGTTCCTGCTGTGTAGGTCACGGCAAATCTTTTCATTTGATTTGTGTGGGAGTCTTCCTCCTCCGCTCCCCAGTGTCTAGATGATGAAAGCACATTATAGGTTTTATTTCTACTAAACAGCTAGGATAATCCTGGAACTAAATGATGGAAAATTAAGTTCAAAGCCCACTTCACCCATGCCTTCACTGGGAGATGTCCAGGCAGGTTAGTATGAGAAGGGATGTATGGGAAATTCATTTCAGTTTGGTTTTGATCAGGATTTTACACAGTTCACACCTTCTAGACAGAACACGGGCTTGGACACAATCTGTGGCTGAAGTCCATTCATAGAGTTGGATAAGACCCAGTGAATCATACCATCCAATCAAGCCAATTCCTTGAAACTGGCCATCCTGGAACTGAAACATTTTAAAACATATACTTCTTTGAAAGAAGCACGCAAACACATGAGCGTGCACACACAGACACGCAAAAGATGGCAAAGCAGTGGACGGCAGAGGTAAGTACAGAACATTCCAGCAAAGATGATTGAACTTACATGACAATCTTTTGGTCTTTAGAAGACACTGCATCAGCTTGCATTTGGGCAGCGGGACAGGCCAGCTTGCTTCCTGGACTTGCCTGCCTATGTTTTGCCCTTAAAAGGGGTCGTTAGTTTGGGGATATGATTAGCACAAGACAGAGGACATTGGCCTGGAGGGCTACTTTTGCTGGCAAGTGCTTGTTCTGTGGTGGATAGCTATTTTTTTCCCATCTCTTAGAAGTGTTTACTGAACAGAGATCATTACGGAACATTTACTTGTAAGTGAAGTACACGAAGGAGTTTGTTTGTACAAAATGTACAAACAAGTCGATGTCTTTATTCTTCTCTATTCTAATGGGACCAGAATTGTTGGGTCCACTCTGTTCTCAGTTTCCACTGTATACTTGGTCTTCATTGGAGCTCATCAGAATGACTTGGTCATCCCAACAATGCTCTATCCATGATATATCCTAACCCTATAAGTCATCTCCAGCATCTAAGACAGAGATACTGTCTTCTATTGGTTAAACTATCTCTATTCCTGCATAATACAGAGAAGTGTCTTCTACCAGAAGCAGTCTGTGGCTCACAGGCCAATAGGAACAGTTCAATTTGCTGAACATAAGCCATTCTTACTGCAAAATGAACTTAGTAATCTACTCAACTATTGGACCTCAGCAGACCACAAAATCCTGATCTAGGCCTAGTAAAGGGAGGACAGCTTGGGTAGTTACTCTTTTTAAATTTTATTTTTATATGATTTTTTTCAGTACAATGTATGTGGGCTAAATGTAGGCTGAAAAAGTTAAAGAAATCAATCAGACACAACCAATTCAGTTAGGATGCATAGAGTACAGAACTGCAAAACCTTCAAACTGAAATTATTTTCTCTTAGTAGGTCAGCAAAATCTTATAATGATCCAGAGATGCTTGGGTCTGGGATCAACATACCACAGAAATGGGTTCCATGCTGCATGAAATGTTTGAGGTTTTGCATGACCTTTAACAACCTTCATATGGTGGGTAAGCTTGCCCTTTAATTAGTGATCCCAAAGCCTCTGAAACCAGCCTGGCACAGAAAAGTTTACTGAGCTTTCCCACTGGCTTGCAATTGTTGCTCTTGCTGTGGGTAAAGAGTGTAAAATAAAGTCTTGATATAGTGCAGTCTGTAAATCCTTTGGAAAATAACCAGAATTACAAGCACTGGAATCTTGGTGATGGTTTGTTTGTCAACTTCTTTGGTCCAGAATGCCTTTAGCAAAGAAAGCATATATGACCAGCATATATGGACACATGTACCAGTCTGTGACACCTCCTCCAACATTTATTTGAAGCTGTTCTGAAGAACCTTTGTGACTTGATAGGGGTTAAGTGCCACCGAGAAAGTACTTTGAAAGTCAGTTCCCTTGCCCTTGCACTTAGAATCATAGAATCATAGAATCATAGAAAAGTAGAGTTGGAAGGGGCCTACAAGGCCATCGAGTCCAACCCCCTGCTCAATGCAGGAATCTAGGTCAAAGCATCCCTGACAGATGGCTGTCCAGCTGCACCTTGAATGCCTCCAGAGTGGGAGAGCCCACAACCTCCCTAGGTAGTTGATTCCATTGTCTTATTGCTCTGACAGTCAGGAAATTTTTCCTGATGTTTAGGTGGAATCTAGGTTCCTGTAACTTGAGCCCATTATTCCGTGTCCTGCAAACTGGGATGATCGAGAAGAGATCTTTGCCCTCCTCTGTGTGACATCCCTTCAAATACTGGAAGAGTGCGATCATATCTCCCCTCAGTCTCCTCTTCTGAAGGCTAAACATGCCCAGTTCTTTCAGTCTCTCCTCATAGGGCCTTGTTTCCAGTCCCTTTATCATCTTTGTTGCCCTCCTCTGAACCCTCTCCAGTTTGTCTACATCCTTCTGAAAGATCCAGAACACTGATACCTACACTGATCCAGAAATAAAATACTTGTTCCAAAGGAAGTTGTCTATTGGCATCCTGAAATCCATTTTGTGAACTGCAGGAGGCTAGAAGCCCTTTAGGGGTGTTGGATCTCTCTCTGGGGATATGACATGGAACAAATAAAGGAACTGTTACAAAGATGCCACACTGAGAGTCAGTGTGGTGTTGTGGTTGGAGTGTCGGACTGAGACTCAGGAGATCTGGGTTCTAGTCTCCACTCAGCCACGAAGCTCACTGGGTGACTGGGCCAGTCACTGATTCTCAGCCTAACCTACCTCACAGGGTTGTTGTGAGAATAAAATGGAGAGGAGGAGGACCATGTAAGCCGCCTTGGGTTCCTTGTAAGAGGAAAGAAGGCAGGGTATAAATGTAATAAATAAATATGTATTCAGTACAATCCCATCCAAGAAAAACAAATACAGGCCTGTGGCTCACGCTGGCTCAGCTTGTCTGAGTGTGGAAAGCTAAGCAGGGTCAGGCCTGGTTATGACTTGGATGGGAGACCCCTCCTCTGGTTTCCTGCATTGAGCAGGGGGTTGGACTCGATGGCCTTGTAGGCCCCTTCCAACTCTATGATCTATGAAATCCTGACAGAACTGCCCCCCAGAGCTTGTCACCACTTGTGGAAATGGAGACCATGAAACAATACATGGCATCATTTGCATAGAGCAATTGAGGGGTGACACTGCTGGTGAGGACTGCTGAACCTAACCACAGCTCAGTGGTAGAGCTCAGGCTTTGCATGGAAAAGGTCCTGGATTCAATCTCCAGCATCTCCAGGTAGGGCTGGGAAAGACTCCAGCCTGGAACCCTGGAGAGCCATTGTCAGTCAGAGTAGACAACGCTGAGGGCCAAACCCCACGTTCTTGGGTTAATTGCCTCCATGATGTAAGCATGCGTGGCCCCAATTTGTATTGGGACTGTGCGGATTTAAATTCCCCCTCCCATTTCCATCCCCAAATTCCACCCGCCCCATGGGGTGTGTGTGTGTGTGAGGTTAAAAAGAGGGGGGGAAATGGCTACATTGGAATCAATAGCTCTCTGCTATGCATGATTTGAGGAATGCGTATTTTGTGGAGGCGGGTGACTCCTATGTCAGTGGGGCTCCTTATCCATGGCATCTTTTTTGTTTCAGCTTGATAGGCACTATCCACGGTGCTCCATGCTGGTGAACCTATTTTGGGGGTGGAGTTCAGCACCGTGGATAGCTCCTAGAAAGCTGAAATGGAAAGATGCAATGGATGAGGAGCCACAGGGACACAGGCGTCATCACCAGCCTCCACTGGACCAATGTTCTGACTTGGCATAAGGCAGCATCCATAGTAGATCCGGCTGCTCATTAAAGATGGCAGCTTTAGATGTGGCAGATCTTGATTCAGCTCAAAAGCCTTAGGCTAGCTCAGCCTTCCTGAACATGGTGCCCTCGAGGCATGTTGTACTACAACTCTCATCATCCCCAGCCAGCATGGGGCACAGGTTGGGGAAAGCCGGGCTAGACTAACTTTGAGGTCATAGAAATCATAGAATAGTAGAGTTGGAAGGGCCTGCCTATAAGGCCGTCGAGTCCAACCCCCTGCTCAATGCAGGAATCCAAGTTAAAGCATCCCTGACAGATGGCTGTCCAGATGCATCTCGATGAATACCTCCCGTGTGGGACAGCCCACGACCTCCCTAGGTCAATTCTGGGTAACTATTCAGTGGCTTCCCAGTCTTCCCATATCCTCGGGCACCAATTAGAACAAAATTCCTCCCCCTCATTTGGCAACAGACCCAAAGTTGCTGATCTCATATTTTCTCCCCTCCTGCTTCTGAGTCACCCTTTGTTTTCCCCTCAGCGGGGTGACCAAAGATTTGTACAGCAGACTGGTAATTAGAAATGTCACTTTGGCCCTAGCTAAGAAGGAGCAGATCTTTGTTGTCGCGGCAGGTAACAGTTATAAAGGTTACAGAAGAGGCTGGTCGATCATTCTGATAGGAGCTGATAGAATTAACTTGCAAGGAGCCGGGAAAGATGTATGGATTAAGGAGCTTTAAAAATAAAATAAAAATAAAATGGCTGGCTGGGGCATGCTGGGAGTTGTAGGTCTTTTCTCTGTCTAAACATGCATAAAATTGCACCTTAAATGTCCAATCTTCACAGCTTCCTAGTAGGAATTAGCATACTTTGGACTACATGTGTGGCAGGTTTCAGAGCTGTAGCTCATTAGAATTAGCTTGGCCATTTTGAAACCCCGGTGTGAGTGAGAGTCAGCCAGTGAGTCAGGCAGCCAGGCCTAAATGCCTTTTTATATATAACGTAATCCAGAGCACACTGGAGAAGCAGCCCTACAATGCAAACCACAATAGCAGAGCCATAATTCTGGTGAATGCTCCTACCAATGAGGGTAATTCCTATTATTCAGTATATTTCACACTCTCTTGGCATTGGGCAGATAAGGACAAATTGAATTTCATGCTATCCTGCCCAGGGCAATGCATGCCCTATTTCTATGAATGGTTACTGTATTAAGATAACAATTAAAAGATATTCACACTTCTAAGTATATATGGAAAGAGCAACAGTTTTCTTCGCAGGCGGATAATCTTAAGGAATGCAGCTACTCATCGGAACCTCCCAACTAAATCCTTGACACACCAAAGCCCTCCTTTTGAGCCTAGCTATCATAAGCAATGTATGTTGTTCAGCGATATGGTAAGAGGAGGTGTTCTACTTTGTAAGGATATGCAGTATCAGGGAAAGGTTCATTGGACATTTTTTTTACCCATCATGCAGCTGTTTAAATACCCAGAAGCTCTGCCAACCCCAAAGTGACAACTCTATTTGGTTCTCATGTTTCTCAGTTAATAATATGAATTAAAAGAGTAAAACGGTTTCATTTATGTATTATATATCCCACCTTTTTTCCTGCAAGGAACCCAAGGCAACGTACGCAATCTTTCTTCTGCTCTCCATTTTATCCTCACAACAACCGTGTGAGGTAGGTTAGGCTGAGAGTCAGTGACTGGCTAAGTGGGGACTAGAACCTGGATCTCCAGAGTCCGAGTCCAGCACTTTAACCATTTTGCCACACTAGCTCTCATACGGCACACTGGCTTCAATAAAAAAACCAGTGGAGCATACATAATAATTTGGGAAATGGCCAAGAGAAAGAAACATTTATACAGTGTATGCCTCAAAGGCCTTTCTATATGAAGAAGTCTTGGTACTCTTACAAAGTGTGTGGTGTGTGTGTGTGTGTGAGAGAGAGAGAGAGAGAGAGAGAGAGAGAGAGAGAGAGAAACTGAGAGAGGAAGGGTATCAGGCAGAGTCTCGCTAGGGAGAAAAACCCACAAGTTGCTACAACCGAGAAGGCCCTGCTTCTTACCCAATCTGCCTAACATCAGAAAATAGGGGAAGTTGGAGCAAAGCATTCTTCCGAAGCCTTGCACACCTATGGAGGTCAATCTGGTACCCTACAGATGTTTCGAACCACAACTCCCAGCATGCCTGACTGGAGCATGCTGACTGGGCATGCTGGCTGGAGCCTATGGGAGTTAAGACCAAATCGTCTGGAGGGCACAAGGCTGGGGAAAGCCAATATAGAAGATGGTGGCTGTTGATATCTTGAGCCCAAGCCAGGCTACCGCACGAAACGGGGAGCTCCGCCAATCTAGTTGCTCTGTGGAGAGTTGCTGTGCTGGAACAATATTCTTGGTGCTTTCTGGCAATTGTGCAATACTGCAGCTTCTTGTAACATCTCACTATGATGAAGGCCCATGAGCCTGATCTATAGTTTTTTTTTGTTTCACACAGCAGATCATAGGATCACGGTTGTTTTCTTTCTGCCCTCTCTGCTTGTTGGCCCCTCCCCCCATCACCTTGCATAACATCAATGTGCAGCACTGGCTTTAGAATGGAGAATAAAGAAACCCTGTGTAGATGTTGCAAAACTCAGGAGCTCATGTGCATACTCTTCAGGCTATGTGTGCATGATCTGTCTGTACCTCCCACTGTTGTAGCGCACGCATTACATGTTCAGAGCCTTACAGTGCTGGCCTGTTGTCCCCTATTTATATGTTCCAATCAGTGCATGGAGGTTGGGTGCATGCAGGTTGGCGGAGCAGTTTTTAAACTGAACCCTTGGGGGGGGAAAGCCAACAGGAGCTATAAAGCATCCAGTTTGCGTTTGAATCATCCCTAGGGGATGAAGATGAACATGTTTCTGATCACCCAAACAGAGATGGGGAGGAAATAAGCCATGAGCCTAAGTGCAACAGGATAGCCAATCAAACAAAGAGGCCTAAGTGCCACAGCAGAAGAGGGAGGGCCACCTGGTATAGGTATTTCTGTGCAAATGCTAGAAGCCTCCAAGCCAAAATGGGAAGGTTGGAGTGCCTGGTTTTAAAGGAGAACCTAGATATAGTGAACATTATGGAAAGCTGGTGGAATGGAGAGAACCAGTAGGATACGGTTATCTCTGGATATAAACTTTATGGGAAAGACAGGGAAGGGCGTACTAGAGGAGGGGTTGCTCTGTATGTCGAAGAGAGCATAGTGTTGAGCAGACTAGAACACATAAAAGTGGCAGACTCTTCCACAGAAGCACTTTGTGGGATAATACCTGGCTCCAAAACTAATTCAGTACTAGAAGCATGCTATTGTCCCCCGACCCAGAATGCTCCGCAAGGTGATCTTGAGAGGGAAAATGAAATCAGAGAGGCCTCCAAATGAGGAAGTGTTGTAATAATGGGTGACTTCAATTACCGCCACATTGACTGGATGAATGCATGCTCCAGTCATGTCAAAGAAGTTAAATTTCTTGATGCTCTAAATGACTGTGCCCTAGAATGGCTGGTCATGAAATCAACCAGAGGGGAGGCACCCCTGGATTTAATCCTAAGTGGTGTCACCCAGGACCTAGTACAGGATGTAAATGTCATTGAACCAACTGGAAACAGTGACCAGTGCTATCAGATATAATAAGTGGAAAATTGACAAGGAAGGCCAACACAGTCACATTTGACTTCAAAAGAGGAAGCTTCTCTAAAATGAGGGAACTGGTAAAAAGAAAGTTGAAAAGGGTAGTCAAGAGGGTTATATCCCTTCAAGATGCTTGGGGTTAACTCAAAACCACAATAATTAGAAGCTCAGCTAGAATGTATACCACAGGTTAGGAAAGGTAGCACCAAGTCCAAGAGGTCACCAGCATGGTTAATGAGCAAGGTCAAGGAAGCTATGAGAGAAAAGAAAATGGAAGTTTTGCCCGAATAAGGAAAACAAAAAGGAGCACCAGCTTGCACGAAGAAGATACAAGCAGACAATAAGAGATTCAAAAAAGCATTTTGAGGAGCATTTCTCTAACAACATCAAAGCCAATGATAAAGAATTCTTTAAATGTATCAGAAACTGGAAACCAGCTAGGGAGGCAGTTGGACAGTTGGATGACAATGGAGTTAAAGGAGTACTAAAGAGGATAAGGCGATTGCAGAGAAACTGAATGAATTCTTTTCATTAGTCTTCACTGCAGAAGATATAGAACAGATACCTGTGCCTGAACTGATATTTTCAGGAAAAGGAGTTTGAGGAATTGAGGCAAATATTGGTGAACAAAGATGAAGTTCTCAACCTTATTGACAAATTCAAAGTTAATAAATCACTGGGCCCAGATGGTATACTTCCTAGAGTTCTTAAGGATTCAAATATGAAATTGTTGATCTAACCAAAATATGTAACGTGTACATAAAATCAGCCTCTGTATGTACCAGAGGGCTGTAGAATGACCAACATAACACCAATTTTTAAAAAGGGATCCAGGGGGAACTGGGAAATTACAGGCAGGTTAGCTTAATTTCTGTTCCGGGTAAATTGGTTGAAAGCATGATTAAAGATAAAATTAGTAAGCATATAGAAGGACAAGCCCTGGTGAGAAAGAATCAACATGGATTCCGCAAAGGTAAGTCCTGTCTCACTAACTGTTTAGATTCTTTGGGAGTGTCAATAAACATGTGGACAGTGGTGATCTGGTTGACAGTGTTTACTTGTACTTCCAAAAGACTTTTGACAAAGTCCCTTGCCAAAGACTCCTTAGCAACCAAAGTCACCAAAGCAACTTAGTCACCAAAGACTAGAGAGCCAGTGTGGTGCAGTGGTGAGAGTGTTGGACTGGGGCTCGGGAGATCCAGGTTCTAGTCCCCACTCAGCCATGAAGCTCCCTGGGTGACTTTGGGCCAGTCACTGACTCTCAGCCTAACCTACCTCACAGGGTTGTTGTGAGGATAACACGGAGAGGAGGAGGATTATGTAAGCTGCCTTGGGTCCCTTGCAGGAAAAAAGGTGGGGTATAAATATAATAAAATAAATAAATAAATAAATAAATAGCAAATTTAGCAGTCATGGAATGAGTGGAGAACAGAATGCTGGACTAGATGGACCCTTGGTCTGATCCAGCATGGTACTTCTTATGTTCTTATGTGTACAGTAAGGCCAGAAAACACATTCCTGTTCCCTCCACATCCACACATTCATTTTCTACCCTGTTTGATCTTTGCTTGGGATTTTAAATTGCTTTATAAACTGCATGCACACAGACACATTGATAGCACTTTATCAGTGACAGTGTTCAACTGTTGATCTGAAGTTTGGCAGAACTAACCTGGGCATCAGCTCTGAACCATGAACTCCACAAGGCTGCCCTTGCAGAGTTTTGGAGTCCTTTTCTGTGGTCCTCACTCCTTCCCTACCCTTAGAGATTGAAATATTTAAGTTCCAATAAATCTCTTTCACATATTGATAAATGGCCACTGTTTGGGAGTGTCATTGAGAGGGGGGAAAAAAAAATTGAAAAATTGCCTTGCAAACCAGCTGTCTTTTCTTGCCTTTTCCTTCCCATCCCACTTCATTGCATGGGAAGACTCACCGTGTAAAACATGAAATAGATACCTTAGTTACAAATGGTGTTTCTATACACAACACTTAAATCAGCATTGCATTCACATGTTACTTATATAAACATCTGATGTTTGAGTGCAGAGGATAAAGTGACTCACTCACTCACTCCATAATTACTGCTGATAGCACTAGTTTTAGAGGGGTAGCTATGTTAGTCTGTGTTGCAGAAAAACCAACAAAGAGCTTTTCTACATGAGGCTGTTAATCCGCTGTATCTACTGTTAATTTCATCGCAGAATTGAGATCCAAGCACTACATGAAGAGCATTTCCTTTCTGCTTTTCTGCAATGTAACCTCTAGGTGGTACTGTGTTATAGCAGAATAGCAGAATCGCACCGGTGGAAAAAGCATTTTCTTTTGCGTTCACAAATAATACTACATTTCCCGTGCTCTAAAAAACCTCACCAAAAATTATGTTTAAGAACAGAAGTGAAACTGGGGGGGGGGGACATCATCTAAAGAACCCTTAAACAACCATGAGTAGGGAATGATTAGCACACAATAAATGCCTCATGTAGAAAAGCTCAAAGAGTCTTGTGCCACCTTAAAGAGTAACACATTCATTATGCCATAAGCTTTCATGGATCAGATACATCCTAAGTTGCAGGGATATATACACATGGTTGTGTGTGTGTGTGTGGGTTTGTAAGGTAGTTCAAGAAGCAGTGTTGGCAATAACACAAAGATTCTCGCATTGATAGACTAATTAACATGTATAGTGTGGTAAAAAACCCATTATCCCAGGTCAGGCTACAGGTGATAGAATCAAACTTTTAGATCAAGTGTAATTTAGTGGTATTGATTGTGCTGAAATGTGTACGTTCCTGGTTTGGTATACAAATGTGTCCATCTTGTAATATTCAGCTATGTTAAGCATCAAGTGTAATTTCTCCTAAAAAACACTTTTCAAGATTAAAATGTCAAATGAGATTCTGTGCATCCACAGTTAGCATTCAGTCCACCAGAGTCCAAAGCTTTGTATGCTCATGTGCAGAAATTCTTTAAGGTCAATCCCTTATAATGAAACTCTCATTAATGGCTATTATGTCCAGACCACCTGACCAAGCAGGTGTGTGTGTGTGTGTGAGAGAGAGAGAGAGAGAGAGAGAGAGAGAATATCTTCTATATTTGGGTCTATTCTCATTAATTTATAATCTACCAGTGAGCCAAAGGCTCTCAAGGTAGATAGCAAAAATTAAAATGTTTTTATTGATTAGAATAATTTGTATCCTGCCTTTCTGTGAATCAAAAGAGCACTCAAGGTGGCTAACAACAGTATTAAACAAAAAACCCATAATAGAATACTGCTCAACAATTAAAGCAGTTAAAAAACAATTAAAAACCTGAAAGGAAAGTAACAGCATGCCAGGTAATTACAACATCTGAGTTAGTTTAAAATCCCATGGCTAATAAAAAAACCTGGCTAAATAGAATTGTCCTCATCAGGTGGCTACAGAAAAAGCCTGTTTGTGCATCCTGGATGACTTAGCATCCGCCCACATCAGGACAGAGAGAATGGCCTCTCCATCAGATCCATCAGATCTTAGGGCATGGGCAGGATGACATGGGAGGTGGTGGTCTTTTATGTACCCCTGGGCCTAAGCCAGTTGGAGAGCCAGTGGACTGTAATGGCTAGACATTTTGAGCTCAATCCTATGCAAGTTTAGACAGAAAAAAAGGCCTACAACTCCCAGCATGTCCCAGCCAGCTATGCTGGCTGGGCCATGCTGGGAGTTGTAGGTCTTTTTTCTGTCTTAACTTGCATAGGATTGCACCTTTTGATGGTAATGGCTAGACCTTTTTTTTTTTGACTTAGACTGGAGAGATTTAGGTTCAGATTCCTTTCCACTGAGCCACTGGGTGATCACGCTCTCTCAGCCTAGCCTACCTCACAGGGTCTTTGTGGGGATAAGAGGGCCCCCATCCTTGTATTCTCCCCTGAGTTTCTTGGAGAAAAAGGGTAAGCTAAAAAAGCAAAATACACTTTAGCAGTTAATAGCCTTCCAATTTGTGTCTTTCATGATGCATGACCTAGTTGTTAGCTTTGCTCCTCTCTTCAAAGAACTGTCCCTTGTTCACTCCTTCACCGTTGAATGTTTTGACCACCCTTCTTTCTTTCCCCCACTCTTCTTTTAACGGTGCGTGTTAACCAGAATAATCCATGAATTAATGCTACCCTCCAGGGCTGCCTTCCTCAACCCGATGCCCTCCAGATGTGTTGGACTACAACTCCCAATATGCACAGGCAGCATTGCGATAGGAGCTGTAGTCCAACACATTTAAGAGGCATCAGGTTAGGGAAGACTGCCTCAGAGCTTCACACACCACATCTAAACGGACTTTCACATGAGTGTCCAGGGCAGGCTAGTGACTCCTATATCGGTGGGGTTCCTTTTCCATTGCAGGTTTTGCTGGTTTTATTCATAGGAGCTATCCATAGTGCTGAATGCCACCCCCAAAATAGGTTCATGCTGGTCCATGGAGCCCCACCGATATAGCAGTCACCGGCCTCCCCGGTGAGTGTCCTATGCTGACAAAGCATAACAGCGACTTTGTACCTTACGCCAATAAATTATCTCAATAGACATCCCCGCCACCAATTAATAAGGCAATTTAAAACATTAAAGAACTTTAAAAGGCACTTAAATTTCCAAATCACAAGCAGTAATGATAATGAAAACTAGTGATGCTGTCAAAACTCGAGGTAAGTCTGTTCATTTGTTGAATCTAGTAGGTCCGTAATTCTTGAATGTAGAATGAATCCAAACTCCAGACCATGTTTCAAAGACCCTTTGTATTTTCTTATTCCAAACCAAGACTGATTTAGAGGTCATTTGCATTTTCAGCACCTGTGTGTTCTCCTTGGTTTTGGCAAGACTAAGTACCCAGGTTCTGCCATCTCCTCCTTGGCAGCAGCAACAACTTTCTGAGTTGTGTCACAAACAGGCATTTTGCTTCTGCTTCTGCAGCTGCTGCCTCTGCCCATGACTCCATGCCAGCCTAGTATGGTAAACAAAGCACATGTGAAAACAGCCGGTCAGAGAAGGAATTCTCATGACGCATGACATCATGACACACATGGTGGAAAAGAACAGCATACTATCTACAGAGCATGGAGATGGTGTGGTGTAGTGGTTAGAGTGCTGGGCTGGCACTATGGATATTGGAGTTCTAGTCCACACCCGGGGCATGAAGCTCACTGGGTGACTTTGGGCCAGTCACTGACTCTCGGCCTAACCTACCTCACAGGGTTGGTGTGAGGATAAAATGGAGAGGAGGAGGAGGAGGATTATGTAAGCCGCCTTGGGTTCCTTGCAGGAAAAAAAGGTGGGGTATGAATATAATAAATAAATGTCCTAGAGGGTGGGTAAATTAACCAAGGCCTTTTTCTCCTCTGTAATGAATGTGCACGCATGTGTTTTTAAGATCAAAAAGCTGTGAAAATAAAGTTTATAGGTTGGATCCAGGATCTGTCTTCCATGAGAGGAAGGGCTCTGCTCACAGAAGGTGCCTCTGCCTGATTCCCCCCCCACACACACACTACAGCTCAACCCATTCACCGGGGTCTCCTGACTCTCTGAGTAGCATTTTCAGGGAACTAGAGGGGTTGCCATTGGAAGGAGGGGGGTATGGAATGCCAAACCCATGTTCTTGGGCTTTGAATCAGTGTTTGAGCTATTTTCCCCATTGAACAGTAGATATTCCCCATTTAGTAAGAGCATAGTCCATAAGCACATCACACCTCAGGTTAAAGGCCCTCTTATTTATCTATTTTAATTTATTTTATTTATTGTATTTATATCCCGCTTTTTTCCTGCAAGGAACCCAAGGCAGCTTGCTTTATCCTCCTCCTCCTCCTCCTCTCCATTTTATCCTCACAACAACCCTGTGAGGTAAGTTAGGCTGAAAGTCAGTGACTGGCCCAAATTCACCCAGTGAGCTTCACGGCTGAGTGTGGACTTGAACCCGAATCTCCCAAGTCCCACTCCAACTCTCTGAGCACTACACCACACTGGCTCTGCCTTTTGGACCTTCTTGGCTGTCACATGTGCATATACGCAAGTTGTGTGTCAGTGTGAGTAAGGAAGCATGTCAACAATGTTGAAAGCAGGAAGCTAGATTGGCTGATCCTTGCTGTGATCTAGCAAAAGAATTATAGCCATCTCATAGGTACCCGATATAGTAAGCAGTGTCCCCAAATCCTTTAGATCAGTGTTCTCCAACCTTGGTTCCCCAGATGTTTTTGGCCTACAACTCCCAGCATGCCCCAGCCAGCGTAGGGCATGCTGGGAGTTGTAGGCCAAAAACATCTGGGGGACCAAGGTTGGAGAACACTGCTTTAGATGTTTTACCCCTGGAAATACACCATGACTTTTCACTGCAACTCTATTCCCGAAACTTATCAACTTTCCCACTGCATGGAAAGCTTCTTCACGTGCTGGAGGCCCTCAAAAGGCCTTTCCCCATGAAATGTCGATAGACCTGTTGAAACCCATTTTGCTTCTCTCAAGAGTTCCTCGGAAATTTTGACTGAGCAGGAGGAACCTCCAAATTTGCCCTGACATTTTGCTTTAGGCAAAATTCAGTAGCTGCTCTAGGCATAACAGGAAAAAGAGAGGGTTTAATACCAAACAGCAAGGTCCTTTGAATTTAAATATATCAATAAAGCCATGAGGGTTAGGAGCATTTAAAAAAATATATATATTAACTAATGAAAGCAGTTATGCCAATTCTCTGCCTTGCATCAGATTATGCCAGGAATTCCACATTTCTCCAGAGAACACCAAAGCATGAAGATCCCTGATGAAACAGACCCAAAGTCAAACAGATAAGCAAGAAGGGCATGGAAGACAAAATCTCTTGAGTTTGGGGGGGGGGGGAAGCAGCTGCAGGGCTTTCTCCACACCTTTTCACCCTGATTTTGCTAAGAGCAGTGGCAGGGAAGAGGTATTTGGAAGATCTTCTGGTATAGGCTCACATGGGAGATATTTAGTGGGCAAAAATCAGCATGAAAAGGATTAATCAACGTTTGGGGGGGAAATGTGTACTTTTTTTGGGGGGGAAATGTGTACTTTCTTTTTTTTAAGTGTACTTTTTTTTAGAAAAAAAAATGTGCACAGTCATTCTTTAATCAATTGGAGAAAAATGCATACATTTGAAAATATGCATGAAAACACACAATTTTTGTGCGTGGAAAAAAAAACACGCAACACTTGCAATCTGATACAGATATAAGACAGAACAAGCTTTTGAGGTGGAATTTGGAGTTTCACTGATTCTCACATCCCTAAATTTGGAGGCTCGCACCACTGTAGAAAGTTATTTAAAAAATGCAGAGAGATGCTTCTTGTGTCTCCCCCATCACATCTAGTTTGGCCCTTATCTGCCCATGTTGCTTTTGTGCACAATACCAATGGTAACATGCCTTTCCAGGAGCCTTATGAAAAGTTGTTAAAAGAGCGATGAGAGGAAACAAGGCACTGATTATCTTTGGCTTTTAGGAATGGTGTCATTTTTTTGCAGCTGCACTTGCAAGCAAGCATTTAGTCAGTGGGAGTCGACACGGAGCGAGTCCCTTTCTCCAGTGGATTACCCCAATAATTAAACTGCCAGCCAAGGACATCAAGTACTGTTGAGAGGGGCAACAGAGGGGGAGAAAAAGCACTCCGCTTCGAAGAGTGGTGTGACTCTTTGCAGGGTTAAGCCTATAATTTTGTTTATCTTAATCATTGTGTTTACATAAGGCCTTGGTTGGAACACACATTTTTTTAAAGTGTGTTTTTTAAAATACTTTTCTGTATGTTTCAAAATAACATGAGCATTATTTAACCACTTACCATCTTTTGTTCCTGTGATTTGTGAGAAACAATTACAGCAGGAGTTATCTTCTCTTTCTCTCTCTCTTTCCTGGTAAAAGCTTCGTTGAAAACTTAACTTCAGTTGGGCATTTTTTCAGGTACCGTACTTGAAGGTAGTTTTCGTGGCTTTGAAGAGTTCAGCTGAATTGAAAACGTCTGGCTGCTCATGCTGGAGTCTGCTTGGAATGGTTAATAAATAATACTTCACATTTCTTTCTGAGTACTTCAGAATGTTGGAAGTGTTTTGCAAACATTTTTTGTAATCCTTACAACCAACCTGTGCATCATCATCATCATCATCATCATCATCATCATCATCATCATCATCATCATCCACAGAGTACAGATGGGTGGACTGAGTCTGACCTTCTTAGCTGCCATGCTAAGACTACACTACTATTAATGTTATTACACAATTCATTTGGGTGTCCTAGGAATCCTAAAGCTTCAGGCTGAATCCCATCAATACAGAGAAGGAGTATTGTCATCCCCGCTGTGACAAGAATTATTAGTTTGCTTTATTGGTGTTCTCAGTAGGGTTTGGGCAAGAAATTGAGACAAGGTCACTCAATTATTTATTTATTTATTTATTTAGTTCCAGAACATTTCTACTCCACCTTTCAGCCCCCAAAGGGACTCCCAGATACAATACAATACAATGAGATTAAAACCAGACACGGTTATGTAATTTTTATTTATTTAAATATTTTTGGATCACCTTTATACCCAAAAGGGCCTCCAAGGTGATATACAACTTTAAAAACAGGACAATCAAAGAACAGAGCATGTCATCTTTAAGATTTCCAGAGAGTAGAATAAAACTATTGCAAAGCCATCAGAAACTATTTAAAGCCCGTTAAAACAGCAGCGACAGAGGAGCATCAAACAATTGGGTCAGTTTAAAAATATATTGTCACAGCAGGAGCTTAAAACAAAACAAAGGCATGGTGGAATAAAAGAAGTCTTTGTCACCCACCTAATACTCAAGAGGGAGGGACAATGAAACCACTTTTCTAATCCTCTTTCAGGAGGGACTTCTACAATGTGGGAGCTGCGAGGAAAGGCTTGTTCTTGTGCCCCCACCAATTGCATTACTGAAGGTGGTGGAATATAAGCCAGGGCCTCATATGTTGAACACAATGAATGAGCAGGCTCATGTGGTTGGAAGCAGTTCTTCTGATATCCTGTTCCCAAGCCACTTAGGTCAGGGGTGTTGCTGGATCAGACCTGTTCACACAGTGGCCAACCAGCTGCCCACAGGAAACCCACAAGCAGGGCATGAGTGCAACAGCCCATGTTTGCCAGCAACTTGTGTACATAGGCAGGCATACTGCCTCTGATACTGGAGGTAGCATATAGCCAATCACTAGTAGCCATTGATAGCCTTCTCCTCCATGAATTTGTCCAATTCGTGGAGGAGAAAGCGAAACTCTCTGGAAGCATCCAGAACTGATGTCTTCAGTCTACAACCATCAGGAGTTACCCTCCACTTAGTGATGTACACGTACCTCTTTTTGTGCTCGCCGGGTGCTCAGTACCTCTCACAGCAGCAGCGAGGCTCCCGGTGGACTTTCTGGAGCCCGGAAGTGACGCAATGGGTCCCGGCGCTGTGCCAGGAACACGGCGGGACCCCGGCGCTGCGCTTTTCACTTAAATACCATAGAAAACCACCTTAAAACAGCCGCGATTTGCTATTCGCAGCCATTTTAAGGTGGTTTTCTATGGTATTTACGTAAAAAAACGCAGCGCCGGGGACCCAGAAGTACCTCTCCCCGGCTCCTCTCTGGGGAGATGTGCCAAGCCGGGGAAAGGTAAGTTCAGCAGGGCTGGGGGGGGGGTGAGTGGGGTGAGTTCGCCCCACTCCCACCCCACAATCGAGTCACGTGCACATCCCTAAGTCTTTGGGAAAGGGAGGTGGAAGCCAGAAGGTCTCTTGGTGGACACAGCCTGCAGCCCTCCAAGATCCCATGATACCATTGGGAGGCCTCACCAATTAGGAATATATCTACATTTAGATTAGATTAATTTCAGACTTCTGAAATTAACCCAATTTACATTTATGGTTCTGGATAAATGCCAGTGTCCTACTACTTTCCATCCCCCTGCCCCCTAATCTGCTCAACCCCTTACTCTGGTTTGCATAAGCTTTCTTTAGGTTCAGCAGATTCTGCTGAACCTAAAGAAAGCTTATGCAAACTAGAGTAAGGGGTTTAAAAGGGCAAAGATGTATACTGGGGAAAGTGTTTTTATGTTTGGTTGAAGGAATGAAAATGGCAGTGGAAGGCAGATGGGGATGGAGAGCAATAGGATCATGGAACTTGTTTCCTGCTAGCCAAACTCTACTGTCCAAACTCTACTGTTGCAAGGAAGACATCCACTTGTTTGAGTAGACAACACTCTGGAGGTCTTATCTCAGCCCCCAAACTCTTGTATCAGGCTGGGGCTGTCCTCGTTCCCTTAGCTTCTCTTCCACTTTTCTAATCCAGAAAATACACCATGAAAAGCATGCATGGTTGGCCCACTTTTGGATTCTTTTATTTTATCCTGCCAAAAACCTGATTTTATTTTATTTTATTATTTTTAGCAACAGCTAAAAACCTGTAAAGGATGACAACACGATAATGTGGAGAGTTTGGTGGGAGAGGAGAAAATAACAATGCAGGATGATTAACAGCGTGGATATTCATAGTCTGGCATTAAATGCTACAAACTCCCTGCTAGATTTAGTAAACCAAGGGGCTCTTTGTAACAAATTCCAGTGCAGCAATGGACAGCGCAGCAGTCCAGAACATTTGGCAGATGAGCAGGAGAAATTAAGTGTGTGCGGTGGGCGGGGAGGGAGGACAGTCTAGAAGAAAGGACGAAAAATAAACAAAGAAGGATCCAAAAATTAAGTGTAAATGTTGGTTTTGCCAACACCGAATGTCCCTTCCCACCTTTCCCATCAAGGAGAAATCAAGAGCTCAGAGTGG
Organism: Shinisaurus crocodilurus; assembly: GCA_021292165.1. NCBI lineage: Eukaryota > Metazoa > Chordata > Lepidosauria > Squamata > Shinisauridae > Shinisaurus > Shinisaurus crocodilurus. Next base: position 215,503,792 of record CM037880.1, on the reverse strand, counting down.
AGAGCAGCCTTTGAAAATATTCTTGGCTGCCGTTGCTTGTTTGTTAGTAATTGGAATCTATTTATAGCTCACTGTGAAGCAGCTAGGATTTGCAGGGGGTGATGTTATGGTGGGCTTTACAGACCATCCATTTATGCTATGAAAGGCTTTCTTGGTGCATAACTGAGAAGTCATGCGAAATTAAAGGGAGAGGATGTCATGATTTGGGCTGAGGTTGACATATTCAGGCAGGGGAAGACATGCTCCCCTGTCTCATAAACTCCCTTCCCATTGTTGAAAACTAGCACATTGGGGAGAAATGTTTCATCCTAGCCTTTTCACTGGCATGCCAGTTTATGCCAAGGAAGGCTTGACCATTCTATCCCTTGACACCCCCACCTGCATTAAAAAAGGAAAGAAAAGTAGAGATCTGGAAGGCTGTATACTGTGATATATTTCCTTGTATTGATTAGAGCAGGGGTAGACAACCTGCTGGTGCCCTTCAGATAGTTTGGACTACAGCTCCCATCAGTACCATCCAGCATGGTGAATGGTCAAGGATCGTGGGAGTTTTAGTCCAAATTAATTGGAAGGCACCAGGTTGCCCAAGCCTGGGTTAGACTAGGACTGGGGAGCCTCTTTTTCAAATCTCCAATCAGCCTAACCTACCTCACAGGGTTGTTGTGAGGATAAAATGGAGAGGAGAAGGAGGAGGATTATGTAAGCCATCTTGGGTTCCTTGCAGGAAAAAAGGTGGGGTATAAATATAAAAAATAAATAAATAAGCCATGAAACTCACTGGGTGAGCTTCAGCCAGTAATGATCTCTCAGTCTAAGTTATCTTACAGGGTTGTTGTGGGGTAGGGATGAAAAATAGACATATATCTCAGTGGGCAGTTTGACTCTTAGCAGAAGTGTATCAAATTGTTTCTATTTATCAAATACAAAGCTAAGCAAACAAATGGAAATTTTCAACTTTTCCAAAGCAGAGACTGGGAAGAGCCCTTTTTGTGCTTATTCTCCCTCAGTGTATGGAGTTGCAGTGAATATTCATGGTTTTCAAATTACCAAATGAGAATTGCCTATTGAAAGCTATGGATAAGTGTTCTGAGTAAAGCAATCAGTCTCCAAACAGCTATTGCAGATATGCGAAGGAAGCGTACACCTCTTGCACTTGTTGCACAATTAAGCTGGCTGCACAGAATGGGGAATGAAGCAATTCAATAGTCCTGGTCTTTTGAACAACATCTTGGCACCTTGCACAACAGAAAGCTGGTCAGCATAAGAACATAAGAGGAGCCCTGCTGGATCAGAGCAAGGGTCCATCTAGGTCCAGCATTCTGTTCACATGGTGGCCAACCAGCTGCCCATGGGAAACCCACAAGCAGGACATGAGTGCAACAGCATCCTCCCACTCATGTTCCCCAGCAACTGGTGCACATAGGCACCCTGCCTCTGATAATGCACATAGCCAATCAGGACTAGTAGCCATTGATAGCCTTCTCCTCCATGAATTTGTCTAACCCCCCTTTGAAGCCCTCCAAACTGGTGGCCATCCCCACATCTTGTGGAAGTGCATTCCATAGTTGAAATATGCACCTGTGTGAAGAAATCCTTCCTTCTATCTATCCTGAATCTCCCACCAATCAGCTTCATGAGATGACCCCGTTGGGTTCTAGTATTATGAGAGAGGGAGAAAAATGTCTCCCTATCCACTTTCCCCGTGCCATGCATAATTTTGTACACCTCTATCAAGTCTCCCCTCACTCACCTTTTCTCTAAGTCCCATAGGGGACTTGCTGTCCACCACAACCCCAAGATCTTTCTTGGCTAGCTTAAATCCCATCAGTTTATATGTGAAGTTGGGATTCCTTCCCCCCCCCCCAACGTGCATCACTTTACACTTGCTTACGTTGAACCACATTTGCCATTTTGATGCCTATTCTCCCACTATGTAGAGATCCTTTTTTTTTAGCTCTTTGCAATCCCTTGTTTTAAGCCCCCTAAATAATTTGGCATCACCAATCAGCACTGATAGAGAATAACAGTAAGCAATCGTAGATGGGGAAGGCTTATAAGAACAGCCCGGCACCAAATGATTTAGCAGGCCTCTCTAAATTTTGAGTGGGGAATGATATTCAGTTATGCTAGGATGTGAACTAACATGTGAAAGCCATTCAAATAACTTCCCTCTCGTTGTAAGTATGTATTCCTATACCGGCTCACTGAAACATGCTTGTTAAGTGTATAACTGTTGCAATAAACAGGGATGAGGGAGGGAGACATCGTTTGTACAGCTTGCATTTTAATGTGAACTAAAAAAATTTCACACTTTTTGAACCATCACGCAAACTACAACATTTGTACTTCTCCCAAATTTGCGGTGGAGCTCTCCAAAACAAAACACACACACACACACACACACACACACACATATATATATATACAAAATATGTATATTATGGAAAATAACATTAGAATGTTAAGGAAATCATTTGCAAAAATGTGCATATTAGGCAAACATGCATACAAACATTCATGTATTAAAAGTACTGTGAGCAGGAATGCTTTATGAATTTTCATGCAGATTTATCCCCCTCTCCCTGCTCAAGTTTGGGATGGGCTGGAGAAAGGCTTAAAGTGTGAGAAGAACTGGACTTAATTTGGGAAACTGAGAAACTGAGAGAAACTGAAAGTGGCACATTGGTCCATCTCTAAAAATAGCATTTGTGGAAACAGTTCCAGTCATTTCACTTGGGGGGTACTAGTTCCCAAAATGTGCCTCCTTCAACAGGGCTCCATTGCTTGTCCAACCACCGGGCCCAGATATGACTCCTTCCTCAGTCCCTTGTGTTCCTCTGTTGACAGCGTCCAATACGGATGACTTGACAATGTTCCCTCAGTCTACTGGTGAGGTTCTGTATGTATGCCCTCTCACCGTGTGCTTTATATTTGCAAGGGAGGAACCAAAATGAAAATACAGAGCCACGTTGATGGTGTGAGGAACCCCTAAGGAACCATCTCTTCTTCAGCTGAGATAATGCTGCATGACAAGATGCTTAGCAACACTTGGTAGGTGAGTAAGTGGAGGATTATTCTGAGCTTCACAGCCGGTAGCTTGCCATAAAGAAAGTGACGGAGGAGAGAAGCCAGCCAATTGAGTCACTGGGATTATGGGAGACCTACATTCAAGAGGCACAACTCCCAAATCTGTTGGACCTCGTTATAATAAGCAGGAGCCTGCGGATCGCATGTTGTCACTTGTCAGAAACAGTTTGCTCCTTCATTTGCTGCAGTAGCCTTTGGGTTGTGTTTCTCCAGCGTGACATATATCATCTCTCGGAGGGCTTTGTTGAGTAATCGTAGCATTTCCCGGCCTTTTCCACAAAGAAGAGATTAAAAACAACCACTGCAAAAGTATTCTTCCTCACTGGGAGAAACTTCATTTAGCCTTCAGCTTGCCTGATTTATAAGTCACATTCCAAGCTAATAAAAATCCCCATCTCTAATAGAACAAGGTGAATCACCATAAAGCTTTCTCGCTGTGCTTTAGCACACTTTGGAATGTGGGATATGCATTTGGAAACCACCTTGCTGCTGACTTTATTTATTTATTTATTTATTTATTATATTTATACCCCACCTTTTTTCCTTCAAGGAACCCAAGGCAGCTTACATAATCCTCCCCCTCCTCTCCATTTTATCCTCACAACAACCCTTTGAGGTAGGTTAGGCTGAGAGTCAGTGACTGGCCCAAAGTCACCCAGTGAGTTTCATGGCCGAGTGGGGAATAGAACCCGGATCTCCCGAGTCCCAGTCCAACACTCTCACCACTATGCCACACTGGCTTCAGGAGAGCCAATGCTAAAAGCATGGGAGCTTCCAGCCACTCAGGAAGCTAAATTCTTGAGCTGTTCACACATGGTACTCATTTCCTTTCTGGTCCTCATGGATAGAGAAAGTCTATCAACGGCTGCTTTCTAAATTGAGCCTCCATGTACAGGGGTAGCATACCTAATTTTGCATGTTTACTTTCTTCCACATTTGAATGTTTTTAATCTCAAGTTCTTTCCATCCTGCTTATGAAGAAATTTGTGAATGTGGGTAAGTTCTTAGCAACAAACGAAACAAACAAACGAACCATGCACGGCTTAACAAGAAACTGCCAGGAAAGGTCATATGAGGATTTAGAGTGTGGCATCATCAATATGCAGATGACACACCCAACTCTATCTTTCCTTTCCATCTCAGGAAGCAGAGGTGGTGTCAGGGGGCGGCCCACTAGAGCTGGAGCCCTGAATCTTTCATTTGGAACCCCGAATCTCTGGGAGGCCATCTGCCCCACCACCCTGCTCTCCATGGACACTTGCAGAATTAAAGGTACAGGGGCCCTGATGATCTGTGTTGCATCTGATCCCCCTGGATGAGCTGGCTTTTAGCCCACATGTGCTTCACCTCCTGCTGCCCCCACCCTTGAATCTTTCTGTCGGATGTTTTTTTTTAATTAAAAAAATCAAATGCCCTCCTCTCCCCTGTCCATACATCTGCTTTACAAATAGGGGTGTCCTTAGGAGACAGGGTCCTTTACAGACACACGCACACACGCAGACTTTAGAGCAGGGCTCTCCAACCTTGGGGTCCCCAGATGTTGCTGGACTACAGCTCCCAGAATCTCTTGCCATTAGCCATGCTGGCTGGGTATGCTAGGAGCTGTAGGCCAGCAACATCTGGGGACCCAAGGTTGGAGAGCCCTGCTTTAGAGCATATGTAAATTAGCATATGCACATTTGTGCTTCTTTTTTTTTGTCCTGGAGGCCTGAGCCCTGGATCTTTTCTGTATCTAGCACCATCCCTGTGGTCAGTCAGGAAGGCTGCTGGGGTTCCTCTCAGCCCATGCCGTAGGTCAGCAATGAGCTGGATGACGACCAACAAACTGAAGCTTAATCCAGACGAGGAAGAGTCACTCCTCCTGTCCAGAAGAAAATCTGGGAGCAGGAGTTCAGTCTGTCTTGTACAGAATAGCACTTCCCTTCAAGACTCAGGTTTGTAGACTGGGGGTGTTCCTGGATACTCAGGTCAAGGCTGGGGTCCCTTGTCTCGGCCCTAACTTTCCCAAAAGCTGAAAGAAGATCACAATAGGAAAGAGATAACCTACCATGCTCGTTCTCCAAGCTTCCCATTCTTGGGCTTCTTTTTGGAAAATAGAGTAGCCAAATATCCAGGAAATGCAATTTCTGGGTGAAGTGTGAGGGAAGCCATCCTCCATTTTGACAGTGCTGACTGAGGAGGCCCATGAACATCACAGGGTTGGCACAGAGTTCATTTCTAGTATTGTTGTGGCTTGCGGGGGGGGGACACACACACACACACACCCAGCCAGCCACACTCAGTGATTGAGTGCATTTGGCAGACGGAGACAGATTTGGCTCAGTCCCACGAGGAATTGCTTTTCTTATTTTTTGCGTTGCCTCAGTTTTGTATTTGTTTTCCAAATTCCGTGAGTGTGGCTTTGTGTAGGAGTTAAATCCCCAAAGACAGCTGGCGAAGAGAAATGACAGATTCAGACAATCAAAGACTCTTCTTGTAGCCTCACTTAATTAACTAATGGCCTGCTATAGAGATGTAATGGGATTCAGAAAGAGGAAGCTTTTACAGCAGAGCTCAAAGCCAGCAGCATCTGTAATAGTGGGCTGATGCCCCCCCCCTTTTTTTTGGTTCTCTCAAGATGCACAACTCTGTAAGTAACAGAAATAGATAGCACTGCTTGTATGCAAAGAGATTACTCCTCCTAGTGTTTCCAAGCTACAACCTGCATCCAGTTTCCCAGTAAATCACAGTTTCCTAATTCTGAGTATTGGATTCCAACTCCCAGCGCCCTGCCCAGCATGGCCAGTTGCCAGGAATGCAGGCAGTTGTAGTACGACAATATCTGGAAACCCAATAGTGGGAAAAGCTGCAGTGGACCCTTGAGACTAAGGATCTAGGATAGTATTATTATGATTATGATTTCCATTTCTATACCGCCCGATAGCCGAAGCTCTCTGAACCCGAAGCAGGAAATCCTATCCGCACTAAAAAAAATCCTGTGTTTGCAGGCAGCAAGGACTTTCCTTCCAGCTCTCGCCTCCATTTGGAGCCCCGAGGAGTCGGTGAATCTCAGCAGCTCCCCGCATGCACACACTTTAACACGCGGCTGCAACACGCCCATGTACAAGGGCCTGCAAATTATGCCTGGGCTTGGAAGCCAAGCATTAGTTTCCGCTAGCCAGCTTTGACGTTCACTGCCACCTTTATAGTGCAGTAATATTCTAAGCATTTAGCAACACAGATATTGTCTGATTAAATTGCTCTGTCAGCTTTATGTAGGTTAATGATACAGGCCTGTGGCTCACGCTGGCTCAGCTTGTCTGAGCGTGGAAAGCTAAGCAGGGTCAGGTCTGGTTAATACTTAGATGGGAGACCCCTCCTCTAGTTTCCTGCATTGAGCAGGGGGTTGGACCCGATAGCCTTGTAGGTGCCTTCCAACTCTATGATCTATGAAATCTATGAAACTCCTGAAATTTCTTTTTTATATTTAGGAAAAAAAGGCCTACGATACCTGGCATGCCCCAGCCAGCCATGCTGGGGCATGCTGGGAGTTCTAGGCCTTTTTTCTGTCTAAACTTGCCTAGGATTGCGCCCTTAGTTGTCTTTGATTTGGCCAGTCCATTTCACTCCAGCTGGAAGCATGGGACTATAGCTGAAACCAACAGCAGTGTCTGGGATTTCAAATAGCAGCAGTGGTCTGAAACACTTTTTATGAATTCCACGTCATAAGAAGACTGTGAACTTTCTTTTTAGATTCAATCTGTCTTTCATACCTTTGCAGCGGCGGAGGTTGATCACTGCAATGTGCTCTCAATGAAACGTGTGCTGCCCTTAACGTCTGGTTCTTACGCTGCAGCCAGTACAAGACGGAACAGCCGACCTCTTCACGGGGCTGGGTTGCACTAAAAGTGTGCTCTTTATCGTCGGAGACTTTTGCACACAATTCGAAGTGCTGGCTTGGATCGCTAAAGCTTTCAACCAATTCTACCAAGCTGTCCTCCCCCCCCTCCATACATTGTTTCAATATTCACATTTAGGCAAGAGAGCCCTTCTGGTCACAAGAAGATAAGAAGAGCCTTGCTGGACCACCATGGTGCAGCTAGGTAATTTTAGAACCTGGACTTAATGGTGTTCTGGGGAACCCTTTTAGACAACCATGGGTACTACTTCAGTTGTGAAGCGCATAACCCACACATTTCTCTATCCCCCGCACACCAACTGCCGTTCCATTCTTCTTGACAACTCCTTCTACATTCCTGATATACTAGGACAACAACAAAACTATTTGCCGACCCTGATTTTTTTTTTTAAAAGAATAATACTCTGAGCATGTGCAGGTTTGCCTTTAAAGACACAATTCTTATGCACGTTTAGACAGAAAAAAGGCCTACAACTCCCAGCATGCATGCTAGGAGTTGTAGGCCTTTTTTCTGTCTAAACATGCAGGGGATTGCACCCTTAAACTCACTTCGCACCATCATCACTACAGGAATAAAATGGAGTTTGCTTCTGCTGCCCTGCTGCCCTCATCTCCTGCTGCACCCTGGGTGGTCATTCCCCCCATCCCATGGGCTGCCTTGTTGTCCTGCACCTTGGCCACTAGCTGCACCGCTGCTGGATTAAAGGCCCATCTAGTGTAGAATTCTCTTCTGTCCAGCCTGCTACCTCTACTGAACAAGTAGGGTGGGCCAACAGCAGCCTTTGTTTGTCTGCAGCATCGCCTGTGTTCAAGTAGAGCTGAAGTCAGTTGTGATGACATAGTTCCATTGCCTTTCCTCTTGGGAGATGCCCATTCTCTCTTGGTGTTGTGCCTCCAGTTGGTCAGACATTGTTTCAATATTCACGTTTAGGCAAGAGAGCCCTTCTGGTCACAAGAAGATAAGAAGAGCCTTGCTGGACCACCATGGTGCAGCTAGGTAATTTTAGAACCTGGACTTAATGGTGTTCTGGGGAACCCTTTTAGACAGCCATGGGTACTACTTCAGTTGTGAAGCGCATGACCCACATTTCTCTATCCCCCGCACACCAGCTGCCGTTCCATTCTTGACAACTCCTTCTACATTCCTGATATACTAGGACAACAACAAAACTATTTGCCGACCCTGATTTTTTTTTTTTTAAAGAATAATACTCTGAGCATGTGCAGGTTTGCATTTAAAGCAGGGATGGGGACTCGGACTCCAGGACTCGACTCGTGAGTCGGACTGAGTCCCCCTCTGACTCGAGTCAGACTCGAGTCCCAATATTTTTAATGGGACTCGAGACTCGACTCGGGACTCGAGACCAAGGACTCGTATTCCAAAATCGTGTTCCTCAAATGCAACATGGATAGGTTTTAGGAAGTAGAGCAAGTTTATTTTTTAAAATCATTTTTCTAAAATGCAACCTTTCAGACATTTTGGGCTTGGCTGCCTCTGCCACCCTGTCTGGGGTTCCCAGCCTCCTCTGCCTGCCTGGTCTCTTCTTGACCAATTCAACAGTTGAATTGTCCAAGACAAAGGCCTCTGCCTGCCTGCTTTGGGGTTCCCTGCCTCCTCTGCCTGCCTGGTTATTTTGGGTTTGTTCTGCCTGTCTGTTCTTGCCAAAATCAGTGGCAGAGTTTGAAATAAAAAGGCACCTTGTGCCTAGAATTTATTTAAGCACACATCTGAAATAGCCTTATTTTGTTGGGAAAAAAACCCATTGATTTTAATAGGGACTCGTGGAGTCAGCTTTGGGAGTGACTCGTGACTCGTGAGTCACCATTTTGGACCAAGGACTCGGACTTGGACTCAAGACTCATGTCCAAAGACTCGTGACTCGACTCGTGACTCGAAACCAAGGACTCTTCAACATCCCTGATTTAAAGACACAATTCTTATGCACGTTTAGACAGAAAAAAGGCCTACAACTCCCAGCATGCATGCTGGGAGTTGTAGGCCTTTTTTCTGTCTAAACATGCAGAGGATTGCACCCTTAAACTCACTTAGCACCATCATCACTACAGGAATAAAATGGAGTTTGCTTCTGCTGCCCTGCTGCCCTCATCTCCTGCTGCACCCTGGGTGGTCATTCCCCCCATCCCATGGGCTGCCTTGTGTCCTGCACCTTGGCCACTAGCTGCACCGCTGCTGGATTAAAGGCCCATCTAGTGTAGAATTCTCTTCTGTCCAGCCTGCTACCTCTAGTGAACAAGTAGGGTGGGCCAACAGCAGCCTTTGTTTGTCTGCAGCATCACCTATGTTCAAGTCAGGGATATTGAAGAGTCCTTGGTCTCGAGTCACGAGTCGAGTCACAAGTCTTTGGACCCGAGTCTCGAGTCCGAGTCCGAGTCCTTGGTCCAAAATGGTGACTCATGAGTCACGAGTCCTGAGTCACTCCCAAAACTGACTCCACGAGTCCCTATTAAAATCAATGGGGTTTCCCCCCAACAAAATAAGGCTACTTCAGATGTGTGGCTTAAATAAATTCTAGGCACAAGTGTGCCTTTTTATCTCAAAACTCTGCAACTGATTTTGGCAAGAACAGACCAGGCAGACAAACCCAAAATAACCAGGCAGGCAGAGGAGGCAGGGAACCCCAAAGCAGGCAGGCAGAGGCCTTTGTCTTGGACAATTCAACTGCTGAACAGGTCAAGAAGAGACCAGGCAGGCAGAGGAGGCTGGGAACCCCAGACAGGCAGGCAGAGGCAGCCAAACCCAAAATGTCTGACCCTAACCCAAACCCCCCACAACAACACATCAATCAAAATAAATCTCAAAACATAGTTGGGGCTGCGCTCCTGGTAGCTGTCCATAGTGGCCGAGCAGCGGCGCGCCTCGCTTCCATGCGCTCTTCACCGGTGATCGCGCTCCTTCTGGCACAGCCAGAAGACTCGTCAACAGCCCAGGGATGTTGACGAGTCCTTGGTCTCGAGTCCCGAGTCGAGTCTCGAGTCCCATTAAAAATATTGGGACTCGAGTCCGAGTCGAGTCAGAGGGGGGACTCAGTCCGACTCACGAGTCGAGTCCTCGAGTCCGAGTCCCCATCCCTGGTTCAAGTAGAGCTGAAGTCAGTTGTGATGACATAGTTCCATTGCCTTCCCTCTTGGGAGATGCCCATTCTCTCTTGTGATTGTAGCCCTCTTGGTGTTGTGCCTCCAGTAGGTCAGACAGAGACCAGCCGTGCCGGAGTGTGTTTGGGGTGGGGTCAGGCTAGGTGCAGCCTGACCCAGCTGGGCAGCCTTACCAATCAGCGCCTGCTCAAAAGGCAGGTCCGAAACACACTCAGATGCTGGAAGCAATTGTTTGTTACAGCTACCACCAGACGCTCTTGATATTCCTGACCTCGGACCGCTGTACCTTTGATCTTCGGAACGACCCTGACTACGCCTGTGCCTGACCCCTAACTGGTTTACGTTTGCTCTGTTTTGGACTAATATATGTTTGCTTTGACACTCGGACTGTTATAACGACGACGGCTTATCTTGACACTGGGCGGATTTACGACACTTGGGTGGGTGAGATGGGTTTGACTCTTGCCAAGGGGAGCAACAAGCCAATCTTGACTCTCATTATTTTGCTGCCTACAGCTCTCAACTCATACAAGAGCCAACAATGTCACCGCTGATCAGTTCTTTCAAGGCACTGAAATGCTTGACCCAGACATCAGCAAAGTTGATATATGTCTCATGTACGACATTTGCTTGCTTGCTTTTCAATCCCCCGGGTTCCTGACGCTGCTGACTTCATGAAAGGAGCAAACACTCTGATTATTTAGCGAAGGCCCATTAACCGCAGCCTGTTGATACCTGCGTTTTCATTCCGTCCCATAAACCTCTTGTGGGAGAAGGTTTCATGCACTGCATCTCAAAGCACTTTGCAGATAATAGCTGAATGAAATGCAATTGAACAACAAATCATTACCGGAGCGAAAGGGATGCCTCGTAAAATCTATCTGAAAACAAAACGTGAGAGATTTAGAAACAAAAAGATCAGTGGGTATACTCACCCTCTCCCTCCCGCTATGGAGAACAGCTTCATGTACAAGGGGTGCAGGAATTATGAAGCTCTTGAGCTGAAATTCTGTGTTAAAAATGGTCAAACAGTGCCAGCCAATAAAATTAAAATTATACAATAAGAAGTGGAAAGTGTGAGCAGCAAATTTATTTGTTAACCTTTTAGGCAAACAGTGATTATTCACTAGATGCATTTGTCTATCATCATCATCAGGTGCCTTATAGGGATGGACAAATCTGTCCATTTCAGTTTCACTCAGTTTCTCATTTTTCCATCCTTAAGTTTGGTTCATCTCAAACTTCGAGCATTTCTCCAGTCTTGAGTTTGGTTCATCATGAACATGGATCATCGTTCTTAAAAAGTTCACATGAAAATTCCTAAGCATTCCTGTGCACATCTTTCCTAACACATGCATTTTTGCCTAATGTCCACATTTTTGCAAGCAATTTTCCTAATATAATGCATTTTTGAATGTTATTTCCCCTAATATACACATCTTTATATGCATTTTTGGATTGAAGAACTGCTCTGCAAAATTCAGAGAAGTGCACATTTCAAAGAAATACTGTGTTTTGGTTTGCACCAGCTGCTTCTCCGAGGTCATAAGAGTGACTTCAGAGAAGGGCTTTGGGGGGCGTTCCAGGGGGCAGGGAAGAGAGGAGACCAGCACCACCAAGATACGAAGAACACAAGTCGAGCCGGGGAAGCAGGTAGGCAGGACGGAGTTCAGAGGGTCGAGCCCGGTGAGTTTGCCGGACTTCCACCCACCCCGAACAAATTCTCACACATCCCTACGAATGAAACAAGGAATTCAGGATAGTAACATCTTCACTCTGGCTCCCATGAGATGCACAGAGAGAGACATGATTTGGTCTGATGTAGCAGGGCCACCTGGAATTAAATGCACAATTCAAATATAAATCGCAAAATCTTCTCACTGACGGATGACAACTGGATTATTACGTTCATTGGGCCTTCTTTTTTCTCTTGCGACGGAATGGGAAAGAGACTCTGCTGGTGTTGCTTTGCATTCTACTGATGCATTCCCTACCTGAAATAAGATGCAATCCAGTACACTGAATTTATATGTACTTACCTTTCCGTGCATAACAAAGCAGGAATTAGTGCCTGATCGTGGCTGTGTAAGTAAGGTACTTAAACAGGTGATCCTGTCAGTTTTAATAACACAGAGGGAGGAAGATGATGCCTCAATAGGATCTTTTGAGCACCAAGTATTTTTAACCCAGTGTTCTTTATTGTATTAACTCCCTGGTTGTTTGACACTGATTTATTATCAATCTTTTCTCCCTCTCTGGTGCATATGCAAATTCTTTTATTATTGTAAGCATTCATATAAAAGCTTTTTTTTATGAATTACTGATAAGCCCGGAGCTTTGTTGTGCGGTGGGAATGAAGCATTCATTTGTAGGAACTATATATATCTGAAGAATCAGAGTTAAAATGAGCCATGTAAATGGAAGCAATCCAGTGTGACTTAATAAATAGGATGTTGGTCTCAGGCCACCAAGGCAAGTGTTTGAATCCCTGCCCAGCCATAAAGCTGACTGGATGACTTTGGTTCAATCAGTCCCTTTCAACCTATCCTGCCTCACAGGGTTACTGTGAGGATGAAACAGAATGTCCAATAAATATATGCCACAACAAGCTCCACATGTGATAAAGAGAACCAAAACCTCTGCCAAGACACAAGGCTCCTGGTAGATTCTTATCGATCCTAGTGATGCCAGTGAAACTTGAAGTTAGGAGGCTCATAAATTGAATCGTCTATGTTTATAAGGCTCGTATGTGTACTGAACTTGGACAGCTATCCAAATCAAGATCAACTACAAGTGGTCCAGTGTGGTGTAGTGGTTAGAGCGTTGGACTGGGACTCTGGAGATCCAGGTTCTAGACCCCATTCAGTCATGAAGCTCACTAGTAGACTTTGGGCCAATCACTTATCTAAGCTGCATTTGGTTCCTTGCAGGAAAAAAGGTGGGATATAAATATGATAAATAAATAAGTGCCTGCATAACCTCCCCCCCTCCCCCAGTTCTTTCAGCCAGAAATGAGCTTTTCTAAGGTTCTTACTAATTTAAAAAGCCTCCTTTCATGCTTGTAGCAGCACTTTTTTTCTTTTTCTTTTTCAAAAGGAAAATAGTGTTTTAGCACTTGCAGGAATGTTCATGTGAACACGCCAGAGTGCATCACATGGGGTGGTCACATGGGTATTCCGGGAAGAGCTAACTGGCTGAAACACTGTCTCTGAAGACAGCCGTGCTTGCTAGGGGCTCACACACATGGAAGAGGACTTCAGCAGGGGAACAATGCTGTCTGGGGGACGGGACGGGACGGACGGACGGCTGGTGGGCAAAAAGATCTGTCCTTCTGTAGCAGTTCATATATACACAGTGAGAATGTGGAATAATGGAGAACTTCCCATTTGGAACCTGGAGAACAAATTACAATTTCTGCTGGGGTATGTTGTTCTCCCATCACTAAATTGCAGCCTCTTCTTGAAAACCAACTTCCACCTTGCAGCAGCCATTTCCTCAGGCTGAAGAACAGAGGGAGAGATGGGTTGTTGTGGGGCCACTCCATTGGATCTGCTGAGAGACCAGTTGCCGTTGGCTCTTCCTAAACTGTCACCTAGCTGCAGCCATTCCACCAGGACAGTTTCCATCCCAGCTGGTCATTGTAAGAACTGTTACTTAAAGAACTGATGTCAGAGCTCACTTTTTTGGGGGACGATGACAACCAATCGCTAACTCTCACTGACTCACATTGGACCAGTCACTGAGTCAGCCTAACCTACCTCACAGGGTTGTTATGAGGCTAACATGGAAGAGGAGGAGGAGGAGGAGGAGGAGGATTATGTAAGCCACCTGGGTTCCTTGGAGGAAGAAAGGCAGGATATAAATATAATGAATGAATGAATGAATGAAAATACAGGTTTTGTTTATTTAAAAAAAAATGGTCAGATCATTTAGGAGGGAATGGAAGGCTCACAGCTCAGTGGCGGAGAACATGCTTTACTTACAGAAGATTCACCAATTAATGTGAATCTTTTCCCTTGGGGGGTATTATTCCCCCCTCACCACCCTTTCACACATTAGATCTTACTTTCAGGTAGCGTTTACGAGTGGTTAGGGCACATGGGGGGTCCCTTTCCTGCTATCTGGTCAGACACCTCCAAATTATATAGCCAAGCCCAATTAATATGAAAATAAGCTTTATTAAACAATTAAGCAAACACATAGGGAAAGGGAGCAAACACAGGATATACAAAGACATGAAAATAACTCTATGCGCTGTCCACCTGCAACTCTATATACCTGCGACTCTGTATACCTGTCCCCACACCTGCTGCATCTGATTGCTAAGGCCAGGAGATAATAAGGAGGCAGCCTTTGCACCCCATCCCACAGGTCAGGCACCCTTACAGGGGAGATAGCCAATGTTGGGCAAAAAGTACAGCTTCTTGCCACAATTAATACTTAGGAATCTTGGAGAAATCTACAACAGATTCAAATGAGTTTGGATTTCTATGAATCTGACCTGTGAATTCTCTCATCTCTCTTCAGCCTCTGCTCTGCTCATCGACTGTACACTGAGCGAAGAAAAATATGCAAAATGTTATGTGCCAGCGAATGTTCTGTAAATTGTGGAGAGCCATTTTTATGTACTTTTCCAAAGGGGCAAAAAATAAATAAATCCAGATCCGTCAGTGATCAGACAATGGAGCAAAAGATGCCTGACAAGCCACAAAACATAGATAGAATAGATCTGATAAAATCCATGCATCCCTATTTAGACTATTATTTATTTATTTATTATATTTATACGCAGCCTTATTTCCTGCAAGGAACCCAAGGCGACTTACATAATCCTCCTCCTCCTGGTAGATTCTTATCGATCCTCCTCCTCCTCTCCATTTTACCCTCCGAGACCACTTAATATAATGAAATCTCTAAGCAGTTAGCAATTATACTACAATATGAGAACAACAAATAATTAAACACATTACAGCAAAGACGAAATGGGGCACTGTCCTAGTCCCTTACAGGTCAGACAAAGCCTGTGTAAACAAATACAGAATACTTGCAAAACAGAATCCGGGGTGCTGAATCGTGAAAATTCATCAGATTTTCACCCCCTATCATAGAAATCATAGAAAAGTAGAGTTGGAAGGGGCCTACAAGGCCATCGAGTCCAACTCCCTGCTCAATGCAGGAATCCAGGTCAAAGCATCCCTGACAGATGGCTGTCCAGCTGCACCTTGAATGCCTCCAGAGTGGGAGAGTCCATCAGATTCCCCACACATCCCTAAGCTCATATATGTTCATCCAGGATCCTGTATTTTCTCTTCAACATTTGAGAAAATCAAGAGGAGCAAGCAACTCCATTCAATGAGACCAACAAATCCATCCCAATGTAAATTCTGCAAGACAGATGAACTCTTCTCTGAATCTAAAACCTGAAAAATATCACAGCAGCTCGCAAGGACAGAATAAGCAAGCTTCTTTCATAATGGAATGCCATAGAGATAAATCATATTCCACTACTTTGATAAATATCATTTTAAAAAACAACACAGCACCTACAGAGGCCCTGAATGCAATCAGAATCGTGACCATAGGTATAGTGTGCCTCTGCCCTTCCTACATTTTCTCACATAAAAGCTATGTTTAAATAAAAGCTATGTTTAAACACAGAACTTACATGTGAATATATAACCAAGGCAACTAACTGTGATGGAACCTTACTTTTAGTAACAAAAACTAAAATAGGCTTTTAAAACAGAAGAAATTCTTAAGAAAGTATTGCTGCACATGATGTGCAAATTCAGATCACGCTGAGAGAGATCGAGGGACAATTAATATCAACATGTCAAGAATTTATTTTATTTTTATTTATTTATTTATTATATTTATACCCTGCCTTTTTTCCTTCAAGGAACCCAAGGCGGCTTACATAATCCTCCTCCTTCTCTCCATTTTATCCTCACAACAACCCTGTGAGGTCAGTTAGGCTGAGAGTCTGTGACTGGCCCAAAGTCACCCAGTGAGTTTCATGGCTGAGCAGGGACTATTCACAAATGGGGCAAGTTCTGGTGATTTGTGAACTGGAGCAGGCTTCCTGTACACCCCCTCTACACCTGTGTGTGTGTGCATGTGTGTACACACACCACCTAAGAATATAGTCCACAAAAGTTTATTCCATAGGAGATTTGCTTGTGTTGAGAGTGGTGTAAGACTGTTGGTTTTGCTACAACAGACTATCTTATAACCACCTGTAAAATGTAATTTAGGAATGTGAATAATCCCATCCATTTTCTTAAAGCTATCTTTTATTCTGTATGTATTTGTATTGTTTAAATTATACGTATATCTATCTATAGCGAGCAGGAGGGTAATTCTTGTCAAAATATTTGCAATTCCCCAACTTTGCTTTCGTTTTTAAAGTGCACATTTGTGCAAGTGTTATCAGAAAAGAATTGAAAATAAAACTGGCAATGTCACACTGCCCTCAGACAAATCTATGTTGCAACCGCACTTATAATACGGTTTACAGTTCAGGCCACTGCACCTATAAAAGGATATTGTAGAGTTGGAAAAAGGTGCAGAAAATCAAAAGGGGATGATAACAGGTGTACAAAATTATGCCTAGTGTGGAGAAAGTGGCTAGGGCAGTGATGGCGAACCTATGGCACGGGTGCCACAGCTGGCACGCAGGGACCTCTCTGTGGGCACTTGAGCCATTGGTCACCAGATCGCAAAAAGACCGTCCCCTTCTGCAAAACACTAATGATCTTGTTCTTTCTCACAGTGTGGAACAGAATGATTTTATTCTAGAATTCCTGTTACAGAATTCTTTTCTACATTGTTATCACATTTAAAAGATTTTGAAGAATGATGCACAGAGCATGGCTTGGATGTAAAGCCCTAACAGTTGAGCTGAGTGCTGCATGTGTTGCTCTCAAACTAACGGAGTATGAGCCAAGGTTTGACAAATTATCAGCATGCATGCAATAGCAAAAATCACATTAATTGTGCAAAAGCATGCCCAAGGCAAACTTTTACCTAATGCAGTGTTTGCAGTCCAAGACATAAAGTGTTTAAAATGTGTTAAGCACGTTTAGTTTTCTTGTTTATCTTGCTCATCCTAGTACAGGTTGACTTTTACTTTTACTAATCCGACACCTGTAGAAGCAGGGAAAGGACCAGGGGTAAAGCTTGCCCCATACAATTTCAGTCTGGCATATAATCATATTACAAGTTGAGAATCCCTTATCCAAAAATACATGTGCCTAATTATTTAAAAAGTTTGTATAAATTCCCTTCAGGCTATGTGTACAATGTAGTACTATAATAATTGTTTGAGTTGATTTTTTTTTCAACAAAAAACTTTGTATCATTGAAAGCTCTGTTATTGTGTTTTTCTTTTAAGACAAAATGTGTTAATTAGTTCGGACAACTGTATGAGTTGTTTTTCTAAAACTAAAACCTCGGTATTCGGGTTTAATTGCAGTGTTGGCACTTTGAAATAAATAAGTTGGTTTTGTGTTGTAGTTTGGGCACTTGGGCTCAAAAAGGTTCGCCATCACTGGGCTAGGGAGACATTTTTCTCCCCCTCATAGTACTAGAACCCAAAGGGGTCACAGATTGAAGCTGATTGGTGGGAGATTCAGGACAGAGAAAAGGAAGTACTTCTTCACACAGCGCATTGTTCAACTATGGGATTCACGTCCACAAGGTGTAGTGATGGCCACCTATTTGGAGGGCTTTAAAAGGAGATTGGGCAAATTCATGGAGGAGAAGGCTATCCATGGCTACCAGTCCTGATTGGCTCTATGCCACCACTAGCTGCAGTATGCCTAAGTACACTAGTTGCTGTGGGACGTGGGCATGAGGGTGCTGTTGCACTCCTGTCCTGCTTGTGGGATCCCATGGGCGGCTGGTTGGCCACTGTGTGGACAGAACGCTGGACTAGATGGACCCTTGGTCTGATCCAGCATGGCTTCTTCTGAAAAGGCACATTTCCTCCACAAGACCGCATTTTCATACTTTAGGATATGTGGGGAAAGCGCCCATTTTTTTCATATTAAAAAATGGGCACTTTTCCTGTTCGGGGGGGGGGAGATGCTCACATAAGAGCAACAGTGAGGCAAGACGAGCATCAAGGTAGAAAAATAGAGAACATTGATGATCTCAGACATTGCTCATTCCCTCATATCTACTGGAAATAAAAACTGAATGTTCTAAAAGACACACACACACAAATCACAAAACAACTCAGGAAAGAAATAAAACAACATAAGGTAATATCTCTTTTAGATGAGGAGATATTGATCTGTGAGATGGACAAGAATGCATCGTATTTCATAGAAGTGATTAGTTCTATATGTGTCATCAGGAGCTAACTTAGAGAGCTAGAGTGCAGTTTGGGGCAAAGGAACTTGCCACAGGCAGCCTGGTTAATTCTTGGAAGTGAAAAACTTCTTGGCTTAGGAAAGGGACCTTCATAAAGGTGTTTCTGAAGTGATCTGTAAGCCTGGCTGCATTAGGAAGAAGCCTTCTTAGGATTAGATGCCAGAACTTGGTGTGGCAGAATGGAAGATGTGACAATGACTCTGTTTGAGTCATTGTCAGCTCCAGGGCATGAGCAGCAAGGGTCCTAGGATAGAATACTAGGGCCAGGGGTAATGGAGGTATATACAGGCCAGAGACAAAGCAGAATCCAGAGCAGGCAATGGTCAAACACATACACAGTGGAGCAGGGCCAGAGGCATGAGCAAAGTCCAGAGATGAGCAGAGAGTCAGTATGTACCAAGCAAGGCAGGGCCAAAGGCTAGAAAGGTCAGGAGTAGATGCAGGTTGACCATGGGTAAGGCAAAGGGCAGAGTCAGTCGGCAGAGTCAGAAACCAGCTGCAGAAACCACAATGACTCATGTTGCTGTGGCAAAGGCTTGAGGGAAGAGGAAGTATTTATGTAGGGCTTCCTGCAGCTCCCAGCAGTGTCTGCATTAGTGAGCCTGGGAGCACCTGGAGGTCTGGGGCTGAACCCTGCGAGTACAGCAGTGTGGGCTGGGCTGCTTTCTGAAAAGTGGCCACCAGATGGAGCTGCAGCACTTCCCAGCTGAGCAAATCCTGACAATCATTGACATAGATGTAATGTAAGATAAGGAACTGGGGCATAATGTTAGAATGTTATAACAAGCAAGATTTTGGCCTGGTTCAGAATGGAGATCCTCTGAGTATGGAATGCCCACCAAACGTGCTCATGCTAGATCTGCCAACAATGTCTTCTGTTTAGGTAAATAGGAAATTTTGATATTAACTGTTAGAGTGAGAGGAACTTAAGAGTTTACTTTATTAAAAATATGCTTGCTAGCTACTATTTCTATTATTCTCTTGGTGATTATAACCTGTGTGTATTTATGAATGTTTGTGATCTGCCTTTTTATGATGAAAGTATGCTATTCTCTTAGATCGTTTGAACAATACATATATATTCTTTAGTACTAATTTTCAGGTTTGGGAGGTGTTTGAGGGACCACAAACACTGACTGGGTTCAGACACCATGATAACCCACACTCAAAGGTTGAGTATAGGTTGAGTGTGGGTTGTCATTGAACAGTGGGTTGTTGTTGAAATGTGGGCTATTGTGTTATCTGAATCCAGCTGAGATAACAAAGCATGGTTCACAACCCACCGTTCACAACCCAACAACAAACCATGGGTTCTCTTCATGGGTTGTTCATGGTTAACAAGCCATGGCTTGTTAGTGCAGCTGGGTTCTGACAACATGACAACCCACATTTCAACAACAATCCACGGTTCGACGATAACCCACACTCAACCCATACTCAATTTCTGAGTGTGGGTTATTGTGTTGTCTGGACCTAGTCACTGTGATATTTCAAAGAGTCTAGAGGAGGGGCTGTAGCTCAGCAGGAGAGCACCCAGTCCCCAGTTCAAGTCCCACCGTCTCCATATCAAGTCCCACCGTCTCCTCCTCTAGGGCTGGGAAAGAATCCTGCCCGGAGAGCCATTGCTGCCAGGCAGTGTCGACAGCACTGTGCTAGATGGGCCAATGGTCTGACTCCGTATAGGGCAGTTTTCGATGTTCCTACTTCTCTCCCTGGCTCCCTCCCCATCTTTTCCCCTTTGTTCTCCCCTATCATGTTTAAAAGGAAGGATTGCTAGAGAAGCCATTTCTGATCTTCATGCATACATTACAGTCAACACTCCAAATGTGCTGGATTATTGCTCTCCCCCCCCCCCCTTTAAGCATCTCTGCTATTTTGAATTAGTTCACATTCCCCATGCTGATGGAAAGCTGCTGGGAAGAACTGGGAAGCTGAGCATCAATCCAAGCATGACATTCCTGCATTTCCTACTACTCCTGGGTGCTGTTCCGTATGTTCCCTCCATCTGTCTTTTACACGCACAAACCTAAGAGGCCACTGGAGTATTCTGGGCAAAGTGGTGTGTGTCCGTCTACACAGGGAGAAGCAGAAGCCAGGCACTTTAGCAAGAGCCTGTCAAGTGGAAAAGAGGCCAAGGGCAAATGATCAGTGATCTCTGGCATAAAATTGTCTGAAAGTGGAAGGAGGCAAAACAGCTGGATAATTTCTCCGTAAGAAACCAGCATTTCATTTGGTTGTCCTTCCCCCTCCCCACAACCTCAATCTTCGTGGAAACTCTCCCTCCAAGTAGCAAAAGAGTGTAACTGAGAAGTTTCTCAGAAAACAAGAGTCAACAAACAAAAGGCTGGAAAGGAAATCATTAACAACAGGACAGATTCTCCAGGTCCTTAAATCATTCTATCGTATCTACTTGTAAGAAGATTGGTTGTTTCTTCAACCAAACAATCCATTGTGGCTTGAACACCCTCTTGGGGGACAATCACTGCATGTTGTGGCACCCTTGTAAGCCAAGTATTTGGGCTAGGTTTACAGTAATACCTTGGATTGCGAGCATAATTCATTCCGGAACCATGGTTGTAATCCAAAACACTCGTAGATCAAAGCATATTTCCCCATGAGAAATAATGGCAACTCAAACGATTTGTTCCGCCTCGCCTCGGAGGAAGGGGTTTGGGATGCTGCCGTCGCTGCTGATTCTCTTGAATCACCAGATGGGTAGTGGAGCCAACCTCCCAGCGCCGGGCTAGAGAGAGAGAGTGCGCGAAGGAGGGAGGGAAAGGCGTGTTTTGCTCTTGCAGGGAGCCCCGTGGAGGCACGGCGAGGCGCAGCCGCTCGCTCGGCCAGTGCCTCGTGCTGCTGCGCTGCCTCCCAGGTGGTCCCAAGCAAAACACACCTTTCCCTCCCTCCTTCGCGCACTCTCTCTCTCTAGCCCGCTCATGGTGCTGCCGCCGCCGCTTTCTCTTCACTTCCTTTGCTAGCGGTTGGCTCCACTACCCATCTGGAGGCTCTTTCTTTCCCCCTTGTACGGGATTCATACCTTTTTCCTCCTGGGGGTGGGGAAATTAAAGCCGCGACCGCCGTCAAACCAAGAGACTCATCGAGTCAACCTTTTGCAGTAGGAGATGGTCAAGCTTGGAAGGGGGAAAGGGCGAGTGGGGGGAGTGATTCAAGAGAATCAGCAGCAACGGCGGCATCCCAAACCCCTTCCATCGGAAAGGATTAACTTAGCGATGCATCCAAACCTGAGTCGGGGGCTCTCTGCGTCCCCAACTCGATTCTCCGCAGGGGCGCGCTCCACGACCCGATCTTCTGAGCGGCGCGGAGAAGTTCTCCGTGCCGCTCGATCCGCCTTCTCCAGTCCCGTCGTGTCACTTCCGGGACCAGAAATGACGGGACGGGACCCTGCGCAGACGCAGAACGCACCTGTCACGTCATTTCTGGTCCCGGAAGTGACACAACGGGACCGGAGCAGGCCGCGCGGGCAGCTCACCGCAGAGAGGCGAGCCGCCCTGAAGAAAAAGGTAAGGCCTCGCCGGGCATGAACGGGGCCAATTTCGGCCTCCATTTTGCCCAGCGAGGCTCGTTTATACAACTCTAGATTAACTTCCCCCTTGCATTTCTGTGGTTCCGATCTTCCCTGTTGTTGGCTTGGAGTGAGATCTTGCCTTTAAGTCACAGAGTGGTATGTGTTTTCTGTTTTGTTTTTTTAAATGAAGTTATTACAAGCAACACTTTATCTGTCCATTCAGAAATAAACCACCACCCCTGTCCCCAGAAACAAAAGTGATCCTAGGGAGTTTAGCCTAACCTGATCTGAAAACAAGCAAACAAAAAACTCATTCTCCAGCAGCAGAATCAAACCCTGACTCCTTTTTCTTTTTCTTTCTAACAAAACTGTTTTAAGAACACCGCCTCCACAGGGCTCCCTGCCAGCTCGGCAAAGCAGTGGGAAGTTTCTAGCATAAATTTAAATTTGAAAGACGAGCAAGTCTCACAACAGGAGCCACATGCGGCAGCTGCTCGCGTTGCGAGACTTGCTTGTCTTTCAAATTTAAATTTATGCTAAAATTTTCCTCGTCTTACGAGAAGCTCGCAAACCGGGTTACTCGCAATCCGAGGTATTACTGTATTTAGGAGCAACAACAGGGAAGCATGCTAACCACAAAAAGAAAAAGAAGTGACCAAGTCACAACAATGCCTATTTACTGTGTGCTTTTCTGGTGGGTAAAGTGCACAATCAACAGAGCCTGTTGTGACTTCATCATTTCTAGTGGTGGGACCGAGCCTGGAGTTGGCTGGAGGCTCGCTCGAGTCGCTCCAGGCTCGGCCTCCCGCGAGCGGCGGCGGCCCAATCTCGCTCTTCAGAGCGGCACGGAGCGTTCTCCACGCCGATCGCACCGCCGCTGGAGAACCCCCCCGCCCCCGCTGCTGCCGCCAGGACCCCCCGCCTCCTACCTGGTACTGCACGCCGCCTCCGCTGCCGCCGGAGCCACTGCTCCGGCGCGCTGGACCTCCACCCGCGCTCTGTTTTGGCGGGAGGAACCAGGGCAACAGGGCTTAAACAGCCCTGTTGCCCTGGTTTCCCGTGCCAAAAACAGAGCGTGGGGGTCCAGTGCGACGGAGCAGGGTCCCGTCCCGTCACTTCCTCCGCACCGGAAGTGACGCGACGGGACCAGCGGACGGAGAGGCAGGCTTTCCGCAGAGCCGGAGAGCTTGCAGGTAAGCCCGCGCGGGTGGCCGAGTAGCCCGGGGGACATGAGCAGGCCCAATTCGGGCCTTGCTCCTGTCTGCTGGGCTACTCAGGTACATCCCTAAATTTCTTTTTCTTTTCCAGGTTTATTAAGTCCACATAAATTACCCCAAACATAAATTTCTTGTGACATATTAAATAATTGAGTGACTATAAAAACTTGGCTTTACTTCTGAAGGCTGCAGGATAAGGTTCACTTGGTTTTGCACCAGATGACCATTGGCCACCTGAGTATAAATACTCAGAAATCTGTTCCATTGTGTTCTGGGAGGCTGAAATGGACCGCTGGAGCAGACCCTCAGAGTTTCCTGCATAAGCTGATGTTGAGTCCTGTCAAAAGTCTAAGGAGTTTTCTTTCAAAGCCTTCTGGTTGTTCACCCCTTGAAACCAATCTCCATATTTTATGATGACAATACACACACACACACACACACACACATGTCATAACTAAGGTTTGTTTTGAGGTCACCTGACAGTTTCAGACCTGGTTTGCGTAATCATGGTGGCTTGTTTAAGCCATGGTGCATACCAGCCTAATTATCCTCCTGCGGACTGCTTGCAGGGCCGGATTAAGATAGGGGCTATTGGAGCGCCAGCTCCAGGCCCCTTCCACAAAATAGGCCCACGCCCACAGGCCCGGCAGCGCCCACTCGCCCGAGCCGCGCCACCGCCTGCTGCCGCTGCCGCACTTGCCCTTGCGTCGAGACGCCAGGCAGCGGCTCCCTCGCGGCGGCGCGCGCGGCTGGCGGCGGCTACTCTTCCCGCCGGGGACCTGCTGCTGCTGGAGAACTGGGCGCCTCCATTCTCTGTGGGTAAAAGCATGGGTATTTCATTTGCTGTGTGTATTTCTGTCGCTGTGTTTCGGGTCTGTGGAAGGACTACAAATCCTTCTTCCTCGCTGCTGCCTCGCTCACTTTCCCGTCTTCTCACACACAAACACACACACACACACACACACCACGCCGCCCGCTCGCCCGCAACTTCTCTCAGCTTCCCCCGGCTAGCCCAGGCTCGGCGTCACATGGTGGCGATGCGAGGCGGGCAGCCCCCAGCCCGGCGGGGTCGGCGAGGCGGCGGGCAGCAGGAGGCAGCCGCAGAAGCTCCGTCTCCTCCGCCGGCAGTCGCTCCGGTGGTGGTGGTGGGGAAGGATCGGATGAGGGGGTGAAACTTGGAGAGGTAGGGGCGCCTGAGATGGGCTGGGAACAACAGGGAGCGCTCTGCGTGCGCCTGCGACTCCGTGCGTTTGTTTGTGTGTCTGTGCGTGAGCGAGAGATGTTTGACAGCCCTGCGGTTGCTGGTGCCACTGTGTTTATGCTCATAGCAGGGAGCTTCCTCGTTCATAAGAGAAGGCGGTGTGTCGCGTTCACACGGTAATCATAGAGGCGGAGCCCTGCAGGAAGGCTGATGTTATGTCTGTGCTAAAAAAAATAAAGGAAAGGGGGAAAAAATCCTTGGGAATGAGTGCGCGTACAAGGCAGAGAAATTTAGGTGTGTGTGTGTGAGAAGACGGGAAAAAAGTGAGCGAGGCTGCAATCCTAAACACGCTTGCTGGGGAGTAAGCATCACTGAGCTCAATGCGACTTCCAAGTGAAATGCTTCAGGATTGCACTGCCAATAAACTTTCTATGGACCTGTGCGTCCGGTCCAGCCGAGGAGCCTGATTGTCGTACGTATTGGGCGCCTCCCATTCTCTGTGGGTAAAAGCATGGGTATTTCATTTGCTGTGTGTATTTCTGTCGCTGTGTTTCGGGTCTGTGGAAGGACTACAAATCCTTCTTCCTCACTGTCCATCCAAACAGGTGGATGGATGCCTCATTTGCTGAAGAGGGTGTGGAAATCTATAATATTTAATTAATCCGTTTGTTGTCGCTGAATGCATGTGGGGCTTGCATGTTGTGCTTCTCTGCAGCGGAGCTCATGCTATGCCTTTTCTCTACTCGCTTCATCAGTTTCTACTTGATTTATCAATCTGAGCTTGTATCATTCCACCATCCATTTATTTTTTTCTGTTTCCACCCCGTTCCGTTAGTCTGAATCCTTTCTAACCATCCATCAGTTTGTCCAGCCATTTTCCTGACTCCCCACATGGTCGGTGCTCTTAATCCCCCCCCCAATTCATTTAGTTTAAATGCAGGTTAGAGTTCAGTGAATAACCTGTTTGTGTGTTTAAAACTAGTGGTTGCTATTTATTTCAAGAGTTACTCTCTGCACCATAATCATAACACAGGCTGTATTGATTATGATGCTATAATAATAATAATAATAATAATAATAATAATAATAATTATTATTATTATTATTTAAGGAACAAATTTTTATGAGCCAAACATCATACACTTATATTTAAATTGTTTATATTTATTTAAAAATGGTTGTTGTGAATGTTCTATTTATAACGGTTTTATTGAGTTAACAAGCTTATTGTTTACAAAAAAAGAAATATTTTCAATATGTTTCTGTTTTGGCACTTTAATGGTAATTAAAATATTTAATTTGTTTTAATATAAAATTGCATCTTCATTTTATTTATTTCCATAAAAAGCCTCACCAAAATCCTCAGCACCAGGCCCATAATGCTCTTAATCCGGCCCTGACTGCTTGTCCTAGCATCTGAACCCAGATGGCATGGATTGTTGTTGTTGGAGGGGAAAACAACCCTCAGATGACCCATGGGCTGTTTTGGGTTGTCTGAGGCTTGTTTCCCCCTCTGGCAAGCCATGGCTCCTGGGTTCATAATTAGGCAAACGGCATCTGGCACGTGCTGAGACTTAAACTAACTACCATGACTTGTTTAAGCCACAGTGGACATGCAAACTGGTTTAAGCCTCAGTATATTGGCCCTCCTGGCTCAATATACCAGGATGTACAGCTCTCAGGCACTGTACTTTCAATTTCTAGTTCAAGTGTTGCCAGCAGCCAGCTGGCTGCAGGGGTTTTCTCTCTAAGCTTCATGTATTAAATAAAGCTGCCAGTTGGCCATGGACCTTCTGTGTGACCTCCTCTTAATGAGATATAATATTCTGAATGTCAGGTATGCATTATGGTTTTAAGGTAAGATTGAGCACAAAAACGGACAATGACTGGGCTTGGATAGCACGACAAGCAACCAATGATAACAGTCAATGTTTGATTATTTATTATTTTTGGAGGGTGGAGAGGGGATGTTCCAAGATCTGAGGAGGGTGGGGTTAACTTTTCTATCTCCAGCTGCAATCCCCCTTGAAAATCATTCCCTGTGTGGCAATTAAACTAAGAAATAAATCTTCTATTGGCATCAAGGGACACTAGCGATGTATGAGAAATTAGTTTCAGGTTGGTTTTGATCAGGATTTACCCAGTTCCGGACTGAACACAGATCTGAACGCAATCTGTGATAAAAATCCATATATTTCCAAGCTTGCAATGTGATTCCCGGACCACCAAAGATGTGTTTGACAGCATGCATACATTTTAAGAATGCGCATGAAAAAATGTGTACTTTTGAAAAATGCACACACATATGCTTTAATTAATGAGAAGAATACATACCTTTCAAAGATGCACACAACTGATGTGTACATTTGGAAAAATACACACAAAAATACAAACAAATTATCATGTGAAAAGAAAAAAACAAAGCTCGCAATCTGATACGGGCTCAAGTAGGAACGATCTTTGAGATGGGATTCAGAAAACTTCAGTGAGCTTGGGTTTGCTGATTTGCACATTTCTAGTGCACTGGGAAATAGATTTGGGACTAGGGCCGTATGGACCTAGTCCTAGCAATGCCACTGGATGAATTGAAGTGCTACTACAGTAATTTTGTGAAATTATCTCTCTCATTTCAACAGAGTTTTGTGTGGCAATGTTAATCTATTGCTGAAAGTCCAGCAGAGCTTTTGCCTTATCTTTATTAAGATCATCCTTGTCCATATCAACATGGAAGGGGATAATCTATTTTAATTCAAAGTTCACTGAAACTGATATTTAGGCAATAATCCCAGAGTGATGGGTTATTATATTCCTACTTATTCATCATGAGAGAGACCAATGGGAGTAGATGCCTCTATAATAAATCATTCACTAATCAGGCAAGACAACTAAGTAATTTTTAGAGGATTACAGTACTTATAAATGATAATCCATCATCCTCTGGCATCTGAAGGAGAACTTACAGCACTTTGGCATGTGAAACGATACCCACTTGGGGTGCTCTGAGATTTATATTTATTAAAGTTTTACTTAGAGCTAGAATTAAGGAGTCCTTCAAATATATAGCTCTACATTGGTTATAATTTATAACATTCCAAAAACTTTAAGAAAAGAACTCGATACCTTAGGCCAGTGATGGCGAACCTATGGCACGCGCGCCACAGCTGGCACGCAGGGACCTCTCTGTGGGCACGCGAGAGGAGCGAGATCAGGCAGGGGTCCCGGGCGCCTCCTGCTGCGAGGATTCCCCTGAGGGGCGAGAGAGCAAGTGGGGAGAGGCGAGGCGGGGAGGGCAGCTGCCGCTTTAAATGCTCGGTTGGCTGCTCTCCGCCTCGCGCGCTCCCTCTCTGCCCACCTCCTTCTCGCGTGCCGCCCACCTCCTCCGGCCTTGCCTGCCTGCCTGCCTGAGAAGGGGTGGCTGGGCTGCCGCTTTAATTCTCCGCCTTGCGCTCTCACTCGCTCTCTGCCCAGGGGGGGATAGAAGGGACTGTGGGGGGGGCTGATGTGGAGGAGTCGGGAGACAGCCCTTGCTGGGTCGGGCTCAAAACTGGCAGCTTGGAGGTGGTGTGATTTAAGCTGTGGTGGCTTGTGCGATTCAACTAAACTAAAACCTCGGTATTCAGGTTTAATTGCAGTGTTGGCACTTTGAAATAAATAAGTTGGTTTTGTGTTGCAGTTTAGGCACTCGGGCTCAAAAAGGTTCGCCATCACTGCCTTAGGCTGAGGTTGTGCAAACAGTTTCAGGAACAAGAGCCCACCCTCTTTCCTGAGAATGGCAATCTCCTGATGAGGTTGTCTAAGGGCACAAACCCATGCATGTTTAGACAGGAAAAAAGTCCTACAACTCCCAGCATTCCCCAGCCAGCCATGCCTCTCTTGGAAACTGATTCCACAACTGGGATGCCACAACAGAAAAGGCCATGACTGGAAACACCCATTTTTTCTCTTTATCAAAAAGGCAGGAAGAGGTACCGGTAACCTAGGTATGGAGAAATATTCCGTATTTGGCCCGACACATGACAAATAGGATCTCCTTCTGGGTTACCACTGATCTCAGTCATCTCCCTCTCCGGTGGCTCTGTTTGTCTGGCAGTGCCTCTGAAGAAGTTCTTGTTTGAAATAGGGATGGCAAGACCTTTGTTTGGTTCATACTCAGGCAGGGCCATAGAGCACTCTGACGATGGTTTGCAAATCATCTCCCAGGAGAGGATCTAGGAGATGGTCTCTGTGGGCTCTATAGTTCTTGGCCATGTAAGTGCCCATCCTGGAGCAGCTCCAGGAAGCAGGAAGATGCTGTAAATTTAGGAAAGAAGGAAGGAAGGAAGTGGGCTTGCAGGGATGGTGGTGGGTGGGATGGGGAATTAATGTATGATGTGGAAAGCAGCAAAAACACTGGCTACCTCAGGAGAGACATCGGCATTGCGCTAGGACCACATGCTTTTCGGGTGCCAATTTCTGCAAATTGGCTGAATTTCTGCAAATTGGCTGAATTTGCGTAAATTGGCTGAATGTGCACAAATCACAATACAGCCATGTGTTCTCAGCTCCCAAATTTGCATAAATGAACTGAATTTGCACAAATCGTGCTACACCCAAATGTTGCAAATTTTGTGCACATTTCCTTAGTGTGTGTGTGTTTTTTTTATATGTGCAAATTGTGTCCTGTCTTAGAAACGGATGTCCTCGAGCTGGCTCAACTTGCACCATAGCGAGTTGGTGCCAGCACCAGATTGGCAAACTGGATGGAATCTGGGAGGCCAAATCATGAAAATCCATTGGATTTGCACCTCCCCCATTGGATTTCTCACACATCTCTAGTTGTTTCCAAGCCAGTTTTGGTGTTGGCAATTTTGGTGGGTTTGGCAGCATTGGGGGTCTTGAGAGGAACCACATAAGGCTTGAGGGGGGGTTTTCCTGTGGCCCACATGGCATGGGTTGTGCATCCTTGCAATATGTGAACTGAAACTCAGTTATCCTTCAAAATTCGCCCTGCTTTGAATTTTGCAAAGGTGTTCTCGTCTAGAGCGCCACCATGTAATGCTGCAGCAGAGGAGATGGACTTGCTTTCCATGCTTTAATTACTTCCAGTTTTGGCTACTGCAATGCCCTCCCTCTCCATGGGGCTGCCAAAAACAGCTCGGAAACTTCTGCTGGTCCCAAACGAGGTAGCTAAACGGAAGTCTGGTGTCCATCAATCAGAGCATGCAGCTCTACTTTTGTATCTACTTCATTGACTGCCTGTTTGGTTCCAGGCCCAATTTAAAGTGCCTGTTTTGGGCCTTTAAAATTGGTAGACACTGGGGCGGAGGGCTAGAGGCTCTTTGGGGAAACCAAGATGACTGGTGTGTCTGTGTGGCTTCCTCCACAGCACACCCAACCTTTTCTAAAAGTCCCCGCTCGGCCATGAAACTCACTGGGTGACTTTGGGCCAGTCACTGCCTCTCAGCCTCACCTACCTCACAGGGTTGTTGTGAGGATAAAATGGAGAGGAGGAGGAGGATTATGTAAGCCGCCTTGGGTTCCTTGCAGGAAAAAAGGCGGGGTATAAAATAAATAAATAAATCAATAAATAAAATAAAAAGAAAGGTACCACTGCATGGTGAGAGAAAGGGGGGAGCGAGAGAGAACGGGGGAGAGAGGGAGCATGCACTGGTGGTGTGTGTGTGTGTCCTTGCCTGAAAGGTTAAAAAAAATTAAAGGGGGGGTGTCTGTGTTGACTCTGTCTGCATTTGGGGGTACGCCTCCAGGACTTATGCCCAGTGTTCTGGCCCTGATGGCACACCTGGCCTTAAATGAACTTGGGACTGGTTATCTTAAGGATGATCCCTTATCTGTCTGTCTGTCTGTCTGTCTGTCTGTCTGTCTGTCTATCTATCTATCTATCTATCTATCTATCTATCTATTTATTTACAGCATTTGTATACTGCTCCATATCTAGACAGATTCCAGAGCGGTGAACAGTAAAAAGATAAGACAGATAAAAGAATTAAAACAGTGTATCAAAAAACAGGATAACATCCAAGCTGTGACTGGTCAGCAAGGAAGGCTTCCCGGAACAAAGATGTCTCTTCAGCAGGTGCCCGAATCAACACAGAGCTGGAGCCTGCCCGACCTGCAGAGGCAGGGAGTTCCACAGAAATGGAGCCACCACACAGAAGGCTCTTCTCCTGGTGGGCTACAGTCGGGCCATAGGTCCACGTGGAACCACCAAGAGAATGTCCTCTGATAACCTCAGCGACCGTGCCCGTATACACGGACTTTAGAGGCCTCGCTCTATGTGCCATCATCTCGGGTCATTAAGTAAGTGAACATGAGAGACAGAGCATTCTCATTGGGGACATCATAGCTCTAGAATACTCTCCCTGTGGATATCCCATGAGGCTCCATCTCTGGCCTTCTTCTGCTCTAAGCTAACACATTTTCTCTTTCAACAGGCTTTTAGTGTTTGCCTGCTGCCTGTTTTTGTTCTGTATTTTAGACTGCTGCTTCCGATGGCATTCTTATAATGTTCAGTGTATTGAATGGGGAAGAAGCCAGGACTCTCTTTTAGAAAGAATGCAGTTAAATGTCAAGAGGAGATGTTGCTATAGATCTGAAGTATAATCATAGTGGTATTTCTTCTAATTTGTTCCTGGAAGGCAGGGGTCGTTCAGCTGCAATCTCACACAGTGAATCACTGCTCTTTAACCCCATGAGAAATAATTAGCCTGCCCCTTTTCTCCCTTGGGATGTTCACCTCTCTGTTATTGAAGATAAGTTTGTTTAAAAAAGAAATCAATGCATTGTAGCTGTGAACTTGGCTCCAGATTATTGCTCATATAAGAGGCCTTATTTTCACAGTTCATTCTCCAATCTTGTAAAAAACTTCAAAATTGCAAGGTATAGTTAATATAGTATATCTGCGATGTAGTACTGAAATGAATTTATTCTGACCAATTTTGCCCTGGAGATGTTGATGCTAAATATACTCCATAAGTATATTATGGAGCCAGTGTGGCGTAGTGGTTAGAGTGTTGGACTGGGACTCAGGAGATCCGGGTTCTGGTCCCCGCTTGGCCATGAAACTCACTGGGTGACTTTGGGCCAGTCACTGACTCTCAGCCTAACCTACCTCACAGGGTTGTTGTGAGGATAAAATGGAGAGGAGGAGGAGGAGGAGGATGATTATGTTATCCACCTTGGGTTCCTTTCAGAAAAAAAGGTGGGGTATAAATATAATAAAAATGAATAAATAACATGTGTACTTAATAGCGGTCAGTTGCTGAGTTATGACGGCTATATGTAATTGCCACTATATGTGGTGTTAATCTGGTTTTAGGATGATGTTGCAATAGTTTCATTCTGTGCCGTTTTTATTTTCTGTTGTATTTGTACTGTATGTTTTTACTGTATTGTATGCCGCCCAGTGAACTTCAGTTATTGGGCAGTTTAAAAGTACAGCAAATGGATGGATGGATAGAAAGAAAGAAAGAAAGAAAGCCGAAACTGAGAAACAAGAGGGAGGTATCAGCATACTTGGAGGGAAACCCACGTCTTACAGAAGTAGGATTTTTTTTTATTTTTTGGTAACCATCGCCTCTTCCTTTCCCCTCCTTTAGAACATCCATCATTTTCAAACTGCATAGAAATGCCAGACTCTGTCTCGGATGCAAGCTTTTCCAAGTAGAAAATGGACTTTTTCAAGTAATGGCTGAGCTTCCTGCCTGCCCAGATTGGTATGGACATAAACTGAGCTATTTCCCCAAAAGGCAGAAACAAGCTTGGTTCATTTTCTGACTCAATTACCTTTTGAAATTGCCCACCCCTCCCTCCATTCCACCACCCCAGTTCCCACGACACCCTCTGTGCTGGTCCCCAGAACATCTAAACCTCCTGAATTCCAATGATGGTCACCCTTGGAAATGCTACAATCCGTAGAGGCCCCCAAAAGCAGCAGGGAGGGAAGGAAGGAAGGCAGAGATCCACTCTCCCTCCCTCTTGCTTCTCTGATCATGGCTGGCTCACTGCCACCATTGCTCCTGCCATGCTACCCATTAAGTGAAATTTAAGCAGCGGGGCGGCGGGTGGGTGAGATCTGCAGATCAGAGAGTGTAAGAGAACCCTGCCAAGGGCTAATGGAACACCAGCTAATGGCTTGGCCGGAAATTTCAGGAGGATGCGAAGAAGACTGTGCCCCACCCACTTGGAACTTAGAGAAAGCACCACTCTAATATGCCGTGCCTGGGATTAGGTGCTCACTGTTGGATGGAAAAAAACTCTTTTTAATCCCGATCAGAGAATATGATGGAGGAGATCCTTCAATTCTGAAGAGGAACGTCTCTGTACAGTTTGGATTAGATAAAGGTAGGGAATTTTCTGCATATATTTTCTCCTCCATGGTGCTGCCCTTCTCTCTCTTCACTCAAAAGGCACCCGTCTTGAGAGGTCTTTGGCTTAACCACTTCATCAGCATGAAGTCTAACCACCTCAAATGCCTTTGCACACATTCAGGCAGCCCCTTGCTCCTGTGCCTCGCCCTTTCCAATGCCTT
Organism: Shinisaurus crocodilurus; assembly: GCA_021292165.1. Classification (NCBI taxonomy): domain Eukaryota; kingdom Metazoa; phylum Chordata; class Lepidosauria; order Squamata; family Shinisauridae; genus Shinisaurus; species Shinisaurus crocodilurus. The sequence continues at coordinate 215,470,846 of CM037880.1, read as the reverse complement.
TCTTCCGCGCCAAGGTAGCCTAAGGCTGGCACTACGGCATGGTGTATGTGGGAACCTGAATGCATGATGCTTAACCTCATGGTCTGCATAATTTATGCTGCCATTTTGCTTTCTTTTGGTGTTCACTCTGAGAAGGAGTGAAACCTACAAAGGTGCTCTAAATCCCCACCCTCTAATAACTGCCGAGGCTCTTATTCGTCAACTCCCCTGGCTTTTGAGATTTTCCAGGGCGCTTCCCACGCCCGCAAGCCTATCTGGGCTACCATGAGAGCTAGGAAGTTGAGTTTCGTGGCTTTCCTGAAAGCTGAGATTCTGAGGATGGTGAGTTCTGCGGCCAGCCGAGTACCACGTCATGTAGCTTTGCAATTGTGGCACACAAACTTTCTAATCATTGAATGACCAATGCCTTCTGCAGGCGTTCTTCTTCTCACATGGTTAGAAAGCGTGTGAAGGGAACGTGGTGGGGGGGCAGAGCTAGCTAGCCCCCTCACCCACCCTTCATGTGCCGGAATGCAAACATCTGCAGAAGGGAGGCCTACATTACTGCACAATATAGAACCCAGCACGGTCACGATTCTAAACGGTGTGAGGAGACCCCCCCCAACTTCAGCTGGCTCCCACCTGCAGACAGTCACCTTTCAAGGTGTGGAGGACAGTGGAGATGGTGATGCAGACTCAACAGAGGGGAGGTCTAGAGCTAACTAGCCCACTTCACACATTGTTGTGTGAAGAGAAGAATGTCTAAACTGGACTACTGAGCGCTACTGATCTGGTCTTGGACTGATTCTTTATTTCAGGGGTGTTGAGTCTCTTTTAGCCCAGGGGCCAAAAATTTTCATTTCAGAGACGCTCTCAGGGTGACATGGCAGTGGTGGGCGGGGTGAGAAATACCAAAAAATACCAGTATATTTTAGTTTACAGCAGTTACTGCCAGGAACTAAGCTGTAGAAGACGCATTTCAACCTCTCGGAATTGGGGGAAAACATGTGAAAGTCAGGAAACCACCAAACGGCCATTGGATTCTAGAGAGATTTAATGGGACCCTGGATTAGGCCCATGGACCTGAGGTTCAGCACCTCTGGTTTAAGAAGATAAGAAGCGCCGTGCTGGATCAGACCGAGGGTCCATCTTATCCAGCATTCTGTTCACACAGTGGCCAACTAGCTGCTCATGGGAAACCCTCAAGCAGGAGGATTATATTTAATTGATCTCATTTGACTGATTGGTTTAACTGAATACATTTGACAAAATAGACTAAAATGAAATGAATAAATTATATCCTGCTTTCCAGTCAAGATTGGCAAACTAAGCCAGGTGTGCAACAATATAAGGAGGGCCAAACTAGATTTTACCCTGGAGTTTATTTATTCATTTATTACTTTTCTATACCGGGCCAAGAGCTGAAGCTCTCTGGGCAGTTCACAACAATTGAAACCATGAACTACAACACGATAAAATATAATATAAAAGTTTAAAACTACAATACAAAATAAAAATGAAAAAACAAAAACAAAATACAACCTAGCAGTAGTGCACAGTTTTACAATACAGTAACAGATTTAAAGCAACAGAAACTGAAAGACTAAAGCGCCTGGGAAAAGAGGAATGTCTTCTCTTGGTGCTGAGCATACCACGAGTTTGGTGCCAGTCGAGCCTCTCTGGGAAGCTGATTCCACATCCGGGGTGCCACAACAGAAAAGGCCATGGCTGGAAACCCCCCACACACACTTTTTCTCTTTGTCAAAAAGACAGGGAAACGTAACCTCTAGATATGGAGAAATATTCTTTCGTTGGCCCGACACATGACAAATAGGATCTCTTTCAGGGTTACCACTGATCTCAGTCATCTCACTCTCCAATGGCTCTGTTTGTCTGGCAGTGCCTCTGAAGAAGTTCTTGTTTGAAATAGGGGCGGCAAGACCTTTGTTTCGTTCACACTCAAGGCTGGCAGGCAGGAAGCTGGCGGAGAGCCATAGAGCACTTTCTCACCATGGTTTGCAGAGTGTCTCGGTGGGCGCTATAGTTCCGGGCCATGGAAGTGCCGGTCTTAGAGCAGCTCCAGGAAGCAGGAAGATGTTGTGAGTTTAGGAGAGAAGGAAGTGAACTGGCAGGGGTGGTGGAGGCTCTGGTGGAGGGAGGGGGAAAGCAGCAGCAACACCGGCCACCTCAGCAGAGACATTGGCTTTTTGAGCCATTTCCAAGCTGTATTTGGTGGTGGAAATTTTAGCAGGTTTTGCAGCAGTGGGGGTCTTGGGGAGGCACCCCACGAGGCTGGGAGGGAGAGCTCCCGTGGCCCACAGGCTGTGGGTTGTGCGTCTCGGCAATATGCGAACCGACACTCAGTTGTCCTTTGAAATTCGCCCTTCTTCGAATTTTGCAATGGAGTCCTCCAATCAAAAGATGCATAGAAAAATGTGTATATTATGTATTTATCTGAAATATTTGTATGCCTCTCCCTCAGCCAAAAAGTCTCCCAGAGCGGCTTACATATAATCAATATGTATTAGGGCCATGGCATGATGGGAGGAGGGTGTAAAGCTTTGCTCCCTTATTTAACCCTCCCGCTGCTTTTATTAGCCACAGAGTGGAGGATTTCCAGGAACACCTTTATGTTCCCCCCCCCCCCCTGTGGCTAATACCAAGTTGGGGGTGGGGGAGGCAATTTAAGCCAGGGAAGTGACTCGAGGGCAAAGAGATAATTGAAGGGAGGGGATGGCTGAGAATTTAGTTCCAGTTCGGTTCCGATATGGATGTATCTAAATTTGCCAGCTTATTCATATCCACGTGAGAAAGAACTTCAGGTTTTATAAAGAAAAATCACATGTGAGCGAAAGTGAGCGCTGACAGGCTCGCCCAGCCCTAAAATTTAACCCCCTCCCTGCCACATCGCAAATTCAGTTCAAATGAAGCACCCGACAGCCGGAGCCAAAAGTGGGCAAGGCCAAAGCCACTCCAGACTCTCTCGTTCTTACACAAACACACACCCATTCACACTCATCCATCCATTCCCTCTCTTCTCCTTTTTTTTTTTAAATATTTTATTTATTTTTCAAAACAAATTATAACACAGAAAATATATTTAGCAAAATACAAAATTATCACACAAATATAACATAATCAACATACAATAAATCATAAAGTGCTCCCCCCCACCCTCCAAGGGACCAATTAATATACTTCTATCCTCTTGATCAAATAAAGTCTAAATTCCAAAAATATAACATATCCTGACAAGGCATGTTACCCTTCCCCTTTATTAATACATAGTCTAGTAATTGATTCCATATCTCCATAAAATTATTCTTCTTTAGCAATCCTTTTTTGCATTTGATACTACTAGTTAGTTTATCATTAGGGCTATGTCCCAAACTTCCTTATACCAGTCTGTTATTAGGAAAACATGTTGTACTTTCCAATTTCTCGCTATCGGTAGCCTGGCCGCAGTTAACAAGTTTACAATTAACTCCTTCGTATTTTGATCACAAATAAGCTTCTCAGTTATTGATAACAATGCTAATTTTGGACAGACCTCTAAATTAGTACCAATAATTCCCTCTCTTCTCCTTTCTCTCTCTCTCTGGATATATTTCTCTCTCTCTCCCTCCTCCTTTTCCTCTCTCTTCCTCCCTTTCCCTCAGCTGCCTCCTCAAGCCCACCCTCTTGCTCAACAATACCTATTTCACCATCCATTGGTGCTAATGAGATTTTTTAATTATTTTACATGGCCTTATTGACCGGCAGGAAGGACATAATTTTTTTTTTGGGGGGGAGGAGCAGTTGTAGTGTGTGTGTAGGATTAACCCTTCCCTCTCCAGCTGTGACCCCCCCCACCAAAATCACTTTAGAAAACCAATTACATATTGAGCTTTCTAAAAAGACTACTCGTCACATGGGAAGATGGGGAGGGCTTAAACTTCCCCTTCCCTGCTGCTACCCCCCTGCAAACAATCATTAGGGTTTTTAGAAGTTTCTGTTGACACCAATGGAAGCTTTTCAAAAAGCCGGACTGCCATGGGCTGCTGCTTCCCCTCTCATGCTTTAGTGCAGGGATGCGCTGCCTGTTTGGTACCCCAAGGCCACATGTATGCTGGCTCGGGGGTTGAGGCCCACATGCCCGTGCGCGCACAGCTCACAAACGCACTCACACACACGTAATCCTGATAGAGTTTGCTCTTTCCTCGCTGCTAGCAGCAACATTAAAAGAGGGACCTGTATGAAAATCTCTGGCAGAGGGAGTGGAGAGTGCAGGCAGTGGAGAGTTCGGTGGCGGGGGAAATTCGGTGGTTGGTGGTGGGATCGGGTGTGCTTGGGGCTGCAGTGAAGGTCTTCGGGGGCCTCATGTGGCTGCAGGTTGTGCACCCCTGCTTTAGTGGCATTGGGTTGGCATAGATGGGGAACTGACAGTGGTGACTCAGTACTCCAGTCAGATCTCCCCCCATGTCATACTTAAGACTGCTCTATTAATTCAGTAGGTTGTGGCAGCTATTAATTTGCTGGGACATTTTAGGGGGTAGCTTTAGTCCCATTGGTAAAGCCCTGTCAACCCAAACCCCTTTACATTGGCTTTTGTAGTGACCTGCTGGGATGCCAGGTTAAAGTTAAGGGGAAAGTACTCAGCTGTCTGAGCAAGCCTGCATCAATGGTGCTTCCAAGTGGCCTGAGAACCTTTCTGTATACAGATAGTTGTTCTTCACAGATGTCCATTATCATTTTTCTTTTCAGGAATGCATGAAAGCACACAACAAGATAATTTAGCCTGAGTATCACACCCTCTAATGGCAGACTCAAGTGGTGATGGTGAATGCAGACAAGGATGTGGCCACAATGGGACCACTGAGAAAAAAGAGGGAGGTAGCCGCATGCTCAAGGAAATCCCGAGGTTTCCAGAAATAAAATGAAAATTATTTAGGAAACACCCCCCCCCCAATACAGCCCAATGAGGACTCAGCATGTTCAGTAGACAAAGAATGCTGTTGAGGGGGGCATGGGAAATCGGTGGGGGGAGCAGGCATTCCCCACAGTGCAACATTTTGTTGCAGGCTCTCCTTGTTTAGAATAAAACCCTTTCTGTGAAATATCACACACCACTGCTTGTGTCTCTGCAAGTCCCATAGTCCTTGAAGTAGCCTACCTGTCCAGGTGTAAGAGATGAATCTTTGGAGAGGCCTTGGAGAACCAGAGAGCCAGTGTGGCGTAGTGGTGAGAGTGTTGGACTGGGGCTCGGGAGATCCAGGTTCTAGTCCCCGCTCTGCCACAAAATTCACTGGGTGACTTTGGGCCAGTCACTGACTCTCGGCCTAACCTACCTCACAGGGTTGTTGTGAGGATAAAGTGGAGAGGAGGAGTACGGTTATGTAAGCCGCCTTGGGTTCCTTGCAGGAAAAAAGGTGGGGTATAAATATAATAAAATAAATAAATAAATATAAATAAATAAATAAATATTTTCCTTTAAGTATAGTAATAACAGACTTCAAGTTGGTTCTGTGCATGAGGTAAGCAACACCAGGCTGAAAACGTTTGCTGCATCAGTATTTCTCCTGCTCCATAGCAGCAACTGAATATCTACCTCTGTCTTTTTTCTCTTAGGAGAAGCGTCTATGCTAGAGAAGAGTAGACAAGAAGTCCAAGAGCAGAGAATGAGCATCATATCACATTCAAACCTGACATCACTGTCCTCTCTGGATGCTGGACCAGTATCTGCTGACATGAACACTGACCTGCCGACCTTGGTTATTTATGAGCCAGATGGTGATGATTATTATTTTTCTGATTATTCAGTACTTGTCACCAATATTTTTATTTTTATTATCTCCTGTTTTGGACTTGTGGTGAATGGGATCATCATCTGGGTTCTTGGCTTCAGTGCTACGGTGTATCCTTTCACTATCTACATTCTGAATTTGGCAATCGCGGATGTTGGGGTCCTCATATCCAGGGTCATATCTTTCTTTTTCCTTCTGTTCACAGAAGACAGGGTAAATCTTGGAAGTGCACACTTTCAGTTCTTCCTGTTCATGTGCATTGTTGGTCAGAGCCTACTGACAGCCATTGGCATTGACAGGTGCTTGACTGTCTTCTTCCCAATTTGGCAGCGATACCGCCAGCCGGCACACTTGTCTGTCATTGTGTGTGTAGTTGTATGGATCCTCTCCTTCCTGTTCTCTGCTCTTCACCTCATCCGCTTCAGCTCTGGGGAGACTGAAAATACTGCCGTAATGTTGTACCCATTCAAGATGGCTACTCTGATTTGCCTCCCACTCATGACTATCTGCACTACGATCCTGGTCATCAAAGTCTACTTTAAGACACAACCATCTCAGTGGGTTGCCCTTTCAACGGCCGTGACGATTACTCTCCTGTTCTCTCTTCTCTTTGTTTTTCCTTTGAATGTCATTTGCATGATCAAACTGTTTGGGGATGTACCTGCCTATGTGCTGGAACTGGGTTGCTTAGGTGCTTGTCTAAACAGCAGTGTGAACCCAGTGATTTATTTCCTGGTTGGGAGAAAGAAGAGGGGTCAATCTAGGGAGAGGATGGGGGTTACGCTCCGGAGTGTTTTCATGGAGGGTGAAGACTATAGGGAAGAAATGGAACTGGAGCCCCCAGTTCAAAACCAGTTATAAATTCCAAGGGTAGTCATGCCATCGATTTGTACAGAGGTGTTATATTCAGTCTAGGAAGAGCCGTAGAGACCTCTGTGAAAAAAAAATAGATGTGCAGAGAATCTTGAAGTTTGAATGTGTTGCAGGCTCATTTAGGAAAACATTTGACTTGGGTAGACATGCCCACTCTGTTGCATGCATTCTATAGCTGCCATTTCCAAGATGGCTGAGACACAAATGGGGACATATGATCATTCATGAATGAGTTCATTTAGAAATTTCATTTTGGTGGGAAAATATAGGGGTTTCCCCACTGTAAAGATGGGTAGAAGAATATTACTAGTGGCTAGCAATAGTTTTTCTATGCATATTTACCAACAACAACAACACACACACACACACACACACCGGTCCTGGAAGCTATAGAATTAATGCAACAGAATGGATAGAAGGGGTGGTCTACCCACCCCCAAATGAAATTGTTTCACATGAGCCTGAAACACATACGCAGGTTCTTTGTCAGTCACCGCCAGCACAGTCCCCATCAGTGTATATGCGAAGTTCAGATTTATTTATTCTTTGCCACAGAATGAATCACTTTACATTTATTTGTGTGGCTGCTGTGAAAAAGGTAAATTCCATGTTGGGCACAACTAGGAAAGGAATTGAAAATAAAACTGCCAATATCATACTGCCCTTATCCAAGACTATAGTGTGACCACACTTGGAATACTGTGTACAGTTCTGGTCACCCACCACACCTAAGAAAGAACACTGTAGAGCTGGAAAAGGTGCAGAAACAGAGACAACTGCAATTGCTAGAGCAATTCCCCTATGAGGAAAGGTTTCAAAGTCTGGGACTCTTTAGCTTAGAAAAAAAAAGCAAGTACGGGAAGACATGATAGAGGTGTACACCATTATGCATGGTGTGGAGAAAGTGGATAAAATGTCTCCCTCACGCATAATACCAGAACCCACGGGGGCCTTCCATTGCAGCTGAATGGTGGGAGAATCAGGACAGACAGATAAAATAAATTAACTTCTTCACACAGCACTTAGTGAAACCATGGCATTTGCCACCAGAAATTGTTGTGATAGCCACCAACCAGGATGGCTTTAAAAGAAGATTAGGCAAATCCATGGTGGTTAAGACTACCAATGGCTACTAGTCATGGCTAATAGTCAATATGCTACCTCCACTATCAGAAACAGTAAGCCTGTGCACACCAGTTTCTGGGGGACATGGGTAGTAGGATGTCCCATCATGCACTCATGTCCCAAGTCCATATTGCACTCATGTCCTGCCTGTGGGATTCCCACAAGCCAGTGGTTGGCCACCGTGTGAACAGAATGCTGAACTAGATAGATCCTTGGTCTGATTCAGCATGACCTTTCTTACTATTTATTTATTTATTATGTTTATGAATCGCCCATCTGGCCAGACATCCGGCCACTCTGAGCGATGTACAATCCAATAAATTACAGTAAGCCACATTTTGAATTCTATTGTGCATTCACTTCACTCAGTTCTAGAGTTCCTTTTGGAGCTCTTTGCAATCACTTTTTTTCTTTTACCACCCTGACTCACTTGGTGTCCTAAGAACCAGGAACACTGTGGCGCCCTGAAGGGTCACACATTTATTGTGGCCTAATTCCATTTCACAAAAAAACGAAAGGACAAAAGACACCAAATAAAATGGAGAATACATGAGTCACACAGCTGAAGTGAAAGAGGTTCAACTACTAAAGATCAAATTGCCCACTGATAGAAATGGTTCACAATAAATTGGTTCATCTTCAATTACAGTGCTACAGTAAAGTGCCTTTGGGTACCATCCTATTTGCCCTGCGTGCACTGACTGAGACAGTGGGCAGAAACAAAGGAGAAGATAACTTGTTCCAACAAGTGCATGGTCTTAATCGAGCTCCAGAACTCTTCATCAGGCTGGAGGGTACCAACAGCAGTGGTGCTTCTGTTTTGCCTCTTCTCCACCCCCACCTTTTGTACCAGACATCCCAATGAAAACTTCTGGTGAGCTTGAACGCTTGCACAATGTTCTGTGACATTTGGGTTGGTCCTAATAAAGCTATTGCTCAACTGTGGATTTTCTAACATTCATTATACGTACCTTGACAGAGATGTAGGAAAACCAGCACCACGACCATGACCACCACCACCATCTCCATCATCTCAGTATGATATTGCACCAAGAAACACACCTTTATATTCTCGCCTTGGGTCTCCCAATGCTAGGCTTGTATTTGCTGCCAAATGTGTTGCCAAAGAGATATACGTTGTGTTGTAAATGACCCAGAGAGCTTCGGCTATTGGGCGGTATAGAAATGAAATAAATGAAACAAATTAAAAAAAAAAAATGTCTGAAGATTAATAAATATACTTCTGTAAAATGACTGTCTCTTACTGGCTTGCCACAAACTTTCTGACAAAAAAGAATGCTCATACGTTTGTAGTTTGTAGGGATGTTAATCCCCCTCACAAACCTCAGGGACACCTTCCTAGAGATGTGAAGGCCTGGGAAAAAATCTGGAAAAAAATGTTTGTTTTTTCCCCTGTCCCCCCCCCATGGGAAAAAACCCCAGGTTTTTGGGGTTTTTTTTTTTTAAAAAAAATATTATTTTTTATTGAGTTTGAAATCATATGTTTTCAATATCATCAGTGAGTATATAAAATTATTACAACTTTTTCAACTAGCAAGGCAAATACATTACATTAAAAAAAATCAAATTATTTTTTCCCCTTTTTTCCTGGTCCTTCACATCTCCACGCTTTCCCAGATGCCTCAGGTGTCCAATGCAAATGACAAGATTTGCATTGAAAATATGAGGCACCAGGGAAAGGTGTTTCCCCCCCCCCCCGAGGGTATTTTTTGTCTTAAAAATATCTCCATAACCTATAGATGTCAAGGATAAAGAGGGCGCTTAGCTACCAGGATTCATAAGACTTTATTTTTATTTTATGCTGGGTCAACAGGTTTTCCAGAGAGCTTGGTCAGACAAACTCAGCAGGTTTCAATAGCTTTTTTTCTCCCTAACTGGGCTTGCGCACCAAATCTGTAGTGCCTTAAAAACCCCTTCAGTGTCTGGACATCAACCTGTGTGCAGGATGTCGAGCTGAAAATAGACCTAACTGAGACTGATTCCCGCCCCCTTCCTCCACCCTAAAGCTGTGCCACAATCCATCCCACCCACTGAGACTTTTGCAGGACCATTTCTCCTCCAAGAAAGTGAGGGAAGGATTTTCCAACTCCTTTCCTTTTGTGGTTGCTCTGGCAACTTCCCGAGTGGAGGAAACTGCTTCCCAAACGATATGTCTCGAGGGGAATTCGCACATTATACTTTCATTTCAGGTGTTTGCAGGCATAGTCTGGAAACTGTATGAGAGAACTCAGCCCTTCGGGCAGGGTTGGGCAATCTGTGGTCCTCCAGAGGTTTTCACCTACATTTAGCCTGCATAACCAATGGAGAAACATGATGGGAACCGTCGGCTGAAACATCTGGAGGGGCACAGGTGGCCCGCCCCTGCCTTAGGGCTTGGATTTATTTTGCATCTTCCAGAAAGCATGCCTTGTTCCTTTTTTTTTTTTAAAAAAATCATAAATGAAATCGATTTAGTTTCTGATAGCACTGGATAGACATGTGATCTCACCCTAAGATCCATATGCATACACCTCCCGCTCCGCACTGGATGCTCATAACCCTCTGAGTTCGGCGACTTACAAGCATCGAGAGCGCAATTGGTAGGATTTCACCCTTAGAGCACGGGAGAAAACCATCCGAAGAGCTCCGTCTCCCAATTATTAAACTGTCCAACTAGTTCTTGGAGAACACGTGGAAGCTTTTACAAATATGAAGCGCAAATGTGTGCAGCACTTTCGAAAGCAGCTGCAAAGATTAACGGAACGCCGCCAGTGAGTAATGGACTGCTAGCTAATGGCTCAACAGGAAATTTCATGGTGATGCAGGCCCTGTGTCCCACTCGTGAAAGCTTCTCTCCCCAATATTCTCTGCCAAGGATAAGGGGCTCATCGTATAATGGGAAAAAGAAAAATCTTCAGGATCCTGATCAGAGATTATGATGTAGGAGATCCTTCAATGCTACAGAGGAACATCTCTGTCCAAATAATTTGGATTGAAAAAAAGAAGGTAGGATAGTTTCTGCTGCTGCATTCATGTTTTTAAAAAGTTATTTCTTCTCTTCCAAGGTACCACCTCTGGGCTGGGGAATGTTGGGAGCCGTAGGATTTTTTTTCCATCTAAACATGCATAGGATTTCTCCCCATGTGTATTACTTCCATTCTGAAGCTAACAACTAACATTTCTCTTCTCCTTCCTCCCCCCGCCCCGGCAATTGCCATTCCATGCTTTAAAACGTCTTCTACATCATCATCATCATCATCATCATCATCATCAATAATAATTTCATTTCTATACCACCCAATAGCCGAAGCTCTCTGGGCGGTGTACAACAATTAAAAAATACAATATAAAATACACAATAAAACATTATAAAAAATTTAAAAACCAAATTTAAAATAACACAAATAGCTAAAAACAAGTTAATACAACGTGACCAGTAAAAAAGTTAAAAATAACCCACCTCCCATCATGCACTATTTAGAATGGTTAAAAGCCTCAACGTAGAGGGCAGTCTTAACCTGGTGCCGAAAAGATGACAGAGTTGGCGCCAGGCGGGCCTCAGGGGGGAGCTTGTTCCAGAGTTGGGGGGCTACCACAGAAAAGGCCCTCCCCCTTGTTGCCGCCCTCCGAGCCTCCCTTCTACATTCCTAATATGTTAGAGGTGTACATGTTTCTTAGCAGGGTAATACTTAAGCCAGGAATTAGTAGCCACGTTTACTGCTACATTATACACCTTTGCAGCTGCTTCTGTCTTCCTCTGGTCAATTATCAACAGCTCTGCCATGAAGTGTCCTGGGCCCTGAGCAAAGAAATGCTGAGGCCTGGCCTGCTGCCTCCCTCCCATTCTTCTGTTCCCCCCCCCCCTTCTGCGTCCAGTGTGAGACTGTAAGCTCTTTGGGGCAAGGACCTGACCTCGTGTACTTTGTAAAGCACCATGCACAAAATAATGATCATGATAATAACATCCAGTTGTCTGGGAGAAGAGGATTCCACTGTGCTCTGTGATCACGCTGCACAGCATATAAGCCCCTGCATGGGAACAAAGGCCAAGTGGCTACATCAACCCACCTCTAATGGAAAGCGGAATATCGGTGGTCAGTATAAGAGGTTTAAAGAGGTTCATAAGGCAAATCTAAAAAAATGCAATATAAACATCGAAAACTGGGAAGCTCTGGCCCATGAACGATCTAAATGGAGGTTGGCCTTTCACAAAGGTTCCATGGACTTTGAAGAAGCCCGAGTGCAAGGTGAAAGGGAGAAACGTGCTAAGCGAAAAGCACGTCAAATGAATCCTTTACAGGACCATCTTCTATCTGGTAACCTGTGTCCTCACTGTGGGAAGCTGTGTGGATCTAGAATTGGCCTCCACAGTCACTTACGGACCCATCGCTATAGAGTCTACACAATCTTCTTTAGAATTTCCTCCATTTCCTCCTTTTATCCCGGAAGACAATCTTACTCGGTCACGAGTGATCGCCTGATGATGATGATGATAACTACAAGATCGGTGTTGTAGCACCCCCTGCTGGCCCGGAGAAATACAGATTCTTTTGGATTCCACTGTACCCCCTTTCCAAACTCCCCTGGCCTCCCTGTTAGGCCACAAATGATTATTACACAATAATGGGGGGGGGGGTTGCAAAAGGCAAAATACCATACAAAATAACAACAAATAATACAAAAAAACAACCACCACCACAAGTGGGGGACAAAAGCACGGATACTGTTTGGAGAGTTTAAAGATTTAAAATGTTTAAATAATCCTTTTAAAGCCTGGGTGATAGTTGTTGGGGGGGCTCTGTGCCTGATGGTATCTGAAGGAGGGAAATGTTGAAGAAAGGTACAGTAATACCTCGGATTGCAAGTGACTTGGTTTGAGAGCGTTTTGCAAGACAAGCAAATTTTTAAATATTTATTTATTTATTTATTACTTGATATACAAGCGACGTCTTGCAGTACAAGTACTGTGGTACGGCTTAAATTAAAAATCTCTGTACGAATTTTTTTTGGGGGGGATTCCGTTTTGATAGAAGAGTGTTTTGGATTACAAGCACGTTTCCGGAACGAATTATGCTCTCAATCCAAGGCATGACTGTATTTAAAGAAGTTCTTAACATGACGGCAGGTTGCTATGGGAGACCAAATATCCATATAAGTAACCATTTGCAAGGGGCGCCAACTTCAACACCAACTTCAGTGGACCGGTCATGTTGTTCGAATGCCTGACTGCCGTCTTCCAAAGCAGTTACTTTACTCCCAACTCAAGGATGGAAAGCGGAATATCGGTGGTCAATATAAGAGGTTTAAAGATGTTCATAAGGCTAATCTAAAAAAATGCAATATAAACATCGAAAACTGGGAAGCTCTGGCCCATGAACAATCTAAATGGAGGTTGGCCTTTCACAAAGGTTCCATGGACTTTGAAGAAGCCCGAGTGCAAGGTGAAAGGGAGAAACGTGCTAAGCGAAAAGCACGTCAAATGAATCCTTTACAGGACCATCTTCTATCTGGTGACCTGTGTCCTCACTGTGGGAAGCTGTGTGGATCTAGAATTGGCCTCCACAGTCACTTACGGACCCATCGCTATAGAGTCTACACAATCTTCTTTAGAATTTCCTCCATTTCCTCCTTTTATCCCGGAAGACAATCTTACTCGGTCACGAGTGATCGCCTGATGATGATGATGATAACTACAAGATCGGTGTTGTAGCACCCCCTGCTGGCCCGGAGAAATACATATTCTTTTGGATTCCACTGCACCCCCTTTCCGAACTCGCCTGGCCTCAGTGTTAGGCCACAAATGATTATTACACAATAATGGGGGGGGGGGGGGTTGCAAAAGGCAAAATACCATACAAAATAACAACAAATAATACAAAAAAAAAACAACCACCACCACAAGTGGGGGACAAAAGCACAGATACTATTTGGAGAGTTTAAAGATTTAAAATGTTTAAATATTTAAAATCCTTTTAAAGCCTGGGTGGTAGTTGTTGGGGGGGGGGGGGGGCTGTGTGCCTGATGGTATCTGAAGGAGGGAAATGTTGAAGAAAGGTACAGTAATACCTCGGATTGCAAGTGACTTGGTTTGAGAGCGTTTTGCAAGACAAGCAAATTTTTACATATTTATTTATTTATTTATTTATTACTTGATATACAAGCGACGTCTTGCAGTACAAGTACTGTGGTACGGCTTAAATTAAAAATCTCTGTACGGATTTTTTTTTTGGGGGGATTCCGTTTTGATAGAAGAGTGTTTTGGATGACAAGCACGTTTCCGGAACGAATTATGCTCTCAATCCAAGGCATGACTGTATTTAAAGAAGGTCTTAGCATGACGGCAGGTTGCTATGGGAGGAGGCATCCCTTCAAGTGCTTGGATCCCAACCTATTTAGCAATTTACTCCTTGTATGTGTGTGGTTTAGGAAGGGATGTACCCAGGGCTTTTTTTCTGGTGGAACTCACCGGAGCTGAGTTCCAGCACCTTTTCTTCTATTAATTGCATTACAATTTAATCGCCATCTACTCCGGAGGAAATGTAATCCAAGAGTTCCGGTACCTTTTTCTCCAGAAAAAAAGCACTGGATGTACCAAAACAGGCTAATCCGGCTGGTTTGTGCTATTTGCGCAAATCTCACCAAGCCACATGTTTTTCCGGTGCTGTTTTGCGCAAGATGGCTGGTCTTGTGCAAAAACGGCACCCGAAAAACCAGTGGCTTAGTGCCATTTGTGCAAATCACACTGGTCGTGTTAAAGCGATGTGCTTTTGTGGTGCCAGTTTGCAAAAATTATATTGGTGGTTTAAAAAAAAATACGTAAATCGTGGTCCGTCTGTTGCACCCCCCCATTTGTGATGGAGGAGGACACAGAGCAACTGAGCCTGAGAGTGTTTGGGGAGTGTCACATGAGTAAGCTGAAGACATCTGCTGCTTGACCCAGCTGTGCTTACTCGTTAATCAGCCCGCGCCTAAAAGACAAGCCTCAAAACCCAATTCAGGTGCTGGAAGCAATTGCCGAGGCTCAGCCATAGTGGAGAACGTTCCTGCTGGCTTTGTTTATTCTTGACCCCAGAACAGCTTCAACTCTTCTTCAGCGCGTCCCCCTACTTGTTTGTGATCCCTTTGACTTTGGACAACCTTGGACTGGATAAACGACTAGCACTAGCTGCTGCTTATCACTCAACTTGAGTAATTTACAACACCGTCTTACAGATAGAAATCCGCGAGCTGGCGAGCTGGCATGCGCAGCAAACTGGAATCCGGGGGGCTGAGGTGAGGAAATCCGCCAGATTTCCACCTCCCAAACCAATTCCTTGCACATCCCTACGTTTAGGGTACATTGAACGGAAACAGGAAGCGGGAGCCTTAAACCAGCTCCTTTACAATATAGAACCTCTTTGGGTTTGAACAAATGCAAAGTGTTCAGTGCATCTGTCAGGTAGGATTCCCCACTCCTGCTCCCAGCAGTTCTAGAGGCAGAAGTGCAGTTGCTTGATACAGCAAAACATAGCCCGCAGCAGGTGTTCTCTCTCACATAAATCTCTGGCAGATGCTAACTGCATTCCGTGCAGCAATATACGGCATGCAGATGTTGATTAAACAGAGCATTTATGTTAATGGGTCCCTTAATAATGAAATAACAGGGGCTGATCTGACGTTATCCATATGCCTGCTTCAGGAACTGTATAGCAATGTAGATTTGATAATCCTTTTAAAATAAGATGTGCCTGTAGCGCCACATATTGGGGGCGGGGTGGCACATAGGGGAATTCCGGCTGCTATTTCCGATCTCAGATTGGAGATAACAGCAGGGATTCCTCTGGGGGAGGAGGGATTCCTCCGGGGGGGGATTCCTCCGAGGAAGGGGCTTGGAGGACAAAATTCTCCCCCCATTCCTAGTTTTAATGCAGAGCCTCGATTCATCAAAACGAGGGTGGCAATTGAGGAGGTGAGCAAAACATTCCGTTTACTTTCTCCTGGTATTCAATAGGCACTCCTAAGTTTTGAAGTAAATCCCCTTTGGTTTCTAGGGGCATGACTTCCCCCAAAAAAATGTGTTGAGGATTGAGGCGCAAAGCTTCACATTTTGACACCAAAGTGGAACATAATCGCTCTATAATGGCTCTGCTTCAACATGAACATCTATCAGTCCTCGGCTCTCATCGTGAAACCAGTGGAATGGGAAATGGATGTTTTGAGTGTGATTCACAGAGTCTCCCATGCATGGTTCTTGTCTTGGCCTAATCATCTCAAGTAGCCACCACCAGCCCTGCTGAAAGGCTGCCCTCCTGACGGCTCCTCCTCCCTCAACTGCCACCAGCAGCAGCCATTCCAGCAGGCTGAGAGGAGGGAGAAGAGAGAGAGCGCAGGGCCATTCCACCAGCCCTGCCAGGAGTATTCATTAATATCCCCCCTTCTTCCCTCCCCATTCCTTTTTCCTTGTGTGTCGTGTCTTTTTAGACTGTAAGCCTGCGGGCAGGGACTGTCTTGTTAATTGCTGTGAACTGCCCAGAGAGCTTCAGCTATTGGGCGGTATAAAAATGAAATAAATAAATAGGAACTTTATCCAGAAATTGGTTGCTCATAGGAAAGGGCCCACTTGTAAAGCTGGAGGAGATTTCTATTTCTATACATTCCTCCAACAACGCAGCACAGGTTGAGACCTTTGGCCCCAGTGAAAATGGATTATTGATCTATTTCTTCCCATTTACGGTTCTGTCCTTGTCTGCCAACCGACTGTGACTCTTTTGCTTCTCTGAAGTTGCATTGGGATAAGCCGAGAAGAGCATGCTGTTTATAACCTGCTGTGTGGAACAGACTTCCTTAACCAGGCACCTTCCAGACATGTTGGACTACAACTCCCAACACTCCCAGCCAATGAGCCACCTACCTGTCACAATTTGTATTTTTGTGGTGAACCCAGGCCTCTGTCCTGCACATATGATTATGTATAAACTTACCGGTACTCAGCAAATGCAACAAGCAAGGAACCCTCACTTCAAGAAAGATATGATGGCACCCTGGTTTCCATTTATTCCCTATGTTGAAGCCCTTCAAACTTTTGATCAAATTCCAATCAAATACAGTTGCCTGTATTTTTTTTTCTGACTAATACACACATATGCACAAAATAAAACACAAAACAACACACACTCTCACACACTCCTTTCCTATGCTGTATAAATTGTACTTTTATTCTCTCATTAAATATTGAGTTCCTATTTAGGCCATTTTTGATCAGTGGAGGCTGGTGACTCCAATGTCAGTGGGGTGGTGTATCCACTCCGGGTGTTAGTCTGAACTTTAAAGGAGCTCTCCACAGTGCTGGACATATTTTGGGGATAGGGCTCAGCATCATGGATGGCTCCTTAAAAGTTCAGATTACGACCCAGAGTGGATACACCGCCCCACTGACATTGGAGGCACCAGCCTCTACTGCATTTGGCTGTAGATGTTCCACAAGCATATCAGTTCTAGACTAAGAATTATAAACAGCAAATTTCATAGAGTTCATAGTTCATAGAGTTGGAAGGGGCCTACAAGGCCATCGAGTCCAACCCCCTGCTCAATGCAGGAATCCAGGTCAAAGCATCCCTGACAGATGGCTGTCCAGCTGCACCTTGAATGCCTCCAGAGTGGGAGAGCCCACCACCTCCCTAGGTAGTTGGTTCCATTGTCTTATTGCTCTAACAGTCAGGAAGTTTTTCCTGATGTTCAGCCAGATCTGGCTTCCTGTAACTTTAGCCCATTATTCTGTGTCCTGCACTCTGGGATGGTTGAGAAGAGTTCCTGGCTCTCTTCTGTGTGACAACCTTTCAAGTACTTGAAGAGCGCTATCATATTTCCCCTCACTCTTCCCTTCTGAAGGCTAAACATGCCCAGTTCTTACAGTCTCTCATCATGGACATAAGTATTATTGTTGTTCTGATTATTTCATAGATTTCATAGATCATAGAGTTGGAAGGGGCCTACAAGGCCATCGAGTCCAACCCCCTGCTCAATGCAGGAAACTAGAGGAGGGGTCTCCCATCCAAGTCATAACCAGGCCTGACCCTGCTTAGCTTTCCACACTCAGACAAGCTGCTGAGCCAGCGTGAGCCACAGGCCTGTGGCTTTGTTTCTCTACTGATCTTGTTATATTATTATGTCTGTTCTCCTTCTTCTTTTTGTTGCCTTTATTTTGTTAACTTTATTTCAAAATAAAATAAAATTCTGTGAGGGAAAAAAAGAAGATGCTCCAATGTTGCTGTTCCTCCGGAAGAGCCACTATGAAGACACTTTGCTTGTGCTGGCTCAGAGAAGCTGGCAATGTTTGCACCCAGCATGCCATTCCCAAAACCCCCACTGGGCCAGGCTAAGCAGACCCGATGAAACCTGGGTCCCAGCAACAACATCTAGGGTGATTCTGCCACCGACTAATGAAAGCCTCGATTCAGCCAAAATGAAAGTGTGGTTGGTTATTAACCAATATAGATCTTCCTGAACCACAAAGGCGGGCTTTGTGCCTCCGATGAGGATACCTACAGGGCATCACATTATTTCCCCTGTAAAAAAATATGCCCTTTCAATGAGACGCATTAATCCCAGCTATTAGCACTCCTTTTAATTCCCTCCACTTTGTTCTTTATTGCTAGACAGTCTGCTAATCCCTGGAATTGGCTGTGCTGTAGCTGTATATGCATTAAACTCATATAGCAAATGGATAAAAAAAACATTATATGAATATGCAGAGAATCTGGGGGAATGAGTTGGATAAGAGGAAAAGGGTGTGTTGAGGGGAGGACCCCGCTTTGCTGCCAAACTGATAGGCACAGGAAAACCACAGGTTTGGTTTACTTATTTAAGTTATATACTACCTTTTCTGGGGGGCGGGGGAAAGTGCCACTTGAGGTGGCTATCAATAAAATCCAGATTAAAAAACACAATCTTCATTACAACATAGCACGAAACAAATAACATTGAAAACACAACCATGGCCACAAAGAAATAAGCATCACCAACCAATAAAAACAAAACAAAAATGCCCTGCTGCAACACGGGGGTGACGATTATGATTGATGATGATAAACATCAAATCAGATGGTGGAATTTTGTTTGAATTCCTGTGGCACTTCCATAAGCAGCTAAGGCAGGGGTGACCAACCTGCGGGTCCTATGTGGTCCCCCAAGGCTGTAATTGCAACCGTCCTCCCACAGGTGCCCTGAATCCACTGCCACTACTGGGGTCATCAGCATAGCATCAGTGAAGAAAGTTCAATCTGCATCAGGATTATTGGGATATGTCTCTGTGTGTGTATGTGCCTGCTCCCCAACCCTGGACCAGACTCACATCATGTGGCCTTTGGCAACCTAAAAGGCTAAGGGGACTTGGGCATTGGGGACCCTGGACAGATCACATTGGCTTTGTTTGAATTGGTCTGTGCACTAAGCAGATACAGTAATACCTTGGATTGCAATTAACTTGGTTTGAGAACATTTTGCAAGACAAGCAAATTTTTAAATATTTATTTAATTTTTTTTTACTTGATATACAAGCGACGTCTTGCAATACAAGTGCTGTAGTACGGCTTAAATGAAAAATCTCTGTACAAATTTTTTTGGGGGGATTTTGTTTTGATATAAGATTGTTTTGGATGACAAGCACGTTTCTGGAACGAATTATGCTCTCAGTCCAAGGCATGACTGTAGTTCAAGATGCAAGTTCCCTATTGCTTTTAAGGGATGGGCAAACATAAGATGTCTGAGCTCGTTCAGGTTCTCCAAATTCCTCCTCAAAGCTCAGTTTGCCCTGTTCACCTTCCTGAACCTGAGCGTTGTTGTTGTTGTTGTTGTTGTTGTTTTGTGAAACAAATGTGCATTTTTAAAAGTGCACACCCAAAATGTGCTCTTTCCTCCAATAGGCTAAAACATGAAAATGCAGATGTTGGGGTGGGGTGCTTGCGCAAGCATGCACTTTCAAATGCAAACACAAGTTCAGGGAATTGCAAAAGTGTCCTGAGAACTGCGCTCCTGCTTGCATTTGCATTTGGGGGTCATGAAAAGGACACATTCACATGATTTGCAAGAGAAACCAAGTTTTCATACATCCCTAGGAAGGGCCCTCAATGTGTGGCACGTAGGTGGCCGCACATTCTTGACTCCTGTGGTGACATTCAATATTGGGTGTATTTCTTTATTATAATTATTAATTTATTTTAAAGCATTTTTACACTTCCTTAGCTAAAATGGCTCCCAGACCAATTTAATTAATTCATGTCCTTAGGCTTAATATCTAAGAGACATAACACATAAGGAAAAAGGAATGTGGAGGGAGGAGGGAAGAAAAGCTAGCTCAGGCACCAGCTCTTAAGCTCCACCAGTCTACATGTCTGGGAGAACTTTTAATTTGTTTAAAAAATATTTATTACATTTCTGTACCACCCAATAGCCAGAAATTGGTTCTAGACCCTTCCTAGCCATGACACTTAATGGGTGGGTGGTGGGTGAGGGACTTGGGTAGATGATTCTATATGGTGACCAAACTATATAAGGTATGGAGATATTCTCCCCCTTTAAAAAAAAAAACTCAGGAGGGGTCATAGCTCAGAGGTAGAGCATGTGATTTGTATGCAGAAGGTCCAAAGTTCAATCCCAGGCATCTCCAGGTAGGGCTGGAAAAACGTATGGAACGCTGGAAAGCCGCTGCTAGTCAGTCAGTGTCAACAGTGGTCTGATTTGGTCTCAGGCAGCTTCCTATGTTGCAAACCACCTTGAGAATGTTTTGTTACAGGCAGGCTTATAAGTGCCATAAGCAAGCAAGAGAGCGATTCTGTGGCCCTCTATTATTTTTATTATTTATTTTATTTATTATATTTATACCCCACCTTTTTTCCTGCAAGGAACCCAAGGCGGCTTACATAATCCTCCTCCTCCTCTCCATTTTATCCTCACAACAACCCTGTGAGGTAGGTTAGACTGAGAGTCAGTGTCTAGACAGTGTCTAGGGGGCCATAGGATACTTTGGATTCCCAGATCCTGAGGTTGGAAACAGAACTCCGACCTCGGAGCTGGGGGGGTCTGTGCTCGGATCCCCCTCCCCCCTCAGAGCCAGCTTGGAAAGGACTGCGCTGGCTGCTTCTGTGAGGTCGTAAGACTGACCTCGGAGAAGGGGTAAAGGGGTTGTTCTGGGGGGCAGGGAGGGAGGAGACCAGGCCTGCCAGGATATGATGTTCTGGTCTCAGCATATAGATTTCATAGATCATAGAGTTGGAAGGAGCCTACAAGGCCATGGAGTCCAACCCCCTGCTCAATGCAGGAAACTAGAGGGGGGGTCTCCCATCCAAGTCATGACCAGGCCTGACCCTGCTTAGCTTTCCACACTCAGACAAGATGAGCCAGCACCGCAACTAGATGGATGAAATTGGCCATCTAGCTGACTCGCAAGTGGCAGGTGCAGGGAGGTGGCGATTACTTCCACCCGAAGTAAGTACTCTGTGATAGGCTCTTCCAGCTCTCTATTTATTCCTTAATTATTATTTTCTTGCAAATTGCAGCAACAGGGAAGGCATCGAATGGCACAAAGTTTGATCGGCATCTTCCCACACCACACCGTTAGGGCTCTCCAACCTTGGGTCCCCAGATGTTGCTGGCCTACAGCTCCCAGCATACCCAGCCAGCATGGCTAATGGCAAGGGATTCTGGGAGCTGTAGGCCAGCAACATCTGGGGACCCAAGGTTGGAGAGCCCTGCTCTATGTCTTGTATCCAAGGATAGTCCTATTTAGAATAGACCCATTGAAGTGAATGGGCCTTGCGTTAGTCATGACCAACTTAAGTTCAATTCATTTCAGTGGGTCCACTCTAAGTAGGACTAACATTGGATACATGGTATAATTTTCTTTGGTCCTGTTTTTGTAACGTCTGTCTGTTTACTTACAAATATACAAGTTGAGCAGGAGAAGAGCAGGTATGAATCCAGACAGACAATGCTAGCCTTGAAAGCAGAAACAGACAGTTCCCCCAAAGAAACAGCATGCTCTTGGAGCCCTACAAAGTGTTAAGATTTAGTGCAGTGTGCAGAAAGCGGATGGTGTGCAGAAAGTCATCTGACATAGTCACAAGGAGTCTATGAGTCAGAATCATGGGACAAGTTGGAGACAACATGTTATGTACAAGTGTTGCACAATTGGTGAGTAATATCCTACTAATAGGTACAGGGTCTTGCTATAAATATAGGTAGACACTTGTTGAGTGGTCACTTCACTTCACTTCAACTTCATCTTCATTCACACATCTTGGAAGTTGAGACCTGCTTGGGTCTTGGACTTGTATCTGCAATGATGTAGTGAGACAGAATAATCTCTTCTGCGTAAGAGATGCCTGCATTGTTTGCCTTAATCCCATGGAAATGGGTCCTACTGAATAAACTCTTTAATCTTTATAAACAGCTGTTATCTCCTCTTTCCGTCTGTGGGGCTGGGAGTCCCTTGCTGGGTAAGCTTTGGAACCCCAGCCAAAACTCTCACACAAAGCTCCCTCTTGCCAATTCATTGCAAAACCAAATGTTTCTCCTTCACTGGCTACACACAAATAAACTAGTTTTCTCCAGACTGATTCACCCAAGCAGTTTGGTGTATTCAGTAGCTAGCAACCACCAACCTTCAACTAGGAATGTCATACAACTCTGAAATGGATTCAAATGACTCCAGATTTCTATGAATTAGATCCACAGATTCCACAGTGGACTTAGAGTGGACTTATGGACCATATTTTTTTACTTTCCAGAATTGTACTCAAATTTAGTTTTACGAAAACTTGGGTTCCTTGAAGGAAAAAAGGCGGGGTATAAATATAATAAATAAAAATAATTTTTAAAAAATAAATACGAATGTTACTGGAAAAAAAGTGAATATATATGCCATTAAAACAAACAAACCCCACAACATTTTATATATCTCTGATCTCTCTTCAGCCTCCGCTGTGTAACACTCTTTTTTTATGCATGCTCTGCTAATTGATTGTACAATGAGCCAGCAAAAATACACAAAATGTGATGTGCCAGCAAAAGTCACGTAAATTGCAGTGGATTTTTATGAAGGGGAAACAAAAATCTGATTCCATCAATGAGCGGACAATGGAACGCAGGATGCCTGACAATCTGTGAAATACAGACAGAATAGATTAAACAGAATCTGTACATCTCTACCCTCAACCCCCATCAGCAGATGCCACCCAGCTGCTTGACGGAAGGGCAGAACGCAAGATCATGATGATAAAATCTAGCTACCACCATCCTTTATGGAAGGATCTTTCTGTGTCAGTTACACAAAAGGATACGGGTGGTTATCGACTCACTTGGCAGTACGCAACAGCGTTCCCACTGCGGTATAATAATGCAGAGGCAGAAAAAAAGTGTGCAAGAAAAGGAGAAAAAAGTGTGTAAGAAAAGGAGAAACTGCAGTATAGTAATGCATAGGCAGAAAAAAAAAAGGTGCTCATTTAAGGAAAGAAGGAAGTGTCCTTTTCACTGTGTCATCTTGACTTTTGGAACCCATGCTGGGCCAATTTCCCTAAGTGCCTATCTAAAAAGCTGATCCTAATCCTCCATTACGTATCTCTAAACCATCTTCCTTAAGTCCTCGCTTATCCCATTTGCCTGGCACTCCAGTGGAAGCGCACATTGCGTGAACAGTTTCAGCAGCAGCAGCAGCGTGCATAGAACGGCCCCATCAGCAGGAAGGCCCAGAATTAGGCATGATAAAGCAACGAGTGAAACGAGAGGTACTGGGCTGGCAGGTAAGCACACTGACTGGACGGCAAGGTCCTTTGCTGTTAGGGGCATATTTTGTATCTCAAAGAGGGGGCACAGAGAGAGAGAAAGAGAGAGAGAGATGGGAATGTTAGGGATTACCTTTATGATCCATGCATGTAACTGTGCTGCAGTGCCATTTTCGAAAGTGAAACGCAGCCAAGGAGAGCCCCCTTCTGAAGTGTTTTTTCTCCTTGTGGAACTCCAAACGTGTGTTTTGTCCTTGGAAACACGTTTGCCCAAAGGTGTGTTTGCTTTGCTCTTGGAGGACAGAAGCTGGGGTGGGGGAGATTTGGTGCAGGGGAAGGGTTACGCGTTTTAGCTTCAAGCTAAAATATGCTGGCATTTTTGGCTCCATCTTCCTCCCCCTACCAGTTCTCCACTCTAAATTCCTCTCTCCCAGTGCTGCTTCTCACCAGAGGTAAGCCCAACTCTCTGTGTATAGTGTGCAGTTATCTTTAGGATAAGGAAATGGAGAGAAGAAAGGAGGGGAGAATCTTTGGTTGGGATACACGGAGTCCTGGCACACTTCCACGCATGAAATGTGGTATCTCCAACTGCAGCCCCGTATCATATTCCACTCCATTCCAGAAGGTCCCCAACCCCAAGGAGAAACTTTCTAGTAGCACCAGAGGCTGTACGAGGAAGGAGGAGGAGGAAGGAGGGTCCTACCCCTGAAGGAGAATTCCACTCACTGTAGTTAGGTTACAAGTAAGCCACTGTTCTTTTCATTTATTGACAAAGCTCGATCCTCTGCCCAGCAATTCCCACCTACAAGAAGTTTCTCAAGGTTCTAAAGCAGAATTTCCACAATGTATAGAGGCCTAGAACGGGGTGTGTGTGGGGGGTGTCGAAGCTCAGATATGCTGGCAAGTCTGACCCACCTGGGGTCTCAATTTGGCCCTTTGGGGGCCCTCCGATCCAGCCTCCAGTCATTGAGTCACTTCCTGGCTTTTGCACATTGTTTCACATTCTAAAAGGCTGAAATGCCTCTTCTAAGATTGCATTAGTGTCAGTAAAGGCACAATCCCATGCATCTTAAGACATAAAAAAGCTATGCTAGCTGGGGAATGCTAGGAGTTGTAGGAGTTTTTTCTTCTGTCTAAACCAGGCTAATGGCAAGGGATTCTGGGAGCTGTAGTCCAGCACCATCTGGGGACCCAAGGTTGGAGAGCCCTGGTCTAAACGTACATAGGATTGCACCCTGAGAGGTTTAAGCTAAAATATGTGGGGACCAGCAAGCAGGGGAAGGATTAAGCCCCTGTGAAAAGCTTCACAAGGTATCCTTCCAGCCCTTCTTTGCACAGGAGAAGCTGACATGAGGTTTAGTGAAAGCAGAAATAATAGCAACTACCTGGACAGAACGGGACAAGGCTGGATTTTTTTTTTTAAAGCAGACCTGCACTCCCTGTGACCCACCAAGCCAATAACAGCCCACAAGCCATATTACTGAAAACAACAACACTACCCCCCCACACAGACACCTTTGGTGTTGGAATCAGGGACAGTGCTAGGTAACAAAAGATCCGTGGCTCAGGCCCTCAGAACAACAAAAACAAAGAAATCCACAAATTTGTTCATGCTAATTTACATATACTCTAAAGTCTGTAAAGGGCCCTGTCTCCTAAGGACCCTCCTATTGTAAAAAGGGATATATGAATAGGGGAGAGGAGGGCATCTGATTTCAGAAAGAAAAAAAAACCTCAGGCAGAAAGATTCAAGGGTGGGGGGCAGCAGGAGGTGAAACACATGTGGGCAAAAAGCTGGCTAATCCAGGGGGATCAGATGCAACAGACATCATCAGAGCCACTGTAGCTTTACTCCAGCAAGTTCCCATGGGCAGCAGGGTGGTGGGGCAGATGGCCTCCCAGAGATTCGGGGCTCCAAGTGAAAGATTCGAGGCTCCAGCCCTAGTGGGCTGCCCCTTAACGCTGCCTCTTCTTGGAATCCCAAAGAGGCAGCAAAACCGGGAATTTACTGAGCCCCTTGCAGGCCACAAGATGCAGGCTGCATTATCACTGAGGTGGCAAAAGTGTGCCTAGGCTGTATCACTTCAAACTGTCTGCAGGCAGGGGTTAAGTTGATGGAATTCTTCTCTATATTAAACCGCCCCGCCCCCCATACTTAGAACACTAGATGTTGAAGAGGAGGTAACTTTCCTTGACATGTTAATTTTCTATGTGCAGGGGATTATTTGGCATAAAGGAGCAATTGTATCGTATTACTCCAGGGCCCGTTCTTGACCAGATGACACCCCCCCCCAGATAATCAGAAGAGCCCCCTCCATTTCTTCAACTTTTGAATAGTTTAATTTTGCTGCATTTGTAACCACAACTTTGATGCATGATTTGCACTCATGATGTATCCCTTTCACGCAAGTTGAGAAGTTTGCATGCGGGGATCTGATCAGAATCACTCACGCCACTTCTTGGAGGAGCACTTGGTGGAACGTTAACACAACTCTAGTTCTGCACTGTGCAGCGTTCCCAGCTTTACAACTCAAGATGAACTTTGTTGCTATTGAGAGACTTTGCGTTGAGGCCTGTCTGCCTCAGTTCAGGAGCACCAAAATTGGCTTGGAAGGAGATCAAAATAGTTGATACCTTGTTGAGATCTTTGGATGTGATTCTCTGAGTGCTTTCACGTGTCCATTAAGACTCATGCACAACGTTGGGGATAAATTTACACTCTTTGAAAGGATGAAGGGTTCTGGATGCTTAGAAGAAGAACTGGTCATGAATTATTTCCCCTAGGCTCGGTCCTCTCATGGTCAGCCCAAGCATTTTACTGCCTGAGGTGAAGGACGACAGGCCTCCTCCACCCCATTCCATGTACCAAAGTCAACTGGACTAGCAGATGAATCTTCTTTCAATGCTGACAATGGGATAACATCTTCCACTGCATCAGAGAGCAGCAGAATAGCTTAGGGGATGCAGGGCAGGCTGCTTGGCACACACAGCAGAGTCCTCCAACAGCTTGCTGCTGCTCTAGGCTCCCCAGCTTCTGCTGCCTCAGGCAGCTGACCAATTCTGTCCAATGGCAGGGCCAGGCCTGGGGCTTCTCCACTCTTTCAGTGGCTTCCTGGCTCTGTCCTACAAGTTCACATGGAGTGGTGATTTCCTTCTATGCTCCATTGTGCATCGTCCTTCACACACACACACACACACACACACCGTATTTTGCTTCTGCCCTGCTTGATCTCCCTCAGAGATAAGCTGGTATTGATGCAGCTGCCCCCACAAATCCTGAACTTAACCTTCCAGCTGCTGAAACTTGGAAACAGGGTGAACATCTGTTCCCACTTTCCTCTTCAAGTTCAACCATTCAGTGTTCTGCCAGAAGCAGAGTACCCTGTACGTAAGAAAGCAGCAGACTAAGAATTCCATCTTTGTATCCAAAGCGGTGGCAGAAGTGTGGTGTTCACCAACTAGACTTCACAGTATAGGAATAACACAGTGTTTGGTTAAGGAGGCAGAAGCCCAAGCCAAGAGCAGGGCACAGCAGGCCCTGTGCACAGCCTGGAGGAGTTACCTGCCAACTTGGTGCACTGCCATGGGATCACCATGCACATCTTCACGGTGGGGACCAGAAATGCTGCAATGTTGTAACCTCCCCCCCCGCACTGCATCCCAGAGGGCTCTATATAAAAGATAGATGTCCTTGATGAAACTTGCCTGAATTTTGGGTCAGAGGTAATTAATGTGGGGGATGAGGCAAGAACCACATGTTCAAAGCCTCAGGTGGCCAGTGCGCTGAAAGGGGTTTTATTACTAAGCACTCAGCTCAGAGGGTCATTGTCCTGCCTTAATACCATTACTTGGGCAAAGGTCCTGTGATCCACCATCTCCTTTAAATCACTCTTGCTGTAAGTCCCCTCACCACATGTGCAACTTAATCCTACACATGTATATTAGAAGCAAGTACGCTTGCAGCTTTACTGTAGATCCCCTACTGTTTTGATCACGCTCCTCTTTCTAATGTGCTTGCAGAATGCCACTCAGTTACCTTTAAAGAACATAAGAACAACCATAAGAACATAAGACCAAGGAACCATCTATGCCAACATTCTGCTCACTCAGTGGCCAACCAGCTGCCTGTAGGAATTCCACCTCCTGCTCATTTCCCCTAGTAATTGGTATACAGAGGCACACTGGTAGTTACTGGAGACAGCATACAGCCATCAGGACTAGTATCATGGATAGCCTTCTCCTCCATGAATTTGTCTAATCCCCTTTTAAAGCCGTCCAAGTTGGTGGCCAACATCACTATAACTTGTGCAAGTGAATTCCACAGTTTAATTATGTGCTGTGCAAAGAAGTCCTTCTTTTTATCTGTCCTGAATCTCCCACCGATCAGCCCCATGGAATGATCCTGGATTTTTAGTACTATATGGGAGTTGGAGAATAATGTCTCCCTCTCCACTTTCTCTACACCATTCATCATTTTGTACACCTCTATCACGTCTCCCCTCATTCGTGTTTTTCCTAAGCTAAATAGTCCAAGACCTTGTAACGTTTCCTCGCGGGGAGGTTATCCAATTTTATCCTCTTTTTACACTTGTCCTGTGTGGTGGGTTAGGTTAAAAGCTGGATAGCTGAGTTTTGGAAGTTATATTGTTCTAGTTTTCATCTTTGTTATTATTGCTATTGCGGGTCCTATGGCCAAAAGGTGGTCTATTGATATTTTTAATAAATAAAAACAAAGCAACTTATATGTCACCTTTCCACAGAAGAAGTTGTATGTTCAAGGTCACTCCAAAACAAAAACAAAAAACACGGTTAAAAAAAAACAGTTTCTGCAATACATGTAAAATAACATCACAAAGCATTTTAATAACAATAGTTATCAATAGCTTAGCAATGCATTTCAAAACATAATACCACTTCATACATTGTTGTTGTTGTTGTTTTGGGTTTTTTAATGTACACCAGGGGTGATCAGTTTCCCACCCTCCTGCTCCCACCGCCTGTGGCTCACGCTGGCTCAGCTTGCCTGAGCGTGGAAAGCTAAGCGGGGTCAGGCCTGGTTATGACTTGGATGGGAGACCCCTCCTCTAGCTCCCTGCATTGAGCAGGGGGTTGGACTCGATGGCCTTGTAGGCCCCTTCCAACTCTATGATCTATGAAATCTATGAAACCACAATGCTGAATTTGCTGCCAAAACTTGTTGGTGTGGTGGTGTGGCAGTGGGGGGCCACATAAATGGCCAGGAGGGCCACATGGTGTCCTGTCCATCCCTGAGGTACACTGGACATGCTTTAAAAGTGCACTTACAATCATGCACATGCATGATCCAGGGAGCCCCATTTGGTGGCAGCTCTGGTGTCAAAGCCAGGTTTGCACCAAGGTGTTTGTGACCTCCAAAGCACCATTAAATCTGATTATTCAGGGATTCAGATAGGAGCCTTTACTCTCACTTTAATCAATAGGTTCAGAAGGGCTTATGAAAAGCAAGACATTTAGGCATGGAGAGCTCAGAGTGCCACAAAAGGGTGCCTAAAGTTAGATCGCTTGGACCTTATATCAGCGCTTACATAAACAAACTGCTTTGAAAGTCCCAATCACTGGTGAGGCTAGTTTTAGATGATGAAATGTGGATGTAGTAGCCTAAATTAGGTTATTTGCTCACGGGGAAACTTGACCTTGGCATGTGCAAGTGCTGAGGCTCAAAGGTTTTGGCCTATGAGACTTGATCAAGGACACAGAGGCATGAAGATCATGTAGATATTTGGTGCTTTCCGTTGGTTGTCCTTTGCGAAACTCAGATCAGTCATCATTTTGAGCTGGAGAACTAAAACTAGATTAAGGCTGTTAAGTAATAAATTGCCTTGTTACGTAACAGTTATGTAAGGACTCTAGGTAATTTTGTAGACTGCATGAATCAGATTACAAGCTTGCAAATGTGTGGATTTCAGATTGAAAATTGTGTTTGCTTCTAAGCATTCAAATTGAGTAGACTTGTATAAATTTAGGAGTCCAATGAATTTCTTTTGCATCCCTAGAGAGAGATGGTATCTATGCAGTTTAATATTTGGGAAGAAGGTTCCATTATTTGAATATCATGTTGGCCACAAAGCATTCCATGTCCCCAGACTGTATATGTCTAATTCAGGAGAGTAAAGCAAAATGACCATAGAACTATGTGAAACTCCCTGTAGAATGTTAAGAATCTTATCAAAATTCTTTCAACATCCCTGGAAATTCCCATAGACCAGCCTTCCTCAACCAGGTGCCCACCAGATGTGTTGGACTACAACTCCCAGCATGCCCTAGCCATGGTTGGCTGGGGCATGCTGGGCATTGTAATCCAACATATCTGTTGGGCACCAGATTGGGAAGGCTGCCATAGATGTTCTGCCTAACCAGGACTTCCCAAATCCACTAGTTGTTTCACAATGTTTAGGCCAAATTTGGTAGCAACTCCAGGAAATTTCAGCTCTACAGTTCACATCAGATTTTGTCTGCCCTGTTTATATCTGTGATCGAGTGTTTTCCTTGGCAGGGTGTTATACTTGCATCAGAGAGAGCCTGGGCTGGGCATAAACCTCCACTCAGCCAGAAAGCTCATTGAGTGTCCTTGGGCCAATCACCATAAGAATGATTTTGAATGCAGCCCCATAAGATTCAATTAGACTAACAGTGCAATCCTATGCATGTTCACCCAGAAGTAAGACTCAGTGTGTTTAATGGGACTCACACCCAGGTAAATAGGATCGATTGACTACTTGAACTCTTGTAGAGAGAAGCATTTGTGAGAAAGATGGGCTAACCATCTGGTTCTTTATTGAGGGTCAATAACCTCATCCCAATCATTGGGAAAGCAGATCTTATCTTCTTCTTCTTCTTCTTCTTCTTCTTCTTCTTCTTCTTCTTCTTCTTCTTCTTCTTCTTCTTCTTCTTCTCCTCCTCCTCCTCCTCCTCCTCCTCCTCCTCCTCCTCCTCCTCCTCCTCCTCCTCCTCCTCCTCCTCCCTCAAAGTGTGAATCTTGAAGTGCTCATTTTTCTACCAAATGCACTTTTCGAACACAATTGCAAGCTGGGAATATGCAAGCTTTGGCTGAGAAATGCGCTGCCATTCACATTTGGGGTTGCAAACGGGGCAAGTTCTGACGCTTTCACAAAATGAAACTAAATTCTCGTACATCCCTACGGCGGTGACTTCTCCACTCTGAGAGTGGAGAGAATGCAAACAACATCCATTAATTGCAAAACATATCCATGCTTTTGCTTTTAGAAGTAAAATCACATATTTGCACTTCTGGATAAGTGCTCTGAATATAACAACAACATTCCAAATACTTATGGTGGATCTGTGGAAAAAAAATGGAAAGGGAAAAAAAAAAAACATACCACAGAGCTTTGTTGTGCCCTTACAAATAAATGCCCCCAAGTACGCATTGTCACTTTTTGACAATGTTGAATGGAAAAATCTGAAAATACCAGGTGGTTTTGCAGACCACTATGTGAGATCACAGTGTAAAGTCTCAAATGGAACAGATGCATCATTCTTTGGAGCTTTTATATTGTAACTCTGCAAGGCTTTTTTTTTTTCTTAACTGGAAGATTTTAAGTAGGAAACCCTGGGAGGGTAGGATTTTGTATGCACTGGCATCTGCTAAATCATTTGTGTTGGCAGATTTTTCTTGCTTATAAGTTTAGACAGGTTTCTATGCAACTCCCTCTGCCCCCCCCAATGCGTTCCATGTGCCAGGCATATGCTGCATCTTATTGAATAAACTGGACACTGAGCAAGGAACCATTAGCAACCGATAAGAGGGTTGAGGACAAAGCACATGCTGACTCAGGGCATGCTGAGGACTTCAAATTAAGTTGGATTTAAACTTGGGTTAATTTGCTCTCCGAAGACAGCTTACCTCTGGCTAAGTGGATCCGTGAAGTGACTTACTCTCACTATCTTCAATATTAACCTCAACACTGAGCTATTCCATATGAATATGAGAGGAATATTCCATTCGTGGACCAGTTCACACATGTTCACATAACTGAACGTGTGAAATGCCTCCATTGGAGAAGCACTTTGGATCCAGACTTAGTCATACTCGGTGTAGACCCATTCAAATCAATGGGACATAAGTTAGTCACATTAATTTCAATGGGTCTACTCTAACTAAGACTAAGTCTGGATCCAACCCACTATGCATTATGTATTATTTACTACAAGAACTCAGATAGAAGTCACCACCTATATATATACGCAATGTCTGTGGTGTCAGTTCTGTAATAGTTCATTCACACATGCATGCCAACCATTATTTATTTATTTATTTATTTATTATATTTATAGCCCGCCTTTTTTCCTGCAAGGAACCCAAGGCGGCTTACATTATCCTCCTCCTCCTCCTCTCCATTTTATCCTCACAACAACCCTGTGAGGCAGGTTAGGCTGAGAGTCAGTGACTGGCCCAAAGTCGCCCAGTGAGTTTCATGGCCGAGCGGGGACTAGAACCCGGATCTCCCGAGTCCCAGTCCAGCACCCTAACCACTACGCCACACTGGCGTAGTAATCAAAGAAGGAGCAATGCATGTGTGAACAGGGTCTATGCTTTATGTACTGTTTACTACAACAACTTAGACAGAAGTCACTGCCTATATACCTGGTGGCACCGATGATATATCTGGTAGCAGAATTGCATAAGTGCTCACGCTGTCAAGCAGTACACTTGTGTGATCAGTGCCCGTTATAAATCAGCTGCCGAACTTGTCATTGGTACTAAGTTCAGGGGGCAGGGCGGTTGCGTAGCACACACTTAGAAATGTGTCTTTTATAGACTGTGAGTCACTATTCAGCAAAGGCTTCTGCCTTAAGTCTTTAGGGCTTTACTGGCTCAGTGGGTAGAGCACCTGCTTTGCATGCAGAAGGTCCCAAGTTCAATCCCGGACATCTCCAGGTAGGGCTGTAAAAACTCCAGCCTGAAATCCTGGAGCGCCGCTGCAACTCAGTGATGACGACAATACTGGGCTAGATGGACCAAAGGTCTGACTCAGGATGTGTTCTTATGACATGTCAGTGAATATATCAAGCTTCTCATACAAGAATTTGGTTGCGAATGCTGGGTACACTGTTTCTGTGGCACATGGGACAACTATACCAGCCTGTGGCTCACGCTGGCTCAGCTTGTCTGAGTGCGGAAAGCTAAGCAGGGTCAGGCCTGGTTATTGCTTGGATGGGAGACCCCTCCTCTAGTTTCCTGCACTGAGCAGGGGGTTGGACTCAATGGCCTTGTAGGCTCCTTCCAACTCTATGATTGATGAAATCCATGAAACTACAGACAACTGAAGGGACCCACAAAGCAGCTGAGTCATAAGTCCCATTAATCACAGAGCAAATGACTATTTAGTGAGGGCATTAAGTGACATGTGCAGGGGTGGGGGGAGCAAAATGTTCTGCTTAAGGCTTGACAGAGGTTAAGTTAATTAGTACAAGGCTTCAGGAAGATTGAGCTGGCATGGGACTAGGGTGAGCACCCGCTGCTTAGAGGTAAATTGCAGGCAGGTTGAAGGAAGAGGGAAGTGCAGAGCTGAAATCTATTTGTTGACGTGCCTTCAGAATGAAGGCCAAGGTAAAAAAGAAAGAAAGAAGGAAAATAGTTGAGTCTAATCAAATTTATTGTACTAGCCTAAGGCCATGTTAGAATATAACAACATCAAAATACAAATTTCAACAAAGGTTACCTATTGCTCTACTATACACATGGCCAGATAAACTTTATTAGGGGTGTTGAACCTCTTTCAGCTCGAGGGCTGGATTCAACTTTGGAGAAACTCTCAGGGGCTGATTCTAGGGGTGGACGGGACCAAAGGCAAAGGGGGAGGGCCCAAAAAAACCAAGAATACCAGAATATTTTAGCTTTTACCGCCAGTGACTAGGCCTTAGGAAAGGCATTTCAACCTTTTAGAATGGGGAAAAACCTGTGCAGAAACCTGGAAGCCACCAAATGATTGGCAGTTGGGGAAAAGGGTGGGGACAGGGAAACTGGGCATGGCTATGTGGGAAACCACACAGGGCCAGACTGGGACTCTAGGCAAGCCAGATTTGGCCCGCAGGCCTGAGGTTCAACATCCCTGCTTTAAGGGCCCAAGAAGAGCGCAACAGGAGTCCCTGCTGCACCAGCCCATCCTGTTTACATCAGCAGAGGGGAGGGGGAGGAAAGGAAGGCTGTATGGGGCCCAGGAGGACTTCTCCATGTGCACATGCTGGGCCCACGCTCAACTGCTGCCTGCTTTTGCTCTACACTTAGAAGTATCTTTTCCTCTATCTTGCCACAGCCTAGTCACCACAGAATAAGTGTATCACCTAATTAAAGCAACAGCAACAACAATACCAGTTTTGTTCTAACTGTATTTGTTCCAAAATCTCAGAAGACTATGTGTCACAGGCTGCTAATAATAATAATAATAATAATAATAATAATAATAATAGCATAGCCTCGAGGGCAACAGCTAGAAATGAAGGGGAAACCTTTATAGGTTTGTTTCTGTAAACACCCTTCAAGAATACTGGTGGACACCTCTCTGAACAATAGTAACGTGATCAATCGAAGAGCTGGTTCACATGTGCCTGGAGGCTAGTGTGTCTGGACCTATGTCTGGACTGTACCAGTTCAACTTGTACTTGGGGTAACCAGTGATAGGATGCTTCCACATACAAATAACAACATTACGACACACAGAAAACCAGCATGTCAGAAAGAAGGCTAGACAGAACCTTCTCCCTCAAACACCAGTCAGCCATTTATGTGCTGAGTTTTTAGTTCTGTTTTGTTTTGGTTTTTTGCTTGGTATGGAGTGTTCCATCATGTGAATCTCTCCTTGTCTGAAGTTGTACAGTTTAGACCAGGGGTGAGTAACCTGTGGCCCTCCAGATGTTTCTGGTCTATGACTTCAGTCATCCCTGACGATTGGCCATGTTGGCTGGGGCTGATGGGAGTT
Organism: Shinisaurus crocodilurus; assembly: GCA_021292165.1. NCBI lineage: Eukaryota > Metazoa > Chordata > Lepidosauria > Squamata > Shinisauridae > Shinisaurus > Shinisaurus crocodilurus. The sequence continues at coordinate 215,436,352 of CM037880.1, read as the reverse complement.
GGAGCTGAAGATCTGGAGGACCAGAGCTTCCTCACCTCAGTGTGAGCGAGGCCATTTTGTATGACATGGTGCCAAAATTCCATGTGTGCTCTTCGATCTGGGATGCCTCTGTGTCAAGTCATAGTCATATTGCCATGGTGCTGCATTCCTCAAATGGCAAACATGTTGAACTATTTCTAAGTTAGTAAGCTTAGTTGAGCTCTGAATCAAGGTTTAAGTAATCAGTCATAATCACACTGAGATAACATTGCAGCTAAATATGAAGGGTTGGAGGACATGAGGTGCACAAAGAGGGGGCAATACTGCCATAGAATAGATAGGATTTATGCAACATTTTCTGCTGAGGGTAATGGCAAACTCATTAAAGAAACATCAACACAGTGACTGGTTTCAGACAACATGATAACCCACACCCAAGGGTTGAGTATGGGTTAAGTATGGGTTGAGTGGGAGTTGTCGTTCAACCATAGGATGTTGTTGAAACATGGGTTATCATGTTGTCTGAACCCAGCTGTACTAGCAAGCCATGGCTTGTTAACCATGAACAACCCATGAAGAGAACCAACCCATGGTTTGTTGTTGGGTTGTAAACTGTGGGTTGTTCACAATGGTTTGTTATCTTGGCAGCTTAACTGAGGCACACCATTTATTGTGGTGAAAGCTTGTGTCACAATAAGTCTACAGTTGTAAGCAATCTTACTAGTGAATAAATCTTGCTGAACTCGGTGGGGCTGGTCTTGTCTAGTTGTTAAAAGCATTGCAATGGACAAACATGGCTAGTTAGAGATGTGCCTTATTGAAAAATTTGTGTGTGTGTGTGTGTGGTAAACTCTTTTAGGGCTCCCTGTACCATCTTCCAGTAAAATCTGTTGGTGATTTGCAGTTCCCCACGAAGAACTGAACTATGTAAATTTTCCCTGATTCCAAAGTGGGTCAGGAGTTGATATTTCTGTTGTTTGTTTTGTAGATTAATAAACAGAGTTCTCTAAGCTGACAGAATTTAATTTTCTTGTTGGGGGGGATTAAATAAAGGTGCCTTTGAACTCATGCAAGGTACCAGGTGACTGTCTGAAACATCTATGTATATTACTGGTGAGAGCCAGTGTGGTGTAGTGGTTAGAGTGTTGGACAGGGACTCGGGAGATGACTTTGGGCCAGTCACTGACTCTCAGTGTAGCCTACCTCACAGAGTTGTTGTGAGGATAAAAGGGAGAAGAGGAGGAGGATTATGTAAGCCACCTTGGGTTCCTGGAAGGAAAAAGGGCGGGATATAAATATAATAAAATAAATAAATAAATAAAAATATTTGCTTTTTTTCCCAGGGGGCAGATGAAAGGATGCCCAAGTTCAGCTGCACAGTTAGTGAAGTTACTGTGATGAATCTGCAACCTACTAAGAAAACCACCCTAATACTGCCAGGAGACAAAACCAGGAAAGGTCTCCGATCCCCCAGTTTCCACCGTTCTGCTCCCAACCTTTCAGAGACTAAACCAACCAAGGAAGAGACCAAAAATCATGCTGAAAAAGTACCCAGAGAGGGAGCTACTTCTCCTAAACCATTTTATGCAGCAGAGGCTCAAAGTATGGATAATCTTGCACTGAAGAGACCAGTGAAGTTGGCTCCTCTTGAGATCCCCTTGGAAGTTAAAGAAGCTCAGCTCCAGAAGATAATGAGCATTCAGAGGGATGCTCAACTGACTGCTTTCAAATTAGCTAGCATTGGCTCCATCAGCAGTGAACCCAATGTTAAAAGGGTGAAAAACTTGGCTCTGGTAGAGATGGAAAACCTCCATAAGGCCAAGACAATTGAGAAGTCCACTTTAGAAAACCAAGATAGTGTCCATTTGACAAGTGTTGCCAAGCTCTTGTGTGAGGTTCAGATTATTTTGCCCACAGAGGGAAATGCCAAGCCTGCTAAAAAATCCATAGCTGAAGGTTCCCCCAGGCGATGCCGTAAACCTTTAATTCCACAGAACATGTGTGACAACCTCCAAGCTCCTGAGGTCCAAGAGGATGCAAAGATTCCAGACAACCCTTTGCAGGGAAATGGTAGGCACCGTTTCAAGTTGAAGCAGATGAAAGAACAACAGGAGTGCCTAGGTAAAACCAAGCCTTTAAAAGCCATGGGAGCTGACCTGGAGGAAGGAAAGCTGAAAACAGCAGGCCTGAGAGCTCAGAAGACTCTGTGTAATGCAAGCAAGTTACTCGACAATGTGGCCAAAAAGCACAGGGGGCAAGGAAATGAGTCAGATGACATTGATGAGGAGCTCCTTGTGAGGAGGCAGCACTCTCCACGGAGGATGGCTCTAGGGGATATCATCCAGGTAGATGAAGAGTGAGACTGGACCACAGATTTCACCCTAATGCTAATCCAGGCACGGTTACAGAATATTCACACTGTTGCAAGGACATATTCATGAAGGGGACCTTAATGCTACATTTCTTTATAGCCATTCTATTAAGCTGCTAACACCTTTACAGTTTTATAGTGGAACGATATGCAATAAATGTCACAGACTCACTCTATGTTGATTCTTCCAAGGTCCTTGGTGTTCTTCACTAAACTAGGGATAGGTGAGGATTTCATTTCAGTTTTTGTTTAGATAAGAATGTTCCAAAATTTGCACTGTTTTTTTTCATATTCAGGAAAAAGTACTTGAGGTTTTTTTTTTTAAAAAAATTGCATGCCGGAGAAAGTGAAACTGACACCAAACTTCCTTCTCATTTATTTAAATGGCAGTTTTGATGCAGTTGACCTACAAGAGCATCCTGCGAGCTGCGTAATCAGCTGGCTTCCAGGAATCCAAGGAGGGTCAGTGACAGACAGGTTTTCAGTGAATGCAAGTGCAATCATGAGCACTCTTTCTGTCTCTGCAGAGAGGTATGCAAAATACACAGCAAAAACAGCACAACACTTTTCATTCTCACCTCAACTGGCCAAACCAGTTTGGCAAGGAAGGGAATATCAATAATCCTTCCATTAAAGCAACAGAGGCTTTCAAATGCAAAAAATTATGTTTCTTAGGAGTCCCAGCTCCCACCCCAGAAATGGACTCCAAGATTGGAGCTGGGACCCTGACCTTGGAGCGCCCTCTCTCTGCACTTGCAGGCAGTAGTAGCCTTGTAGGCTCCTTCCAACTCTATGATCTATGAAATCTGTGAAAAGAACCACACTGACTGTGGCTCTGAGGTCGGAAGACTGACCTCAAAGCTGGAGGTTTGTGGGTGTTCTGGGGGCAGGGAGGGGAGGAGACATTCTCCGGCAGCATACATGGTATCCTGGTGGCACCTCAACATCTCTTCCTCACACTCTGGGGCAAAAGACTTAGATGGCCAAAACCGGCCATCTAAGTCTTTTGCAGAGTGGAAGGAGTGCGGAGGTGACCTCCTTCATGCCCCTTCCTCCCTCCATAGGATGCCCATAGGCTGAGAGGAGGGAGACGGGAGGGAGTGCAGGGCCACTCCACCTGCCCTGCCAGAAGAATGAATTAATATTCCCCCCTCCTTCCCTCCCCATTCCTTTTTCCTTGTGTGTCGGTGTCTTTTTAGATTGTAAGCCTGCAGGCAGGGACTGTCTTGTTAACTGATTATATGTAGTTGTAAACCGTCCAGAGAGCTTCAGCTATTGGGCGGTATAGAAATGGAATAAATCATTATCATCATCATCATCATCATCATCGGAACTCCCTCCCTAGTGACATCTGCCATGCCCCCCTCTCTGCTGAACTTCCGCCGCTCACTAGAAACATGGTTATTCAGGAGGGAATATGGGGTGGGTTAAGATTTTAAAAGTTATACTGTTTTATACTGTTTTAAATATATTTTATATCATGTATTTTAAATGTATTTTATCATGTTGCACATCGCCCAGAGTGGCCGGTTTGCCGGCCAGATGGGCGATCCAGAAATACAACAAATAAATAAATAAATAAATCCTCATCATCCAAGTTCAGAGGGTTACAGGCAGCCTCATAGGATTGTGCTGCCTAAGGAGACAAAAAAGAAAAGGGTAAAGGTAGAAAAGGTGATGTGGGGAGCGGGTTTGGGTGCTGTCAGACGTGTGTTGCAATGAGGAGATGAAAAGGGGAGACATCAATGCACTTGAGAAATTTGGGAAATCAGATACACTTTTGGGATTGGGGGAACATACATTTTTACCAGGCAGCATGAGCAAATTATTCTCATTCTTTTTCAACCGTTTATCCTCTTTCTTTCTTTCTTTTTTGGCCAACATGAGGAAGCTGCGGCAGAACATTGTCTGATCTAGGACCATCTTGCCCCACAATGCATCTGAGGAAGGATGTTGTTTTGTGGCATTGCTTCAGCTGATTCATTGTGGTTTTGTGATGAGCTCAGATTGGATGAGGATCACTGCCACTGCTTTCCCACAATGCCCTCCCCCAAAAAAATGTTTTAAAAGAAGAAGAAAATTATAAAAAATTAAACATGAATGAGATGAAGTACCACTGGTACTGCCCGATAAAACCGTAAGTGCCCCACCCCTGAAAAATCATCTGAACTTGTCTGTTCCACCCCTGAATATGCAGAAAGTATCTCCTCACCTTTGCAGCCCAAGAATAGGCCTTTGAAGTTGGGGTGTGTGTACTTTCTTACCTTCTCTAGAAAAGACTGAATAATTGGGGGGAAAATGTAAGCAAAAAAAAAATTAAGAAGGGGAAAATCAGACAGTACGTATAGGTTTGAGGAGACAACAATATTGATGGCAAAGGTATAAGGAGAAACCTGGCGAACACGATCCATCCTGCCTGTATGTAAGGTGAAACTACAAATGCATTATTCTGCATAATAGCTCCAACAGAAAAATACATATTTAAAACCACAGATTGGAATGGGCAAACAAATGCAAAAGTAAAAAGGGAAACAGATCTGTACCTCCCTTGGTTAATTAGATGCTTCCCTGCCTCAGGAGAAGAGATCATTGTTTTCTACTGGGAACAGCACATGCAGACACAATTCCATTTGCAGCCATTTCACCAAAAGGCTAGCTAAAAATAGCACCTCGGAACAGTAAACAATGTTTTCAGGTTAGGAAGAGGCCAGCTGATCTCTCTCCATTTCTCATTTTGCCCGCTGATAGAAGGGAAAGTGGTTTTTCAAGGCAAACCACTCTTCGGAACGGTGGCTCACGAGGACAGTTTCCTTAGATCGTGTCAGTCAGGGCTCGTTTATACATTTGGCAGACTCCAGTGGTAAAACTGAGGTTGTGGAGGGGGGTTACGGGGACATGCTTGATTACTACCCTGTGAGAAAAAGAAGCTAGATTGAATACTTTGTTCTGAAATACTTGTTTTCTGCAGGAAGAGAGGTGTGCGGGGGGGCATGTGTCCTCTTTTACAGGGGATAGTCCTCTGTTTTAAGGGATCCTCTTTTGGAGGGCTGTCCTGTTCAGTTCCAGTTTAAAGATAAAGAACCGTAAGACCTGTTACCCATCCAGCGGACGGAACAGGCAGGCACACACAGGTCACCCGATCACAGTCTTCCACATGATGGTGAGATGTACTTTATTCCCATTTAATATCGAATAACAATCTCTAAATTTGCAACTACACATAAACATTAGCATAGGCAAATTTTACGCTAATCCATGTCCGCTTTCGTCCTCTTTTTGGGTGATTCATAAGTGGCCACCCTAAAAGGAGGGTTGTTTTGTGTATGTGGGGAGCACTGGAACATGCGACATCCCCACCATATCAGGAGACTGAAGTGGTGCTACCCAGGAAAGGCTCTACCATACTGTTCTCCAACCTTGGGTCCCCAGATGTTTTGGTTCAACTCCCAGCATGCCCCAGCCAGCGTGAGGTGGACAATGCCAACAAGGTCACAGCAGAGAGCCCGAGGGTGAAGCGTATCCTTCTTAGGATCCCGGGGTCCTCTGGATTAATTTCTTTTTAAAGGCAGTTTCTGGAACTTGTAAAAGGTGAACACATAGTGGCAGTATGCACTAAACTTACCTCAGGATACTCTGTTCCAAGTGAAACAATCGAAATAAATTTATTATCATCATGATATCTGGTACCCAAGTCCCATAGGCATCTGCAACTTTGATGGCAAACAGAATGCAGCATCCAGGACCTTCTCCAGTCCAAAATGGAATTCGGAGAATACCATCAGTACGCTGATGCCACACAGCTCCATCTCCCTGTCACATCTGAATCAGGTGAGGCTGTACAAGTCCTGAATCAGTGCCGGGACTCAGTGATAGGCCGGATGAGGGCAAATAAACTGAAGCTGAATCCTGGCAAGACAGAAGCCCTGTGGGTGGGTGAGTGGTTCCTGAGTCCAGGAGATAGCCTCATTGCCTGTTCTGGATGGGGTTGCACTCCCTTTGAAAGATCAGGTTCATAGTCTGGGGGTACCCCTAGATCCATCATTGTCACTGGAGTCCCAAGTGACTGTGGCACCTCAGAGTGCCTTTTACCATCTTCAATTGGTTCACCGGCTACGGACTCTCCTGGACAGGGATAGCTTGGCCACAGTGGTACAGGTGCTAGTAACCTCAAGACTGGATTACTGCAATGCACTCTATGTGGGGCTGCCCTTAAGGTGGTCTGGAACCTGGAGCTAATGGAGAATGCAGCAGCTTGGCTGTTGCTGGCAGCTGCCCTTTTTCGGCAAGCAACTCCTTTGCTGAAGAAACTGCACTGGCTGCCTGTTCACTGTGTTTAAGGTTTTGGTACTGGGGTATAAATCCCTAACCAACTTGGAACCAGGGTACCGGAGAGAGCACCTTCTCCCTTACCAACCTGCCCGGTCACTGAGGTCATCGGATGCCATGTCCCTGGCAGTTCCATATGGACCTATGGCCCAACTGGAGTCCACCCGGAGAAGAGCCTTCAGCATAGCGGGTCCATTTCTGTGGAACTCCCTGCCTCAGGAGGTCAGGCAGGCACCAACACTGTATTATTTTCAGTGCCACCTGAAAGCACTTTTATATTTCCGGAAGGCTTCCTGAACTAACCGGCCACAGTTTTATTGATTTTCCTTTTAACATATTGTTTTATTCTTTTACCTGTTTTATCTTTTACTGTTCACCAGTTCAAAAATCTCCATACTGGAATATGGAGCGGTATAGAAATCTTGTAAATAAATAAATACATAAATAGTTTGGGCCCTTGGGCTGAACCAGGTTCGGCATCCCTGGCATATTGTTCCTCTTCACAACATAAGAGCATAAGGAGAGCCCTGCTGGATCAGACCAAGGGTCCATCTAGTCCAGCATTCTGTTCACACATAGTGGCCAACCAGCTGCCCACGGGGATCCCACAAGCAGGACAGGAGTGCAACAGCACCCTCCCACCCATGTTCCCCAGCATCTGGAGTACATAGGCATACTGCCAAGCCCACTCATTCCCATAGGGTGCATGCCACTAGCACGTCCAGACACACACACACAGAAAACACATCCTACTGCTATCTAAGGGGGAAGACATTCTGTAGTGAGTTGGAACCGACACGCTTTGCCCCGAAAACAAATGCCTCACAAGCAGCAAAAGTGTGTTGGGATGAAATGCACCATACTTTACAATGTTTGCTCATCCTTTAAGTTGAATTCACATAGAAGTTGAGCAAGGAGCACCCCCGCACCCCACAATCTCTTGAAACTATTTTGGGAGGGGGGGGGGTCTTAACTTCCTCCCCATTCCATTTCCATTTCCTTTAAAACACTGCATGCCCAAGCATCCCAGAGGCCTTCCCAGGAGTACTCTGGGAAGGAAGAATGGTGGCAGCTGTTCTCAGGGCCCTACTCCTGCTACTGGTGCCGAGCCACACAGTTGGCAGCTATAAAAAAAATCTGGGAAAGAGAAAGAAAAGTTGAGAGCCAGACGTGTGGTGTAGCGGTTAGAGTGCCAGGCCAGTCCAGAACTTGGGAGATCCGGGTTCTAGTCCTCTCTCAGCCATGAAGCTCACGGGGTGACTTTGGCCAGTCACTCGCTCCCAGACTAAGCTACCTCACAGGGTTGCTGTGCAAAGAACAGGGCTTTTTTTCTGGTGGAACTCACCGGAACTGAGTTCCAGCACCTTTTCTTCTATTAATTGCATTACAATTTAATCGCCATCTACTCCCGAGGAAATGTAATCCTCGGTACCTTTTTCTCCAGAAAAAAAGCACTGGCAAAGAATATGGAGAGGAGGAGGAGGAGGAGGAGGACCATGTAAGCCATCTTGGGTTCCTCGCAAGAGGAAACAAGGTGGGGTATAAATGTAAGAATAAATGAAAAAAGGTTTTAAAAGAAAAGTCAAAAAAGGAATGGGTGGTAAGAAGCCCTCTCTCCAGGTTCCAGCGTTGTTAGCTGCCTCTTCCCCTCCCCTCCAAATCACTTTACACTTTTGAATCTTAGGTTTGCATGTCAGAAATAACAAAGAGTCTTGGGGCACCTTAAAGACGGACACGTTTATGATGGTATAAGCTTGCGTGGCCCACACCTCACCTCCTCAGACTCTGTGAAAGCTTATGCCGTAATAAATGTGGTAGTGGAGTAGGGTGTGTCATTTAGAGGGTTATGTTTTTCACAAATTTGTGAAATAGGGGATCTAAAAATATGTCTCTTGATGTCAGGAATTCAAATCTGCTATTATCGTTTTGATTGGGCAACATTTAGCTCGGTAAATCGGCACTTGAACGAAACACACATTCACTGCTCTCGGAAAACAGTGTATAATGCTAAGAAGCATTTATTTTCTGTTGTATAAAACATACAGTTGCCATGGAATATATCTTTCTAAACAAAGAACAACAAAATGTAATAACACCCCTTTAAAAATTAGGCAATAAGTTTAATTAAGTCTTGTTTTGATTCATTCTTAGCAGGACCGGTGCAGGGCAGTTTGGCGCCCCAGGCGAAAAACTATTTAGCGCCCCCCCCCTCTCCAAAGCAAAAAAAACAACAACCCTGCGCCGCCACCACCAACCTATCTTCCCCCCCCCGCCCTGGCTGCGGCGGCTGCTGCTGCGGCTGCTGCGACGAAGGTAGGTGACGGGGGGGTGACGGGGGGGTTGGGGGGTGGCGATGGCGGTGGGAGGCGCAGCGGCGGGCGAGCGGGCGAGCGAGCGAGCGGAGGCACGGCGGCGGCGGCAGGCAGGAGGGTGGGGAGGAGGAGGCCTGGCGGGGGAGGCGGAGGCCTGGCGGGGACGGCGCAGCGGCAGCAAAGAGGAGCGCAGCGTTTCGCGCCCTCTTCAGCCGCGCGCCCCTCTTCAGCCGCGCGCCCTAGGCAACCGCCTAGTTGGCCTAGCGGTAGCGCCGGCCCTGATTCTTAGACATCAACCGCCGACTTGCTTCTTGACCTCTTAGCCTTTGTGGTGCCACAAGACTTCTGTTGTGTGTGTTTTTTTTCTGCAACAGACTAATATGGCTACTCCTTTGGAAATGGTTGCAATACCTCAGAAATGTGATGTGTTAATTGACCTTGAGTCCTGAGTGGAAGGGTTTTAAAAATCGATTTTCCTCCGCTCCACATACTCTCTCTCTCTCTCTCTCTCTCTCTCTCTTGTTCTCTTCCTCGCTCTTGCACACAACACCCCATTGGTTCGAAGATAGTAAACCAAATCTGATGTCCTCATCTGCACTTACAAGAAAAAGAAAAAGCTTTTCCTAAATGGAAGATGGGTTTCCAAGTAACAGCAAATGTTGCTAGAAAAAGCAAAAGGATGAGCCAGATTTCACTTCCAAGTGCTGCTACAGCAGCTTGCCAGTAGATGGCCCATGAGTGTCATAAATAAGATTAGCAAAGGGGGAAAAAAGCACAGGTTGGGTCCTACATCTATTGCCTACTTTCCCCCAGGCTTCATAGTAATTCTCACACATGCTCTACACTCAAACAGTCAAAGTTTATTATACTTGCACAGGCCCGTTCAACTCTACGCTCACTAATGCTTGTAGAAATGCAAAACGTTGCCTGCGGAATACTGAAAGTACTTGAAATATGCCTTTTCCATCAATAAATCTCCTTTGGAAAAAAGAACGACTTGTGCCACAAAATGTTTTGCATTTTCTAAAGGAGAACCCATCACTGACACCAAGTTTGTGACCTTCTGATTCAAATGTGTTTACTACTCTTGCTAAATATCTTCATGTTTAAGGCAAACAGTGTGATCTATCCAGTACACTACCTATCTTAGGGATATGCAGCCTGAAATTCATTTCAGTTCATTTTTTATCAGGATTTTACATAGTTTGCACTTTCTGGACCAGGGCTCTCCAACCTTGGGTCCCCAGATGTTGCTGGCCTACAGCTCCCAGCATACCCAGTCAGCATGGCTAATGGCAAGGGATTCTGGGAGCCGTAGTCCAGCAACATCTGGGGACCCAAGGTTGGAGAGCCCTGTTCTGGACCAAACGTGGACTTGGATGCAGTCTGCGGTCAAAGTCCATCCATTTCCAAGCTTGCAGTGTGATTCACGGACACTCCACTGCCCAAAAATGTGTTCGACAACATGTGTATGAGTATATTTCAAAAATGTGCACACATATGCTTTGATCATCATGGGGCAAGAATGTGCACATTTCAAGATGAGTACATATAAAGATGCATACATTTCAAAATGAGTAAAAATGTACAAAATAGATGCCTACATTTGAAAGACTATACACAAAGATACATATGGATGTTCATGGGAAAAGAAAAAAAAAAAAGCAACGCCTGTAGTCTGATATGGACTCAAGTGGGAACCAGCTTTGAGATGGAATTCGGAGAACTTTGGTGAGCTCGAGTTTTCCTGATTTGCGCATCCCTAAGTCTGTCTTGAAAAACTTGAGATGTGAATTTAGAAACTGAAGAATGCAAGAAAGGGATTGAGCAGGGTAGTGCTAAAATGACAAACTAAAGAGAGAAGCAAAGGAGGAATGTGTGAGCTAAGGAATGTGTGAGCATAATTTAGTGATGGCTAGGCTTCATTTTGGATATGAAAAAGGACTAAGGGATTAAGCTTTACAGGAACTGTTGCTTTTGAGGAACAAAGTGAAAAGCTGGTGCCGCCTCATGGACCAGGAAAATGCCTGTAGCAGATAGTGGGCATTCTTTCAAGCCAAACTTCTCACTACAGGGAGCATGAGATCGTAGGGATGGGTGAGAATTTCATTCATTTCATTTTTAAAAAATAAGAACTGACAAAATTGACACATTTCTTCATAAATGGCCAGATAGAACCAGATTATTATTTTTTGTTAACCTGAATGTGGGCAAAAGCAAAAGTGACAGATTTGTCCATTCAAACCATTGGCTTTGAGTGCTTTGCTCTTAAAAGTCTGCGTTTGAATCCCTGTATATTCAATCATGTTCATGCTTAATTAGGGTCCCCACTTCTCTCCCCCCCCCCCCCGAGATGCTCTTCATCTTTAGCACTCCTATGGCAGGCAAGTACAGTATGGTCCTCTCCACACTGGGAAGAGCTGCACCTTTCGAATTTGGCTGGTGCAGACGGGTGGGAATTTTGGTTGGTTTGTTCTTTGATCATACCAAAATTTGCAAATTCCGTAGTGGTGAGAGTGTTGGACTGGGACTTGAGAGATCCGGGTTCTAGTCCCCGCTCAGCCATGAAACTCACTGGGTGACTTTGGGCCAGTCACTGACTCTCAGCCTAACCTACCTCACAGGGTTGTTGTGAGGATAAAATGGAGAGGAGGAGGATTATGTAAGCCGCCTTGGGCTCCTTGCAGGAAAAAAGGCGGGGTGTAAATATAATAAATAAATAAATAAACAGGACAGAAAAATTTGAGGTTTAAAAAAATTGCATGTGGGAGAAAGCAAGACTGACAGATTTATCTGTCCTTAATTAGATGTTTCCCTTTAGAATGACAGGTTGTTGGTCGTGATCTCTTCTCTGGATTCAAAAGAATTAATCTGCCGAGCACCTAAGCTCAAGAGAAATTTGCAGTTTACAACTGCAGTTGTTGCCAGGGGGTAGTCCAGCATTTGTCTTTAGCTTAAAATTCGGAGCACTTAAAACATGGATTTTGTTTTTCATGCTCTAAAAAGCATTTCGCGCACTGCCCTGCTGTATATTTCTTTCTTGCATATATTAATGCTGACAGCCAATAGGTTAATGCTGTTGCATGTGCTAATGCTTTTTGATGGCACTGAACAGACATGATCGCCGCCAATCCTCTCAGATCCTCATACAACAACCAGGCAAACAGTGAACTCTTCTAAATTTCACACACTCGGAACCAGGCCAAGGTGAAAGGATGAAAGCAAAAGGCTTTGCTTAGTCCACCCCACCTGAAGAGGTGATGATCTGCACTGTGAAACCTTAAGACTCCATGTGTTTGGACCCAGTCTCTTGGGGCACAAAGCCCCAAGCACTGGATTCAGACGTCAGAAATAAGATTCACTCACACATCCGTCTTTTGTGGAGATGGGAGCTCAGTCCGGTAGGGGACCGCGGGCAGGCTCCTGCAATTTCTCCAACAAATAGAAGGCACTGCAATTTACTGATCCATTAGGGGGCAGCAAGGGCACTGTAATTTCCCCCCTTGTAGTTCCTTTTCCGTTCCCATAGCTTCAGCCAAAAGAAACAGCAGCCCAAGCTCCCAGCTCCCCTTTGTAACTATCAGGGCTGATGCAAAGGATAAGATGACCCGCCCCCCTTCCCATTACATGCACAGAAGCTGACCAGGCTTGCAGCTGAATTTTACTTCAACACTGGAGATGGCCTCGTGTCTTCCAATGCACCTTGAAGGCAGTAGGCTAGCTTAAGTGGTGCAAAAGGAATCCTCAACAGAAAAGCCTCACCAGATTCTGAGGTCATGCTGAACTACACTGCAACCACCCATGATGACAATCCACCGTGGCTTAGTGCGACGGGCTGCAAACCAGGTCAGTGTACGTTAGAGGAACAGTCTGATGCTCTCTGTCATATATATGCTCATTGTACATGCTGAGGATCCAGCCTAATATCTGGGAAGGGCTATAGAAAGTTTTAAAACTTTGCAAACCCCCCCCCCCCTGAAAGTTGCCAAATACCGCCCACTCACACACATATTTACAAGGGGGGGAAAAGCAGCCATGAAAAATTGTGCATGTGGAATATTTGGCCAAGGGCTAGTTTTAGCCATCTAACAGCGTACTCTGTCAAGTTTGTGTGGTGATTCGTTGTGCACCGATCTCCCCACATAAAACAGTTTCACGCACAGGCGTCTTCCAACCCCTACCCATCCAACCCAACCCAACCCAACCCAACCAAACAAACATAAAAAAAGTCCCATGGCGACTGGCGAACGGCGACGGGGGCAGGACTGTGAATCTGGAAGCCCCTAGCCATGGACCAGCACATGGGCGGTGGATGCAGACTCAGTCGCCCTGTTCAAGGAACGAGGTAGTCGAGCAGCTCGGCAGCTGTATCCATGACTGAGCAGCCCTATTTAGGATCCACTCTGCTCACCCCGTATGGGGAGGGGGCTAGAAAAGGTGCCCTAAACATAGTCTACCTCTTTCTCCCCTGACTGGATTACCGCGTCCAGTGGGGTCACCATTTTAGCGGTCGAAAAAGACATTTGAATTTTGGAACATGGAATATACGGACATTGCTGGATAACATAGATAGTGAACGCCCTGAGCGTAGGACTGCTATTATTGCAAGGGAGCTGAGACGGTTTAAAATTGACATAGCAGCACTTCAAGAAACTCGAAGGGCAGGAGAGGGACAGTTGAAAGAAGAAAAAGGAGGTTATACCTTCTTCTGGAAAGGACTACCTGAGCAGGACCGACTAATACATGGAGTAGGCTTTGCCATCAAAAATGAACTAGTGAACTCTTTGTCAGAAGTTCCTACTGGCATTAACGAACGCCTGATAACTCTTCGATTAAAGCTCGCCAATAACCAACAGGTAACTATTTTGAGCGCTTATGCACCAACATTAGATGCTGATGATGACATCAAGGAAAGTTTTTATAGCCAGTTGGACACTCTCCTGTCAGAGATACCTAAGGAGGATAAAATTATCCTCCTGGGCGATTTTAACGCAAGAGTCGGGCGTGACTCTGATTTATGGCCAGAAACTATTGGAAAAGACGGAGTTGGTAATAGCAACCCGAACGGACTCTTACTTTTGTCTATATGTGCAGAGCATAATCTCACTATTACAAACACGCTCTTTCGACAAAAGAATAAGCTTAAAACATCATGGCAGCACCCACGGTCAAAGCACTGGCATCTTCTGGATTATGTAATTGTCCGTGTTAGAGATCGCCGCGATGTACTTCTTACTAGGGCCATGGTGAGTGCTGACGACTGCTGGACAGACCACCGACTAATCCGGTCCACAATGGTTATCAACATTGCTCCCCAACGTAGGCTTCAAGGAAGGAAACCAAGGCGTAAAATGAACATCCAAGTCCTTCAAGATCCTATTAAGCAAACTCGTCTTCAATCACTTCTTAAGGAACATCTACCTACGGAACCTCCTGACAACATTGAGGACCATTGGTCTAAGCTGAAAACCTCCATTACTGCAGCTTGTGAACAAACTATTGGATATGAAACTAAGAAACATCAGGATTGGTTTGATGAAAATGATAATGAGATTAAATATATAATTGACCAAAAAAGGAAAGCCTTCCAAATATGGCAAAATGATATTAACTGCGCTGCCAAGAAAAAAACCTATGCTAGCGCAAAGGCTGAGGTCCAAAGAAGAACAAGAGAACTTAAGAACGCTTGGTGGAAAAAGAAAGCTGAGGAAATTCAACAACTTGCAGAATCTCATGATGCACGGGGCTTTTTTAAGGCCACAAGGGCCATTTATGGACCAAAAACCTATGGTACAAACCCTTTACAATCAAAAGATGGCACCAAACTCTTAAAAGACAAAGAGTCTATTGCACTGCGTTGGAAAGAGCATTATTATGACCTTTTAAATCGTAAATCTAAGGTGGATAATGAGATTTTTTCGCAAATCCCACAAAAACAAATTAAAGAGGAACTTGCAATACTCCCCACTTTGGATGAAGTAAAAAAAGCCATTAATCAAATGAAGAACAACAAAGCTAGTGGACCAGATGGGATTCCTGCTGAAATCTTTAAAGAAGGGGGCCCCGAACTTGTACAACATCTTCATAAACTCATTGAAAAAATCTGGATAAGAGAAGAGATCCCAGAAGACTTCAGGGATGCCATAATTATCACCCTCTTTAAGAAGGGTGATAGAACAGACTGTGGAAACTATCGGGGCATTTCTCTCTTAGCAACCGCAGGTAAAATATTTGCTAGGATTCTCGCAAACCGTCTTCTATCTATTTCAGAAGAGATCCTCCCTGAAACTCAATATGGTTTCCGCCCCTCTAGAGGGACAGTAGACATGATTTTTACTGCACGTTAGCTCCAAGAAAAATGCCGGGAGCAAAATCAACCCCTTTATATGGCATTTATCGATTTGGCTAAGGCCTTTGATACTGTAGACCGTACAGCTCTCTGGACTATCCTTATGAAAATTGGATGCCCCAATAAATTTGTGAATATCTTGCGACTTCTCCATGACAACATGACGGCAACGGTTTTGGACAGTAACGGCTCTCATGGTGCTCCATTTAAAGTGGGATCAGGTGTTAAACAGGGATGTGTTATCGCCCCAACATTATTTGCCATTTTCATCGCCATGGTTTTACATCTTGTCAAGGGGAAACTTCCCACTGGTGTGGGAATTATATATCGAACAGATGGAAAGCTTTTTAATCTCAGCAGGCTGAAAGCAAAAAGTAAGGTAATTACAACCTCCGTTGTGGAACTTCAGTATGCTGATGATAATGTGGTCTCCGCACATTCAGAGGATGATCTCCAAACTATCCTAAATGCTTTTGCAGAAGCATACGAAAAACTTGGTCTCTCACTTAACATCAAAAAGACCAAAGTGCTTCATCAGCAAGTGCAAGCTAACCCTTTGGTGATGCCATCTATCCAGCTTGGCGGGACAATACTGGAAAATGTCGATCATTTTCTCTATCTTGGCAGCTATCTTTCTGTTACAGCTAACATCGACAGTGAAATCCAGCATCGTTTGAGCTCCGCAAGTGCTGCATTTTCTCGAATGAAACATAGAGTGTTCGAGGATCGGGATATTTGTAAGAAGACCAAAACACTGGTTTATGAAGCCATTGTATTACCAACTTTATTGTATGCCTGCGAAACATGGACTATCTATAAACGTCACTTCCACCTCCTTGAAAGGTTTCATCAACGTTGCCTCCGGAAAATCCTGCGAATTACTTGGGAAGATAGACGAACAAATGTCAGTGTACTGGAAGAAGCAAAGACTACTAGCATTGAAAAAATGATCCTTCAACGCCAACTTCAGTGGACCGGTCATGTTGTTCGAATGCCTGACTGCCGTCTCCCAAAGCAGTTACTTTACTCCCAACTCAAGAATGGAAAGCGGAATATCGGTGGTCAATATAAGAGGTTTAAAGATGTTCATAAGGCTAATCTAAAAAAATGCAATATAAACATCGAAAACTGGGAAGCTCTGGCCCATGAACGATCTAAATGGAGGTTGGCCTTTCACAAAGGTTCCATGGACTTTGAAGAAGCCCGAGTGCAAGGTGAAAGGGAGAAACGTGCTAAGCGAAAAGCACGTCAAATGAATCCTTTACAGGACCATCTCCTATCTGGTAACCTGTGTCCTCACTGTGGGAAGCTGTGTGGATCTAGAATTGGCCTCCACAGTCACTTACGGACCCATCGCTAGAGTCTACACAATCTTCTTTAGAATTTCCTCCTTTTATCCCGGAAGACAATCTTACTCGGTCACGAGTGATCGCCTGATGATGATGATGATGATGGCCGCTAGACAGCATCTAGACGGCCATAGGATTTTTCAGAGTCCCAGCCAGCTCTGGACTCAGAAAATCACTCCGAGGTTAGAGCTGGGACTCTGAACTTGGAGCGCCCCCCCCCCGTCCCCCTGCAGCTGGTGAGGAAAGAACCACGTCAGCTGCAGCTCCGAGGTCGCAAATGCGACCTTGGAGATGGGGTCTGGTGGGTGCTCCAGGGGTGCGGGGAAGGGAGGAGAGAGGTGCCGCCATGATATGAAGTATCCTGGTGACGCCTCAGCCTCCTTTCCTCCCCCATCCGAGGCGCCTCAGTTAGACAGCCCAAATCGGCCACCTAGCTGAGTTGCAGGGCAGGGGGAGCGCAGGGACGACCTTTGCCTGCATGCTCCTCCCACCCTGCATAGGGTGCCTGTAATCCTCCAAGTTTGAAGGGCTACTGGCACCTGGACTGGATTGTGCCCTAGATGGTGCAAGAGTTGGTGCCAGAAAAAGCTGCTGCACATATTCCATAGTTCAATCTGCATGGGGTCCATCCTGGGTAACCTTATGCCGCAATGAATTTGTCTGTTTTTAATGTGCCCGAGGACGCCTTGTTTTCATACAAGTGGAGAGACGATCACAGAAATCCACATAGATATCACAATCAAGCTGCACACAGTATGCTAGGTGCAGCACTCAGTTTTATTCATTTGGAGACGCAGCACACATTTGGTGAAAGAAAAGCAATTAGAAGAAGAGAGAAAACAATTTAGTCCATATATACTTGTTTTAATCTTTTGTTTGCTTGGTTATGAATAACACTTATATGCCACCCAGGCTTAGAGACATCAAAGTGCAATAATAATCACAGAACAATAGAAACCGTGAACAAATTCCAGTGTAAAAATACAACATACAAATCTGAGCAGGAGAGAATAAGACAGCATAGATAAAACACTCAGCATTATATATTCATCTGCCTTCTCATAAAGCCCAAAGCTACTAACAATGAACAAAATGCAATATGCCATCAATATTACACCAAGGAATGAAACGGCTTCAGAGTCAATAATAAGCAAATATTATGCATGGTGATCCAGTGACACTGACAGCCATAGCGTGTTTTTTTTTTTTTTAGCATGCCTGGACAGGAGCAGAAGCACTTGTGGCTCTAGCTCTTGTACACAGTTGGGCCTGCAGTCCTTTTTCCTTCTCCTGCCTTGTGCTATCATCTGCTCTCCATTTCAGTAGGCTAGATGCAAGATAACGTCAAGGCACAGTGGCACACTAGAGTGGATCTAACCCATCCTCCAGTCTTGACGTGCAGTACACTTGCCATAAGATTTGGCCACATTGGCTTATATCGTAGGCAATAAACACGAGTCATATTTAAAAGCTATACTAACACAGGACACCATCTAGCCAACCTTTTAGGAGCCTTCTAACATATGGGCACAATCAGGCTATATGTAAGAATGGGCAACCTCTGGCCCTCCAGATGTTTTAGCGTACAACTCCCCTCAGCCCTAACCAGCATAGCAAAACATTGCATATTTTTTGTAGGCCAAAACATCTGGAGAGCCTGGGATTCCGAGGTGGCCATGTCCCCTTACCCTAGCCTCACTCCTTCCCCCCAACCGCCGACCATTTGGTGGTTTCTAGGCATTTGGGCAGTTTTTTTCCCATTCTAAAAGGTCAGAATGCCTGTCCTAAGGCTTAGTTATTGGCAGCCGTAGGGTCACAAAGGTAGTTACAGTGCTAGTTGGAGGAAAAAAGAGAGGAAAAATGGTACACTGGTGAGACGAGACATCTAAGGCACAGGCGTGGTGGCTTGTCCAAACTGAACTCTTATGGCTTGCTAGCATGAGGGACTGGACACAGGGAGTCATCTTTGGGTCTTAGCCCCTATATGACAATTACAGAATGGATACTGCTGGGGTGGAGTCATCCTAACAGCATGGGGAGTAGGAGTTGATGTTTACGAGCTGAGCTGGACAGCAACTATACCTGCACTAAGTTAGAGGACAGTTAAATAGTTATGGATGTAGTACATCACAAATTGGATCCAGGATCTGCCTTCTGTGAGAGGAATGGTTCTGTTCATGGAAGGACCCTCTGCCCAATTTTTTGGGATCACCAACACCCTAGGGATGTGCTTACCAGCAAAACTTGAGTTCAACAAAGTTCTCCAAAGTCCTCAAAGTGTGTTCTGTGTCTCATGCTTGTATCAGATTGTGATGTTTGTTTGTTTTTCTTTTCGCATAAAAAATCATGCTTATTTTCCTGCATCTTTTCCCAAATGCACAAATCAATTGTGCACATCTTTGAAATGTATGCATTCTTCTCCCACTGATTAAAGAGTATTTGTGTGCATTTTTCCAAAGTATGCATGCTGTTGAATGCATTTTTTTTGGGGGGGGGGTCCACAAATCACATTACAAGCTCAGAAATGTACGGATTTCAACTGCACATCGTGTTTGAGTCTGTGTTCAGTGCAGAAGGTGTGAATTGGGTAAATCCTGACCAAAAATGAACTGAAATGAATTTCTCATACATCTGTAAGCACAGCAAGCCCCATTCAGCAGGGTCTCCTGACTCTCTGTGTAGCTTTTTCAGGGGGCTGGATGTCGTAAATCCGTCCAGTTCCAGGATAAGCCGTAGTCGTTATCACAGTCTGAGGGTCGAAGCCAAAATATATCCGTCCAAAACAGAGCAAACGTAAACCGGTTTGGGATCAGGCAAAGTCGTGGTCAGGGTCGTTCCAAGGTTCCAAGGTACAAGTCTGAGGTCGGGAACGTCAGGAGCATCTGGCTGTAGCTGTAGTAACAAACAATTGCTTCCAGCATCTGAGTGTGTTTGGGACCTGCCTTTTGAGCAGGCGCTGATTGGTAAAGCTGCCCAGCTGGATCAGGCTGCACTTAGCCTGGCCTCACCCCAAACACACTCCAGCCCGGCTGGTCTTTGTCTGACCTACTGGAGGCACAACACTGGAGGGGCTGCTGTGAGAAGGAGGGGGGCAGGGAACTCCACTTCCACTAGTGCAACTGATCCATCTTAAATCTTCAACCAACCCCTTACATGCATATTAATAAAGCTGTGTCCCTTAATTAAACCCTTTGATCATGTCTTGCATCTTCCAGCTAGGAAGACAGTTTAGCAAAGCAGACTCTTCTTTGTGTGTCTTTTCTTAAATATTGAATGACAGAGATTTCCCCCCCCCCCCCCATTCAAGGACAATCCTTGTTTGGCTGTTGATGCTTTGGATTCAGCAAGTGACTCCATCAGTTATGATTGCATTGGCCTGCTCATTCTCTTCCATAGAATATACTTCATCCTGGAAAACCCTCTGGAGCACGACCTTCAGGGATTCTGTGGAGGAATGCCTGCATTGTTTCCCTACTAAGTAATAAAATATTGGCCTGGTGCTGTTATTGATAGAGTAGAGGAGAGGAGAAAGAACAAAGAAGAGATGAGAATACTCAAGGCTGTATATGGAGTATGTAATAATCCATGGGCCACGAAAAATGAGAACAAAAAGAAGTAAGAGAAGAATAACAGTATTTAGACTTCCTGCTGGCCGTCGCTGAGAGCTGTGACAGATCTTGGTAAGCAGGACCAAAGTGGAAACACCCAGAAGTGGAGGCAAAACCCAGAAGTTCACAATGAACATGATAATGGTCAGTATGGACAATTCTTTATGATAAACCAGGAAAAATGAAATCTCCATTCCATAGAACATGGCAGACAGGGTCCAGATCACAAAGGATAACCTAGAAGAAAGGCATGTTGGCCGATGGCATTGGTACCAGATCGGAAAGAGGACAGACAGACATCTCTCTATGCTGATGATGGTAAGGAAACACAAACTGGCAGTATATGTAAAAAGATAGAGACTTTGTAGCACTGTTCCTAAAGTATAGATATGGTCTGAGAATCCATGGAAGAAATCAGTGACTAAAAGAATAAGGAAGAAAGACAAAAACACGAGTGTGCCAAAATCCGCGACAGCCAAATTCAGGATGTAGGTGGTGAAAGGATTTTCCTTAATGTGGCAGCCAAGCAGCCAGATCACATGTCCATTCCACACCCAGCCCAACATGCAGATTAGGATGGCAACGCTGAGGGTGACCAAGTCACCCAATGTATAACGTCCATAAATATACATCCCATTCTCTGTGTGTTCTAAAATATACATCTGTTCATAGTCCATAGTAGGTGGGTGGGATGCATTGATGGTCTCCATGATGAAATTGCTGTTGCTCCAATCGTGACTGTCCACCCTTTTCCACTCCACTTATGCTCTATTTGGAGAGAGGAGACAGAGGGGAATTAGTCACTCTGGTAGAGGTAGACTCTGGATGTGGCTGAGAACTTCAATTTTCCATTTCTGCTTCATAAATGGAAAGATAAGACATCCAGACCTTACCAGGCTTATTCTACATCAGTCAGGGGTAAGAAGGATGGGCAATAGTCTCATTGGGAAAGGATGGGCCCCTTTACCTGAACTTTACAAGGAAATGAGTTCTTTCTGTCCTCCACTTCCAAGCAGTTCTTCTCAGCTTGAGAGTTAGCTTGAGATGGAGGAAAGGCTAGAATGTCAGATGGATGGGAGAGATCCATGTTAAAATCCTCACTTAGCTATGAAGTTCATCAGGTGACCCTCAGGCCCTGGGACTGCCTTTCTCAGCCCGATCCTGGTGCGTGGATAAAGTGGGAGAACTTCATACCAGGAATGGATGAATCTGTAAGTCTGCTAGCTGGGGACTATCTGGAAGTTGTAGGACTTATTTCTATCTAAACATGCATAGGATTGCACCCTTAGGGTGCAATCCTATGGCCACTAGACGCTGTCTAGCAGGCCATAGGAGAGGTCAGAATCCCAGCTCCAACCTTAGAAACGTACTCTGAGGTCGGAGCTGGAGTGGGACTCCGCCCTCAGAGCGCCCTCACAGCTGGCACGGCTCTGTCTGCGCCAGCTGTGGCTCTGAGGCTGGAAGACCAACCTCAGAGGTTTGTGAGCAGGGAGGGGGAGCGAGGAAGGGAGGAGTGAGGCTCTGCCAGGATATGATGTATCCTGGTGGCGCCTCAGCCTGTCCTGCTCACACTCCAGGGCAACTTTCATCTCTGCGCTCCTTCCACCCTTGATAGAATGCCCATAATCCTCCGAGTTCAGAGGGTCACGGGCAGCAAACTGGATCATGTTGCCTGAGTCTCAGGCTCCAATCCTATACTCCATGTTAGGGAGTTGGGATGTCCCCCCTCCAAGGCAACAGAGAAAGCTCCACCCATGGTGTGTGTGTGAGAGAGAGAGAGTTCTGGGATGCCCCCTGTCAGTCCTCATAGAAGCTACAGTGGCCTTTCTATGACATCAGAGCTCCAATACTGGTTGGGAGGACTGCGCTGTTAATGATGCAACTCAAATGCTATTCGAAATGGCAAACTCCCGGGTTGCAGCTGCTGGGCTGCATGCGACAGAGATATGTGAATCTGTAAAACCCGAGATCATCAAGGTCCTCAGAATTCCACCTTGATGCTCAGATTGTGAGGGTTACTTTTTTTTTCTTTCTGCATGAACGTTTGTGCATATTTTTGTGTGTATTTTCCCAAATGTGCAAAGCGTGCCCATTTTTGAAACGTACACATTTTTCTCCGACCGATTAAAGCATGTGTGTGTACATTTTTCAAAAGTGCACACTTTTGCCCCCCTCCCCCCCCGTGGGCATTTTTCAAATGGATGCATTTTTCGAAAGTATTTTCCTTTGTGACGCAAACTGAGAAATGTACTGGCATCAACTGTGAATTGCATTCCTGTCTGCATTCAGTTCTGGGAAGTGGGAACAGGGTGAATTCTGGTAAAAACAAACAAACCAAAAAGCATTTCTCAATTCTCATACATCCCTAGAAACACATGTATCATTTTCAAAGTTGTGGGACTGCATAAAAGACCCCTCATTGCTCCCAGGAAAGACAAAGACAAAATTGGAACAAGAGCTAGAGCTACCATCGCAGAGGCATGCGCTCTGAAACTGTCAAAATTGTACACTGCTCAGGCATCATTCTAGATGAGATCTTGATCCACTGATGGGATCCCTTGCCCTTTTCAATTAATATTCAAAGCAGCCATGTGTATAGGACAAGGGATGGGTGACAATTTCATTTCAGATTGGTTTTGATAAGGACTTACCACATTTCCCTGATGTATCACTTATTGGCTGCTAGCCTGCTATCTGCCCCATTCGAGAAAAACATAACATGGGGCAAACAGCAACCTATGCGATTTATATTAAGAAAATGGTATAGAAGAAAGGGTTCAGTTCTTTTTAATAGAACTTCAAGAGATAATTGAATAATACAATTTTAGAGTAAGAAGGAGAGCTTGGAGGTCATCTAGTCCAACCCCATGCTCAGGCAGCAATCTACGACATCCATGATAGATAGCCATCCAGCCTTTGTTTAAATACCTCCAGCAAAGGAGAGAGCCTAGCACCTCCCAAGGCAGTCTGTTCCACTGTGTTGAAGACGAGCTTTTAGCATAAAGATGTTTCTTCTAATGTTTAGTCAAAAGCTGCTTCCCTACAATTTCCACCCATTGGTTGCCCCATGAAGCAACAAAGAACAACTCTGTTCCATCTTCCGCAAGCCAGCCCTTCAGATATTTGAAGACCACTATCATGTCTTCACATTATCATGTTCACAGACCCCTCATCATCCTGATTTTCCTCCTCTCTGGTCAAGCTCTTCTTTGCCAATGTCCTTCCAAAAATGTGATGTCCAGAAGGGGACACAGCACTTCACACGTATCCTGAACAGCACAGAATACAGTAGAACTCTTCTTTCAATCACCCTACTCCTGCTTGCATACAAGATGGAGTGGAGGATTGTTGGTTGGGTTTCTCGTCCTTCTGTCTTTTTAATAGTTAGAAGAGGGTGTAGAGAGGGAAGAAAATGCAGTTAGAATTGTAACAGGGGAAAAGCCCATGTTGGACTTAATTTAGACTTCTTAAGTTAATAGAATAGTTAAATGACCCACAGTTTGATTTGAGGCCTGCACTCCTGCCTTAAAAGGGAACAAATTGCATCATTTCCCAGGAAATCGACAGCTGGACCCTGAAGTTGATGTTATGGTGTGGAGCATCCAGTCTAAACATCAGCGCAGTCCAAGTGGGGAGAGAAGTAATTTTTGTGAAAACATCGGCTTATCATTTGCTTTGCGTATCCCATCTGGTTTGAGTTGTTGGGCGAAGATCTCAGAATAGGGTGTTCTACAATAATAAATAAATAAATAAATAAACCCCACATGGGGCTGAGGGAAGGCTGGGCTCTGTGCTGCGGGTTATGGAGTCTAAGAGGAAATTTCAAATCTGCTTTCTGCTTCCTGGCTGGGTGGGAGTGGGGCACCGGCATTTGCTGCTGGTGATCATAGTTCTTCAGAGAAAACCTCACAGGGTTGTCGTGAGGATAAAGTGGAGAGGAGGAGGAGGATTATGTAAGCCGCCTTGGGTTCCTTGCAGGAAAAAAGGCGGGGTTATATAAATATAATAAATAAAATAAATTTTAAAAAATGGCGGGGAAGCATCCTGATGCAACACAAGCATATGAGCAACAGGGTGTGTGCCAGTCTGAGGGCTCGGTTCAGAATGAGCCCATTATGGTAAAAACAGTGTTGTAGGCTGAGGAAACCAGGGGCAGAGGGCTTCTCTAATAGGAGAAAGTGAGAGCGCACAAGCTGGCAACAATCACTAGCAAGAAGCCAGTAATGCTTTCCTGGGAAATGATGCAATTCGCCTCCTTTTAAGGCAGAGTGCATACCTCAGATCAAACTGTGGGACATCTAACTATTTTGCTAACTCCGGAAGTCTATATTTAAGCCCCAACGTTTCCTCCCCTGTTACAAGGCTAACTGGACTGTCGTCCCTCTCCCCACTGTTTCCTCCCTCTTCTAACCACTGAACAAAAACAGAGGGGGTGAGAAATCCAACCAACAAGACTCCGCTCCATATTGTATGCAAGCAGGGACAGGGTGAGTGGACAAAGCTTGACCTCCTCACCCTCTTGGAGAGAATGCGCCACAAAGCTATGGGCAGTGGTGCAGCTAGGTCCAAAGTCCAGGCCCCCCCCCCAGCAGCCCAGGGACCCCCATCAAATGACCACCCAGAGAGCAGCAGGTGCAGAAGCAAACTCCATTTAACCCTGTAGTTGTGATGGTGCTCTGACTTGAGTGGGTTAAACATGCAGTGAGTTTAAGTGAGTTTAAAAACTGAACAGGCTCAGATAATTTTTCTTATACTGTTGGTTTATTTATTTATTATATTTATACCCCACCGTTTTTCCTGCAAGGAACCCAAGGCAGCTTACATAATCCTCCTCCTCCTCTCCATTTGATCCTCACAACAACCCTGTGAGGTAGGTTAGGCTGAGAGGCAGTGACTGGCCCAAAGTCACCCAGTGAGTTTCATGGCCGAGCGGGGACTAGAACCCGGATCTCCCGAGTCCCAGTCCAACACCCTCACCACTACGCCACACTGGCTCTGGTTGTTGCTGCTGCTGCTGTAGAGCCTCAGGTCTGGGGTCCCCATACGGCGCACTGGGGCTCCCAAGCTGGCCCTCTGGGGCTCCCCAGATGGTCATGCCCCCTTCCTCCAATGATTGATCATTTGGTGGTTTACCGGCTTTTGTGCTGTTCCCCCCCCCCCCCATTCTAAAAGCTCGGCATGCCTCTCTTAAGGCTTAGTTACTGGCAGTAAAAGCTTTAAGCTAAAATGTGCTGGTATTATTATTTTTTTTCTATTTTGGCCTCACCCCTTTTGCCTTCGGCCCCACACCCTTTCCACCACTGGAATGCAGCCCCCGAGAGCTTCTCCAAGACTGAATTTGGCCCTCAGGCTGAAAGAGGTTCCCCACCCCTGCTCTATACAAACAAGAGTTCAGGGATCTGCCCATAGGATACCTTGACTTGGTTCTAAGCTTGTAGCTTGGCTGTAAGCAGTGCTTTTTTTCTGGAGAAAAGGGTACCGGAACTCTTGGATTACATTTCCTCGGGAGTAGATGGCGATTAAATTGTAATGCAATTAATAGAAGAAAAGGTGCTGGAACTCAGTTCCGGTGAGTTCCACCAGAAAAAAAGCCCTGGCTGTAAGAAAGAATACAATCATTCCGGGACAGGATGACGACATAAGAAGAGGCCTTTCTGAATCTGGCCATCCACTCCAGCATCTGGTTTCCCACAATGGCCAGCCACACAGAGGGCATGAAGGCAATACCACCCCCAGTACTGCTCCCCAATAAACGACATTCAGAAACATACGCCCTTTGGACATGGACATCCTATTAAGTTATTGATAGATTTATCATCCCTGACTTTACCTAATCCCCTTTGAAAGTCAACTAAGCCCAAGGTCATCATCTCCTGTCACTCCCTTTTCTTAAGGAAAGAGAATAGAGTGAGGGAGCTATGTGTAAAGCAAGGTGGGAAAAAAACCTCCAATTTATTTTCATTCTCAAAGAGGAAAAAACAAAACTTACACAGGTTTTTGCGTGGCCCTCCCTGGCATCAATCCTTTCCTCATCCAGCCTCTCCCTGGAGGTGAAGTGGAAAAAAACTTCCAAAGAGATTTTTGCGGTCTGCTAACGGGTCTTTTCCTTGCTCCTCCTCTTCTTCCCAGAACGTTGCTGGCAATTGGCTAGAATTCTCCCTCTGGCTTATTTCTTTAAACATGCCCTTCTGGCACGGACGCTGCTGTGTTGTTGGGCAGCTCTAGCTCTCCAAGTCTGTCCGTCTCTCCCTCGGAGCCCGCTTCTTCCCTTATGCTGCAAACTGCTCTCTTCCTCCTACTTTAACAAGATCCCCCCCCCCCATCCCTTCTCAAATTCCTGGATATCTCCTGACATTACCATGGCCAATGGAGCCTCCTCTCCCACTCCAAAGTGTGTGTGTGTGTGTGTGTGTGGTGTGTTGAAGCTGAGATAAGCCAGAACTGGCATTGCTGGACTGAGCTGCCTAATGGACTCAGCCCAGTGACTGATGGGCTGAGCTGGTGCAGGCAGACAGATGCGCACAATTAGAGTGGAGCAAACACAATTTGGGAAGTGACTCATAACAATTTTGAAAAGAAGAAAGAATAAAACAGACACGCAATCTTCTCTCCAGTATTCGGCTGAATAGGGAAAACAACAACAACAATAATGTTTATGGAAGAAGCTGATTTCTGAAAGTATTCTTCATTTGCTGGGAATCGGTGATGGAGACTTCCTGCCAAAATTTGAACAGAAAGATAGCAGTGTTTCTTGTTGAATGTTTGGATCTCCCTGGATCATCAATACTCACTCTGCACCTCCACGGGATGCTTTGCATTGCAAAGGATTTAACCTTTGCAATGTTTGAATAGAAAGACAGCAGTGTTTCTGATGAATGTTTGGATCTCCTTGGATTAATACACACACACAGGCTCTGCACCTCCATGGGATGCTTTGCATTGCAAAGGATTTACGGTAACCCTTTCTGTCCCCTGGAGCTAAGCTGCCACAAACAAAAGATAATTTTCTTGTTCTTTCAGCTGTCAAAGGGAGATGTGATTTAAACAGGCCAGAAAGGATGTGGGGAAAAAAAGAAGGAAGGAAGGAAGGGAGAGGGAGAGAGAGAGGAGGTTAGGAGTGAGGAAGGTTGTTTGTCTTGGGACACAAGTTCTGGTTGTGTGTTTATTTTATTTTTGTCTCTCTTTTCAGACGATTATTGTGTCCCAAAGCGGCTCACATCAATGAAAAGAGCGAGGGAGGCCCTGCCATCAGGCTCAGAAATGAAAAAGATAAAACATACAAAGGAAGGTGCCTGATCATCATCATCATCATCATCAGGCGATCACTCGTGACCGAGTAAGATTGTCTTCCGGAATAAAAGGAGGAAATTCTAAAGAAGATTGTGTAGACTCTAGCGATGGGTCCGTAAGTGACTGTGGAGGCCAATTCTAGATCCACACAGCTTCCCACAGTGAGGACACAGGTTACCAGATAGAAGATGGTCCTGTAAAGGATTCATTTGACGTGCTTTTCACTTAGCACGTTTCTCCCTTTCACTTTGCACTCGGGCTTCTTCAAAGTCCATGGAGCCTTTGTGAAAGGCCAACCTCCATTTAGATCGTTCATGGGCCAGAGCTTCCCAGTTTTCGATGTTTATATTGCATTTTTTTAGATTAGCCTTATGAACATCTTTAAACCTCTTATATTGACCACCGATATTCCGCTTTCCATCCTTGAGTTGGGAGTAAAGTAACTGCTTTGGGAGACGGCAGTCAGGCATTCGAACAACATGACCGGTCCACTGCAGTTGGCGTTGAAGGATCATTTTTTCAATGCTAGTAGTCTTTGCTTCCTCTTGTTCCTTTGGCTGCTGGATGGTGCAACGACACGGTCCCTTACACTTTAGGACCAGGCGCATAAACCTTTCTCAGGCTAAGTATCAACACTTAAAAACCTGAGGGGAGGGTCAAATGAAACTTTTCCCCTACTAATGAGGGAAAAGATTAATATTGGCTATTAAGGATCTAGCTTAAATTTATTATACTGTGGGTACAAAGGTGTGTGTGTAGATTTGAAAGTAATGCAGGTTAATCACAACAAGCTGACACGTAGGATTTGGGTACCAAACAAAATAAAAATAAGTTTATTTTAATTCTCAAAATCTTAGTTCCAAAAAATAACTTTAAACCTGCCTACCCCAAACACTTTGTAATTAACCTAAGTCCCTATAATTCTAAATATTTTCACTCCTCATACAATCACTGATTCCTCTTAAAACTCCTGACAAGACACAAATAACCCACCTAACCTAACTCCTAAACTCTCTAGCACTTCCAACACACTACAACCAACACTCTACTTCTTAACCCACTAACTGCCTTAACTCTGACATCACTCAAACACTCCTTATATACTCCTCCCCTACCCTTTCCAAGACATCACAAGCCACACCCACTCGGTTCAACATTCTAGACACAAGGATCAAGCAAGCAGGTTGTTGGCTTCACAGATGAAAGCACCTTGTCCACTTCATCAGAAGGAACAGGCTGGATCCGATCCCACAAAACTGGTCTACCATTGGCCTCCTCCCGCTCACTTCCTGTATCCATGATGTGCAAAAACAAATCGTTTCCAAGTTACTCCAGTGCCAAACATCTAGCCCCCAAAAGCTCATTCAGAAATTATGACCAGCTGCAGCCTAAAAACTGAAGAAAGGACATGGTCAAAGTAAGAAGTTCCCTGTTTCTTCAAGAAGAAGGCAAGCTGGCAAACTATGGCCCAAAAGGCCCTCAAACTAGCAAAAATCTGTTAGCAAAAAACAGAGCTATGCAATAAGGAAAAAATAAAAACAAAACAAAAAACAAAAGAAAGAAGTGAATAAAGTCCTTCCTCTTAGGGGTCAGTCACTTTTTGATTTACTGGCCCTCCTAACTTTTCCTGCCTTCTGAATGGCCTTTTCATGTGCCAAGTAGAAATTTGGTTCTGGATTGGTGAAATACATATCAGGTGGGCAGAAACCTGCAAAACCAGTCTTTTCCCATAGTTTTAGGCAGCTGATGTCACCCTAGGCCCTATCGGGATACACAGGAACACCTGGACTCATGGAGCTGCAGGGAGTAACAAACATTGTAACTTCTTCTCATACTGGTCAATTGTTCCACAATGTGACCACAGTTTTGTCAGCATGACTGTCTACATCTCATACTCCAGGCAACAAAAGCGTTCTGCCCTCAAGGAAGGACAGGCCTGCTTGTGAACCAAAGTTGTACTCCCCCATTCCATTCCTTTGGCTTCCTTATAAGCCCACTGTTCCCAGCCCTTGAGCCCAAAAAAGGACCTGAGTTACATACGCTTCAAGCATTTAGGTGTGCTTGAAGCCCTTTGTGTGAGGGTGCTGACACAATTGCATCTGCTAGTCACCCCTCCGCCTACACACACACACACACACACACACACTGACAAGTGTGCTGGCCATGCCAACCAGCAGCTGCATGTTCACCATCTGTGTAAAGGGGGCTTTGTGCATACAGGCAGGAACCCTGGCCAATCATCTTTCCTTTCTGCACTGAGGATGCCCTACATGTGAAAAACTGTGTGCACATAAGCCCTCCCCCTTCACAGTAATAGTGGACAGGTGAACCCCAGGATCTGTGACCACCATGTCTGTTAGCATGGAGGTGAGTGGCTGGAGGGTGTGATCTTCCTGTGCCAGGGGTTGGCAACGTGTGGCCTTCCAGATATTTTGGCTTACAACTCCAGTTAGCCCTCACTATTGGCTATGGTGGCTGAGACTGATGAAAGGTGTAGGGCAAAACATTGGGAGGGACACAAGTTGCCCACCCCTGACCTGTGCCCTCACATGATCCTCTTTCATGTGTTTAGGACAGTGTTCTCCAACCTTGGGTCCCCAGATGTTTTTGGCCTACAACTCCCAGCTACGCTGGCTGGGGCATGCTGGGGGTTGTAGGCCAAAAACATCTGGGGACCCAAGGTTGGAGAACACTGGTTTAGGATGTGTGAAAAGGGCTTGAGCGCCATTAAAACCAGCAGCATTGAATTCTATACAAGGACAGCTGAAAGACACTTGCCTTTCTCTAGATGGCTTTCAAAGCTAGTTTAAAGCATGATGTAGATCTGGGAAGAAGTTTACAGTTGTCCATGTTTAAGTAGAAAGAAAGATCTTTATTCAGATGATTTATATGCCACTTTATATCTAACAAGATTCCTGGGCGGTGGACAATAAAGGGAAGAAAAAAGATTCAAAATCCAGAATTAAAATATTTAAAATAAGATTATGCCAACAAAACTGCAGCTGGTTAGTCAAGGAAGGCTTGTTTAAATAAATAAATAAATAAAATGTCTTCAGTAGGTGCCTAAAATAAAACAAGGGCAGTGGCGTCCTGACATCAGGAAGCAGTTCCACAGAGAGGGGGTCACTTCACCAAAAGCTCTACACCAAGCGGATGCCAAACAACCTTCAGGTCCATGCAGAACCACCAGGAGTGCCTTATCTGAAGACCACAGTGACTGGGCAGGCTGGTAAGGGAGAAGCTGATTGCTGGGAGATTCAGGACAAATAAAAGGAAGGACTTCTTCACACAACACATAGTTAAACTATGGAATTCATTTCCACAAGATGTAGTGATGGCCACCAATTTGGAGGGCTTTAAAAGGGGATTGGGCAAATTCATGGAGGAGAAGGCTATCAATGGCTACTAGTCCTGGTTGGCTATATGCTTCCTCCAGTATGCCTATGTACACCAGTTGCTGGGGAAGATGGGCAGGAGGGTGCTTTTGCATTCATGTCCTGCTTGTGGGTTTCCCATGGGCAGCTGGTTGGCCACTGTGTAAACAGAATGCTGGACTAGATGGACCCTTGGTCTCATCCAGCAGGGCTCTTCTTATGTTCTTAAGGTGGTATCTCAAATAAGTAGATAGAGTCTTCCCTTATTTTGTATTGGGGCTTCTGGATTTCAGGGGCATTTTGAGTCAAGCTTCCAAAATGAAAGGAGAGTGGGTGAAATGATTTGGAGTGGAGAGCAGAATGCTTTCAACTCCAGCGTGGGGAGGCTTCTTATGTTTCCTTTCCTTTCCCTCCTCCTTCTCCCTGCACTTTAAAATGTTTTCTAAAGAGCCCATAAGCTAGCCTTTTCTCCAACCTGGTACCCTCAAGATATGGTGGGCTACAATTCCAATCATTCCAGACAAATTCTTTCAATGATTATGACCTCTACCTGGCACAAGGACATCATTTAGCTAGACTAGAAACTATTCCTAGATAATAACAATTAGCCTTGTAGCACCTTAACAACTGAACAAAATTATTTTATTTATTTATTTATTTATTTATTATATTTATGAATAGCCCATCTGGCCACTCTGAGCGATGTACAATCCAATAAAATACAAGAGGGGTGGGGGGAACACACACACACACACACACAGTATAAAACACAATTAAAAACAGTACAAAACTTAAAAACCCTAACCCACTCCATATTCCCGCCTGAAAAGCCACGTTTTTAATGCACGTTTTTAAAATTATGATGACATAAGCTGTTCCGTGGCATTTATTATAGCATATATATTTTTTTATGGCATAAGCATCTGCTGAAGTCTACATCTGGACTGCAGGCAATGAAAGCTTATTATGCCATAATCAACTTATTAGTCTTTAAGGGCGCAGACCTATTGGTTGCACCCTTGATGCTCGTAAGCCTTCAAACTTGGAGGCTTATGATGACCGTTCAGTGCAGAGCGGGAGGAGTGGTGGAGGTGATTCCCACCTCCTTGCTCCTCCTCCTCTGCAATTCAGCTAGAGACAGCTGATTTCAGCTACCTGCGGTGCTTCAGAGGGGCGAGGGAAGGAGGTTGGAAACCTGTCAGGATATGTCACACCCTGCAGGCCCCAGTCTCCTCCCCTCCCCGCTCCCCCTGGAACACCCCCTTTGCCCCCTCTCCGAGGTTGCTCTCCCGACCTCAGAGAGGCAGCCGGCATGGTTCTTTCTGCACCGGCTGGGTGCAGGGAGGGGGATTGGAGCATGGATCCTCATCTCCAATCAGCTGGGAATCCAAAGTATCCTATGGCCCCCTAGATGTTGTCTGGGGGCGGGGGCATAAGATTGCTCTCTAAGGTGCCACAAGGTTCTTAGTTATTTTCACAGTAACGGTCATTGGTGCTGCTCACAGAATAATCTAGAACAGCCTTCCTCAAACTTGCTCCCTCTGGATACTTTGGACTACACCTCCCAACTTTCCTGACCATTGGCCCTGCTGGCTGGGGCTGATGGGAGCTGAAGTTCAAAACCTTTGAAGGGCACCAGCTTGGGGAAGGCTAATCTAGGTATACACAGAGCAGTCTTTTCTTACGTTGTGATGCCTAGGCAAGAAGACAAAACACAGGCTGCTCGCTTTGTTAACCAAGTCCTCAGACAGTGGGTAGAAAAACAGAGAAACAGGCAGGAAATCACCCACTGAAATGAAGCTGGGTGTGATGAATTCTCTAAAATGTTTCTGCTTGAAAAATTCCAGGCAAAATTCCAATTTCTATTTTGAATCACTGTTTCTCACCAGCCCTAGTGTGAATGCTTAAGGAGGGGTATGCTTCAATCCGCATATTTCTTTGAGTCGAACAGCTTATCCTGTAAGCGACGGGGAGAGAAATACCCTTCTGAGCAGTAACTGAGATGAATTTTATTCATTTATTTAATTTATTATATTTATATCCTGCCTTTTTTTGCTGCGAGGAACCCAAGGCAGCTTACATAATCCTCCTCCTCTGCCTCTCCATTTTATCCTCACAACAACCCGGTGAGGTAGGTTAGGCTGAGAGCCAGTGACTGGCCCAAAGTTACCCAGTGAGCTTCTTGGCTGGGGGGTGGGTGGGGTAGAACTTGGATCTCCCGAGTCCCAGCTCAACACTCTAACCACTACTCCACACTGGCTCCTTCTTATGCAGAGTTCTTTAATATATTTACTGGAGCTTCAAGACGATATCATTGATGTTTTGCTTGCAAAAGTGGGTTCCACTTTGATCTTCAGAATCCACTTTATGCTATAGCATAAATTCTTTTAATCAATATACTTAAAAAAAAATAAAAAAATCCAGGTTCAAAAAATCCTCCATGCAAACACTGTGTCCTAGTGGTACAAAACATGTCGCCTAGATGCAGCCTGCCAAGCCATTTCTGGTGGCCCACCAGGGCGCCGTGCATCTGCCAGCTTTGTGGGGAAAAATTTTTTTGGCACTGCCTGGGCTTTCCTTGCTACTAGCCGTGCTAGCAAGAGAAACTCCATAGCTAAGGAAGGAATTCCTGTGCTAGCACTAGCAAAAGAATCCCTTACTTTATCTCTGACC
This sequence comes from Shinisaurus crocodilurus, assembly GCA_021292165.1. NCBI lineage: Eukaryota > Metazoa > Chordata > Lepidosauria > Squamata > Shinisauridae > Shinisaurus > Shinisaurus crocodilurus. Next base: position 215,402,721 of record CM037880.1, on the reverse strand, counting down.
CCTGATGAGAGATCGGAGCTCAGGGCAGGTTTTCCTTCTAGCAAGAGAAACCCCTGCTAGTGTGTGCCCTCAGGGCCAAAAGGTTTGTACACCCCCTGCTGAACCTGAAACCATTTTAGTGATGGTATGCTTCACGACTTGATACAACAGGATTTCATCACCATTATTTTACATCGGTCACCTGCTCCCTGTGCCTCAAACTTCTGCTTCATCTTTGAAAAGCCTTTGGAGGGCACCCTTCAATGATTTCCTGGACTGCTGTTTCCCAACCAAGTAGTAAATTATCGGATTAATGCTGCTGTTGACCGATGCAAAGAGGACAACAACTGGTATAGCAGAATCCTGCATAAAAAACCTGCCAAAATGAATATATTTGATTAGGGTTAAAATACTAAATGGGATGGCAAAGATGATGAAGAGCAATAGCGTGATCAAGATCGCTGTGTACACCCGTGCTGGGCGATGTAGCCGCGAGTTACGGCAGATCTTGATGAGCAGAGTCAAAGTGGATCCCACCATAACAGGAGTGAAAACCAGGAAGTTCAGAATACAAATTATGATGACCAGTGTAATAAAACTCCCTTCAGTCCCAAAAAAGTGAAATAAAAGCATCATTCCTGAAAGGAGGCTTGACAGGACCCAGAGCAGGCATGACACCAGGGTTGAAGAATGTCTTGGTCGATGACATAGGTACCAAACTGGAAACAAGATAGAGACACATCTCTGTATGCTAATGATGGTTAGGAGATACAGACCTGCACTATGCGTGAAAACAAATTGGGCAAAGGTAGAAACGGTATCTGTGTGAAATGGACTTGGAAATGAAATAATAATTTCAAGAGGTACAATTAGGACCGAGCAAAAGTCTGCTATGGCCAAGTTCCAGATGTAGGTAGTGAAAGAATTCCTCTTGATGCAGCAGCTGAGAAACCAGATGACAATTCCGTTCCCCACCAGTCCGAATGTAGAAATCAGAATAATTAATGCATAAAGGATTTTAAAACCATCATATTCATATCCACCATCGTGGTTTCCTTCCTTTGAGATATTTCCGAATGTCACTGTTGGGGAGCTTGTGTTCACTGTCATGGTGATATCACTGCTTTGCAGATGATTCTATCTGCACAAATTCCTATGCTGAGAAAGAATATAGAGGTGAATTAGGATATTCTGGCAAATGTGTACTTTGGATATGACAGAAAATTTTAACCAGGCACTCTTTCCTCATGAGATGAATACCATGCATATCTTCAGAGTAGTCCCAGACAGACCAGCCAAGTCTACTCTTTGGCTGCTGCTACATGGATCTGAAGGTTTGGGACCAGCGTTCCTCCCTGCTGAATGCTTAGGGGAAGATACAGTTCACTTCAGAGGAGGTCCAAATACATAAGAAGCAGCCTGCTTCTGTCCAGTAATCGGGCTCCATCCAAAGTGGATTCACATCCCCTAATAGACAAGAAGAGTGGTAAATGTCATCCCAGGGGAGGGAGACATAAACTCGGGGGTACCAATGGAAGAAGGCCTCTATGCCACAATGGAGAGAACAGCTCCAGCGGTGCCCATTGACAGTCTACCACAAAATGTAGGGGGAAAGTCGGACTATAAAGCACATAATCTTCAATGTCTCTATACTAATGCCAGGAGTATGGGCAATAAACAAGACGAACTTGAACTCTTGATACATGAGGGCAAGTACGACTTGATAGGGATAACTGAAACCTGGTGGGATGACTCCCATGACTGGAATACAGCAATTGAAGGGTATAACTTGTTCAAAAGGAACAGAAGCAACAGAAAGGGAGGTGGAGTTGCACTGTATGTTAAAAATACGTATCTCTGCACAGAGATACAGGAAGAGGAGCTTGGCAGCCCCATTGAGAGCATCTGGGTTAAAATAAAGGGGGCAAAGAATAAAGCGAACATGGCGGTTGGAGTCTACTACCGACCACCCAATCAAGGAGAAGACGAGGATGGAACTTTTGAAACTTTTGAAAACTTTTGAAAAGCAAATTGCCATTGTTTCAAGGAGGCACGATGTGGTAGTAATGGGGGACTTCAATTTCCCTGATATCTGTTGGGAGACTTATTCAGCCAAACATGGCCCCTCCAAGAAATTCCTGAGCTGTGCTGCTGATAACTTCCTCCTACAGAAAGTGGAGGAAGGAACTAGAGGATCGGCTATCCTTGACCTGATTCTAACCAACAGAGACGAGTTAGTGGATAAAGTGGCAGTTTCGGGAACTCTGGGGGAAAGTGACCATGTTATACTTGAGTTCTTGATTCTAACAGAAGCAAAAGCTGAGTGTAGCCAAACACGTACCCTGGATTTTAGGAAAGCCAATTTTAACAAACTCAGAACAATGATTAGTAAGATCCCATGGCAAGTGACTCTCACGAGAAAGGGAGCCCAGGAGGGGTGGGAGTTTTTAAAAAAGGAAATTTTAAAGGCACAATTGCAAACAATTCCCACAAGGAGAAAAGGCAGAGGGCAACAGAAGAAGCCAATGTGGCTTCACAATAAACTCAAAGATGACCTGAAAACAAAAAAGGACACGTATAGGAAGTGGAAGGAAGGACAGGCTACAGGGGAAGAGTACAGGCAGGTAGCACAGAACTGCAGGAATAGTGTCAGGAAGGCTAAAGCTGAGAATGAGCTAAGGTTAGCGAGGAATGCTAAAAGCAACAAAAAAGCTTTCTTCAGATACATGCACAGTAAAAGACAGAAGAAAGAACTGGTGGTTCAACTACGCAATGAGGATGGCAAATTGATAACAGAAGACAAAGAAAAGGCAGAAGTGTTCAATTCCTACTTCGGCTCGGTCTTCTCCCAAAAGAGGGTCTATGACCCCCCTGGCAAACCTGAAGTGCAGACTGAAGGGGCAGAATTGCAGCTTGAGATTGATAGGCAAATGGTCAAAGAGCACCTGATTACTCTGAACGAGTTTAAATCTCCAGGGCCTGACGAGCTGCATCCTAGAGTAATAAAGGAACTGGCAGAAGAACTCTCAGAACCACTGTCTATTATCTTTGAGAAATCATGGAGGACAGGTGAAGTGCCAGACGACTGGAGGAGGGCAAATGTTGTTCCCATCTTCAAAAGGGCAAGAAGGAGGAACCTGGGAACTATAGGCCAGTCAGTCTGACATCAATCCCCGGGAAGATTTTTGAGCAGATTATAAAGAAGTCAGTCTGCAAGCACCTTGAAAACAATGCAGTGATTACTAGAAGCCAGCATGGATTTGTCAAGAACAAATCCTGTCAGACTAATCTGATCTCATTTTTTGATCGGGTAACCTCCCTTGTGGACTGTGGGAATGCTGTGGACATTATATACCTGGACTTCAGCAAAGCTTTCGACAAAGTGCCTCATGATATCCTGATTAGTAAGCTAGCTAAGAGTGGGCTAGATGGAACAACTATCAGGTGGATCCACAATTGGCTAAAGAATCGGACTCAAAGAGTGCTTATCAATGGTTCCTTCTCAAACTGGGGAGAGGTAACGAGCGGGGTACCACAGGGCTCGGTCCTGGGCCCGGTGCTCTTCAACATTTTTATTAATGACTTGGATCAGGAGGTACAGGGAATGCTTATCAAATTTGCAGATGACACAAAGTTGGGTGGAACAGCTAATACTCTGGAAGACAGAAACAAAATTCAAAGTGACCTCGATAGGCTGGAGCGCTGGGCCGAAAACAACAGAATGAAATTTAACAGGGATAATGCCAAGTGCTGCACCTAGGGAGAGGAAACCAAATGCAGAGTTACAGAATGGGGGACACTTGGCTCAACAATACTACAAGTGAGAAGGATCTTGGAATTGTGGTAGATCACAAACTGAATATGAGCCAGCAATGCGACGTGGCTGCAAAGAAGGCAAATGCAATTTTGGGCTGTATTAATAGAAGTATAGCTTCCAAATCGCGGGAAGTGATAATTCCCCTTTACTCGGCACTGGTTAGGCCTCATCTTGAGTACTGCGTCCAGTTCTGGGCACCTCACTTTAAGAAGGACATAGACAAACTGGAGAGGGTTCAGAGGAGGGCAACAAGGATGATAAAGGGACTGGAAACAAGGCCCTATGAGGAGAGACTGAAAGAACTGGGCATGTTTAGCCTTCAGAAGAGGAGACTGAGGGGAGATATGATCGCACTCTTCCAGTATTTGAAGGGATGTCACACAGAGGAGGGCAAAGATCTCTTCTCGGTCATCCCAGTTTGCAGGACACGGAATAATGGGCTCAAGTTACAGGAACCTAGATTCCACCTAAACATCAGGAAAAAATTCCTGACTGTCAGAGCAATAAGACAATGGAATCAACTACCTAGGGAGGTGGTGGGCTCTCCCACTCTGGAGGCATTCAAGGTGCAGCTGGACAGACATCTGGCAGAGATGCTTTGACCTAGATTCCTGCATTGAGCAGGGGGTTGGACTCGATGGCCTTGTGGGCCCCTTCCAACTCTACTTTTCTATGATTCTTTTCTATGAAAAGGAGGTGTGACATGACTTGGCAAGGGGCTGGACATGAGGAACAAAGAAGAGAGAAAAGTCAAAGATAAGGGCGATATGGGAGAGGTGATTCTTGAGATTTTCTCATCTCAGGATCTGCGCAAAATGTTGATGAAGTGCAGTTGCTTGGCATATGGTGGTCTGAACTGGCAGGTGAGGGGACTGCCGTTAGGGCTCTTTGAGATATACCTGAGTCTTTGGGTTAGTTTTTGCAAGGGTGCAGGAGGTAGGGCTGGGGAAAAGAGAGCAGCTCCAGAAAGGCTACAGGATCAAAAATATCAAGTCTCTTTTTTGTTGTGATCTGTCTGGAGTGGGAGAAGCAGGTGATCAGAGAGTCCTGGTCTAAGAAGCAGGTGAACAGCAGGTAACTGTAGGGATGTACGGATTTTGTTAAATCTGTTCCATCTGCATTTTGTAGATTGTCAGGCGCCTTTCATTCTGTCATCCACTCGTTGACGGAATTGGTTTTTTCCCCGTTTCCTGAACCAGTGTTAGTGGGCACTTGCACAAATTTGCCCTTCTGAAAATGTGCCAGTCCCCCCAAAATACTCCAATCCCACCAAAATGCACATTTTCATGCTTAAGCCTGTGGAGGGAAATGTGCATTTCAGCAGGTTTATTTTTATTTTTTCCCCCATATTTTCTACAACTCCATTTGCGTAAAATTCTAGAAAGTAAAAAAAATAGATGGTCCCCAACTCTGCAGCATCCGTGTGACTCGGGAAAAGCTGGTTCACTGCAGAATCCATGGGTCAGATTCATAGAAATCCGAACTCATTTGAATCTGTTCTGGATTTCTCCAACATCCAACCGTTTAAGCCCTTGGTTATTGAGGATCAATTGGCCAGGTCACTTCTATTCACAGGGCAGCTATCAGCTTCCTGTATTCCATGGCTGCATACAAGACCTACCATACAAGGACAGTGAAGGAATTGTAGGCACCACTGAATGTCTTGGAAATCCCTCTTCTAAACAATTATGGCTAGGTAGGTCAAGCCACAGGGTTGATAGTACAGCACAAGAGGCTATGTTTGTTCTGTACTGGGGGCATGTTACCACTGTAGGGTAACATGTCTCCCACTTCCTGCCAGCAGCCAAGGAAAAAGCAGTTGTTCTCTCTGATATATTTATATAGCTGAAGCAAGGCACCTCTGTAATGTTGATGCCCCAGACAACTGCCCAGTTTGATTCTAACGTACCTGGTGTTGATGGAGACAGTCCTTGGTATGGTCCACCAGCAGCCTCCTTTAAGATCCAAAGACTCCAGAAAGTTAGATTTCCTTGATGAATCGAATTCCCTTGTTTGTGCCTCTCGTCAGGACACATAATTTATTATATGTTGGACATGATAACATCCAGGCAGGAAAAAAAGAGGAACTCGCTTAATAGTATTCTCTGAACCCAGAAAGATAAAAGCACATCTGGGAATGATATGCAGAGGATGTTTAGCAATAACTGATTGTAGTTCTTGATGGACATAACATGACAACTCACATCACACTAATAAATGGGTGGCTTTGCCTATTTAAGGCAGCTGAGCCTAGCACCAGGACTATTATTTGCGTACTGTGGCAGGGCCGGTGCTACCATTAGGCCAACTAGGCTGCTGCCTAGGGCGCCAGGCTGAAGGGGGCGCCAGAAACTCCAACTCCCTCCCGAAAACACTTCACATATATCTATGGAAGAAAAGCTTTTTTTAAAAAAAAGTTTTTCTGGGTTGTTTGAACTGCCCGTCGCTAGCTGCTCTCCTCTTCCTCTCGGCCCTGCACGCTCTGCCTTCGCTTCCAAGGAATACACAAACTGACTCTCCCAAAGATTTCTTTTGTGATCACTTGAACTGAGGAGTGGCAGCAGCAGCAGCAGCAGCAGCAGGAAGAGACGGAGCGGGAGAAGAAATAAGAGGGGAAGGTGGAGGGGAGTTTACATGACATCTGTCTGTGCCGGTTTTAGCAGATCCCCACTGCAATTCTTTCTTTCTTTTTCCTTTTCACTGTTCAGTTTTACAGGGAGGCGCAGCAAAACAAGAGAGGGAGAGAGGTTGAGAGGGAAAGCTGCAAAGATGCTTATAGAGGAGGGCGGGCTGCACGCTTACTTCGAGCTCCTCCTGCTGTCAGCGCCTCAGCCAATCAAAAGGCTCCAGAGTTGGGAGACGCTGGAGGAAGCAGCAGAGGAGGAGGAGGAGACAGGCTGGGGGCTGGGCAAAGGAGGCAACACGTGCACGCGCACACACACGCACACGCCTGCCTAGACGAGGCTCCAGTTTCCTCAGGGGCTCTCAGAGCTGGGCTTTCCTTCGTTCCTGCGCTCTAAAGACTTCCAGTATAAAAGTGTTTTCTCCACACTCGTTTCAAGCCAGCCTTCCCCCCACACCCCATTTTCAAAATCCCGCCAAAAGACACATACTTATATTAAAGTGATTCCTTTCATGGACAATTCACTCCCACAGCCACTGATAATGCCTACTGTTTGGGGAAGCCCCCCCCCCTTCTAGTCCCCTTTGGTACCTTCATATGAAAGCGAAAATCTGTATAATGGATCTTCGCTTTATCCAACGGGATAACTGAGGATATCTTGATAGATTTCGAGAAATGTAGCAAATTGGTACTACATCAACATGTATTTTATGTATGTTTGTCAATGTTTATGATAGTAAATTTTTTAGGTTTTGCCAATTGACTTTTGATGGGCATAGGGCTGGAGGGAGGGAGGGCTCAAGTGGGAAGGGGGGGCGCTAAATATCTGATCTTGCCTAGGGCACCAAACGGCCTTGCACCGGCCCTGTACTGTGGCCAGGGAGAGAAGACGTCAGAGTACGCCTGGGCCTTGAGGCCTTCGGTTTGCAGCATGGAAGAGGGATTTTCCAGCTGCTATTTAAAGGCCCTTTTGTTTTGAATGCCACAAGGGCTCTGCTGCTACAGTCGGCTGGGGCCTGTGCCTTCTGGGCTCAATTTGGCCACTGCAGGGGCCGAGCTTTGGCCTTCTCGGACTTGGCTGTGATTCTGGCCATTGCATAGGCTGTGCTACTTGCACAGGCTGCACTACTGCCCAGGCCTGTGCCTCTTCTCTGCGGGGACTATTTTGCTACCTTTCAGGCTGCATAGGCTCCACATAGGTAGGCCATGCTGCCCACATAGGCCATACTACAGCCCCGGGCGATGCCCTCTGTTTTGTGTGGCTCCATTTTGACGCCGCATGCTACAGCCTGCGTTGGGCCTGTTCCCCCGTGGGGCAGCTACTGCGCTGCAACCCCATGCCCCATTGCTGCCCCACCTCCTCATTGCTGCTGTGGCTGCATCGTCCTGCTCCCACCCATAGCCACTTCCAGTGGGCGAGCAGACTCTCCGGCGTGCCACCTCAGCCGGAGAAAATAGCTGCTGCCGCTCTTTAGGGAGCTGGCCTAAAATGCCCGGCTCTGAGGAGGGACTGCAAGAGAGTGGGAGTGGTTGCTCTGCACTACAGGAATGGCGTGTGTGTGCTGGTTTAGGTTTGTGGTTTGCCATTCACTCAAGTGATGGCAGGATGGCAGGATTTGTATTTCACAGGGATAGCTGTGAAAACCTGCTGCAGCAAAATCACCAGAGTCCAGTGTGGCACCTTAGAGACTAACAATGTTACCGTGGCACATAAGCCTTTGTGGACCAGGGCCCGCTTCATCAGAACCGGAAACTGTTATCCTCATTTTGCAAGTGTGTAGCACTTTAAGCCCACTCCTACAGCTGTACACTGCACTAAAGGATCCGAATGCATCTGTACATCCCATTAATGCACACATCCGCCTCTGTAATGTAGGGGGCTGGGGGCAGGAAAGTCATGAAGGGGCTGAAAGCTGTGGCAAACTGTGCATAATAGCGCTGGATCAAAGCCTTTGGCCCAGGGGTATCTGCATTATTCAAAGGGATTGGGGTGTGGGACAAAAATGCCCTTCAAAGGTTTGTTTGTTTGTTTATTATATTTATATCCTGCCTTTTTTTTTTCCTGCAAGGAACCCAAGGCAGCTTACACATACCTCCTCCTCTCCATTTTATTCTCACAACAACCCTGTGAGGTAGGTTAGGCTGAGAGTCCGTGCCTGGCCCAAAGTCACCCAGTGAGCTTCATGGCTGAGTGGGGACTAGAACCCAGATCTCCCGAGTCCCAGTCCAACACTCTAACCGCTACGCCACACTGGCTCTCCAGGTTGGAATAATTCTTGGTTGGTGCGGGGCAGGGATTCTTACTATTTTCAGCGGGGATGGTCTTTACCTTTCCCTGCAGGTGGCGTCGAGAGCACATAACGCAGGCCACCTGCTGAAGCTAAGCAGGCATGAGCCGGGTCAGTGCTTGGATGGGTGACTGCCTGGGCTGCCCACATCTGTTCTCCTGCGTTGAGCAGGGGGTTGGACTCGATGGCCTTATAGGCCCCTTCCAACTCTACTATTCTATGATTCTATGAAATACAATGTGGCCAAGGGGGTTCTTTCATTCTTTCACCAAAAAAATCCCCATTGCTATTGCTTCAAGAGGCAGCTTGGCTGTTCTCAGCAGGCTGGCTGTGTTCCTGGGACAAAAATTCCCCCCTGGGAAGGATGCTGCTACATCATTCTGACCCAGGAACACAGCCAGGCTGTTGAGAACAAACAAGTAACCGCTTGAAGCAATGGGAAGGCATTTTTTTAAGGGGAAAATAAAAAGGAGAAAGAACAAATCATTGGCTGCCACAAATTGAAAAGTAAGACTCCTGAAAAGTGTAAGAATTTGCCCACCCCAAAGCCAAGGTCTCCAAATATCCTCCCCGACACTTTTATGCTCACACTCACTGAGTACTGCAGAAAATCCAGGGATCTTTTTGTTTGTTTGCTTTTTAATGGAACAGTGGAGGATTTCTGAAGTTTTTGTCCCAGAATCAAGATACGGCACGTTGGAATTGCAAAACCTTGGAAATTTTAATGACGAGAATTTTAGAAGTATCCCTATTTCACAACCACAAATTTAACCTGCAGCAGACCTCCTTCTGAGACATACAATTCCAGTTGTTCCTGCCACCTTTCTTTTCCATGGGTATACATGGGGTGAAGACATCTATAAGAAATTGTTCCTTGATTATGGCCGTAGCTTGTCTCCTCTCATGTCATTCCCTTCCATCATGGCCTGCACTTTTTCCATCTTCAGCTGCTGAATATTCTCTTCCCAACATAATTCCATTCCTGGGATGGTTCCTCCAGCTTTTTGCTCCCATTGATGTCGGCAGCCAAATCCCATCTCTGTTCTACATGGTTGCTTTAAGTTCTTTTAGAGATGGATTAATCTGTCAATGTCAGTTTCTCACAATTTCTCATCCCCCCCCCCCCCATCTTAAATTCGGTTTGTCTTGAACTTTGAGAATGCCTTCAGTCTTGTTCATCCCGAACTTTAATTATTTGAAATCTCACATGAAAATCCATAAGCGTTTTTGTGCACATTTCTCCTAATACATGCATTGTTGCATGCATTTTTTTGGCCTAACATACATATTTTATGCAAGCATTTGTTTTCTAATATAATGCATTTTTAACTTGATTTCCCCTAATTTACACATTTTCTATGCATTTTTTTTTCCTGAATTCCAAAATTCAGAGAAGTCCAAATTTCAAGGCATAACTGAGTTTAAATTCATATAGTGGTTCAAAAGTGTGAAATGAGAGAAGTTTGCATGAAAATGCGAACTGAACATGTTTCCCCCTATCCCTAGGTGGGAAATCGCATGCAGCAAAAGTTACAGGCTGTAAGATGCACCAGTTCATGACATTCCTTTGTCTGCTAAAAGAAGTGACAGAGTCAATTCTATTTAAGCAGGTTGAATCTTGTGCTGCAAGCAGCCTCAAACATACCTGGTGGTGATGGTGACAGTCTCAGGTGTGGTCCAGCAGTCTCTTTCAATAGCCAAAGGAGTACAGGTGGTTAGATTTCCTTGATGGATTTACAGGGGCTCTCTGTTTAATGACGGGCATGCCTCTTCCAAAGAAGCAGAACTTATTGTGTAGAAAAAGGAACACAACCAACAGTCACTGAATGGAATGAAGATGGCCGGATTAGTATCTTTCTCTGAAGCAAGAGAGATAAAGGACAATCATGAAAGATGCTTTAGGATATACATGATCCAGGAGGTTGCAGTGGTTGCTATGAAGGAGGAGCTAATTGTATGCCAGAAGCAGAGGCATCAGCATAATCACCCAGCTTAAAACCAGCCTGCCTGCCTTGTGCTCTGCCCTCCTTTGGGACACTGAGCAGAAGTGACAAGAAAGCGGAGCAGTGGGTCAAAGTAGCTGGCTTCTTGGAGTAGAGTAGCCAGTTGACTGCAACTTTGTGGGTGTGGCTACAGAACAGGTTCTGGTGCTGGTTCATGACTGTTGTTCTGTCACTCGCTTGTCCATTCAGGCTAAGACAGGAAACCATTGTCATAGCCAGGTAGCAAGGAGACCTGTGGCTTACGCTGGCTCAGCTTGTCTGAGCATGGAAAGCTAAGCAGGGTCAGGCCTGGTTATTACTTGGATGGGAGACCCCTCCTCTAGTTTCCTGCATTGGGCAGGGGGTTGGACTCGATGGCCTTGTAGGCTCCTTCCAACTCTATGATCTATGAAATCTATTTCCTGGCTTGGGGTGGTCTAGCAGTATGATTTTCACTTAAGGCATAAACGTTTTCATGTTTATATCCTGGATGCGCTCTGGCTGCCTCCTGCATTTTCAGTCCTTCCACTAGTTATCTGCTGAAGGTCCATAGTGACTCTATTAGTAATAGTCTAATACGAATGCTAGAGAAGATTCTGAATGCTTTCCTTTAAGGATGGAGTGAATCAGTTCCCTGCTAAACAAACTAGCACTGAATAAAGAGAAGACTTCATCTATTATCAGCTGCTATTATATATGCCAGCCTTCCCTAACCTGGTACCCTCCAGATGTATTGGACTACAACTCCAATCAACCAATGGGCATGCTGCTTGGCAGTGATGGGAGCTGTAGTCCCTCACATCTGGAGGGTACCAGATTGAGAAAGGCCGACTTATAGTATAGCTGGGAAAGGTGATGAACAATGAGATGAGTGGGTGTGTCAAAAGGACTTCAGGTCTTTTGGATACCATCTTTAAAATATTCCCATCTGGTTTCTGGCTTCGCCATTAGACTGAGTTTGCCTGGTAGGACAAAGGAGAGCCAGTGTGGCGCAGTGGTAAGAGCGTTGGACTGGGACTTGGGAGACCCGGGTTCTAGTCCCTGCTCGGCCATGAAACTCACTGGGTGACTTTGGGCCAGTCACTGACTCTCAGCCTAACCTACCTCACAGGGTTGTTGTGAGGATAAAATGGAGAGGAGGAGGAGGAGGATTATGTAAGCTGCCTTGGGTTCCTTGCAGGAAAAAAGGCGGGGTATAAATGTAATGAATGAATAAATAAATAAAAATATGTTATTCTGGAAAAAATGAAGTGGAAATGTTTCCCAGTTGATTTTTAATTGATTCAGCAGCTACAGTATGTTGGGTGGCCCCCAGGAACTTGTGTGCTGAAGGTTCTCCTGTTCAGCTGGGTCTGCTACTTACTTAGCAACAGGGCCGGTGCTACCATTAGGCCAACTAGGCGGCTGCCTAGGGCGCTGGGCTAAAGGGGGCGCCAGGAGCATAGGGCTGGAGGGAGGGAGGGCTCAAGTGGGAAGGGGGGGCGCTAAATATCTGATCTTGCCTAGGGCACCAAACTGCCTTGCACCGGCCCTGCTTAGCAAGTGTCCCCATGGCTTAACCCACTCCACCCCCAGCCCCCCAAACATGTGCAACTATATTTAGCCTGCTTGGGACAGGTTGCGCGATGACATAGTTACCTTGCTCGTAATTGATCACCTTGTGGGACTTCAAGAATCCCCTTCTAATATTTCATTTAGAGGTGAAATGAATTTCTCAGTTCTCAGCATTGAGTAGAACCCAGCTATCTCTGAACTTGAATAGTGAAGAGAGATGTGCACCCTCTCTCTTGATTTCATAGACATTTTTCGGCAACTCATCTTCATGCCTTTAAAAAAAAAAAAAAAAAGAAAGACAACAGCAGCTGGGTCTTCATCTTGCTCTAGCTTGGCTCTTCTCAGGAATCCTAAACCCATGAAGCCCTGGAGCATGTGAAACATAATGAAGAAGGGACTTTGGGCATGTGCAGAGTACCCAATGCTACTGGGAAGGGAGAATATCTATTAAATAGTTTTAAGTCTGTTGTACAGAAATGCTCAATAAATATTGGGAAATCCAATGGAGGGACTATGTAGTACAAGAAGCCTTGTAAAATCAAGCTGAACACAGGATCCCATGCAGACGCTTATCTCTTAAGGAAGTGACATGTGCAGATCTGTGAGGATGACAAGAAAAATGTTTGCAATTATCTTAGATGCCAGTAGATTGAGCTGCTGCACACGTCTGATAAATTAATTGCACTTTTTCAGCTAACGGCCAAGGCGTGAGATACAATTGGTCACTGACCTTCCTCTGAGCCGCATTGTCAGTGTGGTGCAAAGCAGAAGCTGAACCCAACATCTCTTAGTCGTCATCATCGTCGTCGTTATTTAATGGATTTGCTGAGACAGAGTTGTATTCCGAAAGCCACAACTTTGCAAGCTTTCTGATTTTGGGGCGGAAAAATGCACACAAACATGTGCACATTAGGGGGAAAGTGTGCACAAAGTGTATTTATTAGAGGAAAGTGCACACAAAACAGCCTTTCAATGATTTAACGTACTCTGCGTATTTTTTAAAAATGCGTATTTTAAAAAATGTGCACGGAAATGCATACATTATTTAAAAATGTGCACAGAAAGGTACGCAAGGTACGAATGAGCGTGACCCCCCCCCCCCAAAAACTGACAATCTTGGTGAGACCGAGATTGACAGATCCCTCCATCCCTAGCTGTTCCCTAGCTCTTTAATTACACCAAATTTCAGTTTAATAGAGATCTGTTGCTCCCGTGCAGAATGGGGGTGGAGCAAGGATTGTTCCAAGCTCCACCAGGAGAGCCAAGAAAAAGCCAAAGAGAAGGGAAGAAAGAAAAGTGGGGTAACGTTCAGCAAATGCGAGAGAGAAAACTTCCATTGTGGGAGGAAAAACTTCACAGGGCAAGAAGAGATTCCTTCCCTATAATTCAAAGCACTCTTCCTTAGAGTGATCAGAGCAGTGTTCTCCAACCTTGGGTCCCCAGATGTTTTTGGCCTACAACTCCCAGCATGCCCCAGCCAGCATAGCTGGCTGGGGCATGCTGGGAGTTGTAGGCCAAAAACATCTGGGGACCTAAGGTAGGAGAACACTGGATTAGAGAGAATGCACTAGACTTATACATCAGTTTGGAACTGAGCCCAGAGGAGGAACTTCACCTGCTGCACATGTTCAGGATTTCCAGAAAAACGTAAAAATGTTTGCAGTAGGACTCTCATACACAACTTGCCTCCTGTCAGCGCTGTTCTAAAACAGCAACAACCAAGCATGCTACAACTCGTCATAGAATCATAGAAAAGTAGAGTTGGAAGGGGCCTACCAGGCCATCGAGTCCAACCCCCTGCTCAATGCAGGAATCCAGGTCAAAGCATCCCTGACAGGTGGCTGTCCAGCTGCACCTTGAATGCCTCCAGACTGGGAGAGCCCACCACCACCTCCCTAGGTAGTTGGTTCCATTGTCTTATTGCTCTGACAGTCAGGAAATTTTTCCTGATGTTTAGGTGGAATCTACCGGTAGGTTCCTGTAACTTGAGCCCTTTATTCCGAGTCCTTAAGCTACTGTGCTTATCTCATGCACTCTTATCTCATCTATCCCAAGCATCAAGGCTTCACACTGGCCACCTACAGAGATTGGTTGGTTTGCATTTTTAAAGTAAACTCACCTAATTTGCACTTTAGAACCTATCTGAGAACGGAAGTTCAGTTATCCTTCAAAATCCACACTTCTCAAAATTTTGCAGAGCAGTTCTCCAATCAAACAAGCATGCACAAATGCATACGTTAGGCAGATGTGCACACAGAATGTTAGGGAGATGTGCACACCATCTGTGTGTATTAGGAGAAATAGAAATAATAATGAATATGAATTGTCATGCATTTTTTAAAAATCTCAACCTAATGTGGAAACAGAACAAACCAAACTGATGACTGGAAAAATTGGATTGGAGAGAAACCAGTCTTTCATCCATTGGAGAGAAACCAGTCTTGAGAGATACATCCATTGGAGAGAAACCAGTCTTGAGAGATACATCCATTGGAGAGAAACCAGTCTTGAGAGATACATCCATCCCTAGCCACCCTCCTTCAGCAAGCAGCTTCCACCCTGCGTGAACTGTTTGCATTGGTGTCTTCCATTTTGTTTCATCATGGGTCCTCTGTCGCAAGCTGAATACAGGGGTTCTTTGGGCCCAGCATCAGCAGACCAACAGAGGGCACCACAGCTCAGTGGTTGAGCCCAGGATTTCTATGCACACAGTTGCAGGTGTAATTCTGGGCATCTTCAGTTAAAAAAGATCGGACAGCAGGTGGTGAGAAAGACGTCTGCCTGAGAACCTGGAGAGCTGCCATCAAGGATCAGGCCAGTATTTCTCTCTCTCTCTCTCTCTCTCTCTCTCTCTCTGAGATCTGCTCCCTTGGCACAGATACCTAGTCTTGCTGCCAGATTCCCCAGCCCCTCATGCCTTATAGGCTTTTCACATTGACTTGGCAGCCAAGGAACCTCTACAGACCTTCTACAGGACCCTTGTACATCTCAAGAATTCTGGGACATGTGTTAGACTGCACATTCAGTCTATATGGCATAATGATCAGGGCTTCACCATCACTCCAGATTTTATATTAATTAATTCATCCATGTCTGTAAAAGATAAAGGAATCCATTTGTGCGTCACTCACCTTCCCATTGGGCTGATGAGCACCACACGGAGGAGTGGATCCTTCAAGTGCTGTCTGAGTCCTTCTCTCCATGCACAGAGAGACATGGGAGTGACATGCCTCTCGCTGCACAGGGAAAAGCAAAATATTTGGGACTGGCTGATATCAGGGAGGGGGAGCGGTTTGGGGGGGGCTGGGCTTCATCCTCTGATATCTTCTAGCCTGTGTAATTCCCCCAATGGAGAAATCCTCTTCAGAGGAGCTCCCAGAGATGAAGAACACTGCAGAACAACCCATGTCAGAAGACCAGGAGGAGTCTGGTCCCCCAAGAGAAATGGGTGCAGGTCCATCCCTGCAAGAGGTGGGGGACTCTTTCTTTGAGGAAGAGGCAGAGCAACCCCCTAGCCCGAGATCATCATTATTTCAAGAGGCAGGCCAGGAGGAGTTCCCATTTACAAAGCAGGGCTCCTCATGAGTAAAGGACTCCTCTTGCACAAGGCTTTCCTCATGAGTAGGAGTTTTGCCAGGGGGCCTGTGATTGCAGGAGAGCCCTGCAACACAACCCTGGGTGGAGCTCTGGGAGCTCAGGCTACATAAACCTTCAGTCCCAGCCCATCCACTGTTCTGCCAAAGGCAGCGGTTCTTTTGAGGCTCCAGAGAGACAATGAGCACACTTATGGGTGCAGGTTGGCTTTATTAGCAAACCACAGAAAAGAGATTATAGAAGCAAGGCGGAGGCAGAGCACAATGCTTACGTTCCTTCCGTTGTCGGGAACCCCTCGAAGGAATGACAACGGATGGGACTCCTTGGCCGGCACACAGCACCTTCTGCGCGGCTAGGTCTGTGTCGAGGTTCTCCCCCTCCTAAGGATTCCCTAATCTTATATAGGTTTTCTCCGTTTGCAATAATCACACCTGGTCTCATTAAACTGGACAAGATTAATGTGCTTTGTCCCGATAGACCAGCATTCCCCAACCTGTGGGTCGCTCGCTACCCCCAAGGGGGTCGCAAAGTGTTTTCTGGGGGGTCGGGCAGCAGCAGCAGCAGCGAGAGCCTCCCAAGGCGCAGCCGGCCGTTGTTCATCCTGCCTCCTCCCCTTTCCCCCTTGAAAGAGAGAAGAAGCCCCCGCCGTGAAGCCTGCTGCTCCCTCCTCGCCTTGCAGCCTTCCTGGGAAAGAGGACGTGGGCCGGCTGGTTACAGGAGCACCAGCGGCGGCGGTGGCAAAGTCACATCCACCAACTATGCATGTAACACACACACACACACACGCTCAGTCTCTCCCTCCCCTCCCTGCTAAAGGGTGTGTTGGAGACCCTACTGGTATTTGTACCCCTGTTCTGATGTTTGTTTGGGCCCGGCTAGAGACTCTTGCTTTCTTGCCTTCTGTGGAGCTTGTCTGCCTGCCGAGTTGCAAAGGAATGTGAACGGGGGAATGCTGATAAGGAAACAGGGGACGAGCGAGGAGAGGCGGGGCAAGGGGGAAAGCTAGCGTCAGTTTCACACGTTCGAAAGGCACAGCAGAAGATGTACTTCCAAGATAGGAGGAGGAAGTCGCCGTGTGTACTTGGGAAAGGTCAAGATAAAAGATGGTTTTCCTTTTGCTGCTGTATCTAATGCAATGCTGTATTAAAAAACATCCAAAGAAGAGCTTCAGGGGCCCTCGATCCGAGTCTCAGACTCCGAGAGCCAATTTGAGGCCTCAAATAAATCTGGGTTTTTTCTCCACCTCGGGTGTGTTTCATTCAGACTGGCTAGCACACCAGGCACGAATCACCACTTTGCCGGAGGAGGCACTTTTTGGTGCCGGCAACCGGTGGGGGCACCTGCATTGCACGCTTGGAGTCACAGCCCTCCAACAGAGGAGGCGGTGGCAATGGGGGAAGGGGGAAATGGGGCTTGACTGGGGTCCTAGGCTAGGAGGGAGCCCTCTTCCTCCTCTTTTCTCCATCTTGGAATGTGAGAACTTACTGCCAAAAAAAGCCCCACCTGCGCTGCCAGGACTTCTTCTTTTTTCTCTCTCTCTTTTTACCTTCTACAAACTCTCCGCAGTTCACAAAAAAACCCCACAAACAACAAGAAGAAAAAAACAGCTGCTAACAGCGATCGTGGAGGCGATTTTAACCCAGTTCTTACACACGAATTTAGCTCAAGTCCTCCTGGGCATGCTTACTCGGAAGGAAGTCCCGCTGAATTCAGACATTTTCCCCATCCCAAGTTAAGTGAAGCATGTGAATAGGATTTGCAGCCTTACTTGGAAGTAAATTTCGCTCTTGCTCCCTTGTAGGATTGCTGCTTGCCTGCTATGGTAATGTCTATTAGAATTATATTCTGAAAAAAATCTATTTTTAATGTGTTTTCTTTACCCTATTAAAAATGCCTTTTTATTTATGCAAATGTGGCAGGGGGTCGCAGGTTACTTGGCTATTATAAAAGGGGGTCATGACTTGAAAAAGGACCCCTGCAACAGACACTCCCATAACGGATTCTCAGACTAACTATAAACAATCCTTTCAAGTTGACCATGAAACCATCTGGGCCCACTCAGTTTCCAGGTCATCTTGACAGTTCCATTGATGAACCTCCTCTTATCTACCGGTAAGTCATTGAAATCTGGCCAGCTGATAACCAAGTTCCTTCACATTATGTGCCATGGGAGTCCAGCCCATGGATGACTGAAGTGCTTCTAATCAGCCAACATCCTCGCCAAGTTGAAGCCTGTCCAAGGACAGACTTTATTTGGGAATCTCCTCACAACAAACTCTAAACATTATGAGCTCACTGGTATTGCATGCTAAATATCAAGTCAGCATAAACAGTAGTGAATTCAGGCGGCCTACTAAAGACAAAAAGAGCAGGTATGTTCATACAACAGGGACCCAGAGTCAGGTGCAACAGTGGTCATACACCATTGTCTCCTTGAGATCACAATGGTCTTCCTACTTTTCCCACTACAGCCACTGCTGGAAAAATGTCATTTTACCAGTTCCAGGGCCTTGTATCCCTGACCATGCTTCATGACTGATCCTCTGTGCTGCTGACCTCTGGACCCCTGCTTGACTCTGCTCTTGGACTGTTTGTATTGGACTGCTTTCCTATGCTTTGACCTTGGCCATGCCTCAGGCCCTTCTCTTGGAATGCTCCTTCTTTACTGGTAACACTGTACTCTGACCCTTGCACTGTGCACCGACTACTCTTGCTTGAACTGCCCTCTTGCTGGACTGATTCGACGGAACTTGACTTTTGCCTGTTTACTGACTTGCTGTCACTTTCCTCTTAGTTTGCCCTAATGCTGAACCTGAACCAGCCATAGCAGCACAGCCTGCCAGATTCGTCTGGAGGGGAAATCCAGCTGCCAGACCAATCCGTGTTTGACAGCCCGGCTTTAGGAGTAGCTTGAAGTCCTGTGATGATGGGGCCCGGTGGACATCAATTGGAGCAGAGTTCCACAAGCAAGGTGCCACTACCAAAATGACCCTGTCCCTGGCAGTCTAATTGCTTTGACTGCCAGGCACGCTAATAGGGCCTCCCATGTTGATCTTGGAGTGTAGGTAGGTTGGTACGGGTGAAGGGAGCCTTCAAGTAACCTGTGATTTAGGGCTTCAATGGCCCATGCCAGCATTTAAATTGGGCCTGAAAATGCCTGATAACCAGCGTAGCCAGTACAATATGATTGTCACATATAATCCAATGGTCTAGCACTTACGGTACCAGTTGAGGCACCTCCATTTTGTACCAGTTGAAATTTCCAAACCAACCGTCTTCAAAGGCAGCTCCATGGAGAGCACATTACAGCAATCTAGTTTGGATGCCACTACAGCATAGATAACTGAGGCAAGGTTTGCCCTCTCCAAATAGGTTCTCCGTTGGCATCCCAGTCTACGCTGGCAAAAAGCACTCCTGGCCACTTGAGCTTCCCCAGTTAGTGCCAAGTCCAAGAAAACTCCCACACTGTGTACTTAGTTCTTCCCTACCCACAGAGTCCCCATCTTGTCTGGATTAAGTTTCAGGTTGCTCACCCTCATCCATCCCGAAACTGCCTGCAAACACTGGATAGAGAATATGCTTAATACATGCCCAATGTGCTCTTCAGCTGCACATTGTAATATTTTAATTGCGTTTATTAAGAAAGGATATAATATAACATTTTGGTTGTTTCCTACGTTGCTGCATTGTAAGACAATGATCTTCAAATTGTGTGTCATTTTATTTAGTTTTTTTTTTCTTTTTTGCATCTTGAAGTTTTTAAAGGAAGGTAGGGATGTGTGTGAAGCTTGATTGGGGAGAGTGGAAGCCCAGCGAACTTGCTGGGCTCGACACCACGACCTCCGCTTGCTCTACCTGCTTCCCCGGCTCAACTCACGTTCTCAGAAGCGACTTCCGGGTTGCTGGCGCTACATTGTTTATGTAGAAAACGGCCGTGATTTGCACAAGTTACGCAAATCACAGCCGCTTTTAACATATCTTATGCTGCTTTTTAAATGTAAACAATGTAGTGCCGGGAACCTGGAAATTTGGTGAGTGCCTCGGCTGGCGCTCGTTTTCAGCCCGGCTTGGCAGGCACAGCAGCAGTGCTCGCCGAGCGCACTGCGAGTCGGGTGGCGGGGGCGGATTGTCTACCCCTAATCATTATTCCATTTTTATTTATTTATTTATTTTGACTGCCTTTGATGGACTTGGTCCAGAAAGGCAGCTTATAAATATGCAATAAATATTCTGGAAAATGCTGGGATTCCCCAGAAGAAGTATCCATGATAATCTTCTCAGAAACCTCGGCCTTCCCTAGAACACAGTATGAAAATCATAGCTTTACAGTCTGGAATCTACTTTAAAACTTTTTGTAACCCTTTGGTTCTCTTCCTGTTCCAATGCTTCCATTGCCCTCCAATCACATAGTAAATTAGAGGGTTCACAGTGCTATTGAAAGAGGTAAGGAGGAAACAGATCAACATGAACATAGGAGGGAGAGGATAACATAAGTAGTCTGTGAAGTAGAAGACACTGACCGGAATGGCAAAGAAGATGAAGAAAATGAGTGTGAGAGGAATGGTAATCCATAGTATACTTGGCTGATCTTGTTGTGAATTGCAGCAAATCTTGGTGAACCGGATCAATGTTGAGACAACCATAAGAAGAGTGAGGATAAGAGTGTTCCCAGCGCAGATAATCCGGATCATCATGGCAGAACTTTCATGTAAACCATTCCATACAGCAATCCAGACATGGACCAGATCAGGAATGAAACAATAACAGAAATGGGTTTTGGACGGTCACATCGGTACAAGACTGGAAAACAGACAGACAGACACCTCTCCACGCTGATGGCCGTCAGCAGGCACAAGGCTGTTGTATATGCAAAGAGGAAGAGGAAAACTACTGACACCTTGGATGATGAGGTGCTTGTTGCCAATTGATGATAGTGCTCTGTGATAGAAAGGCTAGCAAAAACAAGCAAAAACAAGCAAAAACAAGCAAAAAAGTGAGGGTGCCAAAGTCCGCTACAGCCAAGTTCAGGAAGTAGGTGATCAAAGGATTACTCATCTTGATGTGGAAGCTGAGAAACCAGATGGCAATCCCAGTCTGCACCAGTCCAAATGTGCAATTAAAGATTGTGATGCTCTGGAGGATTGGTTCATTTAACCTTAAAAAGCCATGTACGTCGCCACAGAATGTAAGATTACCGAGTTCTCCATTGTTCTCCTCTCCCTTATCCAGAAGGGGAAGGTTGCTTTTCCACATCATGTTCTTAATGAAATGCCTGATGTCGTTTCATTGCACAATCCTGTTTGTAGAGAAGAGAGGGCACAGAGGTAAATTAGCAATATCTATCTCACTGGTGTCCCATCCTTCTTCCAAGAATTTTAGGATGGCCTACATACAGTTATAAAATTTAGGGTGGCCAACATGGGGTTATTAAGTTTATTCTAACCTCAACTCAGCTTGGGACCCACCATGTACCTAAAGGATTGCTTTCTCCCATACAAGCCTGTCTGTAAACACACGTGGGCCTTCTCAGGCCCACCTTTGGGAGAGAGGGAGAGAAAAGAGGCAAGCCTCAATCTGGGAAGAATAATAATAGGGAATATGAATGAAATAGCAAATTCTCCAATGCATATCGGTGGAAACCTTCCTCGGGGCCATAAGAATTCCTTTTTTTTTTTTTTTTGGTAAAGCAACATCTCTTACAGCACAATCCTATGGCCGCTAGACAGCTATAAGATTTTTCAGATTCCCAGCTAGGAGGATGGAAAATCACTCTGACCTTGTAGCTGGGGATCTACGCTTGGATCCCCCCCCCCCTTGCAGCTGGTGCAGAAAGAACCATGCCAGCTGCTTCTCCGAGGTCATAAGAGTGACCTCGGAAAAGCGCTTTTGGGGGCATTCCAGGGAGAGGGGAGGAGACTGGTACCTGGTTATTACTTGGATGGGAGACCCTTGCTCTAGTTTCCTGCGTTGAGCAAGGGGTTGGACTCGATGGCCTTGTAGGCCCCTTCCAACTCTATGATCTATGAAATCTATGAAATCTATGGTGCTGCCAAGGTGCAACGTATCCCGCTGGAGCCTCAGCCTCCTTCCCTACCGCTCTGAAGCACCACACGTAGACAGCTGAAATCATCCATCCAAGTGCTTTGCGGAGCGAGAGGAACGCAGAGGCGACCTTTGCCTCCGTGCTCCTCCCACTCTGCATAGGATGCCCGTAATCATCCGAGTTTGGAGGGTGATTGCGCGCCCTTAGAGATTCTGGACAATTCACAATTTCATGCAAGTTCCTTTACCTCTTTTTCTCCTTCTGTATTTCATCCTGCACTATTTCCCCCTCCCCCTCTTCCCTACTTCCGGATCACTTTCCCCTAGGAAGTGTGCCTGCCACTTACACACATGTCAGTCTGGAACCAGGTGAAAACCTTTGTATTTTCTCAGAGCTTTTAAAATGGTGGTTGAAACTGGTTTTATTCCACTATGATGTCCTTACGGTCGTACCGTTCTGCTGAGCTGTTTTAATGGTTTGATCCATGGTTTTACTGTTCTCCCTCATTTTTGCATGGCTTGTCAGGCACCCTGGGACTAGCAGCACTGAAAGGTACCAATTCCCTAAATAAAATAAATAATAAAAAGCCTACAAAATGGGTCAGGCTGAGAAATGGTAACTTGCTTCCAAACAACTGAGCTAACTTCACAGTCGATTAGGATTTAAGTCCAATGGTTCTATGCAACATACTGGTTCATAAGAGAAAGTGACTGTCTATTAGGAGTGAGATTACAGTTTCAAGACGCAATCCTATGCAAGTTTAGACAGAAAAAAAGGCCTACAGCTGGCTGGGGCATGCTGGGAGCTGTAGGCTTTTTTTCTGTCTAAACTTGCATAGGACTGCACCTTTAGAGACTTCGTTCTTGGATTTTATGGCTGTTTTTTAAAAATAGTTTTATATTTATCTATCCCTGTGTTGTTTGTTGTTTTGTATGGCATTTTATTATTTTAATCTGTTTGTAATCCTCCCAGAGAACATTTTATTAGGTAGATATTTAAAAAAAAAAAAATTTCAATAAAGTTCAGATCTCCTGGCTCACAATGCAAAGCCCTAAACTACTACGACTCTGGCATAGTTGTTACTCTAAGAAACAAATATGTAACACCCTTCACTCCCTTCTCAACAGTTCTGTGGTAGTGAAAGTAAATCATATTATGACTCGCCACCACACAGAAGTTCTGTTTCTGTTAGGTCTAGGCAGAAGTGCAGTTAGGCTTGCTCTTTGGGAGCAAAGTCCAGCGCCAAGCAGCCCTGGGAACTCCCAAATGACCACCCAGAGGGTGGCAGTATGCCCATATACACCAGTTGCTGGGGAACATGGGTGGGAGGGTGCTGTTGCTCTCATGTCCTGCTTATGGGATCCCCGTGGGCAGCTGGTTGGCCACTGTGTGAGCAGAATGCTGGACTAGATGGACCCTTGGTCTGATCCAGCAGGGCCCTTCTGATGTTCTTAAGTGCATCAGGGCATCAGAAATAAACCCCATTTTATTCCTGTAGTCATGACGGTGCTGTGATTTAAATGAGTTTAAAATGCAAAACTGTACCTCCACAGAGTGTGTGGTGGTTTGTTTGTTTGTTTGTTTGTTTTTTAAAGCAGGGCTGGCAAACAGTTGCTAATATTGTTTTTGTTGAAACAGATCAAGATTACAGAAGCAGTTGTGAAGCATTGGCATGCCGGGTGGGGCGGGGAAGAGAAATGTTAGTTGTGTGAGCTTCACAACCAAAGTAATACACATGGCCATCTAAAGGGGGGGTGGGGGCATAAGACCATCAAGTCCAAGGTCTAAAATCTCCTAGCTGCCTCCACTGGGTCTAGGAGTTCTGTCTCAGTGTATGTGGGGGGGAACAGAGCAAGAGAGCCATCAGGAGGGCAGATCTTAAATGTTTAATATTTCTATGGAATTCCTTGCCTCTGGAGCTCAGGCAGGCTCCGATACTGCATATTTTTCGGCGCCTGATGAAGACATCCTTGTTCCAGGAAGCCTTCCACGCTGACCAGCCACAGTTTTAATGTTACAGACATGCCTTGGATTGAGAGCATAATTCGTTCCAGAAACGTGCTTGTAATGCAAAACACTCTTATATCAAAACGAAATCCCCCCCCCCAAAAAAAATTGTACAGAGATTTTTAATTTAAGCTGTACTACAGTACTTGTATTGCAAGACGTCGCTTGTATATCAAGTAAAAAATTTTTAAATAAATATTTAAAAATTTGCTTGTCTTGCAAAACGCTCTCAAACCAAGTTACTTGCAATCCAAGGTATTACTGTACCTTGTTTTCTGCACATTGTTTTTATCTGTTTTTATCCTTTAATTGTTCGCCACTCCAAAATCTGCTTAGATATGGAGCAATGTATGAATACGATAAATAAATAAATAAATAAATCCTGGTGTTAAAAAGCTGAAAAAATTAGGAGCAAAAGGCAAAGAGCACAGGTAAGGAAGCCAACCTTTCCATAGCTGTGCCTTTAACACAGTGTTTCTCAACCTTGGGTCCCCAGATGTTTTTGGCCTACAACTCCCAGCATGCCCCAGCCAGCTATGCTGGCTGGGGCATGCTGGGAGTTGTAGGCCAAAAACATCTGGGGACCCAAGGTTGAGAAACACTGCTTTAACACCAGCTTGATCTACAGCAGGGTTGGACAACTTGTGGCCCTCCAGATGTTTCAGCCCACAACTCCCATCAGCCCTTGCCATCATAGCCAATGGTGAGGGATCATGGGAGTTGTAGGCCAAAAAATCTGGAGGGCCACCAGTTACCCACGCCAGTGACCTATAGACATTTATAGCAGGCAATAAACTATCTCCATGGTATGAACCCTTTCACCAGCTGATTTCTGCACACCCAGTCACTTTTACAGCTACCACTGTGAATGAATGAATGAATGAATGTTTATTACGGTCATTGACCAGAACCAGCAAAAACACATAACAGAAAAACAATCCATGCTACAAACATAACTGCTGTACACCAACATACATCTGAAGTGTATAGGGTTCATAATTTTACATCAAAATTATATCAGTCATAGGCTAAGAAGGTGCGGCAAGTTATAACATATGCACAAAAATTAGCCACTTTATTAGTAATCTGTGGAACCTTATCAGAGACAGAGAGTAGCAAGGAAATGTAAAAATTTTCAGTTCTGCCCGGGCAGTTATATAAAATAGGTAAAATAAGATCTTTACGAAGATCCCAGTAGAAGGGGCAGTATAAAAGTACATGACCCACAGTTTCAACTTCCCCATTCTTACAGGGACAGAGACGATCATGAAATGGTATTCTCTGATATCTCCCCTCCAAGAGCATAGAGGGCAAGACATCAAATCTTGCTAACGTAAATGCCTTCCTACTTCAGAACTGTGAGTCTGGCTCCCTGCCCCCCAGTCAGTTGGCAACCCCAGAGACACGAGTGGCCAAGGAAGGAGATCATACTAATTATAAGTGGAGCACTACTTTTGCCACCTCTGAAGATTTTGCCCACCATTCTATAGCCAAGGGGTGGGGAACATGTGCCCCTCCAGCTGCTGTTGGACTGCAACTCCCATCAGCCCCAGCCAGCATAGCTAATAGTGAGGGGTGAGGGGAGTCTCGGCCCAACGACATCTGGAGATCCACATGTTCCCCAACTTTGCTATAGCACATAAGACCATAAGAAGAGCCCTGCTGGATCAGACCAAGGGTCCATCTAGTCCAGCATTCTGTTCACACAGTGGCCAAACATTTGCCTGTCGGAAACCCGTAAGTAAGACATGAATGCAACAGCACCCCAGCAACTGCGTATTGCCTCCGATACCGGAGGAAGCATATAGTCATCAGGACTAGTGGCCATTGATAGCCTTCTCCTCCTCCTCTTTAAAAGGGGATTTGTTCAATCCCCTTTTAAAGCCAGCCAAATTGGTGGTGACCATCACTACATCTTGTGGAGGTGAATTCCATAGTTTAGCTATGCGCTGTGTGAAGAAGTACTTTGTTTTATCTGTCCTGAATCTCCCACCAGTCGGCTGCATGGGATGGTCCCACTGGGTTCTAGTATTATGAGAGAGGGAGAAAAATATCTCCCTGTCCACTTTCTCCACACCATACATAATTTTGTACACCTCTATTAAATGCCTCTCCTTACTCGCCTTCTTCTTTCTAATCGAAACAGATCCCAGATGTTGTAACCTTCCCAAATCCTCACAAGCCGTCTTAAGCAATGAGGCTGGAATAGAGACGAACCTTTCAGTGGTCTTCTGGCTTTCCGCAGCAAAAAAAGAAAGCGTTTTCTTACTCTCACCACCATATGCAGTCTGTTTTCTCGGCTGTGATTTCATTCATCGGACTCCGCTGCAATCTCCCCCTGCGGACTTTTGAGTCGGGCAGTCTGTTTCGCAGCCTCATTGTTCAGCGTCTGGATTGGAAACTGCAAAGGGAAATAAACGGGAGTGAATATCTTCTTAAGTAGCTGAGAAATTCTTTCCAGAAAGGGAAGGGATTGGATGAGCTTTCATTACCAGTCAGAGTTTCCTGACTTCCCCCCAGATCCTCCTCTTCTTGCATCACAGCCTCTCTTCTTTAACTAGGGGGCGGCGGCTGAGTTTCTGGAGCTTCCGCTTCTCACAGAAGGAGAACAGAAGGAGAAGCTTTCCATAAACAAAACCAAGTTTTCTACTCGATCTGGGAGAGATCTTTTCCCGTGGAGTTTGTGGGTTGATCTTCTGCATTGAGTGTTCCGACTAACACATCTGACCGGGCCAAATGTCTTAATGGGTTTGCAATAAAATGCAGACAATGGAATAGCAAAGCAATCGTGGCAAATCAGAATGCGTGTTTTGTCGGTTTCACAGCCCAGCCTGGGGGGAAAAAAACTGTTACATTTCCTTGTTGCTACAGTGCATGGGAGAGTGTGATGATGAGAAGAGAAAGGTGGGGGGGGGGGGATGGGATCAATGCAGAACTCCAAATATAGATACCCCCCTTCCCGTGTGTGTGTGTGTGTGTGTGTAATCTTTAAAACACACACACACCAAAACTGCCGTGGCCCTTTGGTGTGGCAAATACAGGTGGGAGGTGAGTTTACCTGCTCAGCTTGCAGCCCACTCCTACTAGGCTACTTCTGCCTCTCTTGAAGCTCTAAGGGCACAATCCTATGCATGTTTAGACAGGGGGGGGGGAAGTCCTACAATTTCCATGCTGGCTGAAGCATGCTGGGAGCTGCGGGACTTTTTTTTCTGTCTAAACAGGCTTGAATAGGGTTGCGCCCTAAGTATCCCATACTGGGTGAGGCGGCTCAGCTGGGTAATTTTAGAATTAATGGTTTTATGGGGCCCTCCTTTAGACGGCCATGTGCATTACTTCCGTTGTGAATCACACCGCTAACATTTCTCCTCTTCCCCCCACCCCAGCCACCATTTTAAACGTCTACATTCCTGATACGACAGAACAACTACAACAAAACTGTTTGCCAACCCTGATGATGATGATGATGACGACGATGATGATGATAAATGCTCTGAGCATGTGCAGCCAGTTTTGCATTTTAGATTCACTCAAATTACTTCATTTCATTTCTTACATTTCTACACTGCCCAATAGCCGAAGCTCTCTGGGCAGTTCACAAAGATTAAAAACCACTAAAATACATTATACATAGGATAAAAACCCATTTACATGCAAACATATAAACAGACAACACACACACACACACATATACAGTATTTTTCCATGTATAAGACTATACTTTTTCCTAAAATTGTTAGACTAAAAATTGAGGGCCGTCTTATACATGGAAGTAAGCCGAGGAGAGAACCGCGCGGTTGCGAAACTGCCCAGTGGGGGGCGTCTTATACATGGGGGCGTCTTATACACGGAAAAATACGGTATATATAAGAAAGATCCAGGTCCTGCTTTAAAAAGAACACCTCATCATAAGCTGCCAAATGCCTCAGCGGAGATGGTCTTAACCTGGCGCCCAGCACCGTCATGACTACCAGAACAGAATGGAGTTTGCTTATGCACCTGCCACTTTCTTGGTGGTCAGTTGGAGAACCCCTGGGCTGCAGGGCCCTGGACGCTGGCCCCAAGCGCCAGCCCTAGCTGCACCACTGCAAAGTGGACTACTACTACTGAGCTAGGTAAAGCAGTAGAAGGCAGCTTCATGTGCGTTGAATTGTACGTGGGTCCCTGGGCAGACAGACCTTGTGGGCAGGAAGGTCCATAGCAAGTAGCAGGTGCACATCTGACCCAACACCACTTTTGCTATACTTCCATGGTATATTTAATCATAGGCAAGCAGAGCGCACCCACCCACCCCATCACATGTACATCATTATGCTTTGGTTGTCTGGACAGGGTCTGTGTTCCATTTTATCTCTCCCTCGTAAAGCTCAGAATAAAAGCTGCAATGGATAAGGAGCCACACATGATTTGTGTGTTCTGTTGGGTGTACTAGGCATGGATGAATCTGTCAAATTTGGTTTTTCTCATTGTTACAATCTTAAGTTTGGCTCTTTTTGAACCTTGAGAATCTTTCCAGTCTTAAGTTTTTAAGCTGTAAGATACGACATGGCTTGTAGCCTGATTCCCTGCTGGGTGTGTGCATAATCCTTTAGACCAATATCTCCCATTTAAATTACTCAGTTGCATGTTATCTCCATTTTAACATCAGCATCCATCCATCTCTCTCTCTCTCTTAAAAATGGCTGCGATTTGTGCAAGTTATGCAAATTGTAGCCATTTTTAATGTATCTTATGCCATCTTCTACATTAAAAATGTAGTGCCGGAACCCGGAAGTCCGGCGAGTGCCTTGGCTGGTGCTTGCTTTCAGCACGGCTCAGCAGGCATGGTGGCAGTGCTCGCTGAGCGCCCAGCAAGTCAGGTGGTGGGTAGATCGCCCACCCCTAGAACAGATACAGAGTCCTTACTGCTAATTCACTTATGTTTCAGTTACAATTAAGTAGCAAGGCAGAAACTATTCACCCATTCACATTCATACTTTCTATATCTAGAAGAAAGGGAAAAAAACCCTATGCCTATGGAAAACAGTAAAGCATGGGGAGGGAAGAACCCTTAGTTTTAACATGGAGGAAAAGAAAGGAAAACCTGTAAGCCATACCTGTCTTGATTTGTTGCGTTAAATGTGGCTGATTCTTGTGGTGTAATGTTGCTGGCAAGGGTGAGCTTCAGGAGCGAGCTAGCTTCCATATTGGAAGCAAACATTCTTATACCTTTGATTCTCCTGCTTCTCTTATGGAGAGGGGAGGGGGTCCCCTCTAGTGAGTGAGTAATTCCTGACATATCCTAAACGAATCCTCCTATTTTTCTATTGTGTTTCTTAGACATTTCCTCCTATTTACCTCTTGCTTTTCCTTACCCTATTGGCTCATCATCACCCTGAATATTGACATCGCTTGTAGCCTGATTCCCTGCTGGGTGTGTGCATAATCCTTTTAGACCAATATCTCCCATTTAAATTACTCATTTGCATGTTATCTCCATTTTAACATCAGCATCCATCCATCCATCCATCTCTCTCTCTCTCTCTCTCTCTCTCTCTCTCTCTCTCTCGTGTGTATCTTTGCACTCCCAGTTCAGAGGTTACTCCAGCTGATACCTGACATGAATTTTTGTTATTCTTTCCACAAGAACAATGATGATTATACCATTCATAACGGGGTTGCAGTGCAGAGCAGCATGGGATGCTTGCAATTCAAAGGTTGCATATTGTCCAGTGTGTACCCCTGATGTATGGGATAAGCCCTTGTTTTTAATAGAGATATAACCATTGCTTGGAATTTTCTGTTGGAGGGGTTTATTTCTACCTAGACCTAGCAGATCTAATCAGAGGAGCATTTACAGTATTTTTTAAAATTATTTGCTGGGACTCGGGAGATCCGGGTTCTAGTCCCCACTCGGCCATGAAACTCTCTGGGTGACTTTGGGCCAGTCACGGACTCTCAGCCTAACCTACCTCACAGGGTTGTTGTGAGGATAAAATGGAGAGGAGGAGGATTATGTAAGCCGCCTTGGATTCCTTGCAGGAAAAAAGGCGGGGTATAAATATAATAAATAAATAAAATAAAATAAAATAAAATAAAATAAAATGATCAGATGTAATTTATAATCACAACATGGGGGAAATATAAGTAAGATGTTCAAATAAACTTATTTCCGTATTTTACTGTTAAGAGCTTGTGCCCTCGTAACCAAATACTTTGGCTGCTGAATTTATTTTGAAGAACTCTGATTAATCCATGCATGTGTCCCTGAAGAAGACTGTAGAGTCAAAACGTGTGCAGCAGCATTCATTTATGTACATCTGCATTAGATCACATGTTGGTTTGCTTACTGTAAGTCACCTTCTCTTAGTGCCCTTCCTTTGGGTTCTAATCTGATAACGGTCAAGACTGTTTGTCCAGATACTGCCTTCTGGGAGGGAGGAACAGGGGGTGTATCTAACTCCACTTATATATAAATTTTAAGTTTTGTGCCCCTTACATACTTACAGGGCCGGTGCTACCATTAGGCCAACTAGGCAGCTGCCTAGGGCGCAGGGCTAAAGAGGGCGCCAGAAACGCCTTGGGAAAAAAAATACAGCGCTCTCAAGTGGGAAGGGGGTGCACTAAATATCTGATCTTGCCTAGGGCACCAAACTGCCTTGCACCGGTCCTGCATACTCATCTTCTTTCTTCCGCATTTGAAGCTTCAAAAGGTGAGTGTTGTTATAAAATTAAATTCCTGTGCTGGTTACAACAGATATGTTATGAGTTACTAAAAGCCACCACCCTAAGCAAACTTACGCCCCATTGAATTCAAAAGGACTGACTTCCAAGTAGACAGGACTATTGTGCAAAATAAGTTTGACCATGAATGCAACTTATTTCTGATTTGTGTGCAATTTCTACAGGTATTCTTTAGAAGGCATTCTGCTTTTTAAAAGATTTTAATTATGTTTCCTTTTCTTTCTTTTTTTTTTTTAGAATGATTGATTATCTTTCTCCAGCAGTGTTCAAGCTAATGTATACAAGGAACTGAAGCAGCTTAAAATATTAAAACTGCCACTGAAAGCAATACACAATCTGGCCACATGTATTATCCCCCCCCTCCCCAATTTACAAGCCATGAACAAGAAAATGAGTCACTTTGACTCCTTTGTACTCAATATGTTTTTTACTGATCTGTAATACTATTGGGGCATGTTCCTGAAGGATTATTGAATATGCTCTGACTAGACAATCATGGGGAAACAAGACAGAATCTGGGTATGTGACCCCTGCAGAATGTTTCTGGGTGCTTCACCGGCAGGATGTTGATGGCCAAACTACATGTAACATTACTTCTGCTTTAAAAAATAATAATAAATGTATGCTTGAACTGGCTGCGATTTAATTTAAGAAAGAAGAAAAAGCAGCCAGAGGGATCCAAAAGAGAATATACTTCTGATCTGTATGGGTTCCCACCCCAGTGTCTCATGGAAAACCACCACCACCTGTCACCAGTGGGTATTTGCTTCTGACTTTGCAGTTTACTGGCAGCAGCACATTTGGGGGGGGGGGAGAATTGACTGTTGTTGTTTTTCTTCCAAGGAAATGTGGCCTATTTAAGCAAGCTTTTAAAAAAAAAAAAAAAAAAAAAAAGCAGGAATAATAAAATGTGTCCATTTGGGCAGCAGAAGTGTTTGTGCTCTAATTCTGTCAATGCTTTTCTTTATTAAGGAGAGGATTTTTTTTAAGCCTCATCCCCATCAGTCTCATCTGTAATCCTGTATCTGGCATGATGCTAGACCCTGGGAGCACTGGAGATCAGACACTGCCTTTGTGCTCCCTGTGCTGCTCAAATGAATGATTGCCGTGCTTTGATCTCAATGGTTACTGGCCATCATGGCTTTAAGAAATATGCAGGTGGAGAGGCAGACACCACTTGCTGGGAAGTCATAGTGGGAGAAGGCTCTTGCTTTCAGATCCTGTTGGTGGGCTTCTGAAAAGCACTTGGCTGGCCACTGTGGGAAGTAGACATTTGGACTGATTGAACCTCTGGTCTGATCTAGTAGGCCCCTTCTTAGTTGGGGGGGGGGGTTTCCAGTGAAAATATACTCCCCTGACTTCCAGTGTCTGGTTCACTCAGCTTTTCTTCCCTGGCCCCTTGGACTTCCCCCCACTTTACATGCTTTGAATTCCACTTCCTCTGCGCTTTGCCTCATGTGGTGGGCTAGTGGAATCTATAGCTCAGTCAGAGAAGATATGTTTTGTATGTCACAGATCGCAGGTTTAATCTCTGGCATCCACAGTCAAAAGATTTCACATCAAAAGGCTGGGAAAGATTTTCTTCACCCCATGATTCTGGAGAGATGCCACAAGCCACAGTAGACAGTACCCAGCTATATGGACCAGTGATCTGATTCACTTTAAAGAAAGCTTTGTTTGTTCCTATGAAAATGCCATGGCTTCTCTCAGTCTGGTCCTTCCTCCTTCCCTGCATTTGCTGTTCTTTCTCTGCCATATTCTATCAAATACTCTCTCTTGTAGTAGTACTTATGATGGATCCATTCCCAGTTGCTAGCCAGTGTTGCATACTACCCTGGCCCGAAGAAGCCTTGGTTGTTTCTTGTTGGCTTTCAGCTGTATCTGTCTCACCTGTTATGTACCACTGGATATAAGTACTGGAGCCCAAGGTAAGCGGGTGGATCCGCCACTCTGCTTTTTGGTGCAAACATTTATGGGTGAATATCTTCTCACTTCTCACTTGTCTCTTATATCTTATATTTATATCCCACCTTTTTCCTGCAAGTAATCCAAGGCGGTTTACATAATCCTCCTCCTTTTCATTATTTCCTCACAACAAGCCTGTGAGGTAGGTTAGGTTGAGAGTCAGTGAAAGGCCCAAAGTTATCCAGTCTTCATGACCATGTTGGGACTAGAACTCATATCTCCTGAGTCCTAGTCCAACACTCTAACCACTACGCCACACCGGCTCTCCACTGGCTCATAGAATGGATCAATTTCCTGTTGCTAGCCAGTATTCCAGCCTACCCTGAAGAAGCCTTGGTTTTTTCCCCCTTTTGGCTTTCATCTGTGCCCCTGTCACTTGTAAGGTAACACTGGATACAAGTACTGGAGCCCAAGGTAAGAGGACGGATTCCCCACTCTGCTTCAAGGTGCAACCATTTAGGTGTTAAGATCTTCTTATCACTTGGTTCTGAAGCTGGGCTGAATTTTCAAAGAAAATGTTCTGATTTTCCTCATCCTCTTTGTCTTCTTCTTCTAGATATCCCTGAACCATTGGGTAGTCTGGAGAATATTTGGTGAAAATTGTTTCCCCAAATTCACTGCCTGTGATTTTTGGGCAGAACCCAAATTTGAATATCACCAAATGAAACCATGGTCGTGGTTCCTTCTCCTCCAGTTGCCTTCAGGCCCACCCACCACTGCAATCTGGCCCTCGGGCTGAAAGAGGTTCTGCTCCACTCTTCTAAAGGGCAGAACACCTTCCCCTTCTACTGTGTGTCTTTAAAGCCTGGTACCACTGTTCCTCTGCAAAGCGGGACCACGAGGGCACAATATCCTGTCAAGGTACTGCAGGTAGGAGGAGGGCACATAATCTTTCCTCACTCCTTGTTATTTATCTTCAATTCCCATCCCCACCATATCATTCCCATCACCAACAAGAGTCTAGAATGTGAGCTGGAAGAAAAGCAGTTCAAGGGTGGGTCCCAGAGGGGGAAAGCAGTGGATGCTGAAAAGGACGGGAATTTCTCCCTGCCCTGTTTCCAAAGAAGTGGCAGCTGGGCCTTGAAGACTTGCTGTGAAGGTCCATGTAGTTCTGTCCTATGTCAAGAAAGGGTGGCCACAACTTGTGCACAATGGTTTGCATGAGTTATTGACTTCCCTCCTTTCTGCTTGCAGGAGTATTTTGTGGGGAAAGAATCCAGAATCGAGAAGAAGCAATTCCATTATGTCTGAGCTGAGTACATCATCATCCCTTGCTTCAACATACACCATAGACTACTTTTTGGAATCCCCAAACGACACTGCTCTTGAACTTTCAAATGAGTTTCCCATCCCAGATTTCCTGCTTTTGCTTGGTTTTTTCCTTCTTCTAATCATTTTCCTATCTGGACTTGTAGGAAATGGAATTGTCATCTGGTTTCTCAGCTTCATCGTTCAGAAAAATGCCATCACCACCTACGTCTTGAACCTGGCTGCAGCCGATTTTTGCATCCTTATTTGTTTACCAATTAGCACTTTATTCTTTCATTTGGAAGATGTAATTGATTTCTCTCCCATATGGTCTAGTGTGCTTGCTACCTTTTTTCTTTTCACATATAGCACTAGTCTGCATCTTTTGACAGCCATCAGCACGGAGAGGTGCCTCTGTGTCCTTTTCCCAATCTGGTATCGGTGCCACCGGCCAAAACATCTGTCTGTTATTGTATGTGCCTTGATATGGGCAATATCTGTCCTGCTCCATGTAATTCAAATATTTTTCCTTTCAACCAGATCAATGAAACAGGGCATAATTCTTCAGAATGAGATAATTCTCAAGATAGTCAATATTTTCAATTTCATGTTTTGTACGCCTGTTGTGCTCATCTGCACTGTGATCCTTTTTAACAGGGTCTGCCGTAGTTTACATCAACCTCAAGGAGGAAAGTTTTACACAGTTGTCTTGCTTACACTCCTTTTCTTCCTCATTTTTGGTGTTCCGTTTAGTGCCATGTTGACCATTCAATATTTTCATTTCAATGAAATTTCTGACCTGGTACATATTATTAGTTTCGTATGTGCCCCTATCAACAGCAGTATCAATCCACTGCTTTACTTCTTAATTGGAAGAAAAAAGATGCGTCGATCCAGAGAATCTTTGAAGGTGGTGCTGGAAAGGGTTTTTAGTGACAAAGATGATCACAGAGAGGGTGGGAATCCACTGGACATTGAAATTCACTGATGGGCAACTTCTTAAAACTCACCTTCTAAACTGGTTTTCAGAGAATGGAACCAGGCATGCGCATGACCATGTAATTCTATTGTGGAAAAGCTTCAGCAGACCCAGAGTTTCTCCACATATTGCCTTCTGAACTTCCTCCCTCTAACCTTGATTTTTTTTTCCTCTAAAAAAATACCTGGTTCTGCTAACAAGCAAAGAAACCACCTGGAAGTTTCAGCACTTCAGTAGTTCACAGCCATCTGCACGTCCTTGGTGGGAAGGTGTAACCTCTTCACCTCACTGCATGAGGCCTCTGCACATGGGCGAGGCATATTGTGCTGCTGACACTTTCAAGTCCCATGAGAAGATGTCTGCAAGTATGGCAGGGTGGGGAACTTCAGGAGTTCTGGGGGCAATTTTTGCCTCCTTGACCCTCTTAAGGGCAACACCTTCCCTACTCGCAGGTGGTGCCAAAAATATAGAATAAATAAATACATTCATTAAAAAAAGTTAAAATAGCATCTGGAGCAGCTATGGTTTCCCAAAAACATCAACATTAGCTTTTTGTCTCTATGAGAAAAGGGTTGAAAATGCTTCGAAATTACACGGCTTGGGATTTCAATACTTATTGGAGCGCCTCTCCAGACCTAAATCTACCTGGACAGTACAGTCAACATCTGAGGCCTTCTTCCGAGAGCCACCTCCAAGAGAGGCTTGGGTGGTAGCAACAAGGAAGAGGGCCTTCTCAGTAGCGACCTCCAGAATGTGGAACTAGGTCCCCACTGAGGCCCTCCTGGTGCCAACTCTGTTATCTTTCTGGTGCCAAGGAAAGACTGCTCTCTATGCTGAGGCATTTAATGGCATTTCAATGGCTCTTAATGGGAAATGGAGGGGGCGCCCTTATGTCTGCAGTGGTCTAGCTTATTGAACTTATTGAATGTGTTTACTTGCTCAAATGGTTTTTAATTTGTTTTTAAATTTTGTATTTAATTTTATGCTGTTTTCATTGTACTTGTTCTGCATTTTATAGTTTTTTATACATTGTTATTAACTGCCCAAAGAGCTTCAGTTAGTAGGTAGTATATAAATTAAATGAAATTAAAAAATAAATGATAAAATGCCGCTGTAGATGCCATTTTTTTCCTGTTATTTTTTACATTTTTGGGGGGCAGGGGACTGCTACGAGGGGTAGCACAGGGTATTTGCAGTCCACCTGCTGCATGTTGTCCACTCCTGATGCATGGAATAATCCTTTATTTTTTAATAGATATATAGCTATTGTTTGGATTTTTTTTACTTTTTAAAAACGGCAGTATTCCCAAATCAGTGGGAGCAGGGCTAGTTAGTTTACAGCAGTGTTCTTCAACCTTGGGTCCCCAGATGTTTTTGGCCTACAACTCCCACTATGCTGGCTGGGGCATGCTGGGAGTTGTAGGCCAAAAACATCAGGGGACCCAAGGTTGGAGAACACTGGTTTACCGTCTGCTCCAAAGTAAGATTGATCTTGGATCAAGGATATTGAAGACAAAGTTGAGAGAAAAATTCATTTTGGAAGTTACTCATTTTGAATCTTCTGTTGAGGCCAATTTATACTCACTTTAACTGAGGATTAACATTTCACGTGTAAGATATGGGGTCTATCATACAGTTTTTCATATGATGGATTGATTCAAGTGTTGAAGAAAGAGATAAACAATATAACTTTTTATCTGATGAAGATTATGAAACAAGATTTGTAACTGGTACACTTGTCTGTTTGGATTATTTTTGCATATTGTTTGTATTATTTTTGTATATTCTGTGTGTTAATGATTGACTATTGTATTTTTTGATTGTTTAACTTACTGTTTGGATTATTGTTTATCAATGTTTGGCATTTGTATTTTTTGATTATTGTACATTGTGGTGTGAATTTTGTTGTTCAACATACAAGCATTTGCATAACGTGGATATAATTATTTTTATTCAGCACTTATATAATTAATTCCTCAGTTCATGACCGATCATTCACTTATTAGGGTTCCTGTGCCTTGTGCCTTATCTACTTAGAATTTTTTACTGGACATGTCTCTACCTAGACCAAGCTGATCTAAACAGATAAGCATTTATAGTATTTCCCCCCCAAAAAAATTTGCTTAGTTCCATTTAAGTGATCAATGTGTGTGTGTGTGTGTGTGTGTTTGTGTATAAATCAGATGATGGGGGCAATATAAATAAGCTGTTAAAATAAACATATTTCCTAATTTTACTGTTAAGAGCTTGTGCCCTAATAACCAGATACTTTGGCTTCTGAATTTATTATGAAGAACTTTGCTTAATCCTTACATGTGTCACTGAAGAAGACTGTAGATTCCAAACATGTGTAGCATTCATTTATGTACATCTGCATTAGACTACATATTGGTTTGCTTACAATAAGTAGCCTTCTCTTAGGGTGCAATTCTATGGCCCTCCAATGTTCTCTGGGGGGCTATAGGAGAAGTCAGACTCTGTACTAGTAAAGGCCGGAAGACCATTGTGATTTCGAGGAGACAGTGGTGTATGACCATTGTCGTACTTTTGTCTGGATCTCTATTGTTTGAATATACCTCCTCCTTGTGTCTCCAGCAGGCCTGAGACCTGCTGTTCCTTGCTATTTCATAGATCATAGAGTTGGAAGGAGCCTACAAGGCTATCGAGTCCAACCCCCTGCTCAATGCGGGAAACTTGTCACTATTTAGTGTTTAGTATCAGTGAGGTCATAATGTTTAGAGCAGGGCTCTCCAACCTTGGGTCCCCAGATGTTACTGGACTACAGCTCCGAGAATCCCTTGCCATTAGCCATGCTGGCTGGGTATGCTGGGAGCTATAGGCCAACAACATCTGGGGACCCAAGGTTGGAGAGCCCTGGTTTAGAGTTTGCTGTTAGAAGATCACCAATTAAAGTCTGTTTTTAGACAGTTTTAAGCTTGGCAAGGATGCTAGCTGACAATTACAATATAAGCAGATTCAGTTATCTGTGGGCCAGACTTCAATAGCATATAATTGGAAGGAACGTGGTTATCAGCTGGTCAGATTTCAATGGCTTAGGTAAGCAGAGGTTAATCATCTGGGGGGATGTGTGTGTCTAGATGATCTGGGAACTGAGTGGCTCCAGGTGGCCTCATGGTCAACTTAAAATGATTGTTTACCACTGGATGGCTTGGGAACCTGGTATGGGAGTGTCTATAATGTATATACTCTCACTTATTGAGACTCTTTCCCAGTTAGTTAGGAATAAAACACATTAATCTTGTCTAGCTTAATGAGAACTGGTTAGACTATGGTAAACACAGAAAAGCTATAGAAGAGTGGGGAATCCTTAGGAGGGCAGAACCTCAACACAGACCTAGCTGCAGGAGAGGAGAGGTAAAACATCTAGGCAGCCAAAATCAGCAGTCTAGATGTTTTTGAGGGTGAGGGGAGTGTGGCGGCAATCCTATCTGCCATGCTCCTCCTGCATTCAAATGGATGCCCACAATCCTCCAGGTTCGGAGGGTTACGGGTAGCTGCATAAGATGGGGCTGCCCTTGTATTCAATATTCATAGGTTGTGATGATAGAGTTTAAAAGCTGTTCTAACACGATGTTGGGTCAATATATATTTCCTCTTATGCTGGTCTTGGAACGTAATAAAGATTTGATTTGATTTGATTATATATTTCCTTGATGATATATTCTGTTATGCATGTTTATATATTCTACTGGGTTCTACCCTTAAAGGTAGCCTAAATAATAATAATAATAATAATAATTATTATTATTATTATTATTATTATTACTACTACTACTACTACGAATAATAATAATAGACATTGCTGCATGCTATGTGTTAAAGGTAATATTTAGTTTGACCCAGCAGAGCCTCCATTCCATTCCAGTACGGTTCCACCACCGTAGGTGGCTCTGCAAAATTGCCTTGTCATTCTATTTGTGGCCATTTCTACCTTAGTATTTCCAAAATGTGATATACATTAATCTATATATTTATCTGGGTGTAGAGCTTTGAAATAGATATCACCTTACCAGATAGTTTGATGCTGGTAGCTAGCACAGCCTAGAGACCCGTGAAAGCAGTGGGGCCACAGTGCAATATGTGACATCGCTATTGATTAAACCGGCAAAGTTCTGAGAAATTTTATGAGTGTGCTGTGTAGCAAGGGTAAGAAGAGGAGGACTCCAGAATCTTGCCCCATCCCTCCAGCACAGCTACCTTCACTCCAGCCGATTGACTCCCACTTCTTGGAGATATCTCCCCGGTCCTCTCCCTGCCTCTTCTTCACAACAGTAATTATTGTTCTCAATGTCTCTGTCCCCACCACCTCTGTGGTCTTTCTCTCTTCATTCCAGCATTGTTCAGCCATAGGTGGCGCTGGAAAATTGCCTTGGCACTGTATTTGAGAGCGTTTCTACGTGATTATTTCAAAAACGTGATAGATCCATACATATGGGTGTCGAGCTTTGAAAAAAAAAGATACCACCTTACCAGCTATTTTGATGTACCGGTAGGTAGCTTTCATAGAGTAGAGACCCGTGAAAGCAGCAGGGCCAGAATGCCATATTTGACATCCCTATTGATTAAACTAGCAATGTTCTATGCAATTTTACAAGTTTGCTGGGTGGCAAGAGTAAGGAGAGGACCCTAGAATCTTGCCCCACCCCTCCAGCTCAGCCTTCTTCACTCCAGTTGTCCTACTCTCACTTCGTGGAGGTATTTCCCTGGTTCTTTCCCTGCCTCTCAATGTCTCTGTCCCCACCATCTGTGGTCTCTTTCTCTTCATTGCTGAATGCAGCACCTTGCTTTCCCATCTCAAAAGAAAAAACCCCCCACAAAAGTACCAAAATGCATTTCTAAAATAAAAAATGTGGATTAACGCAAAAACAAAATGGGTGGATAAATGTAAAGGTGATACAGACCAGAAATAGTCTCATGCATCGAATCCTATCCCAAATATGATAACTTTGATTTGGCATCCAAGAAGATCATTTTTTAAAAAGAGATATGCATTAATGTCATTAATTAACGTGTTTCCAACCTCCTCCAAACCTCAAGACAACTTGTAGAAGCTGCTTCAGGATTTGCTCCACTCAAAGCAAATAATCACTTCTTGCAACTTGCGTGCCATCTCTCTTCCTCTATGTCCTTCCTTTGGGTTCCAATCTGATAACAAACAATAGTGTTTGCCCAGATACAGCCTTGCGGGAGGGAGGAGCAGGGGGTGTAACTAACTCCACTTACATGTAAATCTGCAGTTTTGTGTCCTTTCTGTATGCATCTTCTTTCTCCCAACATTCCTCCCCCCCCCCAAGCTTCAATAGGTGAGTGGTGCTACAAAATTAAATTCCTTCCTGTGCTACTTACAACAAATAAATCATAAGCTTCTAAAAGCTGCAGCCCTAAGCACACTTACTTGGGAGTAAGCCCCATTGAACTCTACCTCCGAGTAGACAGGGCTATTGTGCAAAGAAATTCTGACCAGAGAGTGCAACTTATTTCTTATTTCTGCTCTGTGTGGAACTTCTACAAGTATTCTTTAGAAAGCATTCTGCTTTTAAAAGATTTCAGTTATGTATTTTTAGGATGATTATCTTTGTACAACAGTGTTCAAGGCAATGTATAGAAGAAACTGAAACAGCTTAAAATATTAGAACTGACATTGAAGGCAATACACAATCTGGCCACAGGTATTCTAGCCACTCCACACCCCCCCCCCCAAATGTACAAGTCATGAGCAAGCCAATGTGTCATTTTGACTCCTTTGTACTCAGTATCTTTTTTGCTCATCTGTAATACTTTCCCGAAGGATTTCTTAAATATGGTTTGAGTAGATATATATGGGGAAGCAAGAAAGAATCTTTGGATGATCACTGGGAATCTTTGGATGATCACAGAAAAGCAGTCACTGGGTTTGCACAACACGACAGTCAACAGACGATAAGAGTCAACGGTTGGTTGTCATGTTGTGTGAACCCAGTGTATGTTACCCCACCATGAGTAATTTGTTTCAAACTACCCACAATAAGAATCCATGATCTCTTGTAGGGTTTGTTTCACCCATGGCGGGTGGTCTTGTTTTCTGAACCCAGACAACATGACCCACAGTGAGTGACCCCAACAGCCAGCGAGCTGCTCCTCCCACACTTTTTTCAATGGGAAAACCTGTTTGACAGGTGCCAAATGTCAGCTGTTGAACTTCGGAGAATGTTTCATCAGGAGAATGTTGAGGGCCAAGCTACATGTAACAGTACTTCTGCTTGATATATATATATATATATATATATTTGAACTGTCCCACTCCAAATCCACCCAATTTCCTCTCAAAACCCCTTTTTTAAAGGGCCCCAGAAGTTCAACAGCTGACGTTTGGCACCTGTCAAACAGGTTTTCCCATTGAAAAAAGTGTGGGAGGAGCAGCTCGCTGGCTGTTGGGGTCACTCACTGTGGGTCATGTTGTCTGGGTTCAGAAAACAAGACCACCCGCCATGGGTGAAACAAACCCTACAAGAGATCATGGATTCTTATTGTGGGTAGTTTGAAACAAATTACTCATGGTGGGGTAACATACACTGGGTTCACACAACATGACAACCAACCGTTGACTCTTATCGTCTGTTGACTGTCGTGTTGTGCAAACCCAGTGACTGCTTTCCTGCTGCTCAACTGAATGATTGCAGTGCTCTGATACCAATGGTTACTCGTCCTAATGGCTATAAGAAATATGCAGGTTGAGAGACAGACACCACTTGTTGGGAAGCAACAGCAGGAGAGGGTTCTAGCTTTGAGATCCTGTTGGTGGGCTTCCAAGAGATACTTGGTTGGCCACTGAGGGAAGAAGTCTTTTGGAGCAATTGAACCTCTAGTCTGATCCAGCGGGGCCCATCTTAGTGCATCCCCCCCCCCAATGAATACTCTCCTGACTTCCAATGTCTGGGTTGCTCAAATTCTCTTCCCTGCCCCCTTGGATTCTTTTACATTTTACATGCCATAAATCCCTCCTCCCTTGTGCTTTGCCTGTATGAGGTGGCCTGCTGGAATCCGTAGGCATCTGTAGTCAAAAGATTTCAAATAACAAGGCTGGGAAAGACTTTCTTCTTCACCCTCTGATTCTGGTGAACTACCACAAGCCACAGCCGGCAGTACCCAGTGATATGGACCAGTGGTCTGATTCAGTTTAAAGAAAGCTCTGTCTGTCTGTTCCTATTCACATGCCAGGGCCTCCATTTGTGTGGTCCTTCTTTCTTCCCTGAATTTGCTGTCCTTTCCTCTGCCATATTCTACCACATTCTCTCTCTTGTAGTGCTTATGATGGATCAATTCCAAGTTGCTAACCAGCATTCCAGAGTAATCTGCTGAAGCCTTGGTTGTTTCCTGTTGGCTTTCAGCTGTGCCTCTGTCACTTGTAATGTACCACTGGATAAAAGTACAGTCATGCCTTGGATTGAGAGCATAATTGCTTCCAGAAAGGTGCTTGTAATCCAAAACACTCTTATATCAAAACAAAATCCCCCCAAAAAATTTGTACAGAGATTTTTAATTTAAGCCGTACTGTAGTACTTGTACTGCAAGACGATGCTTGTATATCAAGTCAAAAAAAATAAATAAATATTAAA
The DNA here is from genome assembly GCA_021292165.1 of Shinisaurus crocodilurus. Lineage (NCBI taxonomy): Eukaryota > Metazoa > Chordata > Lepidosauria > Squamata > Shinisauridae > Shinisaurus > Shinisaurus crocodilurus. Next base: position 215,360,306 of record CM037880.1, on the reverse strand, counting down.
AATTTTGCTTGTCTTGCAAAACGCTCTCAAACCAAGTTACTTGTAATCCAAGATATTACTGTACTGGAGCCCAGGGTAAGATGGTGGATTCCCCACTCTGCCCCTAGGTGCAAACATGTTAAGTTCTTATCACTAGCTCTAGAGCTGGGCAGAATTTTCTGAGAAAATTTCCTGATATTCTTTTTTCTTCTTCTTTTACCTTTAGGAATCCCCATAGGATTGTGTCATAAAAATCCCCCAGATATCTAGCTAATCTAACCTGGGACAGGGGGCTAATTCCAGATGTCAACACACACCATGATCACCCTTCCCCTCGAAGTGTAGCACGCAACCAATGGCATGTGGGCAATTTGCAAATCAGATTGCAGACTAACAACAAACAAAAGAGCCCACATCCTGTCATGTGTAGAGCATGTGGGCATCTCCATCTCTTGCTAGTGTCTGATTGACACCACACTGAATAACAAGAACCATGAAGATGAAAATGAAAATGGTCTCCCATTTACATTACCCATATCCCTCACCCTCCCATGCCCAATACTTCTCTGTGGATCTTTCATTCACATTTGGTACATGGTGGGCTAGAATTCTTAAGTGCAGGGGCACAAAATGCGGGCCCAATCCAGTCCACCGAAGGTCCCAATCCAGCCAGTCAGGTATTTCCTGATGGCCATGCCCCCTTTCCTTGACCTCATCCCCTTTTGCCCCAAACATGGATCATTTGGTGATTTCCTGCTTTTGCATGGTCCCGTCCCCCCCGACCAGTCTATAAAGTTGAAATGCCTCTCCTAAGGCTTAGTTACAGGCAGCAAGAGCTTTAAGTTAAAACATGCAGGTATTTGGGGGATTTAACCCCACCCCGTTTTCATTTCTTTCTGCACTGGCAGGGAACCACAGGGAACCGAAGACGGTCTTCCATCTTTGGTTTCCTCGTGGTGGTGGGGCGTTCCTGGTTGGCAGGGAGGAGAGGAGCGAGGCTCTTCAGGATCCTGAAGAAGCCAGGGCAAGGCAGTTTGGTGCCCTAGGCAAGGTCAGATATTTAGCGCGCCCCCTTCCCACTTGAGCCCTCCCTCCCTCCAGCTCTATGCTCCTGGTGCCCCCTTTAGCCCGGCGCCCTAGGCAGCCGCCTAGTTGGCCTAATGGTAGCACCGGCCCTGCCTCAACCTCTCCTCGCGAGGAGAGGAAAAACATCTAGATGGCCAAAATGGTCTATCTGGATGTCTTAGAGCACAAAGGGAGCACAGCGGATGTCCTATCCGCTGGGCTCCTCGCGCCCTACATAGGATGCCCGCAATCCTCCAGTTTCAGAAGGTTGTGGGCACCCTCATAGCAACTGCGCTGCCCATTGACCATTTAAGAGTATTTTTTTAAAACTACATATATATATATATATATATATATATGGGTGTTGAACTTTGAAAGAGATATCACCTTACTGGCTGATTTTATGAAGGTAGCTGGCATGCCATACAGGCCTGTGAAAGCAGTCGGGCAGCAGTGCAATCCATCACATTTCTATTTATTAAACTAGTAAATGTCCATGGAATTTTACAAGTGTGATGGGTGGCAAGGGTAAGAAGAGAACTCTAGAGCAGTGTTCTCCAACCTTGGGTCCCCACATGTTTTTGGCCTACAACTCCATAGCGTAGCTGGCTGGGGCATGCTGGGAGTTGTAGGCCAAAAACATCTGGGGACCCAAGGTTGGAGAACACTGCTCTAGAACCTTGCCCCATCCCTGTGCACTCCATCCTCCCAGCACACCTATCTTCACTCAAGTCATCCTAATCCCACTTCTTGGAAATGTTTCCCGGGTTCTCTCCCTGCTTCTTCTTCACAACAGTAACCATTTTTTTTGTTCTCAATCTCTCTGTCCTCACCACCTCTGGCCATTCTCTCTTCATTGCTGAATGCAGCACCTTATGTTCCATATGAATATTTTTTTAAAAAAACAAACAAACCTAGCACAATGATTTTTTAAAAAGAAAAAAATGTGGATTCATGCACAAAAGAAAAGAAAAGAAGAAGGATATATGTGAAAGTGATACAGACCGATAATAATCTCATGCATCAGATCTTATCCCAAATGTGCTAAGCTTGATTTGGCATCAAAGAAGATGATTTTTTTGTTTGTTTAAAAGATAGCTTCATTAACTTAATTCATCTATTTACTTGTTTCCCCGCCTCCTCCAAACCTCAGGTCAACTTGTACAATTTGCTTCGGAATTTGCTCCATTTGATGCTTTAAGATCATCAATTCTGGCAACTTGCGTGCGTGCCATTTCTCTTCCTCTATGTCCTTCCTTTGGGTTCTAATCTGCTAACGGTCAATACTGTTTGCCCAGATACAGCCTTGGGGGAAGGAGGAGCAGGAGGTGTAACTGCTCCACTGACATATAAATCTGACATTTTATGCCCCTTATGTACGCATCTTCTTCTTTTCCCCATCACTACTCCCCTTGAAGCATCAAAAGGTGAGTGTTTCTATTATTTTTTTATTACAATTTTTGAAAAAAATAAACATATAGAAAGCAAAACAAATCATATTAGTGATACATAATCCCTCCCCAATCCCTCCCCCAACTTGCTCAATTTCAAAATTTTCATCTTCCATCTTTCATTTTCAATTTCTATTCCAGTGTAGAATGTTGATTCATCCTATTTCTTTCCTTTATAATCGTCTTTTCATGTGTCCCACAGATTTTTCTATAAGCTTCTACCAAGGTTATTTTATTTGATTCTTTTTCATATAGTCTATATATTTTCACCAGTCTTTCCTAAAATTATCTCTTTTCTTTATTCCTTTCCTCTGCCATATTCTACCGTATACTGTCTCTTGTATTTCATTTATTATTTAATTATTTATTTATTATACTTATACCCCACCTTTTTTCCTTCAAGGAACCCAAGGCGGCTTACATAATCCTCCTGCTCCTCTCCACTTTATCCTCATAACAACCCTGTGAGGTAGGTTAGGCTGAGAGTCAGTGACTGGCCCAAAGTCACCCAGTGAGTTTCATGGCTGAGTGGGGTAGAGCTTATAATGGATCCATTCCCAGTTGCTAACCAGTACTGGAGACTACCCTGAAGAAGCCTTGGCTGTTTCCTGCTGGCTTTCAGTGTGCCTCTGTCACCTGCAACGTACCACTGGATACAGGTATTGGATCCCAAGGTTAGAAGGTGGATTCCATACTCTGCCTCTAGGTGCAAACATTCAGGTGTTCAGACCTTATCACTTGGCTCTAGATATGGGATGAATTTTCTCCGAAAATAATTTTCTTATCTTCCTCCTCATCTTCATCCTTGTCCTGCTCGTCCTCCTCCTCCTCCTCCTCTTCCTCCTCCTCCTTCTGGCTCTCCCTGAACTATTGGTGAATCTAGAGAAAATTTGGTGAAATATATCTCACTGAATGAACCCATAGCATTGGTCTCTTCTCTTCCCATACCTCTCCTCTTTGCCAATTGCTTCTTTCATCCACTGGTAGGAGATAGCTCGGGAACCAAAATTTCTGCTCCCCAATTCAAATTGTTGGAGACCTCTTTTCTATGAGAATATTGACCAAGCAAAATATCAAAGTAACAGAGTAATCCTATGGCCACTAGGCAGCATCCAGATGGCCATAGGATTTCTAAGATTCCCAACTAGAAGGTTGGAAAATTCCTTTGGCTGTCCTGACCCAGCCTTAACACACCAGACACTTCATTTAAATCAGAGTCTTTAATATTACATGTAAGCTGAGCCAAAAGAAGTAATCAGTTCCCCTTCATGACCTCCATGAAGGGTGAACTTAAAGTCTTTAGGTCAAGCGCCAGTCCAAGTTACAATCCATAGTCAAGTCAATCCGAGATTCTGAGGGTATGAGATCAAGGTTCTAGGTTCGAGAGACACAGTCCAAAGTTGTTGTAGCCAGTAGAGGGGTTCAAGGTGCACAGAAAGAGTTCCAGGAGTCAGAGTCATTGCTTCCTACAATGGAAACCTGTCAGAAGCGCCAATATATGTCCTGACATGAGCCTCAATATCAGTCTGACCCTGGGTCTTGGCACGGGTACCTTGCGTGAAGACGCTGGCTGGGGCATGCTGGGAGCTGTAGGCTTTTTTTCTGACTAAACTTGCATAGGATTGCACCTTTACGTGTAAATATCTTATGACTTGACTCTAGAGTTGTGGCTGAATTTTCCAGAAAATAGTTTCTTCTTCTTCTTCTTCTTCTTCTTCTTCTTCTTTCTTCTTCTCTTCTTCTTCTTCTTCTTCTTCTTCTTCTTCTTCTTCTTCTTCTTCTTCTTCTTCTCTTCTTCTTCCTCCTCCTCCTCCTCCTCCTCCTCCTCCTCCCAGCTATCCCTGAACTATTGGGGAATCTAGAGAATATTTGGTGAAAATGGTCCCCCCAAGTTAACTGCCTGTGAATTTTGTGCAGTACCCAAATTATTATTTGAATATCAGTGAATGAAACAATGGGCTTAGTTCCACAGGCCTGTGGCTCCCGCTGGCTCAGCTTGTCTGAGCGTGGAAAGCGAAGCAGGGTCAAGCCTGGTTATTACTTGGATGGGAGACCCCTCCTCTAGTTTCCTGCATTGAGCAGGGGGTTGGACTCGATGGCCTTGCAGGCTCCTGCCAACTCTTTTGATTCTATGATCCTTCTCCTTTTGCCTTCAGCCCCACCCACCACTGGTATCTGGCCCTCGGGCAGAACACCTTCCACCACCATGGTGCATATTTAAAGTTTGGCTACCACTTTTCCTCTGCAAAGCATGGCCACAAGGGTGCAACATCCTGTCAAGATACTACATGTGGGAGGAGGGCACAGAATATTTCCTCATTCTTGTTATTTATCTTTAATTCCCCCCCCCACCATTTTAATTCCCATCACAAACAAGAGTCTAGATTTTTATAGGGGTGGGCGATCCGCCCAGCACTCAACTCGCGGCGCATGAGTGGAGCACTGCCGCTACATGAGCAGAGATAAGCGTGAGTGCCAGCTGAGACGCTCGCTGGACTTCTGGGTCCCCAGTAAGGTTGTGCACTTACCCTGGTGCTTGGCTCGCGGGGCGCTTGCCAAGCACCCCCGCTGCACGATATGTTCCGAGCGGCTCGGTGTGTGCCAGCTGAGGGGCCTGGCAGACTTCCAGGTTCCAGGCAGTATACTTCCAGGTCCCCGGTGCTACGTTATTTACGTGAAAAACAGGGAAAACTTCCTTAAAACGGCTGCATTTTGTGTAAGCGATGCTTTGTTTTTCATGTTAAAAACAGCATAAAATATGTTAGCATAAAATACGCGGCTGTTTTAAGGAAGTTTTCCCTGTTTTTCATGTAAATAACGTAGCACCGGGGACCCGGAAGTATAGCGCTGGGGACCCGGAACTTCCTTACCCCAGCTCATCTCACGAGGATGTGAGCCGAGCCAGGGAAAGGTAAGGCGTGCGGAGCTTGGGGGGGGGGTGTCAAGCAGGATAAGTTTGCCCCACTTCCACCTCCCGATCGAGCTCCTCACACATTCTTCTTAGTTCCCGGCACTATGTTATTTATGTAGAAAATGGCATAAGATACATTAAAAATGGCCACGATTTGTGCAAGTTACACAAAAAGAAGAAAGAAAACCCATAAGAACCTTTTAAATTAAGAACGGGTGCCTGAGTTTTGCATTCTTCCTCCTCCCTCCCAATCCCTTTTCCTTTTGTGTCATGTCTTTTAGATTGTGAGCCTGAGGGCAGGGACTGTCTTATTATTAATCTTTGTAAGCCACTCTGAGAGCCTTTTCTGGCTGAAGAGTGGGGGTATAAATGCAATAAATAAATAAATACAATAAATCACAGCTGTTTTTAATGTATCTGACACCATTTTCTATGTAAATAAGGAAGTGCCAGAACCTGGAATTTGCTTCCCCAGCAACAATGCAAGTCGAGCCAGGGAAACAGGTAGGCGAGCGGAGCTCAGGGGTCGAGCCTGGTGAGTTCACCCGACTTTCACCCCCCAATCGAGCTCAGCGTACATGCCTACAATGTGAGCTGGAAGAAAAGGAACTCGAGGGTGGGTCCCAGAGGGGGAAAGCAGTGGATGCTGAGACGGGTGGGTTTTCTCCTAGACCTGTTTCTCAATGAAGTGGCAGCTGGGCTTTGAAGACATGCTGTGAAGGTCCACGTAGTTCTGTCCTATGTGAAGAAAGGGGGGCCACAATTTCTGCCATGGTCAGCATGAGCTGCTGGTTTCCCTCCTTTTTGCTTGCAGGAATACTGTGTGGGAACAGAATCCAGAATCCAGAAGAAGTGATTTCATTATGGCTGAGCTGAGTACATCTTCATCACTTGCGTCAACATACACCACAGATGGACAATACAACATTTTGCTGTTCTCAACTGGTACTGCACCTGAACATTCAGATAAGTTGGCCATCACATATTTTATGGTTGACGTACCTATATTTCTTCTTCCAATCATTGTCATAATTGGACTGGTAGGAAATGGAATTGTCCTCTGGTTTCTCAGCTTCATCATTCAGAAAAATGCATCACCACCTACGTCCTGAACCTGGCTGCAGCCGATTTTTGCATCCTCATTTGTTTAGCACTATCCATTGTATTCTCATATTTGGAAGATAGAAATTCTATCTCTCGCATATGGCCCATTCTGTTTTTTGACTGTTTTATTTTCACATATACCAGTGATGGCGAACCTTTTTGAGCCCGAGTGCCCAAACTGCAACACAAAACCAACTTATTTATTTCAAAGTGCCAACACTGCAATTAAACCTGAATACCAAGGTTTTAGTTTTAGAAAAACAACTCATACAGTTGTCCGAACTAATTAACATATTTTGTCTTAAAAGAAAAACACAAGAACAGAGTTTTCAATGATACAAACAGTTTTTTGTTGGAAAAAAAATCAACTCAAAAAATTATTATAGTACTACATTGTACACATAGCCTGAAGGGAATTTATACAAACTTTTTAAATAATTAGGCACATGTATTTTTGGATAAGGGATTCTCAACTTGTAATATGATTATATGCCAGACTGAAATTGTATGGGGCAAGCTTTACCCCGGGTCCTTTCCCTGCTTCTACAGGTGTCAGATTAGTAAAAGTAAAAGTCAACCTGTACTACGATGAGCAAGATAAACAAGAAAACTAAACGTGCTTAACGCATTTTAAATACTTTATGTCTTGGACTGCAAACACTGCATTAGGTAAAAGTTTGCACTGGGCATGCTTTTGCACAATTAATGTGATTTTTGCTATTGCCTGCATGCTGATAATTTGTCAAACCTTGGCTCATACTCCGTTAGTTTGAGAGCAACACATGCAGCACTCAGGTCAACTGTTAGGGCTTTACATCCAAGCCATGCTCTGTGCATCATTCTTCAAAATCTTTTAAATGTGATAACAATGTAGAAAAGAATTCTGTAAGAGGAATTCTAGAATAAAATCATTCTGTTCCACACTGTGAGAAAGAACAAGATCATTAGTGTTTTGCAGAAGGGGACGGTCTTTTCGCGATCTGGTGACCAATGGCTCGAGTGCCCACAGAGAGGTCCCTGCGTGCCAGCTGTGGCACCCGTGCCATAGGTTCGCCATCACTGACATATACCAATAGTATGTATCTTCTGACAGCCATCAGCACGGAGAGGTGCCTCTGTGTCCTCTTCCCAATCTGGTATCGGTGCCAACGGCCAAAATACCTGTCTGTTATTGTATGTGCCTCGATATGGGCAATATGTTGTCTGCTCCATGTAATCCAAATTTTTATCCTTTTAACCACATCAAAGAAACAAGGCATGTTTCAAGAGAATGAAACCATTCCCACAGTAGTCAATACTTTCAGTTTCTTGCTTTGTACGCCTGTTGTGCTCATCTGCACTGTGATCCTTTTTAACAGGGTCTGTCGTAGTTTGCATCGACCTCAAGGAGGAAAGTTTTACAAAGTCGTCTTGCTTGCACTCCTTTTCTTCCTCACTTTTTGTCTTCCACTTAGTGTCCTCGTTACTATTGAATATTTTTGTTACAAAGAATTTTCTGACCTGTTACATACCATTGTTTTCCTATGTGCCACTATGAACAGCAGTATCAATCCATTGCTTTACTTCTTGATTGGAAGGAAGAAGATGCGTCGATCCAGAGAATCTTTGAAGGCGGTGCTGGAAAGGCTTTTTAGTGACAAAGATGATCACAGAGGGGGTGGGAATTTGCTGGACATTCAAATTCAATGATGACCACTTCTTTGACCTCACCTTCAAAACTAGTTTTGAGAGAATAGAACTAGAGACAAGCATAATCACATAATTTTGATGAGGAAAAGCTTCAGGAGACCCAGATTTTTGCCACATGTGTCATCTGAACTTCCTCTCTCTAACCGGTGAATTTATTTCAAATACCAGCATCCCTGATTCTACAAACAAGCAAAGAAACAAACTGGACATTTTAGCACTTCAATAGTTCACAGCCAACTGCATGTCTTTGCAGTTATTTACCTTGAAGTCCCCAATCATCCCTATTTGTATTCCCATTACAAAAAAGTGTCAAGAATGTGAGCTGGGAAAAAAGGAGCTCAAGGGTGGGTCCCAGAGGGGGAAAGCAGTGGATGCTGAAAAGGATGGGTTTTCTCCCTGCCCTGTTTTCAAGAAGTGGGAGATGAGCTTTGAAGATGGGCTGCGAAGGTCCACACATGGTTCTGTCCTATGTCAGGGATGTGTAGCCACAACTTGGGCCATGGTCACCACGAGCTACAGACTTTCCTTCTTTCTGCTTGCAGGATTTATGGGATAAGCCCTGATTTTTAATAGACATATAAGTACTGTTTGGAATTTTGTATTGGAAGTCTTAATTAGAGGAGCAATTGTATTACTTTTTAAAATTATTTCCTGAGTTTCATTTAATATATAGGGATCCGAGGTAAGTGTGTGTGTGTGTGTGTGTGTATAAATAATCAAAACATGGTGATAAGATAAGTAAATTTTAAACCAAACTCATTTCTTAATTTTAATGTTAAGAGCTTTTGCCCTAATAACCAGATATTGTGGCTTCTGAATTTGTTTTGAAGAAGCCTGCCCTTACATGTGTCACTGAAGGAGACTGTAGAGTCAAAATGTGTGTAGCATTCCTTTATGTTCATCTGCATTAGGCTACATGTTCTTTTGCTTACAATAAGTAGCTTTCTCTAAGTGTCTTCACTATTCATAGGTTGTGATTATGGAGTGTAAAAGTTGTTTAAACATGTTGTTTGGTCCATATATATTTCCTTGATGTATTATTTTATGAATTTTTATGTATTCTACTGGGTTCTACCCTTAAAGGTAGCCTAAAAATTAAATGAACAATAAAAAGGAACTGACATAGCTGCACACTACTTGTTCAAGGTTACATTTTGTTTGACCCAGCAGAGACTCCATTCCACTCCAGTACGGTTCCACCACAGGTGGCTCTGCAAAATTGCCTTGACATTCTATTTGTGGTCATTTCTACCTTAGTATTTCCAAAATGTGATATACATTTATCTATATATTTATCTGGGTGTAGAGCTTTGAAATAGATATCACCTTACCAGATAGTTTGATGCTGGTAGCTAGCATAGCATAGAGACCTGTGAGAGCAGGAGGGCCACAATGCAATATGTGACTTCCCCATTGATTAATCTGGCAAAGTTCTTTGAAATTGTATGTGTGTGCTGTGTAGCATGGGTAAGAAGAGGAGGACCCTCAAATCTGGCCCCATCCTCCAGCACAGCTACCTTCACTCCAGTCTGTTGGGTTTTGCATAGGCAGAACGAGATTACCACCTGACATCAGGATTATCACCTGACATGGTGGGTGTCTCTTGAGTTCAAGTACACAAGGTCTCTGGTCACGAGACATAGTCTCGAGGTGATATGACTCAGCAACCTTGGACAGGTTTAGCAGTAAACATGTTGATGAATAGGTTATACAACTGGGGTGAGTAATATCCTATTTATAGGTGGTATAAAGCTAACACACTTGCTGATAGCTTCACTCTTCTTCATCTCACTTGCTGTCTTGCTCGTCTCGACTCGACATGTTACTTGTTCTGGACCTCACTTCATCTTCTAGCCTTACCACTGGGGTATTGGATTTGTATCTGCAATGAAGTAGTGAGTAGGAGATGCATTGCTTGCCTTAATCCCATGTAATTGGGTCTTACAAATAAACTCTTTAATCTTTATTAACTGCTGTTATCTCCTCCTTCTGCCTGCGTGACTGGGACTGAGGGTCATTGGCTAGGGAAGCTTTTGAACCCGAGTCAGTCCAACTCTCACGCAGTCATCCTAGTCCCACTTTTGGAAAGCTTTTCTTGGTCTTCTCCCTGCCTTTTCTTCACAACAGTAACCATTTATTGTTCTCAACATTTCTGTCCCCACCACCTCTGGTCTCCCTCTCTTCATTGCTGAATGCAGCACTTTGCTTGCCCATCTCAGAAGAAAGAACACAAGTACCAAAATGGATTTTTAGAAGAAAAAAAAAGTGGATTAATGCAAAAACGGAATGGGTGAATGTATTCAAAAGTGATATGGACCAGTACATACATCGAATCCTAGCCAAAATGTGCTAACCTTAATTTGGCATCCAAGACAATGATTTATTTTTTTAAATAAACACATGCATTAACTTTATTCATTTATTTACTTGTTTCCCTGCTCCATCAAACCTAATGAAAAGTCATACAAGTTGCTCCAGGACTTGCTCCACTCGATGGTTTAAGGTCATTGCTTCTTTCAACTAGCTTGCCATTTTTCTTCCTCTATGTCCTTCTGATATCAACAATTATCTGTCATAATAGCTCTAGGAAATATGCATGTTGAGAGGCAGACAAGACTTGCTGGGAAGCCACAGTGGGAGAGGGCTCCTGCTTTCAGATCCAGTTAGTGGGCTCATGAGAGGCACTTGGTTGGCCACTGTGGAAACTAGACATTTGGACTGATTGAACCTCTGATCTGATCTAGCGGTAACATTTTAGGGCACTTTTTCCCCAGTGAAAATATACTCCCTGGAATTCTAATGTCTAGTTCACTCATAATGTCTTCCCTGCACCCTTGGATTCTTTTCTGCTTCACATGCTTTGAATGTCACTTCCACTATGCTGTGCCTCTATGTGGTGGGCTGGTGGAATCCATAGCTCAGTCAGAGAACATATGTTTTTCCATGTCCAAGATCACAGGTTTCATCTCTGGCATCTGCCATCAAAGGATTTGAAATAAAAAATCTTGGAAAGACTTTCTTCACCCCGTGATTCCAGTGAGCTACCACAAGCCACAGCAGATAGTATCCAGCTATATGCACCAGTGATCCGATTCACTTTAAAGAAAGCTTTGTCTGTTCCTATGCCTATGAGATGGCTCCCTTTCTCCTGTCCTTCTCCAAATTTGCTGTCCTTTCCTCTGCCATATTCTACTTTATACTATCCCTTGTAGTGCGTATGATGGATCCATTCCCTGCTGCTAGGCAGTATTCCAGCATACCCTGAAGAAGCCTTGGTTGGGTTTTTTTTTCCTTTTGGCTTTCATCTGTGTCCCTGTCACTTGTAAGGTACCACTGGATACAAGTACTGGAGCCCAAGGTAAGAGGACGGATTCCCCACTCTGCTTCAAGGTGCAACCATTTAGGTGTTAAGATCTTCTTATCACTTGGTTCTGAAGCTGGGCTGAATTTTCTCAGAAAATGTTCTGATTTTCCTCTCCCTCTCCCTCCCCCTCCCCCTCCCCCTCCCCCTTCCCCTTCCCCTTCCCCTTCTCCTTCTCCTTCTCCTTCTTCTAGATATCCCTGAAATATTGGGTAGAAAAATAGTTCTGGAGAATATTAGGTGAAAATAGTTTCCCCAAGTTCACTGCCTGTGATTTTGGGGCAGAATCCAAATTTGAATATCACCAAATGAAACCATGGTCTTGGTCCCTTCTCCTCCAGTTGCCTTCAGGCCCACCCACCACTGCAATCTGGCCCTCGGGCTGAAAGAGGTTCTGCTCCACTCTTCTAAAGAGCAGAACACCTTCCCCTTCCACCGTGTGTCTTTAAAGCCTGGCACCACTTTTCCTCTGCAAAGCTGGACCACGAGGGCACAATATCCTGTCAAGGTACTGCAGGTAGGAAGAAGGCACAAAATCTTTCCTCACTCCTTGTTATTTATCTTCAATTCCCGTCCCCACCATTTTAATTCCCATCACCAACAAGAGTCTAGAATGTGAGCTGGAAGAAAAGCAGTTCAAGGGTGGGTCCCAGAGTGGGAAAGCAGTGGATGCTGAAAAGGAAACAGCTGCCCTGTTTCCAAAGAAGTGGCAGCTGGGCCTTGAAGTTCTGTCCTATGTCAAGAAAGGGTGGCCACAACTTGTGCACAATGGTTTGCATGAGTTATTGACTTCCCTCCTTTCTGCTTGCAGGAGTATTTTGTGGGAAAATAATCCAGAATCGAGAAGAAGCAATTCCATTATGTCTGAGCTGAGTACATCATCATCCCTTCCTTCAACATACACCATAGACAGAGAATACTACTTTTTGGAATCCCCAAATGACACTGCTCTTGAACTTTCAAATGAGTTTCCCATCCCAGATTTCCTGCTTTTGCTTGGTGTTTTTCTTCTTCTAATCATTTTCCTATCTGGACTGGTAGGAAATGGAATTGTCATCTGGTTTCTCAGCTTCATCGTTCAGAAAAATGCCATCACCACCTACGTCTTGAACCTGGCTGCAGCCGATTCTTGCGTCCTTATTAGTTTAGCACTTTGGATTGTATTATTAAATTTGAAAGATGTAATTGGTTTCTCTCCCATATGGTCTAGTGTCATTGCTACCTTTTTTCTTTTCTCATATAGCACTAGTCTGCATCTTTTGACAGCCATCAGCACGGAGAGGTGCCTCTGTGTCCTTTTCCCAATCTGGTATCGGTGCCAACGGCCAAAACATCTGTCTGCTATTGTATGTGCCTTGATATGGGGAATATCCTGCCTGCTCCATGGAAGCCACATTCTTATCCTTTCTACCATATATATGAAACATGGCATAAGTAAGGAGGATATAGCAATTCCCATGCTGGTTAATATTATCAGTTTCTTCCTTTGTACGCCTGTTGTACTCGTTTGCACTGTGATCCTTTTTAACAGGGTCTGTCATAGTTTACATCGACCTCAAAGAGGAAAGTTTTACACAGTCGTCTTGCTTACACTCCTTTTCTTCCTCATTTTTGGTCTTCCACTTAGTGCCATGGTGACCATTCAATATTTTCATTTCAATGAAATTTCTGACGTGGTACATATTATTAGTTTCGTATGTGCCCCTATCAACAGCAGTATCAATCCACTGCTTTACTTCTTAATTGGAAGGAAAAAGATACGTCGGTCCAGAGAATCTTTGAAAATGGTGCTGGAAAGGGTTTTCAGTGACAAAGATGATCACGGAGAGGGTGGGAATCTGCCCAGAATTGAGATTAACTGATGTCAACTTCTTCAGCTTCACCTTCGAAACTAGTTTTGAGAGAATAGAACTAGAGACGAGCATAATCACATAATTGTGAGGAGGAAAACTTCAGCAGACCCAGATTTTTTGCCGCAGATGTCATCTGAACTTCCTCTCTCTCACCGTGAATTTATTTCAAATGCCAGCATCCCTGATTCTGCAAACAAGCAAAGAAACAAACTGGACCTTTTAGCACTTCAGTAGCTCACAGCCAACTGCATGTCTTTGGTGGGAAGGTGTGACTTTTTCACAGCAGTGCATGTGAGGCTCCTGCACAGGGGTGAGTCATAGTGCGCTGTGGACACTTTCCAGTCCCCTGACAAGACTTATGCCTGTATGGCAGGGGTGGGGAACTTCAGGAGATCTGGGGGCTATTTTTGCCTCCTAGGATGCTCCTATGTGAGCATCCCCTCCCCCCCCCACAGGTGGTGCAAAAATATAGAATAAATAAATATATACATAAACAAATTAAAACGGCATCTGAAGCAGCAGTGGAGAGCCCCAAACACCAAAATTATCTTGTTTTGTTTATGATGAAAGGGTGGGAAATGCTTCAAAATGGTCGCTCCAGTTGCTATTATTTCTTTTCTTATTTTGCATTTTTTGGGGGTGGGGTGGCTGATGTGTGGAGCAGCACAGGGTACTTGCAGTTCACTAGCTGCATGTTGCCCACCCGTGATGAGTGAGATGAGCCCTTATTTTTTAATAGAGATTATAACTAGCGCTTGGAATTTTCTACTGGACATGTTTCTACCCGGACCTAGCTGAGCGGATCAGAGGAGCAGTTACAGCTTCTTCTTTTTTTCAATTACTTTATGAATTCCATTTACCGGTAATAAAAATAAGATGTAAGATAGATAGATATAGATATTTACAGAATTACAGAAAGCAGTAATAGAAATAAGATGTTAAAATAAACTTATTTCCTAATTTTACTGTTAAGAGCTTGTGCCCTCACAACCAAATACTTTGGCTGCTGAATTTATTTCGAAAAGGTCTGCTCTGCTTAATCCTTACATGTGTCACTGAAGGAGACTGCAGAGTCAAAACGTGTGTAGCATTCTTTTATGTACATCTGCGTTAGACTACATGTTGCTTTACTTACAATGCGTAGCCTTCCTTTAGTGTCTTTGCTATTCATAGATTATGAATCTATGATTATGCTATTCATAGATTGTGATTATGGAGTTTAAAATTATTTGCTCATGTTGTTTGGTCAGTGTATATTACTTTGATGTATTGGCATTATGAATTTTTGTATATTCTACTGGGTTCTACCCAGCCTAAAAATCATTTTACAGGAATAAATAATCAAACCTACGTATGGTGTGTGTGTTTGTGTATATGTACCCTCTATTTTTTTTGGGGGGTAATATTTATTATTTGTATTATGACCTTTTTTTTTCTAATGAAGAACTGACTGCATTACATTTGTTTCAATGATATTTTTTTTTTCTTACATGAATTTGTGCTGTGAACCTCCCAATCTGGATTGGGACCAGAGTGGGGCAAAGGATCCCAATCTGGATAGTGTCTCTTATGCTTAACTTTGGGTAGGAAGAAAAAGTACTGACATAGCTGCATACTACTTGTTAAAGGTGACATTTAATTTGACCTACCGTAGCTTCCATTCCATTCCAGCATGGTTCCACCATAGGCGGCTCTGCAACATGGCCTTGACATTCTATTTGAGAGCATTTCTACTTTATTATTTCAAAAAGGCGATAGTCTGTAGAGAATGACTGCAGCATTCCATAACTTAGACAACCATCTAAGAGCAGTGTGTGTGTGTGTGTGTGTGTGTGTTGAACTTTGAAAGCGATATCACCTTCCCGGCTATTTTGATGCAATAGCACAGAGACCTGTGAAAGGAGAAGGACATCCCTATAAATGAGTTAACTAGCAAAGTTCTGTGAAATTTTTATGGATGTGGTGGTGGGTAGCGAGGGAAAGAGGAGGACTCTAGAACAGGGCCGGTGCTTCCATTCGGCGGACTAGGCGGCTGCCTAAGGCACATGGGCTAAAGGGGGTGCGGCCAGCCAGGACCGGTGCAAGGCAGTTTGGTGCCCTAGGCAAGATCAGATATTTAGCGCCCCCCCTCCCACTTGAGAGCACTGTTTTTTTCCCCCCAAGGCGTTTCTGGTGCCCCCTTTAGCCCTGCGCCCTAGGCAGCTGCCTAGTTGGCCTAATGGTAGCACCGGCCCTGCGGCCAGCCCACCGGCAGCCGGGCGGGATCCGCCGCCACTTCCCGCGGTGGCTCCTCTCCAGCTCCCTGGGCGCGCGCCGCCAAACACCAGCACCGGCGGCGGATGGATCCGGACTTCCTAGTCCTCCCCAACCTAAAGACAAGAGTCTTCTTGCCCTGCTTGGAAAGAGCAGTATAGAGACCTTTAAACCGGAAATCGGGGTGAGCATGATGATTTTTTTGCAAGCCCGCAAAAATTAAAGAGGAACTTCATATCCCACTTGGATGAGTAAAAAGCCATATCAATGACACAAGCTAGTGGACAGGCCTGCTGAAACTTTAAGAAGGGGGGCCGTGCACGATCTCCTCTGAAAATCTGGAAAGGAGAGATCCTGGACTCATGATGCCATGCCCCTCAAGAAGGGTGATGAACACTGAACTTCGGGGCATCTTTTGCACCGCAGGAAAATATTGCTAGATTCTCGCAACCGTCCACTTATTCAGAGAGATCCCCCTCTCATTGGGCCCCTCTAGAGGGACAGTAGACATGATTTTTACTGCACGTCAGCTCCAAGAAAAATGCCGGGAGCAAAATCAACCCCTTTATATGGCATTTATCGATTTGGCTAAGGCCTTTGATACTGTAGACCGTACAGCTCTCTGGACTATCCTTATGAAAATTGGATGCCCCAATAAATTTGTGAATATCTTGCGACTTCTCCATGACAACATGACGGCAACGGTTTGGACAACAACGGCTCTCATGGTGCTCCATTTAAAGTGGGATCAGGTGTTAAACAGGGATGTGTTATCGCCCCAACATTATTTGCCATTTTCATCGCCATGGTTTTACATCTTGTCGAGGGGAAACTTCCCACCGGTGTGGGAATTATATATCGAACAGATGGAAAGCTTTTAATCTCAGCAGGCTGAAAGCAAAAAGTAAGGTAATTACAACCTCCGTTGTGGAACTTCAGTATGCTGATGATAATGTGGTCTCCGCACATTCAGAGGATGATCTCCAAACTATCCTAAATGCTTTTGCAGAAGCATACGAAAAACTTGGTCTCTCACTTAACATCAAAAAAACCAAAGTGCTTCATCAGCAAGTGCAAGCCAATCCTTTGGTGATGCCATCTATCCAGCTTGGCGGGACAATACTGGAAATGTCGATCATTTTCTCTATCTTGGCAGCTATCTTTCTGTTACAGCTAACATCGACAGTGAAATCCAGCATTGTCTGAGCTCCGCAAGTGCCGCATTTTCTCGAATGAAACATAGAGTGTTCGAGGATCGGGATATTTGTAGAAGACCAAAACACTGGTTATGAAGCCATTGTATTACCAACTTTATTGTATGCCTGCGAAACATGGACTATCTATAAACGTCACTTCCAACTCCTTGAAAGGTTTCATCAACGTTGCCTCCGGAAAATCCTGCAAATTACTTGGGAAGATAGGCGAACAAATGTCAGTGTACTGGAAGAAGCAAAGACTACTAGCATTGAAAAAATGATCCTTCAACGCCAACTTCAGTGGACCGGTCATGTTGTTCGAATGCCTGACTGCCGTCTCCCAAAGCAGTTACTTTACTCCCAACTCAAGGATGGAAAGCGGAATATCGGTGGTCAATATAGAGGTTTAAAGATGTTCATAAGGCTAATCTAAAAAAATGCAATATAAACATCGAAAACTGGGAAGCTCTGGCCCATGAACGATCTAAATGGAGGTTGGCCTTTCACAAAGGTTCCATGGAGTTTGAAGAAGCCCGAGTGCAAGGTGAAAGGGAGAAACGTGCTAAGCGAAAAGCACGTCAAATGAATCCTTTACAGGACCATCTTCTATCTGTAACCTGTGTCCTCACTGTGGGAAGCTGTGTGGATCTAGAATTGGCCTCCACAGTCACTTACGGACCCATCGCTAGAGTCTACACAATCTTCTTTAGAATTTCCTCCTTTTATCCCGGAAGACAATCTTACTCGGTCACGAGTGATCGCCTGATGATGATGGGACTCCTCCTGCCGGGGCGCTGAGCGCTTCCGCCCCGCGTGGGCCGCGGGCTTTCTTGGGCATAGGGCTGGAGGGAGGGAGGGCTCAAGTGGGAGGGGGCGTGCGAAATACCTGAACTTGCCTAGGGCGCCAGACTGTCTTGCACCGGTCCTGCTCTAGAATCTTGCACTCCATCCCTTCACCACACCTAACTTCACTCCAGTTGTCCTAGTCCCACTTCTTTGCTCCCTGCCTCTTCTTCATAACAGTAAACATTTACTGTTTTCAATCTCTCTGTCCCCTCCACCTCTGTGGTCTTTCTCTCTTCTCTGCTGAATGCAGCATCTTACGTTCCCATCTCAAAAAAATGAAATAAAATGCAGATGAATGCAAAAACAGAATGGGTGATTATATGTGAAGTAATAGAAACCAGTAATATTCTAATGCCACGGGAGGCCTTCTCCTTATCCCATCAGCCAGAGCAGCCAGGCTGGTGGGGACTAGGAAGAGGGCCTTCTCTGTGGCGGCCCCCACATTATGGAACTCCCTCCCTAGTGACCTTCGCCATGCCCCCTCCGTGATGAGCTTCCGCCGTGCATTAAAAACATGGCTGTTCAGGCGGGAATATGGGGTGGGTTAGGATTTTAAAAGAATTTTTTATACTGTTTTAATTATCGTATTGTTTTACTGTATTATTTTAATTGTATATCGCCCAGGGTGGCCGGGTGACCGGCCAGATGGGCGATTAATAAATATAATAAATAAATAAATAAATAAATCCTAGCCCAAATGTGCTAAGCCTGATCTGGCATCCAGAAAGAGGATGTTTTTTAAAGACACCTGCATTGACTTTATTCATTCATTTAACTGTTGCCCACCTCCTACAAATCTCAAGACAACTTGTACAAGTTTCTCCGCTCGATGGTTTAAGCTCATCCCTTCTTGCAACCTGCGTGCATTTCTCTTCCTCTACGTCCTTCCTTTGGGTTCTAATCCGATAACGGTCAATACTGTTTGTCCAGATACTGCCTTGTGGGAGGGAGGAACAGGGGGTGTAACTAACTGAACATATATATTCTTATAAATAAACGTTATTTATGAAGGTTGATTGGAAGTTGAATCATTTACTATTTTATCATATATACTATATTTACTATATACTGTATACTATATTTAAAATGTTTATGATATTGTTTATTGTATATTAAAGTGTGAAGAAATATTTGTTAAAATAAATAAATAAGTAAATAAATAAATAAATGCTTGAACTGGCTGCTTTTTTTTTTAAAGGGGAGGAAAAAGAAGAAGGAGCCGCAAGCCTCCAAAATAGAATATACTACCGATCTGGATTGGGGCCCCACCAAGGTTTTCCTGTGGAAAACCATCACCGCCTCTCCAGTGGCTATTTGCCTCTGAAGTTGCTGCTTACTGCCACTCCATAAATCCCCCTCCCTTTACCTTCAGGGAAGGAGGGAGATTGGCTATTTTTTCTTCTAGCAAAATGTGGTCAGTTAAAACAAGCTTTTTTTTTTTTTAAAGCCGGGATAATAAAAACTGTATATTGGCCATCAGAAATGTTTGTGCTTGAACTCTGTCACTGGTTTTTTTCTACAAAGGAGAGGAGAGGATTTTCCCCCCCCCTGAATGTTGTCCTTTCCTCTGCCGCATTCTACCATTTAGTCTCTCTTGTAGTGCTTATGATGGATCCATTCCCTATTGCTAGCCAGCATTCCAGACTACCTGATGAAGCCGTGTTCTTTGTCCTGTTGGCTTTCAGCTGTGTCTCTGTCACTTGTAATGTATCACTGGGTAAAAGTGCTAGAGCCCAAGATGAGCAGGTAGATTGTCCAGTCTGATTCTAGCTGTAAACATTTAGGTTTAAAGATCTTATCACTTGGCTCTAGAGCTGGGCTGAATTTTCCCAGAAACTAATTTATTGATCATCTTCATCCTTGTCTTCTTTTGACTCTACCTGAACTATTGGGAAATCTAGAGAATATTTGATGAAAATGGTGTGTGTTTCCCCCCCCCCCAAGTTCACTGCCTGTGAATTTTGGGCAGAACCCAAATTATTATTTGGCTATCACTGAATGAAACTATGGCCTTGGTCCCTTCTCCTCCCACACTTCTCCTCTTTGCCAGTTTTCCTTCATCCACAGGTATGAGCTACCTCAGGATTAACCGAGCCAACATTTACCTGCCGATAATTTTCTTATACATTTTTCTAAGAATTTACTCCTCCCCACTTCCAAGTGTCGGTGAACCCTGTTGCCCTCCATGAGAATACCGAGAAAGGAAAAATATCTGGGTAACAGAGCAATCATATGGCCACTAGACAGCATCTAGAACACCATAGGATTTTTCAGATTCTGAGCTATGAGGCTGGACGAATTGCTCCCACCTCGTAGCTGTGGATCCACACTCAGATACCCCTCCCACTATGCAGCTGGGTCAGGAAAAAAAAACATGCCAGCTGCTTTTCCGTGGTTGTAAGAGTGACCACAGAGAATGGATACAATATATCCTGGTGTTGCCTCAGGCTCCTTTCCTCCCACTCTGGACCACCACGTTTAGATGGCTGAAATCTGTCATCTAAGTGCTTTGCAGAGCGAGAGGAGCCGGCCTCCCTCCTTTCCCCTAACCATGAACCATTTGGTGGTTTCC
Source organism: Shinisaurus crocodilurus (assembly GCA_021292165.1). NCBI lineage: Eukaryota > Metazoa > Chordata > Lepidosauria > Squamata > Shinisauridae > Shinisaurus > Shinisaurus crocodilurus. The sequence continues at coordinate 215,340,026 of CM037880.1, read as the reverse complement.
TGGCTCATGCACAGTCATTTCCTCATTCTAAAAGGTGGAAATGTCCTCTCTGAAGGCTTAGTTAATGGCAGTAAGAGCTTTAAGCTAAACCATGCTGACACTTTTTGGTATTTTAGGCCAACCCCTTTACCTTCAGCCAGCCCCCTTTTGCCTTCAGCCCACCCACCACTAGAATCCAGCTCTCGGGCTGAAAGACATTCTTCACCCTTCTTTTGAAGGGTAGAAGAACACCTTCCCCCTCCACCGTGTGTCTTTAAGACCAAGGCTGGTGCCAGTTTTCCTCTGCAAAGCAGGGCCCAGAGGGCACGACATCTAGTCCAGGCACTGCAGGTGGGAGGAGGTCACACAACGTCTCCTCACCCATCCTTATTTATCTTCACAGTTCCCCACCCCATCCATCTTTATTCCCATCACAAACAAGGGTCTAGAATGTGAGCTGGAAGAAGAGCAGCAGTCAAGGGTGGGTCCAGGAGGGGAAAAGCAGGGGATGCTGCAAGGATGGGTTTTCTCCCTGCCGTGTTTTCAAAGTGGCAGCTGGATTTTGAAGACGTGTGGGTGAAGGTCCACCTAGTTCTGTCCTATGTCAAGAATGGGTGGCCACACAACTTGTGCCTAAGTCAGCAGGAGCTACTGACTCCACATATATCAGTAGCCAGTATCTACTGACAGCGATCAGTACTGAGAGGTGTCTGTCCTCATCTTCCCAGCCTGGTACCAATCTTGCCTTGCCTTGCCTTGGCAGGAATGCAGGAGCAGCAGTGGTGACAGAAAAGGAGGGGGACAGGACCTGCTTCCCCTTTCTCTCCACCTCTTCCCCCCTCTCCTATGTCATCCTGCCCAAATGATGGTTAGGCAGATGAGAGGGAAGGGAGAAACAGAGAGAGGGAGGCGTAAAATGCCACTCCCCCACCCCTCGCCTATGTGGAGAAATGGCAAGGCACAGGAAGGGGGAGTGTTTCGGGAGGCTGAGGTGAGGAACACGGGAAGCTGCCCTGTAATGAGTCAGACCACTGAACCATCAGGCCGTCAAGCCGAATATCGTCTACACCAGGGCTCTCCAACCTTGGGTCCCCAGATGTCGCTGGCCTACAGCTCCCAGCATACCCAGCCGGCATGGCTAATGACAAGGGATTCTGGGAGCTGTAGTCCAGCAACATCTGGGGACCCAAGGTTGGAGAGCCCTGGTCTACACCGACTGACACCACTGCTTCATCCTTTCGGGCAGTGGATTTTTTTCCTGCCCTACCATGAGTTGCCCAGGAATGTACCTGAGACCTTCTGCACACGAAGTGTGTGCTCTACCACTGAGCTATGGCCCTTCCCTGAGGGATAGATGGGGGAGGGCAGTAGAGACAGGTGGGGGAAGTGAGATTTTCTCTTCCTCTCTTGATCGTGGAAGACTCAGCTCTTGCTCTCAGGCAGGCCTTCCAAACCTCCAGAGTTTGCATTCAAGTCAGGCTTTGGCAAACTCCCTCAGCCAGCACCCCTAATGTAGCAGCATCTGTAGCTTACTATGCCTAGGATGTTATTAGTGGTAGAGATTGTTTACAGCATCTCCACTTCTGACCCTTATGCCCTCCAATATTTCAGGGAGGGAAACCCTTGTGTACTCCTAACACCTCTATTTTTCACAGCAAGGATCACTGCTTGAGCACCTCGCTGTGAGTCTTTGCTGCAGTCCGAGGAGAGCTATATCCCGTGACACCGATTCTGAGTCAGAGGGGGAAGCTGTAGTAGAGTCCGTTCCAGCCATGGGAAGCCAGATGCCTGAGAACTACCAGTTCTATCAGGCCTCCCACTGGCTTACTAGCCGGAAGGGAGTGAGATGCAAGATGCTGATATATAGCCTATCTTCCACAGGTGGGAGATGCTTAAGTCTCATGGGGTGGAAAATGGTATGGATTCTAATTGTAGAGCCATTTATTTATTTATTTATTTGTTGTATTTCTGGATCGCCCCTCTGGCCGGCAAACTGGCCAGTCTGGGTGATGTACAACATGATAAAATATAAAATACATTTAAAATAGTATAAAATTTTAAAATCTTAACCCACCCTATATTCCCGCCTGAATAGCCATGTTTTTAGTGAGCGAGAGGGGCATGGCCGAGGTCACTAGGAAGAGCCAGTGTGGCGTAGTGGTGAGAGTGTTGGACTGGGACTCAGGAGATCCGGGTTCTAGTCCCCGCTCAGCCCTGAAACTCACTGGGTGACTTTGGGCCACTCACTGACTCTCAGCCTAACCTACCTCACAGGGTTGTTGTGAGGATAAAATGGAGAGGAGGAGGAAGATTATGTAAGCTGCCTTGGGTTCCTTGCAGGAAAAAAGGTGGGGTATAAATATAATAAATAAATAAATAAATAGGGAGAGAGTTCCACAGTATGGGGGCCGCCACGGAAAAGGCCCTCTGCCTAGTCCCAACCAGTCTAGCTGCTCTGGCTGATGGGACAAGGAGAAGGCCGTCTGTGGCAGATCTTGTTGAGTGGCCTATTTGGTATTGCTGGAGACGCTCCTTGAGATAAACTGGACCGGAGCCATATAGGGTTTTAAAGGTCAAAACCAACACCTTGAATTCAGCTCGGCAAGCAACTGGTAGCCAGTGCAGCTCCTTGAGCACTGGAGTGATGTGAACCCGCCGGCAGCTGCCTTTAACCAGGCGAGCTGCCGTGTTCTGTACCAGCTATAGCTTCCGAACCATCTTCCAGGGTAACCCCACATAGAGCACATTACAGTAGTCTAGGCTAGAGGAGACCAAGGCATGAACCACTGATGGGAGCAGATGATTAGGAAGGTCTGCCGTATCAGATGGAGTTGATACAGCACCGCCCAGCTCACAGCTGACATCTGAGCCTCCATGGACAGCTGGGAGTCTAGAATGACCCCCAAGCTGCAGACCTGGTCCTTCAGGCGTAGATGTACCCCATTCAGCACCACCAGAAGTACCTCGGTCTTGTTGGGGTTCAGCTTCAGCATGTTCCTTCTCATCCAGCCACCCACTGCCTCCAGGCACTTGGACAGGTTTTCAACAGCCAACCTTGGTGAGGATTTGAAAGAGAGGTAGAGCTGCATGTCATCCGCATTCATTTTGGATGCATTACATCAGTAAAATGTTTGACCCATAATGGAAAGATTATGTGTTGTTTCTCCCTTGAATGAGAAACTCTACAGTTTGAGCTAAGATGGTGAGTAAATCTTGTATACACTTGTGAGCATCATTAATTAATGCTGACTTTATGGAAAGTCAGTTGATGAATTCTTTTTTAAAAAGTTGTTTGTTTGCTGGGTCACAGGAGCTGGGATTCTGGAGAACAGCAGGCAGGCAGCAGAACTGGGGTAGAAGAAGAATGGTCCAAAAATAAAATAAAGAGAGCAGAAATCTGTTGGAGGCCTTATCTTTGGGAGATGGCAGTTGTATGATATATGACTCAGCTGACAATCTAGAAATATTCTATAAAAGGATAAAAGGCTGGCATACCATACAGGAGTGTGTGCCACAGAGCAATTCACCCCAACACCAAGGGCCAATTCTCATGTAACAATGTTTGTAGTCTTGTTTTATCTTTCTTTCTAGCTTGCACAGTTGATCTGCTCTGCTCTTTAAGAAAGATATTGACAAATTTGAATGTCCCTAGGACGGTGCCAAAGATAATGCAGTGCCTGGAGATAAGTCCAATGAGAAAAGTTGGGCTTAAAGGAGCTGGGTATGTTTATCCAAGCAAAGAGACAATTAAGAGTCAATATGTGAGCCAACTTCATATATCTGAAGGGCTGTCACATAGATGCGGGAGAAAAGTTGTTCTCTGTTGCTCCGGGCCCCGGCCCGCCGTAGGGATGTACGAATCTGTCACTTTTGGTTTCTCTCAGTTTCTCATTTTTTCTATCTTAAATTAGGTTCAGCCTGAACTTGGAGAATTTTTTAAAGAAGGCTCACAGCTGACATCTGAGCCTCCATGGACAGCTGGGAGTCTAGAATGACCCCCAAGCTGCAGACCTGGTCCTTCAGGCGTAATGTGTATGAAAATGTGTATGAATTTTTGTGTGCATTTCTCCTAATGCATGCATTTTCATATGCACTTTTGCCTAACATTCAAATTTTTGCAAGCAAGTTGCCTAATATAATGCATTTTTAAACATTAGTTTCACTAACATATGCACCTTTGTGTTTACGTTTCCCTACTCTATGCAACTGGAGAACTCCATTTTTCAATGGGAGAACTCCATTGCAAAATTCAGAGACGGGCGAATTTTGGATTGCTGAGTTTCAGTTCACATATTGGTTTGAAAGTGGGAAATTAAGTTTGCATTAAAATGCAAATCAAGTGGATTCCCCCCCCCCCATCCCTAGGTAGGACCCAAAGCAATGGACTCAAATTACAGGAAAGGGAATTCAACTAAACGTTAGGAATAGCATCTTGATGGTATCGGCTGTTTGACAGTGGAACAGGCTGCTTTGGAAGGTGGTGGACCCTCCTTCTTCACGAGTTCTTAAGCAGAAGCTGGATGGCTACCTATCAGGGCTTCTGATTAGGAACATAGACTGCCTTAGACTGAGTCAGGCCATTGGTCCATCTAGCCCAGAATTCTCAGCACTGACTGGCAGTCACTGTCCAGGGTTTCAGGCAGAGGGAATTCACCATTGGTAGGCACTGTAGCACAGCTTATTTCTCCCCCCCCCCTAAGAGCATTGTTCTTTTGTGCTGCCACTTCAAATGGCAGCCTGGCCCCCATCATTCTAAGGCTTTGGGGGAGGGGGGTGAGTGGGAGGGAACAGGGAAGGCAAGGAGAGGCCTTTTTCCCATGGCAGAAAAATCCTTCAATGGGTGCTGGCCAGAGTTGGGCCTTGAAGCTCAGCCACAACTCCTACCCAGCAGCATTTCCAACCAGTGGAAGCCCTGTCTCATGGAGGACTCCTCCGAGCATGGTATCAGGGCAAGCGGGTGCTGTGGAGAGCCCCACCGGCCATTTTCCTGCTGCAGCAAGTGCCTGCTGGCCGCTTGCCCACTGCCTCACTCTGAGGACCTCTCAGAGAAAGGGATTGGGTGGGCTCTCTGTGGAGCCCCACTGGCCGCTGAGGAAAGTAGGCCAGTGCAGCTCCTCACAGAACCTGCCAGTCCCAAATGCCTCACTCGCAGAGGTTGTTCATCAGAGTGAGGTGTTGAGGGGAATAGGGTGGCAGGGAAGGGGTCGCAGGGCCATGAGATGGTGGTGGTGGGGAGATAGAGGGGGTCGTACATCCACTCACCTCCGGTGGTGAGATGTCTCCCTCTGGTTCTGTTGGTCATTACCATTGCTGCCATAGGACAATGCCAGCTGCCAGCAGCAGAGGGAAGGCTGAAAACCACCTCTCCAACAGGTGGATCCACAATTGGCTACAGAATCGGACTCAAAGAGTGCTTATCAATGGTTCCTTCTCAAACTGGGGAGAGGTAACGAGCGGGGTACCACAGGGCTCGGTCCTGGGCCCGGTGCTCTTCAACATTTTTATTAATGACTTGGATCAGGAGGTACAGGGAATGCTTATCAAATTTGCAGATGACACAAAGTTGGGTGGAACAGCTAATACTCTGGACGACAGAAACAAAATTCAAAGTGGTGTCAATAGGCTGGAGCGCTGGGCCGAAAAACAACAGAATGAAATTTAATAGGGATAAATGCCAAGTGCTGCACCTAGGGAGAGGAAACCAAATGCAGAGTTACAGAATGGGGGACACTTGGCTCAACAATACTACAAGTGAGAAGGATCTTGGAATTGTGGTAGATCACAAACTGAATATGAGCCAGCAATGCGACGTGGCTGCAAAGAAGGCAAATGCAATTTTGGGCTGTATTAATAGAAGTATAGCTTCCAAATCGCGGGAAGTGATAATTCCCCTTTACTCGGCACTGGTTAGGCCTCATCTTGAGTACTGCGTCCAGGTCTGGGCACCTCACTTTAACAAGGACATAGACAAACTGGAGAGGGTTCAGAGGAGGGCAACAAGGATGATAAAGGGACTGGAAACAAGGCCCTATGAGGAGAGACTGAAAGAACTGGGCATGTTTAGCCTTCAGAAGAGGAGACTGAGGGGAGATATGATCGCACTCTTCAAGTACTTGAAGGGATGTCACATGGAGGAGGGCCAGGATCTCTTCTCGATCATCCCAGTTTGCAGGGCACGGAATAATGGGCTCAAGTTACAGGAACCTAGATTCCACCTAAACATCAGGAAGAATTTCCTGACTGTTAGAGCAATAAGACAATGGAATCAACTACCTATGGAGGTGGTGGGCTCTCCCAGTCTGGAGGCATCCAAGCTGCAACTGGACAATCATCTGTCAGGGATGCTTTGACCTGGATTCCTGCACTGAGCAGGGGGTTGGACTCGATGGCCTTGTAGGCCCCTTCCAACTCTACTTTTCTATGATTTCTATGAACTTTCCAGCAAGAATTATTTTCCATATGACTTTTTGTAACGTTCGCTATAACAGTACATGGATTTCTTTGGAAAAACAAAATGACTTTGCACAATCATTTTGTTTTTGTTAAGTGCCTCGAACATGGAAATGGGAAGGCAGGATATGAATGTATTTCACTTGATAAGGGTGCCAAGTTCTCCCTTGGCTATCTTGACCACCAAACAAGGGAACATCTTCTTCTTGTCATATGATGGTTGCAGTGACTAAGCTTAGATTAACTGTGGGTTTGATAATCTCCAGTATATCTTCTTGTGCGTTCGATGAAACATTACATTTTTTTTCTCAGGCCTCGAAGGGTGCAAACCTTTTCCTGCAAGTTTTCCCATCACCTGCATTTCCAGCAAGGGATACTGTGGCACCGTTGCCTTCCCTTTGCCATATTTAAAGATTGCTGATCCATACGTGCACACAGGTATGTGAAAATCTCATTTGGAAGTACATACTTTGGTTTCAAGAGAGAAGATGCCACAGCTCAGTGGTAGAGCAGATGTGGGAGAAGGTTTCATATTTGACTGCTGGCATGGGGTGGGTGGACAACTTCTGCGGGCAGGCAGGGAGCTATGTTCCCTGCACTGGTGCCTGCACCCCAGCTACCACACCACAGAATTTGCTGTTGAAATTTGGTGGGGCAATAGTTGTATCTCAAGGAGCGCCTCCAGCAACATCAAGTAGGCCGCTCAACAAGGTCTGCCATGGACGGCCTTCTCCTTATCCCATCAGCCAGAGCAGCCAGGCTGGTGGGGACTAGGAAGAGGGCCTTCTCTGTGGTGGCCCCCACATTATGGAACTCCCTCCCTAGTGACCTTCGCCATGCCCCCTCCGTGATGAGCTTCCGCCGTGCATTAAAAACATGGGTGTTCAGGCAGGAATATGGGGTGGGTTAGGTTTTTAATGAGAATTTTTAATATTGTTTTAATTATTATATTTTATTGTGTTGTTTTGCTGTATTTTTAATTGTACATTGCCCAGGGTGGCCGGGTGACCGGCCAGATGGGCGACTGATAAATATAATAAGTAAATAAATAGATAAATACAAACGAGCCTCGCTGGGGCAGAACGAGGCCGAACATGGCCCCGCTCACGCCCCGGCGAGGCCTTTCCGTTTCTTCGGGGCGGTTCGCGCACTCCGCGGAGAGCCGCCCCTGCCACTTGATCTGGCGGAGAACCGCCCACGCTCCTCGATCGGTTCCGTCGCGTCCCTGCTGGGACCGGAAATGACGCGACGGGACCGTTCTGCGCCTGCGCAGGATCCATTTCCGGGTCCCGAACGCGGCGAACCAGGTAAGTAAATCGCTCGAAAAAACAAGGCGGGGAGGGGGCGGAGGGTGAAATAAGGTTCGGGCGGCGCGCCCAGCCTTATTACGCCGCTAGAACGGCACTCCCACAAGGCTCCTGGGAGTGCAATTCTGCTTCCCAATGAAGTACATACTCCCCACATTGTTTTCAAGCAGAAAATTTGCTTCTTTTTTTTGCTGCTGCTGTGGCAGCAAATTGGGCAGTGGGGTCCTCCAAAAAGGCTGGGGGGGGGCAGATGAAACCCATGGGCTGTGTGTTGCCCCACCCTGAATTAAAGGATTTTAGGGATGTGAAACACTGGATGAGAGCCTGGAAAGCCAGTTTAAGTCATAGTAGAAAATAATGGATTACAGTGATCAGTGGTTTAGGTCAGTATTTTATAGCTTCACATGTTCATTTAGGTAAGATGTGTTGTAACCTGACTCAAGAACAATGCCACTCTTTGTTGGTGAGATTTATTTATTTATTTATTTATTATATTTATACCCCACCTTTTTTCCTGCAAGGAACTCAAGGCGGCTTACATAATCCTCCTCTTCCTCTCCCATTTTATCCTCACAACAACCCTGTGAGGTAGGTTAGGCTGAGAGTCAGTGACTGGCCCAAAGTCACCCAAGTGAGTTTCATGGCTGAGCGGGGACTAGAACCCGGATCTCCCGAGTCCCAGTCCAACACTCTCACTACTATGCCACACTGGCTTTCCTCCTTCATGGAAAGTAAACATTGCCTATGAACTGGTTGTTAAACTCTTACAGAAATCCCCATATTTCAGTGAGCACCTCCTCTGTCCCCTACTGTCTCCATCCAGGGATGTATCCGCTCGCCTCGAGTGGGCGTAGTGGAGCCGAAATTGGCCCCGCTCACGCCCGCAAGAGGTGAGCGAGCCTTACCGAATTCCACCGGCCGCTCATCTCTCCGTGGCAAGCCAGCCGCACTGCCCGTGCTGGTCCCGTCCCGTCACTTCTGGCTGGCTGGAAGTGATGCGACGGGACCAGCGCAGACGGCGTGGCCAGCTCAAGCAGCGCGGAGAATCGCTCTGCGCCGTGGAGGATTGAGCAGCGGGGGGGCACCATGGAGAGGCGGGGTGGGGCGGCCCCCCCTAAGGTTTGTGGACATCCCTATAAGAATCTACACAGCCCCAAATATGCCCCTCCCTTCTGCACTTTAAGACTTTTCAGAGAGGGCCTACTCAATTTTTAGGGATCTGCAGATCAACAAAGCCAGAGCTCACCAAACTTCTCCAAATTTCACCTTGAAGTCCATTCCAACTTGAGCCCATATTAGATTATGAGCTTTCCCCCTCCCTCTTCTCTTCACATGAAAACCCATGCATATTTTTCCAAATCTATTGCACACGTCATCAATTGTACACATCTTTCCCCCCCCCCAAACAAGTATTTTATTTAAGAAATACAGGGTAACCATGATATGACAAAAACCATCAACACACACAGCCTGTTTTACACGATTCATCGCAGGTTCTGTCCATGTTTTAGGATTAGTGTCCCCGAACGTATCCTTGTAGTATACATTTTAAGCTCTGGCACAGCCACGAAATGATCACTTTTCAATTATTCGCCTTGCTAGTTATTACATCCTTCCAAAAACAGGACTGCACACTTGGTGGATGCTGGTCTGTAGACCCTGCATTACTGTATGCAATGAACGGGAACCATGTTTCTAAGAACGAGTCCTGCTTGATCTTCCCTCTGATCCATCAGGTATGCTGTGGCTAGTTCTTCAGCAAGAGCCACCTCCCAAATTATCAGAAACCATCCATTCATAGTGTATCCTATTTTGGTTTTCAAGTATTGTGCTACTATAACCCTTCTTGCTGATGCTAGTAATACAGTAATACCTTGGATTGCAAGCATAATTGGTTCCGGAACTGTGCTTGTAATCCAAAACACTCTTATATTAAAGTGAGTCTCTGGTGGGCATGAGTGGGGCCGATTTTGGCCCGCTATGCCTGCTCGAGGCAGACCGGTTACATCCCTACACTTGTATTGCAAGACGTCACTTGTTTATCAAGTCAAAATTTATAGAAAAATTTTGCTTGTCTTGCAAAACGCTCTCAGACCAAGTTACCTGCAATCCAAGGTATTACTGTAATAAGATTAGGTCTTTAGGTAACAGCTGCTTTTGTGCGTCACTAAAAAAAAAAAAAAAAAATTGAAAGAAGAGCTAATAATAGGGTGCCATGCATTGTTTGTTTTGTTATTTGAGAAATATAATTGAAAATGGCTGTCCAAAATGCTTGCACTGTGTTCACAAGCCCACCGCATATGGAATAAAGTATCTTTGACCTGAAAACCTCTCCAGCAATTTGGGGAAAGATTTGTGTTAATATGATTTAGCTTCACAGGTGTCAGGTGCCACCTATGTATTAATTTTAAATGTGTTTCTCTAATAGCTGCTGAAATAGAATTAAGTGAGTTCTTTTCCCAGATCGTATTCCATTCTGTATCTGTAATCTGTTCCCCAATATCATTCTCCCAAACTATTTTTAATCCTCCTGTCATTCTGCTATGATGTGTTCTTAACCAGCTATTGATATGAGAGGCTAAACCTTTAGATCTGCCTTGTGAGCTAACACATTCATTTTTAAAGATGGTGAGGGATCAGGTTGCCTCATTCCTTTGTATTATTTCAGTGATCTGAAACCAGTTCCTTTCTGTATCTTGTAATTTCTTTTGTAATTTCTATGTTGAAATAGGCTTTCGTCCCTTTATGGTGTCTCTAAGTCTGAGTATTCCTTTTTCCTCCCAGTTTTCGAATTGTGCACATCTTTGAAATTTATTTACACGTTCTTCTCACATAGATTAAAGTGCATTTGTGAGTATTTTTCAAAGTACACATTTTTCACGTGCATTTTTCAAATGTAACCATGCTATCAAACTAATCTTTTAGCATGCAAAAATCACATTGGAAATGTACAGTCTTCAACTGCAGATTGTGTTCGAATCCGTATGCAGTCTAGAAGGTGTAAATCCAGTAAATCCTGATAAAAAATGAACTGAAATGAATTTCTTATATATGGTAATCCCTAGCTCAGATTGGCCTCTATTAGGAGCAGTAGTTGCCCCAACAATGTGGGATGGACGTTATTACCTACTGAAGGAGAAATATATATTTTTTCTTTACCCTATGCTCTGTTGCAGGAGGTGGGGGGCAGCTACCTTTGAGAGTCCATTGAATCAATACATGCGTATTATTTACAACAGCTCTTTTCTTGTCATGAATTTACACTAGAAAGTGAGACAGTCTTGGGAGAGGACAGGCCTAAATTTGTTAATCTCCCAATCCTCCCCCAGGATGCATTTAGCATTTTGTATTTCTTCCCCCCCCCCCGCCTTAATCTGGCTTAACTACAAAGGTGCTAGTCTTTCACTGACTTAAAGTTATCCAATAGTTGCTATCATTACTATTCTATGCTGTCATAACTTGGAGTTATAGGTCCACAATACTTGATGGAACACCTCTCCCAACCACCCAGACACTACGCTCAACATCTGAGGTCTTCCTCTGAGTGCTTCCTCCGAGGAAGGCTCAGAGCGGGGCAACAAGGGGGAGGGCCTTTTCTGTGGTAGCCCCCTGGTTCTGGAACAAGCTCCCCTCTGAGGTCTGCCTGGCACCAACTCTACTATCCTTTCAGTGCCAGGTTAAGACTGCCCTCTATGCTGAGGCATTTAATGTTATTTAATTACCTTTAATGGCATATGGGGGGGGGTTTATGTCTGCAGTGGTCTAATTTATAGAATGTATTGAATATGTTTTAATTGTTCAAATGATTTTCATTTCTGTTTTTAAATTTTGTATTGAATTTTATGCTGTTTTTTATTGTATTTGTATTATATTTTATTGCTTTTTATAAATTGCTGTTAACTGCCCAGAGAGCTTCGACTACAGAGCAGTATATAAATGAAACTTCTTCTTCTTCTTCTTCTTCTTCTTCTTCTTCTTCTTCTTATTATTATTATTATTATTATTATTATTATTATTATTATTATTATTATTATAGCCAGTGTAGCGTAGTGGTGAGAGTGCTGGACTGGGACTCGGGAGATCTGGGTTCTCGTCCCCACTCAGCATGGAACTCACTGGGTGACTTTGGGCCAGTCACGGACTCTCAGCCTAACCTACCTCACAGGGTTGTTGTGAGGATAAAATGGAGAGGAGGAGGAGGATTATGTAAGATGCCTTGGGTTACTTGCAGGAAAAAAAGGCGGGGTATAAATATAATAAATAAATATTATTATTATTGTGCAAATATTTAGTAACAATTGTATCCTTGACCAGCTATTTTAACTCTGCTCTTTCTTTCTCTTACTCCACTTGAGAGGCTGCCAGAAACTGGATAGAGGAGGCTCGGCTCTTCAGAAAGTCACCCTCCACAAGTGGAGGACAACAGAAATGTGCATGGAGGAGGTGCTTAATTTATCCAGTTTACATGGATAAAGTAAACACATGAAGTTTACTTTATCCATGTAAACTGGACTACAGAACGTCTTGTGTCCCTCACAGGGGAGGCAGGTGACTCCCATGTCAGTGGGGCTCCTCATCCATTGCAGTTTTTAATTTGAGCTTTATAGGAGCTATCCATGGTGCTGTTCCCCATCCCCAAAGTAGGGGAACAGCACCAACATGGAGCACACTTTAAAAGAGTGTGTACATCAGCAATATTAAAGACTGTTCCTGTACAAGATTAATCCATGTAATAACCTCCAGCCAAAAAGAAACAAGCAACTACTGGTCATTGCCAAAGCATATGTTTAAAAGAAACAATAGCTGCATTACACTGCGATCAATTAACTGAATTAGACAATCCCTGATTAAAGAGACATTGCAATGTCCAATAGTCATGAAACAAAAGTTATTGCTGAATGAGATACAGCTCAAGATCCACAGATGCAACAGGTAGAGATACTAAAGTGGCAATCCACTGATTAGGCAAAATTTCCATTCCTGCTCCCTATTCCATTCCTGCTTAGAAGCCCATGTATATCAATCCTTTTGAAAAACGTGCAATTACCAGAACTAAAACTTTAGCTGCATCTTTATTTGTTCAGCTCTACTGAAGAAACTGAATCCATCTTTGTCTCTTTTCTCCTAGCAAGAGTATCTATACAAGAAGAAACCCAAAAACAGAGATTGCACACTGATGACCAATTTCAGCTTGGTGTTCCTCCTGTCTCGTTTGGATGCTGCAAAGGAATATCCTAGGACATACAATGGCACACACAATGACACTGGACTTCCAAATAATACAATGTATTTTAATGATCAAGAACCTATTGATCTTTTACACTTCGGAAAGCATTACGATTAGTATCTTCCTCTTTCTTCTTTGCCTTGTTGGACTTGTGGGGAATGGAACTGTCATCTGGCTGCTTGGCTTCCACATTAAGAAGAATTCTTTCACCACCTACATCCTGAACCTTTCCATTGCCGATTTTGGTTTAGCCACAGCTGTAATGTTGATATGCATACATGGGATTGTAGCTGAATTGAATAATGCCTTCCATTATTTCCTTCAATTATTTTTTGAAGCATTCTTCCTCTTCATGTACAACAGCGGTCAACTTCTACTGACAGTCATCAGCATTGACAGGTGTGTGTGCGTTCTCTTCCCAATTTGGCATCGATGCCACCGGCCAACACATCTGTCCACCACTGTGAGTGCTCTAATATGGGTCCTCTCCTTCCTGCTCCTTGGGATTCAGCTCATCATCTGCTTAGTTCACGATTTTGTAATATACTTCCATTTTTTGATCAATGTCTTTTTTTGCTTCCCCCTCATGACTCTCTCTGCTCTGACGCTTTTCATCAAAGTCTGCTTTAAATCGCAACGTCAGCGGAGGAAGCTTTTAACGGCCATCTTGCTTGCACTCCTCTTCTTCCTCGCCTTGGCTTTTCCACTGAATATCATTTACTTAATAGAAGCCATGGTTGACTTTTTTTATCTAAAGGCATATGGCTGCTTATGTGCCTGTTTAAACAGCAGTGTTAACCCAATATTTTATTTCCTGCTTGGAAGACAGAAGGGGAGTCAATCTAGGGAAAGCACAAAAGTCATTATCCAGAGGATGTTCAAGGAAGAGGAAGAGTGGAGGGAGGAACCAGATTCCTCCATTGAAACCCCGGTTATAATGCCTTCATAAGAGCCAAAAGCTTCTAGCTTTACCCATCTAGACAAAGGTTTCATGTTCTGCTCTACTTTTTATTCAGATTTATATTTAAAATGCATGTTTGTATTTGCTGGAGGCAGACAACAGATTCTGTGGCTTGGAAAACAGAGAGCTCACCCTTCATTGCCTTTGAAAAGGGATAATGCTGCTACAATGGACCATGAGGTGGGAGGGAAAGTGGGAAAAGAGTTACTGAAGCTCAAGTGTTTATTTCTTCATCCCTTTTCTGAAACATGCACAAAGGGCCCAAAGGTCTGCCTCTCAAGGCAGCTGAACAACAAAACCCAGTGGCACCGTAACAAATGTGTTGTGGTGGCATCATCCATTGTGCAAGGTGAGATTAAGAGAAATCACGTTTGCATTTGTGAATCTCTGAAAAATAGGGAATTGGGCTTTGCAGCCAAGAATAATCTTAGGCTGGGGGCCTGTGCCTTAAATGCCAAACTAGAATCATGCCTGATCCATGTAGGCTTCACATGAAATGATGGTGTGTGTGTGTGTGTGTGTGTGTGTGGCAGGGTTAGTCATAAGTCCAAGCCTTGCTTCTGTACACCACTTCTGCCATCTGTGAATTGCACCTGAATGCTAGAAAGGATTCTCACATCTGCATTTGCAGGATCCCTTGGGGGAACTACATTTCCCACAGTTGTTATGCCCTGATGCTATTAGTCAGCGTAACAGGGCAACTGAAGGCCATGGGAGAAGAGGTAGTACCCTCGCTCTTCTTCTCTCACCACTGCTTGCAAATCACCAACAATTCAAGGTAAGCAAAAGGAAGGAGGAGAGGGTTTGGGAGGTAGGGCGACAGGGATGGCATTTGAGGATGGGAAAGATATGCTGAGCTTTGTGGGGTCGGGGAGCAGGGAATTCTTCCCTGGCTTGGATTCTGTTTGGAGCTGTAGAAGAATTTTGGGAATGCCTCTTCCTCCATCTCTGTTAATCTTATTATGGGGATATATATATATGTGTGTGTGTGTGTGTGTGTGTGTATTAGTGTTGTGCTGAAAATTTCTCCCACACTTTTCTTGACCATTCTCATTCAGTTTGATAGAAAAGGAATTGTGTTCAAAAAGAAATTCAATGGTGAAGAAATTTTGGAGAAATTCTCATGGGTTGGATTCAGGGCTCTTGAGCTTACCTTACTTATGAGGTGCCCGAGGAGTGTGCACAAGTGTCCTGTCTTCCATTGCACACTCATCTCTCGGGCAGCCTGTAGCTTCTTCGGCTTCCCATACTTCCATTAAAGTCCAGAGGAAGATTTCATGCAGTCATTCTTCCCACGGGGCCTTTTCAGATCAGGAAGTGCAGGCAGCCGGGGGGGGGGGGAGTTAGCAGTGATTGGGAAAGCTCAAAAGACACCACAAAAATAAATGATAAAACACTCTGAGAATGAGTCAGAACAATGGGAGCCTCTTTCATGGGGGAAGAAAACATTCAGGAAATTGGAGGACAGATTCGGCCCAACAGGAGCTCCACCCTGGAGCTAGAACACAACACAGCCTCTCACATCTACATTGTGGTGGATACATAATGGGGTCAGCCTGACAACACAGTTGATGATGTTGCCACTTTCAGTGGCTGTGCCAAAACCCCAAAAACCCTGAAGAAAAGAAAGAAAGAAAGAAAGAAAGAAGTGTTACTATGACCCTTGACAATGGCGAGCCTGGCCTGTGAGAAACTGTCGAGCATTTCTCCTCCCCCTGGAGAAATCTGATGAAATTTTGCCCCTCCCTAGTTTCTCTGCCCACAAATACTGGCAGAGAATTTCTAGAGGCCATTTCTGCACAGCTCTAAGAGATCTGTTTGCTGAAAAGTACAAATCCCACTGATTTCAACCAGATTTACACCTCGGTAAATCTGCACAGGATTGCCTGCTTTAGCTGCTGTTGAAAGTGCCCCTCTAAACAGCTGTATATTTCATTGTGTGATTTTTGTCTCAAAAAGTTGCCCATATTTGCAGATATGTGAGAATATTAATAAACAGATGTAATGAACCATGTGTGGAGTTTCTCTTTGGAGGGGATGGGGTGGGAGATTGTTTAGAGTGTGGGGTGCTCAACTAAGGGGGGGATTAGTAGGAAGCATGGGATGGCAGTTGTGGGGTGGTGGGAATCTTGTCAGTTGACAGTTGGAAGAGGGAAAGAGTCTGAAATTGTATTTCTATGCTAATTGATGCTATGGCAGTATAATAGCTCTAAGGCTTTGCAGGACTGGCTTTGAAAGAAGAAAAACAATGCAGCTGCCTTTTTGTAAATGGCTCGTACAGTATATGACAATAGCAAGGCCACCGCAAACTGTTCTGGCAAAGATGCTGATATCAGCAGGGAACTGACCCATGCTGATATACCAGCTAAGAGGAAACCCACCCACCCCGCTAAAGCAGATCATATGATGCACCCGCCTGGTAAGAGATACTGAAGCATGTCCTTATTCAATACCTATTGGTCAAGAAATCATAACAATAAGCACAAACAAAAGTGTTGAGGCAGATTTGACTAAATATGACTGAAGATGACCATAAGTTCAAGGAAGATGTACTGGGGAGAAATACGTCCATCAAGATGACAAGTCTAGATTGTGAACCTTTAGCAACATTATTAAAAGTTTCAGATTAACCCATTAGTGATAAAGCCAGAGATCGTCCCAAAACATTTGGGCATGGTAGAGGCCACACTTCTAATTGGTGAATGGGTGGTCTAACCATTCATACACACCATTTTTTAAATTGGAAAATAGTTGTCTCTTCACTCACTGGGGGTCCCACCTCTGGCCAGAACAAGTGTAAAATAGTACAGGTAATGAGATCTCTTTTCTTCTGCTGCTTCACTTTGCAGAAGCTAAACAAGACCAAATTGACATGTAAGATAAAGTCTAAAATCAAAAACGGCAAATAAAATTAAAGAACTAAAAACAGTGGGATCCAAAACATCAACCAGCATAAAATCTGCAGCATTCAGTGAAGAGATGGGTGTAATAAAAATGTTTTTTAAGGACCACTGAAAGGTCTCCAATGAGGGGGGCTTTCCAACAATATGGGGCCACATCTGAAAACGTGGGATGTGTGAATCAGAAAAACTTGAGCCTGCTGAAGTTTTGGAATTCTAGCTAAAAGCTCATTCTGGCTTGAGTCCTTACCAAATTGCAAGCTTTGTTTTTGTTTTTTGCGCACGTGAACCAGGAAATAAGAGCTGAGACACAAAATGATGGTGCAAATTAGGGCCACATTTTAGCGGCATACCCCGAGTGGGAGCTTACCTGGTCTCAGGGGTGCTCCAGAGCACCCTACCCGCTCTTGCTGCTCGAAAGTTCCAAAAACTGGAAGTGACGCGACGGGTTCCCTGTCGTGTCACTTCCAGTTCCCTGGCGCTGCATTTTTAGCATAAAAACCAGGGAAACCCAGCTTAAAATGGCCGCAAATAGCAAATCACGGCCGTTTTAAGATGGGTTGCCCTGGTATTTACACTAAAAGCGCAGCGCCAGGGGAACCGGAAACAGACACGCCGGGGACCTGAAGCTCATTTCCCCGGCACGGCGTGGATCGAGTGGCGGGAAGGTAAATCACAAGACTCTCGGGAGGGGTGAGCAGACTGCTTTTTCGGCCCATTTTCAGCCCCCCCCCCAAGACTCTCGGATACATCCCTATAAGCACATTTATTAATTTAAGGATCTGTGAAGGGAAGAGTACGGGTGCTAAACTAAACAGGCCAATGGCCAGTAAACCCCTAAACGGGCAAAGCATCCCAGTCCGAGGAGTGGTGCAGTCATAGATGTCATAGATCTCAGAGTTGGAAGGAGCCTACAAGGCTATCGAGTCCAACCCCCTGCTCAATGCAGGGAACTAGAGGAGGGGGTCTCCCATCCAAGTCATCACCAGGCTTGACCCTGCTTAGCTTTCCACACTCAGACAAGCTGAGCCAGAATAAGCCGTAACTCGCCACTCCTCAGTTTTACACTGCTCGGTGTCGGAAGGCCTCCCCCATGTCACCTCCTCACGGGGCCATGAAATGCCATGCGGGTGGGATGGAATTGGCCTCAAAGGTGAACCCTATCTCCCCCGGTCAAGCCGTGAAACCGGGCTCAGGGAAGACTCAGGTATCACCAGTCACCTGAAAGGTGCCGTGGAATGATCACCGAACCTCACCCCACTGCCTAAACCCGCACTTACCTCCAATGTGACCAAATAAAATAAACTACGCAAAACAAAAAAAAGCACCCAATCCAACAACACAGTGCAGAGTAGGCGAAGCACACTGCACCATCACCAGGCCAATCAGCAATGGCCCCGTCAACTGGCAAAACCCCCCACACTGTGAATTGGGAGGGAGGGGGAGCAGCTTTTGAGAAAAGAGGCCGGGGGAGGTGTCGCAGGGCCTAATAAAGGCCTCCGCTGCAACTCCCCCCCATGCCTATTGGTGGCTTCAAATTAAAACAACCAGGACTGCTCCCATTCCTACCCACATGCAAATTATCTGCCCACCTATCTGGTTTAGAGAGCAATATAAATTGGTATTTATATTATATTATATTATATATTATAACATTATGTATCTCATACTTCTAAAGTGCTGATATGCACTTTAAGCGGGCTATCAAGTAGGCCGCTCAACAAGATCTGCCACGGACAGCCTTCTCCTTATCCCATCAGCCAGAGCAGCCAGGCTGGTGGGGACTAGGAAGAGGGCCTTCTCTGTGGCGGCCCCCACGTTATGGAACTCCCTCCCTAGTGACCTTCGCCATGCCCCCTCTGTGATGAGCTTCTGCCGTGTATTAAAAACGTGGCTGTTCAGGTGGGAATATGGGGTGGGTTAGGATTTTAAAAGAATTTTTTATACTGTTTTAATTATCATATGTTATTGTATTGTTTTATTGTATTGTTTTAATTGTACATCGCCCAGATGGGCAACCAGGAAGCCCTGGTTGACAGATGGAATCAAGACCTAACTAGGGCTATCGACACGATCGCCCCCAAACGTCCTCTCCGGCCCACTTCTAACCGGGCACCCTGGTATACAGAAGATCTCAGGGAGCTGAAGCGGAAAGGACGACGACTGGAGCGCAGATGGCGGAAAACTCGACATATCCGATAAGACACGACATAGAGAGCATCTTCGCTCCTATGGGGTGGCAATGCATGCAGCAAAGAAAGCTTTCTTTTCTGCACGCATTGCGTCTGCAAATTCGCGTCCAGCAGAACTGTTCAGGGTGGTGAGGGGTCTAACGCAGACACCTTCCCCCCTGGACCCGATTTTAGAGCCTACGGTTGCTCGCTGTGATGCCTTTAACAATCATTTCACAGATAAAATCTCTCGGATAAGAGCCGACTTAGACGCTCTCATTGTAGAAGAGGCAGACAATGGAGTGTCCAGTAACTCCGCAAGTAGGATTACACTGGATCAGTTTCAGTTGGTGAGTACCGAGGACGTGGACAAACTGCTTGGTCGAGTGAAGAGGACTACTTGCCCTCTCGATCCCTGTCCTTCCTGGTTGGTTGTCCAAGGAGGAGATGCAGTTGGATTACAACTACAACGTATTGTTAATGCATCTCTCCAGGGAGGGAATTTTCCATCATGTCTGAAAGAAGCGGTGGTACGGCCGCTTCTAAAAAAGCCCACCCTGGATCCCTTGGACCTTAACAATTACAGACCAGTGTCAAATCTTCCATTTTTGGGCAAGGTGATCGAGAGGGCAGTTGCCTTCCAACTCCAAGCAGTTTTGGATGACACTGATTTTCTAGACTCATTTCAAACTGGCTTCAGAGCAGGATACGGAGTTGAGACTGCTATGGTCGCCTTAGCAGATGATCTACGCCTGAGTACCGACAGGGGGAATGTGTCCCTGTTGGTGCTTTTGGACCTCTCAGTGGCTTTCGATACCATCGACCATGGTATCCTTCTGGAACGCCTGAGGGGACTGGGAATCGGGGGCAATGTGCTTCAGTGGTTCCGGTCCTACCTCTCGGGTAGGTTCCAGATGGTGATGCTTGGGGATAGCTCCTCCACCAAAAAGGAGCTGCTATGTGGCGTGCCACAAGGAGCTATTCTTTCCCCAATGCTATTTAATATCTACATGAAACCGCTGGGAGAGATCATCCGGGGGCATGGGGCGGGGTGCTATCAGTATGCTGATGACACCCAAATATATTTCTCTATGCCTTCGGCAACAGCGTCAGCTAAGGACAGTGTGTCTCCTCTGAATGAATGCCTGGAGGCAGTAATGGGCTGGATGAGGAAAAATAAACTGAAACTGAATCCAGACAAGACGGAGGTGCTTGATGTCAAAGGCCACAATCTGGGTTTGGAGGTATGTCAACCAATTCTGGATGGGGTTACACTCCCCCTGAAAGACTGTGTTCGCAGCTTGGGGGTGCTTCTAGATCCGTCGCTCTAAATGACATCTCAGATAGATGCGACGGCTAGGAGTGCCTATTATCAGCTTCGGCTGATACGCCAGCTGCGCCCCTTCCTAGAATCGGAAGACCTAAAGACAGTAGTGCACGCGCTGGTAACTTTGAGGCTCGACTTCTGCAATGCGCTGTACATAGGGCTACCTTTGTACCTAGTCCGGAAACTTCAACTAGTGCAAAATATGGCAGCCACTGCCAGCCAGACTGGTTACTGGTACACCTAGGGGTGCTCACATCACACCAGTTTTAAAAGCACTCCACTGGCTGCCAATCAGTTTCCGGGCGAAGTATAAAGTGTTGGTTATTACCTTTAAAGCCCTACATGGTTTGGGTCCAGCCTAGCTACGGGATCGCCTTCTCCCGTACAGTCCACCCCACACACTCAGGTCCTCTGGGAAGAATTTACTTCAGTCAGCCAAAACTAGGCTGACAGGTATTACCCAGAGGACCTTTTCTTCTGCTGCTCCCAGATTATGGAATGGCCTGCCGGAGGAGATTCGTCAGCTCACCAGTCTTTTGGAATTTAAAAAAGCCATAAAGACTGATCTCTTCCGGCAGGCCTATCCGGCGGAATTTTAGGTTGCCTTTAAGATGTTTTTACGATGTTTTAATGAAGTTTTGATGATGTTTTAATGATGTTTTTATGATGTTTTTAATATGTTTTAAGATGTTTTAATAGTATGTATTGTGTATTTTATATTTTTGTTGTTCCCCGCCTCGATCTAGATGGAGAGGCGGGTAAGAAATAAAATTTATTATTATTATATTATTATTAATAAATATAAGAAATAAAATAAATAAATAAATGCTGAGAACCAGGGGGCATGAATTAAATTTCATGAAGTGTGGTTAGAACAGAACTCCTTCTTTGTGAAGAGAACCTCTACAGCCATTACCCTCTGAGGAATGTCATCATATAGATACTATATTTTCCATTCCATCCTCTTTTTTTCTCTCTGTCAAGCAGCCGTTCTCCCTCCCTTTTCTAAGACTCACCTAGGGTTGGATTAATCTATCAGTTTCGGTTTCTTTCCATTTCTAATGCATTTTCAATATGATGTTCACTAATATATGCTTGTCACTGGGAAAAACATTGGTCTGGTGCCTTCATTTTCACTCCCCGTCTAGTTGCCTTTATCCCACTATCCAGGACAGAGAGTTGACTGGTTCAGTAAGTAAAGGCACAATCCAATTTGGCTGCCCATAGCCCCCCAAACTTGGAGGGTTATGGGCATCCTATGCAGGGCGGGAGGAGTGCGGTGTCGAAGGTTGCCTCCGTGCTCCTCCCACTCTGCAAAGCAGCAGGGCAGTTAGGTTTGGCTAACTCTGGTGCTTCAGAGCAGGAGGGAAGGAGACTGAAGCAGCACCAGGATATGTTGTATCTTGGTGGTGCTGGTCTCCTCCCCTCCCCACCCCCTGGAACGCCCACATTTGTGACCTTGGAGAAGCAGCTGACTCCAAGGGGTGGAGGGTGCTACGAGCTAGGAGTCCCACGTCCAACATCAGATCGATAGCAGGGGCCAGTTAGGTCAGGAATCACAAGGAAGCAAGGCGGAAGTAGATAAGCATCTTGGAAGATGCTTAGGAGATGGTTTTCTGATAAGTGGGGAACATGTTTGTTTTGACTATAGGTAACCCTATAGTGCAGTGCAGCCTCCTAGTGGAATGCCTGCAGCTCAAGCCCTTTTGATCCTGAAGACATGTGTTAGAAGAATATCCCCTTCTTTATTTCATTTCATTCATTACATTTATGAATCGCCCATCTGGCCAGCCACCCTGAATAAATGGGATTAATAATCTAGATCAGGAATGATACCTAGACCATTCAATCAGCCCTAGTTCTTGTTCTTTTATAGCCTAATAGGTTTTCCTCCTTTTGCTCTTTGAAGGCACAGTGGTCCTGGTGGGCTGGAGGCACTCATGATGCTTTGGAGCCAGCATTTCCCCCCTCGCCCATCCCACTACTGGATGAGCCCTGGTCCCATGGCTCCACCACCACGTAGGGTTGCTGGTACAGAAACTGGGGTTATAATGCAAATCCATCGGAGCCTTGAGGAAATGACCTGCACATCTTAGCTAAGGGGAGGGGGCAGATGTGAAGAAGAGCAGTTTGATTTGCTGGAGTGCCTCTTTGCCTCTCCTGAGACAGCCCACTGTTTGGATATTGCCAGCAAAGAACGGTGCAATCAGACCAGCAGTTTTCTGAGGAAGTGGAGGCTTCTTGGAAATGTACCGGAGAAAGTGAGAATCTTGCTGGTTCAGCACTAGAAGGAGACAAAGGTCAACCCAGCAACGCAGCATGGGCGGTGCCAGGTGTAGGAGTGCCCTGTGCATGTTGTCCCCCAGTGGGCTCTCCTAGCAGTGGGCTCCAAAGATAATCTTACAGATAAACAGACCCCTGAGCTCGTCTCGTTGGGCGCTTGGTGAGCACCCCCGCCGTACGATCCATCTTGTGGCACCAGCTGAGGCGCTCGGCGGACTTCCGGGTCCCCGTTGTGTCACTTCCAGGTCCCCATTGCATCACTTCCGGGTCCCCGGCCCTGCGTTTTTTATGTAAAAAACAGGATAAACTACCTTAAAACTGCCGCGATTTGCAAATCACAGCTGTTTTAGGGTGGTTTCTGGTTTTTTACGTAAAAAACACAGTGCCGGGGACCAGGAAATGACACTACGGGGACCTGGAATTTCCTTTCCCCAGCTCCTCTCACAGTGACTTGTGCCGAGCTGGGGAAAGGTAGCTTGGGTGTGTGGAGCTCAGATGCGTGGAGCTCGTGGAGCGTGGAGCTCGGGTGTGTGTGTGTGTGTGTGTGTTGAGCGGGGCGAGTTCTCCCCGCTTCCATCCGCCGATCGAACTCTGCACACATCCCTACCAATGATGATGGTGAGCAGAGGCAGGGGGTAATTCCCCTTTCTAAAAAAGGGAAAGAAAGAAACAGGCAGTAGTACCGACAATCAGAAGAGCATTCCTGGTACAGGAAGCTGCAAAATACACAGAGAATAGTCAAGAGAAAGAGTGGCTTTGTAAAAGAGGTTAGTTTCTAGTGAACAAAGAGCCCCAGAGGGAAAATTGTGAGAAGTCAAGGAAACATCAGGCTGAAATGTCACATACCTCTGAATATATGTCGATCAGAAATCTTCAGGACAGGAGGTGAGGGCAACACAAGAGTGGCATAATATTCTGTGCCGGAATGGAAGGTGATGGGGAGACCTGCCAAGACAATTTTCCACCCCTCAAGACTGGAAGAAGAAAGCTAATGACATACCAAACTCTGTGGTAGATCTATAGGAGGCCTACCTGCTCTGGCTTTGTCTTTGCTTAGTTGCTCTCCCAGCCTCATATGACGAGAAGGGGCTGCCATGAGAGTCCTCAGTGGACTTCCACTAAGAAGGAGAAGACTCTTCCCTGGTAGGCTCTGTGTATTAGCTGCTCTCACAGAATTCAGTTTTCCTGGCACTCTCTGGAAAGGCAAGGAACTGAAGTGGTCACTGGGCTAGTTTATTAGGTGAAAGCAAGCAACTGATTTGAACGCAGTAAACATGGGCTGAGATTAGTCTTAGTTCGATGCTGTCTTCAGTGACCATATATGTTTGGGTGTTGAGGGAAGCATTCCAAATTCCACAGTCACTCTACCCCACATCTAAGTCACCAGACTGTCGATAGGTGAGGTAGGTTTGCTCCAAAGTAGAATGTAACTCCATTCTTGGGTCCCACAGCCCTGAGTGCAGAATTATGGGCATCTTTTATCAACTTAAAGGTGATCCCAAGTCCCAAGTGCTCACCTATACAGTATTCTTACCTATCCAGTGTACTTCTACTGCACCTCCCTGCCCTTGTGGCCAATCTATTTTCTATTTCATGTGAACTTTCCAGCACCACTTGCTTACTGCACCCCACTGAATTAAATGGAAATGGAAAGATAGAGGAAAAGAACAGATAGTTGGAATAAGAAGGATAGTTTGGAACTCAAAGATTAAGGAATCAGGAAGGAGCAAGTCCAGGATCAAGTTGATGAAGATACCATCATCAGTGCAGCTAGCGAGTCTTCCAGAAGTCCCTGCTGGTCAACCAGTAGAGCAGTGTTCTCCAACCTTGGGTCCCCAGATGTTTTTGGCCTACAGTTGTAGGCCAAAAACATCTGGGGACCCAAGGTTGGAGAACACTGCAGTAGAGGGAACCCCAAGGTATTTTTGACCCATGGTACCTTCAAAAGATGTGAATACAAACTCCCACTAGCCTAACACATTACTTTATGTGAGAAGGGTCTCCACCTTCTTTGCACACAAACCAACACACACACACACACACACACACAAATACACACAGAAATGCACCATGTTTAATTTTAGCATTACTTTACACAGTTTATAATAAACATGGATACTCTTGCAGACAGATATGTGATGTAATAAGAATTACTAAAAAATAACACACACACAGAGTACATGTGCTGATATCAGACACCACTAAAATTGAAGAAGGTCTGTGATTCTGGAATTGTAATAACCCAAATGTGTATTTTAAACATATGGTGCCCTGTAAGTATATCACAAAAATTTGGACATCTAATGTAAAAATAATTGAGGACATTCCCAGGGAGGATTTGTCATTGAAACCAGAGATTCTGTTATTAGGAAAATGTGAAAAGATTGTAAATAGAAATCAACTTTGCCTTATCAATAGTCTGTTAATCACAGCATGCATTTTAGTGGGAAAGTTTTGAGGGAAAGCAAGAATATGTTACTGGTTAAGATGTACATGGTAACCCCTTATTGTGATAAATATTACCGTACACATGTTGAACGTTTATGGGGAAAGAAGCAAGTTCTATTATTGGACGATTCAAACTCTTTTTTTTAATGCATTGGAACTATATCAGAATTGTATGAAGAGTCCCATCATGAAATTTTAATTATCGGTTAAAGCATTTCACTTTGGAAAACTGTGCATGCAGTTTCCACCCCCTTTTTAATTTCCTAATTTACATCGGTTGTGGATGTTGATTACAAAATTACTTTTTCTTTACAATATAAAAATACATTTTTTTAAAAAAAGAGAAGACTCATATTCACAACAACATTTCAGGGCTGACCTTCTCTTCCATACAGTATTGCTCATCCTTGAAAACTGTCTGCAGTGCAACCGTCATAGACACCCTGGGCTTACCTTTCTTCTGTCTACTTCCAACTAAGAAATAAATCAATGGGTTGATGCTACTGTTCAGAGAGGCAAAGACAAAACCAGTTGCCATTAAACTTTGATTGGGAACATAAAACAAGTGAATTAAATAGAAAGCATTAATTGGAAATGCAAAAAGCAGGAAGAAAACGAGTGCAAGCAAGATGGCTATGACAAGCTTTCCCCGCTGGCGTTGCTGCGATTTACTGCAGGCATAGATGGATAAAATCAGTGTGGAGATGACCATGAGTGGAGCACAAAGCAGAGCATTCACAATAAGCTGAAACACTAGGGGGGCACCTCCAAAGCTCCCAGTCCTTTGCAGAGTGAAATGAATTCCAGAGAGAAAGAAAGAAAGGATCCATATGAGAGCACACACAATGCTGGATAGGCGTGGTGGCCGGTGGCATCGATGCCAAAGTGGGAAGAGGACAGCCACGCATCTGTCGATGCTGATGGCGGCCAGGAGAAACTGACCCGTAGAATATGTGAAGAAAAACAGTTCAAGAAATAATAAAAACGCCAAAGAAAGAACATGTGATATTTCATACACAGCTATTACAATTGCAAATGTAGCCGCGATCATAAGCGACATGAGGACCCCAAAGTCAGCAATGGAGAGGTTCAGGATGTAGGTGGTGAAAGGATTCCTCTTAAGGCGGAAGCCAAGAAGCCAAATGACAGTTCCGTTTCCCACAAGACCAAACAGGCAGATAATGATGACAAAGCTGTTGATAATATTTTGTGATAAATTATTGAGGGGAAGCTCGTTTGTGATGTTAATTTGATGTGCAATTCCAGTAGTCCCATTTACGTATGGATAAGGGAATAGGTGGATTTCTAAATCTCCAGAAGACCAGAAGTCAGTGAAATTCATAAGTGGTACTTGCATATAAGATATATCTTCATACGTTCTCCTGTTAAAACAAAGAGACAAAGGTGGATCAACTGCTGTCATGGGGTCAGATAAATGAAATGGGCTTCATTTTCATGCCCCATATATCCAAATGGCCATATTGCTTTTTGTGCAACTTGTTGACTGATACATGATATATACATTTGACAAATAATATTCACATTTCAAAGAATTGAGGGAATCAGGTTGAAAGTTGATTTATATCACTTTTTAAATTTCTGTTTCATCTTTCTTTCTTTCTTTCTTTCTTTCTTATATTTATCAATCGCCCATCTGGCCGGCTACCCGGCCACCTTGGGCGATGTACAATTAAAATACAATAAAACAACACAATAAAATATAATAATTAAAACAATATAAAAAATTCTTATTAAAAAGCCTAACCCACCCCATATTCCCACCTGAACAGCCCATGTTTTTAATGCACGGCGGAAGCTCATCATGGAGGGGGCATGGCGAGGTCACTAGGGAGGGAGTTCCATAACTTGGGGGCCGCCACAGAGAAGGCCCTCTTCCTAGTCCCCACCAGCCTGGCTGCTCTGGCTGATGGGATAAGGAGAAGGACATCCGTGGCAGAACTTGTTGAGCGGCCTACTTGATGTTGCTGGAGGCGCTCCTTGAGATACGCTGGGCCGGAGCCGTGTAGGGTTTTAAAGGTCAAAACCAACACCTTGAATTAGGCTCGGCAAGCAACTGGTAGCCAGTGCAACTCATTAAGCACTGGCGTGATGTGATCACGCCGGCGGCTGCCCTTAATCAGGCGAGCTGCCGCGTTCTGTACCAGCTGAAGCTTCCGAACCGTCTTCAAGGGTAACCCCACGTAAAGCAGCATTACAGTAGTCTAGGCGAGAGGAGACCAAGGCATGAACCACTGATGGGAGCAGATGATTAGGAAGGTAGGGGCACAGCTGCCATATCAGATGGAGCTGATACAGTGCCACCCGGCTCACAGCTGACACCTGAGCCTCCATGGACAGCTGGGAGTCTAGATTGACCCCCAAGCTGCAGGACCTGGTCCTTCAGGGGTAGATGTACCCCATTCAGCACCAGGTCAACATCCCCTAACCTACCCTTGTCCCCCACCAGTAGTACCTCGGTCTTGTCTGGGTTCAGCTTCAGCAAGTTTTAGGTGAAAGCATCCTAACCAGAGTGGCGGCAGGTAGACTCGCCACCCTCCAGTTGCACTCCATGTGGAGCTGGAGGGCCTTACCGGTGTCTCCTCCCATTGGCGCCACATGTCAGCCAATGTAAGTGAGAAAGGTAGACCCCAAAGGTGGCCCAATCTCCCTTTCTGCTAAGCCACACGACATTAGCTAGGGCAGACTTGGGTAACCGCCAGTCACCTTGAAAGGTGCCATTGGATGATCACCAGAACCCTAACCCCCACTGCCTATTTCCACACTTCCCGCAATATGAGACCAATTGACTAATTCCAATCAGATCGAATGAAAAATCCAAAGGAAAAAATTCCTACCCTAACTCACAGTGTAGAGTAGGCGAAACACACCCATAGCCTAGGGCCAATTCAGACAATGGGCCAAAATTCCTACTCGGCCCCCAAACGGGTGACCGGTGGAGCCTACACTGCTGACAGGACGGGAGGGAGCCCATTGGCTGATCACATATGGCCTGATTGTGGTCTGTTTCCCCATCCCACCCCCATGCGCAAACCTCTCCCCGACCCCAGCTAGGCGTGGCCGGTGGAAGGCAATTCTGTAAGTTTCATCAGTTTCTGTCTCCAAATCTTTCTGTTTCCAATCCAAACAATTTGCCATGATTTGTTCTCCATTTAACGCTTTCCAGTCCAAACCATTTGCCAAAGTTTTTTCCCCTCCATTTAGCACTTGTATTTTCTGCTTGAATGTTTCAACCTTCTTATTAATCTGCTCCACCTCTCCAGATAATTGCTTTATAGAGCTGTCCAAATTTTTATCATCATATATTTTGCCCCATTTAAACGTTCGTCAAAAATTAAGAAAATTTATTTCTTAAAAAATAGAGTAATTAGAAAACCTCTTTTCTATGTCAAAACGTTCTATGGATCTTCCGTTTGTAAAAAAAAAACCTCTCTAAAATCTTTAAGCCAATAATCTTTAAGCAAAAACAAAACAAAACCCCTCTCTAAAATCTTCTGATGACTTTTATAGCTCCAAGAAAAGAGGTGTCTCTCCATAAGAAGCTTCAACTTCACTGTAAAAGAAAATCCCTTTTCGTTCCTAAACCGTTGTAATCCAGCAGTCAAGGAATGGGGGGGGGGGGGGTTTACAGACTTTAGTGTTCCTAATAAACTTCAGACATGGCAGGGAGATAGTTGTAAAATTCAAAGCCCTCAGGTCCCTCACAGCGAGCTGGCTGGAAAAAAATCCTTTTTGCAGCAAACTCACCACAAAGCAACCTATAGCTATAAGGTACACGTGGATTATCTGTTACCTCCCCTTTTAATCCAAGGAGATTCGGTGGCTATAAAGAGCTGATTTCCAAGCCACCTGAACATGGAACATCAGCCTGCTACTATACCCCCCACTGGAAGTGTGCCGATTTGGAATCTAGCTTCAAAGGGGATAGAGTCAAGACATGGTCTACCCTTCAAGGTGGCTTGCAAACACACACGCACACGCACACGCACACGCACACGCACACGCACACGCACACGCACACTAATATGTACAATGAAGAATAAAATAAAAAATGGCAAAAAACATTATACACAACTGAACACAGCAGGAACCAAAACATCAAACCAGCATAAAATGCACAGAATTCAGTGGAGAGATGGGTGGAACAAAAAAACGTTTTAAGGTCCACTTAATGGTGAGCAACGAGGGGTCCATTTTCAGCAAGGTGGGCCACCAGTGAATTATACTGCATAAACGTTTAGGGAGAATGTGATTTGCATATATAAGGTAACAGGTTTGTCCTTGGTATCTTGGCATCTCTCATAGATTTTCATAGATCATAGAGTTGGAAGGAGCCTACAAGGCTATCGAGTCCAACCCCCTGCTCAGTGCAGGAAACTAGAGGAGGGGTCTCCTATCCAAGTAATAACCAGGCCTGACCCTGCTTAGCTTTCCACTCTCAGACAAGCTGAGCCAGCATAAGCCACAGGCCTATTAATCATCTCATTAAATGATTTCAGCTAGCAGAGTCTAGGAAAGTCTTTGTTCCACATGGGATGCCAGGCAGCTGCTGTAGTCAGTGCACAATAGAGTAGAGGTAGACAACCTAGTGCTTCCAGGTGTTTTGAACTAATCTCTGACTATCAGCCATGCTGGCTGAGGCTGATGGGCTTTGGTATCCTCCTGACGTTTTGGATGACAACTTACCAATGCCTGTAATTGAGGCTTAGATGGACCTCTAGCCTGGCAACTCAGTGGCACCTGCATATGTTCAAGTAGGTATCCTTTTGGTATATGTGCTAGTACTATGAAACACCTGAGTCTTTTATTCCCACTGAGCTCAGATTCCTATAAGACATAGCTTCAAATAGAACTGCTCACTGCTTACTCTGGAGTACAACTCTCTTTTCCAGGGAAAATCCATCATTAATCACAAAGTGGACAGATGTAACCTACTAGCTTTGGGTGGGTGATGCAGTTCTGTCCCAAGGTTTCAATTTTTTTGTCTCTCCCCCTTTGCCGCATAGTCCTAATATGCTAGTGTCCAAATGATGTCTGGAGGTATTAATCAAAATCGCCATATTTCCACTTCCATCTGTACCAGGACTGCCATTGTAAGCTATTACTTACTTGTTTAAATGTGTAACTAGTTAAATTATGTCCAGCCACTACAGTTACCACTTCTGCGGTGGCAAGCAGGAGATGGGTATGTTCCTCTACAATTTTTTCAAAGTATTTTATAGTTTGAATATTATACCTCTACAAAAAATATTCAATAGCATAATATACTTACCAAAGAGGGCCAGGTGGTACCGGTAATTGATGGGTGTCATTATAATTGGAGGCATCTTTTTCCATATCAGACATTGTTGTAATATCTAAACAAAATTGTAACCAAAACACAGGGGAATTATTTCAGCCTATAACACTTAACAGCAAAGTTGCCAACATTATCATATTATTATTATTATTATTATTATTATTATTATTATTATTATTATTATTATTACATTCTTCTAATATGGAAATAAACATATATATATATATATATATATATATATATATATATACACACTCACTGTATAAAAATCAGTTAAAATGTTTATATTCCTCTAATGCATTTAAAAAGGCCATAAAGGCTGATCTCTTCCAGCAGGCCTACCCAGTGGAACTTTAGGAATGTTAGGATATTTTTAAAAGTTTCTTAAGAATGTTTTGAGTGGAGAGGCGGGTAAGAAATAATAACAGCAGCAACAACAACAACAACTTATTATTATTATTATTATTATTATTATTATTATTATTATTATTATTATCTGCACTCCATCTGCACTCCAAACTGCAGAGTTTGGGGTCTTCTAGTAAACCAGTGTGCAGCTGGCTGGGGCATGCTGGGAGTTGTAGGCCAAAAACATCTGGGGACCCAAGGTTGGAGAACACTGTAGTAAACGTACATGGCTACCTACAATATTTACATACCTGTGAGTGAGTAACTCCAGACCAGAAGTCTCCAGTTGAAGTAGGTGGAAGACAGCAGCAGAACTGACAATTGTGGCACAAGTACCCTGTGGCAGCTAATGGGGGACCTGCAGAGGAAACTTTGGACCTTTCAAGTCCTGTGGAAAAAATAAGATGTGTCATCAAACTTACAAAAATATCTACAGGAGATCCCCCCCCCCCTTTTATCTTCATTCAAGCAGCTTGCCAACATCATATGAGCCACAGAAGATATACTTTTATTGGCTGTCAAGATAGTAATAACAAGTGATTATAGAAGGAGGAAACATTTGCCAGATAATGTTCTGTAACCTTAAAATGCACCCTTCCCAAAAGCAGGTTTGACATTGGTAAGAAAAATCAAAACAGCCCACTGCCCAAGAAGCTGTTCAGGTGAAAGTGCCATGCCTATCAGTCAACTTTCTAATACATTATGTCATCTTTATTAGATGGGTTAAGCTGGATATTTGAAGCAGCTCAAAAGGCATCCTTCTTTTGTGATTACTTCTGAGTCCTCGGCTGCACATTTAGAGACAGTGTTAATTTTTAGCAACAACCTAACTTCCAAGCTCCAAAATACTGGGGTCAGCAATTTTACATTCCAGTTCTTTGAGACCTCTAGGATGAATATAACTGGACCCAGTAATTCAATTCCCCCCCCCATTTGTCAATAATGTCTGTAACAGGGGTGGTCGACCTGCAACCCAGGGGGGCTACAGATGACCCTCCAAGACATTTATAGTGGCCCCACAAGGATTCTCGCACCAATTTCCCCACTGCCTTTGCTCTCCAGCCCTTCCTTCAGAGAACTTGATACAGATCACCCTTTCCCTGTCACTTCTAGCTGCAAGGAAAGAGTGATCTGTCTAAGGATCACAGGTTTGTGTATGTGTACGTGTGCATATGTGTATGCAGCCCCTGACTCCTGAGCCACTATCACATGTGGCCCTTGGAGCTGAAAAGGTTGTGCATCCCTGGTCTAGAACTTAATCTCCTAGAAATTCATTTCCATTCCTCTGGCTCCCCTCCTGAAAATATCAGTTCAGGGTTATGTTTGCTCTAAATGTTCTGTACTGAAGACAGAGACAGAGAATTTGGGCGACTTCTGTGTTTGCCATTGAGATGATTCTGTTTGCAGCAGAACAGCCAGAGATTTCGGATAGTTATACCAACATTCTGATACAAAGCCCCATGCACATGCTGGGCAAATCCTCGTGACAGATAAGTGCCAGGAAGCTGTTATCTATCAATAAAGAAATCTTGCTCGTCATGCCCATGAGCTTGTGAGGCATTTCCTGTAGTGAATTCTGATAAAGAACCACACAGAACACAGCCCACATCATGGAACTTGGCAGAAAATGGACTTCCTTAGAGGTTCCAATTCGTGGGGGGGCACTCACCTTATTTCTCTGAGAATCATTGCCCATGGGGAAGTGGATTTACCCTTATCCTAATATGCCAATCCTCCTCTTCCTGAAGCTACTATTGGCACAAAGAAGTTGATGGCTATGTCTAGTGATTCATAGATTCATAGATCATAGAGTTGGAAGGGGCCTACAAGGCCATCAAGTCCAACCCCGTGTGAGAGCTGGACTGACCCGGGTTCAAAAGCTTCCCTAGCCAGTGACCCTCAGTCCCAGTCACGCAGGCGGAAGGAGGAGATAACAGCAGTTAATAAAGATTAAAGAGTTTATTTGTAAGACCCAATTACATGGGATTAAGGCAATCAATGCATCTCCTACTCACTACATCATTGCAGACTCAAATCCAATACCCCAGTGGTAAGGCTAGATGAAGTGAAGTCCAAGAGACATGTCGAGTCGAGACGAGACAGCAAGTGAGACGAGAAGAGGAGTAAAGCTATCAGCAAGTGTGTTAGCTTTATACCACCTATAAATAGGATATTACTCACCCCAGTTGTATAACCTATTCATCAACATGTTTACTGCAAAACCTGTCCAAGGTTGCTGAGTCATATCACCTCGAGACTATGTCTCGTGACCAGAGACCTTGTGCACTTGAACTCAAGAGACACCCACCAGGTCAGGTGATAATCTCGATGTCAGGTGGTAATCTCGTTCTGCCTATGCAAAACCCAACATCCCCCTGCTTTTCCATTTGCACCGAACGTGGTTATTTAATTCATACAACAGCAACAGCTTTGTTGACATCTGATGCTGTTCTTTTATCTATGGACTTTGATTAAAAAAACTTCTGCAGGAATGACTTTACCTGTCAGAAATTTGAACCACCATCAAATCACTTCTGATGTATCCCTCCTCATGACACAGTTTTATTTGCAAACCCAAAACTTTGTGTATTGCTATCTGCCTGCAGCATAGCAATCCTGCCTTGGTTTCCTGAAAAAACTGTAATAGGTTTTTCACATCAATCCCAGCATCATTTAAACATTTTTAACAATTTAAACGATTTAAACAAATGCAATAACTATTCAAGCTTTACAATAGCATAATAGCACAATACATAATACAATGCATTCAGTTCAATTTCAGTTGAACTCTAACCTCTAGATGATTGTTTCTACAAAATCAATCAAACAAAGTATGGTTATAAAAATAACAAACTTCAGGTGTGTTCTTGTTGTTCTTACTATCACAACCACAACTGGCATTTCTGTGAATCTGTAAACCACCTGTGCTCTGACTTGTAACTCTTAGTCTGAAGTGTGATGTTCCCTCCAGATAACACTCAACTCCTTTTCAGAGCTCTCCAAGCATGTCCTGTTGGTCTAACAGTCTGCCTATCACACTGACAGCAATACCTGGCCTTGTTGCTTATACAATGAAGCTCAACAGCCCAATGCTTCTGTGTAGCATTCAAACTGCTTTTCCATCAGCATGTGCTTGAAAATCCCCAATTATTTGGAGTCTCGCACTGAGTTAACTATCTCCAAAATTCTCAATCACATCCATGCTATTTCTCTGGTTTGTTGCAGTAAGATACTGCCCTCTTGGTTCTCCCTCAACTTCTATTTACAAATAAACAGTTGATCCACCACCAAGCAGTTTCAATTCAATGAAATTCCAAACCCTGGATTAATTATATCATATTGCTTTTATCTGTCCAGAAAAAACAATAGATCATCCAACTAAACAAAGTACATACAGTCTATGTCCCTGTTCCTCCTGTTTAACAAACAAACATTGATCTGCCTCTCTGTGCAAATCTCAATTCAGCAATATTTGAGTTCAAAACAGAATTCCAGCCTCCAGCTGATTCTAGCTTTCCTACAGAAAATCTCTCAGAAAGTTTTCCAAAGACTCCCTCTCATTTAAAATGCTTATGTTCCAATATTTCCAATTGTGAAATATTCATACATTTTCTCCACATTCTTAAACATCAGTCTAACTGTTTCCAAAGCAAATTGTTGTTGCAATCACTCATGATTTTCAAGCTCCTTTTAACTAGAACAAAATCACAAGCAACCAATCTTGCTATTTGTCATATAACCTTTTCAATCTGGTTAGTTTTCACTTAAAAAATCTGTCTGGTAACAATGAGTTCCATGGACTGCTGTTTGTTTCACCAGCTTCCATGTTTTGTTCTTTATCCAAAGAATTCAACTCAGCTTGCATAGCATGAAGCTATGGTTCAGCTTCCTTAACAGACAATTTTTTCACCTCTTTGAAATTTTGAGCTTTCAAATGGCTTTTCCTGCAAATTCATCCTGATATCTCACAGGATTGTTTGACTCACCTGTTCCTTACCTCATCAGTTATCAGGTTCTTGTTCCAATGAACTTGCACCAATGATGAACAATCATTTGTTTAGTCTCCACTAAACCAAATGTGTATCAGTTTGTCAAATTTACCTGACTGTCTTTCAGCAAATGCTTTTCTATTCTGACTCTGAGCTTGATGCATCTCCTGCATTAACAGAATTAATTTTGAAAAATGATCTCACATTTTCATTCAGCATTATACTCAATCACTTCTAGATAATCTCACTTTCCAAGTGTTGTTCATGTGAAACACAATATTCTCATTTCTAGAAAAATCTCATGTAAGCTCCCTTACAGATTTCTTCTAACTTTGAGGTGTATGTACCTACATATCAGATCCAAGATCCTGAAATGTTTCTCCAGAAGATTCTTCCTTCTACACTACGTTCCATAAGGTGTACAGTTCATCACACAGAACTAAAACTTCTATCATGTATATAATCAAAACATTTAAGAGCTTCTACCCAAATCTCATTATCTAATTAGTATCACCTCTTCTGAGTGTTTGTTTACTCTTCCACACAATCCATGTGTTCAATATCACATCCTGTTAGAAATGCATCAAAACATGCACTGAATTGAACTTCCCCATATCTTAAAAGAAATAGGTAACATGGGTAATATGCTTGTTTCCCATCCAAGCACAAAACACCTTGACTTTGTTCAATACTTCAGCTTCCTATCTAACATGTACACAACCTGTACCTCGTGTATTGATCAATTAACATCATGAAATAACGTGCCTTTCCTCTAAAAACCATCAGAGTATCCACAAGATCACCAAGAACAAATTTAAATGAAATGAACTGGTTTTTCAGCTTGCCTTCCAGTTTACCTGTTGAAGCTAGCATACCTTGTTTATGTGCACAAAATTACCTTACATGTGAAAATTACAATTTCCAAATGCTTTTCCCAACACAGTTTGCATTTTCTTTCACAGGCCTGTGAATCTAAATGATCAAACATCATGTGATATGCATGCATGTACATGTCATACATATAAGCATTTAACCTTTTATATAGTTGCATCAGTACAACTTTCCATTTCTTTATTACATCATTACAGAATAAAAGAAATAATCCATCTCTTAGCTTTGCCATATAAACATACCTACTTATTCAGTATTTTACATTTTGCTACAGGGAAAATCCACAATATACTCAAGTCATATATACATTCAGTACATTTCCTGACATTTCAAGAGCATATATTACACTTTCTTGAATCCAAGTTATCCAACTTTCAAGAAATACGGTTTCAAAAACATGACTGTTAAACCTCTGACCATTTGCATAGTCCTCTTCCTGCTTATTCATGTCCAACACAGAAAGCTTCGTTTAAACAATCCACTGCTTTTGTTCACAACACAAAGTTTTTCCCATCAGCAGCACCCCTGCTGATTTCAAGCTCCTTCTTCTGTGATCCCACATGAAGAAAATGAAGAACAGCTTCCCATTTTAAGCACAGCTTTCTCTGTTCAAAACTGCCGCACTGTTTTTCTCCTGCTGTTTTAAAACCACGCCTCCGCTGGTTTGATACAGCCTCCTGTGTAGTATCAAGTTTCCCAAGATACGTTCCTGTCACACGTGACTTTGCTTTGCTGCGACATGACGCTCCAGACGCTTTACCCACGTCAGACGTAATCCACGCATTTGTAATCCAAGCCACTTGTTGATACAATGCAAAAGATAGCTGATCCGCTGCTGTGTGAAGAAGCAAACTGTAAATGAAATATGATCCTCCTGCTGTATCCTTGACTCAAATGAGTAGACACAGAGCCTCCTGGAGATTATTTCCTTGCCCGATACAGCTCCTTGACAATCACTCCAGCAAGCTGTGGAAAACGAAATCCTTGTGTCCAGCATTGTTCACTTTTCAGCCTAGTAGCTGCCCGAACCGGCACCTCCGTTCCAGCTTCTTTTCACAGTCTGTAGCCTTGGATTTGCCAAGCCTGGCACCTCCGTTCCAGCTGCTTCCAAAACGAAAAATCCTTCGTCTCTCTGTCCTGCATTCTTCAGTTGTGCTGCATTCCAAGCCGCTGTTATCAGCATCCAGCTTTAGCAACATGCCTCCCGGTTTATTTACAAACCTTTCTTACAAATAGTAAACAAATCCTTTAACTCTATAACTGCTGAATTTCTCCGAACTGCGTCTCTGGGCTTATCTGCCCATCTGATATAGCCATCAGATCCTTATCTGGGCCCATAACCAGATGTGAGAGCTGGACTGACCCGGGTTCAAAAGCTTCCCTAGCCAGTGACCCTCAGTCCCAGTCACGCAGGCGGAAGGAGGAGATAACAGCAGTTAATAAAGATTAAAGAGTTTATTTGTAAGACCCAATTACATGGGATTAAGGCAATCAATGCATCTCCTACTCACTACATCATTGCAGACTCAAATCCAATACCCCAGTGGTAAGGCTAGATGAAGTGAAGTCCAAGAGACATGTCGAGACGAGACAGCAAGTGAGACGAGAAGAGGAGTAAAGCTATCAGCAAGTGTGTTAGCTTTATACCACCTATAAATAGGATATTACTCACCCCAGTTGTATAACCTATTCATCAAAATGTTTACTGCAAAACCTGTCCAAGGTTGCTGAGTCATATCACCTCGAGACTATGTCTTGTGACCAGAGACCTTGTGCACTTGAACTCAAGAGACACCCACCAGGTCAGGTGATAATCTCAATGTCAGGTGGTAATCTCGTTCTGCCTATGCAAAACCCAACACCCCGTGCTCAATGCAGGAAACTAGAGGAGGAAGTGAGGCAGGTGGCTACTAGGAGGAGGGCCTTTTCTGCTGTGGCACCCCAGTTATGGAATGAGCTCCCCAAAGAGGTTCCTACTTTGTATTCTTTCCGGCGCCAGGTGAAGACCTTTTTGTTCTCCCAGGCATTTTAATCATTTTAACCTTGTAATTGTTTTTAATTCCGTTATTGTAACTGCTGCTGCTAGCTCTGCTGTTTGTTTTTGTGGTTTTAAATTTTATATTGTATTTTATGATTTTAACTGTTGTAAACTGCCCAGAGAGCTTCGGCTATTGGGCGGTATAAAAATGTATTAAATAAATAAATAAATAAATAGGGATCTCCCATCCAAATAATAACCAGGCCTGACCCTGCTTAGCTTTCCACACTCAGACAAGCTGAGCCAGCATGAGCCACAGGCCTGTATAGTGCACCAACTCATCCTGCTTTGTGAGATGACTTTCAGTTATTGTGGGATAGAAATGAGGACAAGCTTTTTGGAGAACTTTGACCAACCATTTGTTTCCTCATCCAATGCCCCAAATGGTTAATAACAGACTGGGGGGGGTTGAATGTCTGGGCCCAGTGATGAATAATGACCCTATGAGTGAGCAAAGAGGTTAAATTTCATAATGGCTACTAGTCCTGCTTGGCTATATGTTTCCTCCAGTATCAGAGGCAGTATGCCTATATACTCCAGGTGCTGGGGAACATGGATGGGAAGTTGCTGTCACACTCATGTCCTGCTGGTGGGATCTTGTGGGCAGCTGGTTGGCCACTGCGTGAACAGAATGCTGGACTAGATGGACCCTTGGTCTGATCCAGCAGGGCTCTTCTTCTGTTCTTAGGGGGTGGTCTTGGGAATCTTGCAATAGGCAGTGGTCGACTTGCTCCTAGTTGTCTCTTCACTCACTGGGGGCCCCACCTCTGGCCAGAATAAGTGTAAAATAGTACAGGTAATGAGATCTCTTTTCTTCTGCTGCCTCACTTTGCAGAAGCTAAACAAGACCAAATTGACATGTAAGATAAAGTCTAAAATCAAAAACGGCAAATAAAATTAAAGAACTAAAAACTGTGGGATCCAAAACATTAACCAGCATAAAATCTGCAGAATTCAGTGAAGAGATGGGTGTAATAAAAATGTTTTTTAAGGATCACTGAAAGGTCTCCAATGAGGGGGGCATTCCAACAACATGGGGCCACATCTGAAAACGTGGGATGTGTGAATCAGAAAAACTTGAGCCTGCTGAAGTTCTAGGAATTCTATCTAAAAGATCATTCTGACTCGAGTCCTTATCAGATTGCAAGCTTTGGTTTTTTTGTGCGCGTAAAGCAGGAAATAAGAGCCGAGACACAAAATGATGGTGCAAATTTAGGCCACATTTATTAATTTGAGGATCTGTGAAGGGAAGAGTGTGGGTGCTAACTAAACAGGCCAACGACCAGTAAACCCATAAATGGGCAAAGCATCCCAATCCTAGGAGTGGCACAGTAACTCGCCACTCCTCAGTTTTACACCACTCGGTGTAGGAAGGCCTCCTCCATGTCACCTCCTCACGGAGCTGTGAAATGAAATGCCGTGTGGGTGAGATGGAATTGGCCTCAAAGGCAAACCCTATCTCCCCCAGCCGAGCCGTGAAACCGGGCTCAGAGAAGCCTCAGGTATCGCCAGTCACCTGAAAGGTGCCGTGGGATGATCACCGAACCTCACCCCACTGCCTAAACCCGCACTTACCTCCAATGTGACCAAATAAAATAAACTACGCAAAACAAAAGAAGCACCCAACCCAACAACACCGTGTAGAGTAGGCGAAGCACGCGCACCATCACCAGGCCAATCAGCAATGGTGAGCCAAAATTCCTATTCAGCCCCGTCAACTGGCAAAAAACCCCACACTGTGAATTGGGAGGGAGGGGGAGCAGCATTTGAGAAAAGAGGCCGGGGGAGGTGTCGCAGGGCCTAATAAAGGCCTCCGCTGCAACTCCCCCTCTCTAGCCTATTGGTGGCTTCAAATTAAAACACCCAGGACTGCTCCCATTCCTATCCACATGCAAATTATCTGCCCACCTATCTGGTGTAGAGTGCAATATAAATTTGTATTATTATTATTATATTATGTATTTCATACTTCTAAAGTGCTGATATGATATGCTGAAAACCAGCCTGGAATTAAATTACATGAAGTGTGGTTAGAACAGAACTCCTCCTTCGTGAAGAGAACCTTTACAGCCATAACCCCCAGAGGAACTTTATCATGTAGATTCTATATTTTTCCCTTCCACCCATTTTTCCCTCTCTGTCAAGCAGCCATTTCCCCTCCCTTTTCTAAGACTCACCTAGGGTTGGATGAATCTATCGATTTCGGTTTATTTCCGTTTCTAATGCATTTTTAACACGATGTTCACTAATATTTGCTTGTCACTGGGACAACATTGGTCTGGTGCCTTTAATTGCACTCCCTGTCTAGTTGCCTTTATCCCACTATCTAGGACAGAGAGTTGACTAGTTCAGTAAGTAAAGGCACAAACTAATGAGGCTGCCCATAGCTCCTCAAACTCAGAGGATTACAGGGCATCCTATGCAGGGCAGGGAGACTGGAAGAAGAAAGGTAATGACATACCAAACTCTGTGGTAGATCTATAGGAGGCCTACCTGCTCTGGCTTTGTCTTTGCTTAGTTGCTCTCCCAGCCTTATATGACAAGAAGAGGCTGCCATGAGAGTCCTCAGTGGACTTCCACTAAGAAGGAGAAGACTCTTCCCTGGTAGGCTCTGTGTATTAGCTGCTCTCACAGAATTCAGTTTTCCTGGCACTCTCTGGAAAGGCAAGGAACTGAAGTGGTAACTGTGCTAGTTTATTAGGTGAAAGCAAGCAACTGATTTGAACGCAGTAAACTTGATCTGGCACTGAGCTGAGATTAGTCTTAGTTCGATGCTGTCTTCAGTGACCATATATGTTTGGGTGTTGAGGGAAGCATCCCACGGTCACTCTACCCCTCATCAGGGCCACCAGACTGTAGATAGGTGAGGCAGGCTTGCTCCAAAGTAGATTGTAACTCCATTCTTGGGTCCCACAGCCCTGAGTGCTGAATTATGGGCATCCTTTATCAACTTAAAGGTGCTCCCAAGTCCCAAGTGCTCACCTATACAGTATTCTTATCTATCTATGATACTTCTACTGCACCTCCCTGACCTTGTGGCCAATCTATTTTCTATTTCATGTGACCTTTCCAGCACCACTTGCTTACTGCACCCCACTGAATTGAATGAAAAGGGAAAGATAGAGGAAAAGAACAGAAAGTTGGAATAAGAAGGATAATTTGGAACTCAAAGATTAAGGAATCAGGAAGGAGCAAGTCCAGGATCAAGTTGATGAAGATACCATCATCAGTGCAGCTAGCGAGTCTTCCAGAGGTCCCTGCTGGTCAACCAGTAGAGCAGTGTTCTCCAAACTTGGGTCCCCAGATGTTTTTGGCCTACAACTCCCAGCATGCCCCAGCCGGGCATGCTGGGAGTTGTAGGCCAAAAACATCTGGGGACCCAAGGTTGGAGAACGCTGCAGTAGAGGGAACCCCAAGGTATTCTTGACCCATGGTACCTTCAAAAGATGTGAATACAAACTCCCACTAGCCTAACACATTACTTTATGTGAGAAGGGTCTCCACCCTCTTTGCACACAAACAAACACAGACACACAAACACAAATACACACAGAAACACACCATGTTTAATTTTAGCATTACTTTACACAGTTTATAATAAACATGGATACACTTGCAGACAGATAGGTGATGTAATAAGAATTACTAAAAAAATAACACACACACAGAGTACATGTGCTGATATCAGACACCACTAACATTGAAGAAGGTCTGTGATTCTGGCATTGTAATAACCCAAATGTGTGTTTTAAACATATGGTGTCTTGTAAGTATATCACAAAAATTTGGACATCTAATGTAAAAATAATTAAGGACATTCCCAGGGAGGATTTGTCATTGAAACCAGAGATTCTGTTATTAGGAAAATGTGAAAAGATTGTAAATAGAAATCAACTTTGCCTTATCAATAGTCTGTTAATCACAGCATGCATTTTAGTGGGAAAGTTTTGAGGGAAAGCAAGAATATGTTACTGGTTAAGATGTACATGTCAACCCCTTATTGTGATAAATATTACACATGTTGAACATTTATGGGGAAAGAAGAAAGTTCTATTATTGGACGATTAAAACTCTTTTTTTTAATGCATTGGAACTATATCAGAATTGTATGAAGAGTCCCATCATGAAATTTTAATTATCGGTTAAAGCATTTCACTTTGGAAAACTGTGCATGCAGTTTCCACCCCCTTTTTAATTTCCTAATTTACATCGGTTGTGGATGTTGATTACAAAATTACTTTTTCTTTACAATATTAAAATAGGAATTTTTTTAAAAAAGAGAATACAGTAATACCTTGGATTGCAAGTAACTTGGTCTGAGAGTGTTTTGCAAGACAAGCAAATTTTTCTAAAAAATTTTGACTTGATAAACAAGCGATGTCTTGCAATACAAGTCGTAGGGATGTAACCGCTCGCCTCGAGCTGGCGTAGCGGGCCGAAATTGGCCCTGCTCACGCCCGCCAGGGACTCACTTTTATATAAGAGTTTTTTGGATTACAAGCATGGTTCTGAAACAAATTATGCTTGCAATCCAAGGTATATCTGTACCCATATTGGCCACTTTTCTTTCATGCCCATAAAGGGCCTTCACAACAACATTTCAGGGCTGATCTTCTCTTCCATACAGTATTGCTCATCCTTGAAAACTGTCTGCAGTGCAACCTTCATAGACACCCTGGGCTTACCTTTCTTCTGTCTACTTCCAACTAAGAAATAAATCAGTGGGTTGATGCTACTGTTCAGAGAGGCAAAGACAAAACCAGTTGCCATTAAACTTTGATTGGGAACATAAAACAAGTGAATTAAATAGAAAGCATTCATTGGAAATGCAAAAAGCAGGAAGAAAAGGAGTGCAAGCAAGATGGCTGTGACAAACTTTCCCCGCTGGCGTTGCATGCGATTTACTGCAGACATAGATGAATAAAATCAGTGTGGAGATGACCATGAGTGGAGCACAAAGCAGAGCATTCACAATAAGCTGAAACACTAGGGGGGCACGTCCAAAGCTCCCAGTCCTTTGCAGAGTGAAATGAATTCCAGAGAGAAAGAAAGAAAGGATCCATATGAGAGCACACTACAATGCTGGATAAATGTGGTGGCCGGTGGCATCGATGCCAAAGTGGGAAGAGGACAGCCACGCATCTGTCGATGCTGATGGCGGCCAGGAGAAACTGACCCGTAGAATATGTGAAGAAAAACAGTTCAAGAAATAATAAAAACGCCAAAGAAAGAACATGTGATATTTCATACACAGCTATTACAATTGCAAATGTAGCTGCGATCATAAGAGACATGAGGACCCCAAAGTCAGCAATGGAGAGGTTCAGGATGTAGGTAGTGAAAGGATTCCTCTTTAGGCGGAAGCCAAGAAGCCAAATGACAGTTCCGTTTCCCACAAGACCAAACAGGCAGATAATGATGACAAAACTGTGGATAATATTTTGTGATAAATTATTGAGGGGAAGCTTGTTTGTGATGTTAATTTGATGTGCAATTCCAGTAGTCCCATTTACGCATGGATAAGGGGATGTGCTGTTTTCTAAATCTCCAGAAGACCTGAAGACAGAGTCGTTCATAGGTGGTACATGGATATAAGATATAAGGACTTCATACGTTTGCCTGTTAAAACAAAGAGACAAAGGTGGATCAACTGCTGTCATGGGGTCAGATAAATGATATGGCTATCATTTTCATGCCCCATATATCCAAATGACTATATTGCTTTTTGTGCAACTTGTTGACTGATACATGATATATACATTTGACAAATAATATTCACATTTCAAAGAATTGAAGAAATCAGGTTGAAAGTTAATTTATATCACTTTTTAAATTTTCCTCCAGCCCTTCACCTTAGACCTTTGCAGTAGACCAGGAACTGAGTGGGGAAATAAATCACACTAGGGTCAAACCAAAATGTCCCTTTTAAGTTTACAAAAATAATTTTTGCAGTATCCAATGGTGTCATTCTACAAACTCAAATACCTCTAGTGGAGCTCAGCCAAATTTTTCCATTGTGCAAGTGCTGCCCATTATACTTGTAAAACTAGTTGCCCCACAAGCAGTTGTGCACCAGTTTCACAAGTGGAATGCACAACTAGTTGCACAACAGGTGGAACAATGGGTTGAAAAAAAATATGCACAACCACTTGCACAACAGCACTGGTATCCTTAGTTGCATTATCTGCTGGGCATAATTTGGAATCTAGTTTCTTTTTCTTTATTTATTTATTTACATTTCTAAAATTTCATTTTTTAAAAACAAAGAAAAATAAACAAACACCACAAAAAGCAATTAACAACAAAAAAAGACAACTAAAACTAAAATGGACTTTCAATTATCTCTACATGCAAATATAAGTGCCAAAAACTTTCCCTTACTCTGTAGTTACAAAGTAAATTCTCTTCTTTCTATTGGACAAATAAACAAATCATTTTCCCTGCAATCTTACAAATAATCTATTAGAGGTTTCCACTCAGCAATCATTAGACTCTAAATAATCACATAAATTAACTATTTCTACCACCAACATCTCCCCCAACTTAAGCAAGTAATACACTGTTACAGACAACGTTAAGGATTCTTTTTTTCTTTTTTCCTTTTTACAA
This sequence comes from Shinisaurus crocodilurus, assembly GCA_021292165.1. Taxonomy (NCBI): domain Eukaryota; kingdom Metazoa; phylum Chordata; class Lepidosauria; order Squamata; family Shinisauridae; genus Shinisaurus; species Shinisaurus crocodilurus. The sequence goes on along the minus strand of CM037880.1, from coordinate 215,295,721 downwards.
AGAATTTATTTCTTAAAAAATAAAGTAATTAGAAAACCTCTTTTCTATGTCAAAACTTTCTTTGGATCTTCCATTTATTAAAAAAAAAAAAAAAAAATTAAGCCAAAAAAACACCCTCTCTAAAATCTGCCGATGACTTTTATAGATCCAAGAATAAAGGTTTCTCTCCGTAAGAAGCTTCAACTTCAGTGTAAAAGAAAATCATAGATTTCATAGATCATAGAGTTGGAAGGAGCCTACAAGGCTATCGAGTCCAACCCGCTGCTCAATGCAGGAAACTAGAGGAGGGGTCTCCCATCCAAGTCATAACCAGGCCTGACCCTGCTTAGCTTTCCACGCTCAGACAAGCTGAGCTTTGTTCTAAACCATTGTAATCCATCAATCAAGGAATGTGTGTGTGTGTGTGTGTGTGTGTGTGTGACAGACTTTAGTGTTCCTAATGAACTTAAGATGTGGCCACGAGATAGCTGTGAAATTCCAAGCCCTCAGGTCCCTCACAGCGAGCTGGCTGGAAAAAAAAATCCTTTTTGCAGCAAACTCACCACAAAGCAACCTATAAGGTACACGTGGATTATCTGTTACCTCCCCTTTTAATCCAAGGAGATTCGGTGGCTATAAATAGCTGATTTCCAAGCCACCTGAACATGGAACATCAGCCTGCTACTATACCCCCACTGGAAGTGTGCAAATTTGGAATCTAGCTTCAAAGGGGATAGAATCAAGACATGGTCTACCCTTCAAGGTGGCTTGCAAACACACACTGCACGCACGCGCACACACGCACGCACGCACGCAATATAATATGTACAATGAAGAATAAAATAAAAAGTGGCAAATAACATCATACACAACAGAACACAGCAGGAGCCAAAACATCAAACCAGCATAAAATGCACAGAATTCAGTGGAGATATGGGTGGAACAAAAACGGGTTTTAAAAGGTCCACTTAATGGTGAGCAACGAGGGGTCCATTTTCAGCAAGGCGGGCCACCAGTGAATTATACTGCACAAACGTTTAGGGAGAATGTGATTTGCATATATAAGGTAACAGGTTTGTTCTTGGTATCTTGGCATCTCTCATTAAATGATTTCAGCTAGCAGAGTCTAGGAAAGTCTTCACAATTTTTTTGTCTCTCCCCCTGTGCCGCATAGCCCTATGCTAGTGTCCAAATGATGCCTGGAGGTATTAATCAAAATCCCCATATTTCCACTTCCATCTTTACCAGGACTGTCATTATACAGTATTACCTTTTTAAATGTGTAACTAGTTAACCAGCCACTACAGTTACCACTGTAGTGGTACACACCCATCTCCTGCGGTGGCAAGCAGGAGATGGGTGTGTTCTTCTAGAATTTTTTCAAAGTATTGTATAGTTTGAATATTATACCTCTACAAAAAAATATTCAATAGCATAATATACTTACCAGAAATGTTCCACTGTAAGGTCAGGTAATTGATCGGTGTCATTATAATTGGAGGCATTTTTTTCCATATCAAACATTGTTGTAATATCTAAACAAAATTGTAACCAAAACACAGGGAAATTATTATAGCCTACAACACTTTTTTTTGTTTTGCTTGTCAAAAAAATTTTAATCATAAAAAAGACACAGAGATACATATACAACAAACAATAAAGAAAATTAAAATGGACTTCCAATCTTCTCCACAGCATATAAGCAACCACAGTTATTCTTAGAAAATTTTCTATTAACCAAAGATCACTTCCAGTTATGGCAAAAAAACCAAAAAGAACAAACACAAGAGGTCTCCACCCACCCCAAATATAGATCTACTATTTAATCTACTTTAAATTCCACATTTATGGATAAACAAAAAAACTATAGTTTCATTTAATATCATTTCAAATTACAAGATAGAGTATATTGAAAATCCTAAAGATAAAGAGTAACTATAAACTATTTAGTAAATAACCACATGACAAAGATTTTTAATACTTCCCCCCCCCAAACTCTCTAGTACCAAAACATCTAGCCAGCACATTTGTCTTATTACAGTTACTCATTATTTCTTTCTATCTATCCAACAGGGGGGGAAAAGTCATCTATTGCTTGAGTTTGTACTTTGAATGTAGCTCATCTTGGACATGTGCAGAAATGCCATTTCTGTGAATTTTAGGCTATTTTAAAAAGTTTCTTAAGAATGTTTTAATAATATTATGTTTTACCCAGTTTATGTATTTTATATTTATTGTTGTTCCACGCCTCGATCCAAGTGGAGAGGACCCTAAGTCAACTGAGACTTCCATTCTCCGCTTGGAAACCGGTCTTTGTACAGTGAAGTCCAGGGTACATATTTCTGCCATCAGATATTGGGTGAAATTGCAAAAAGGGAGGGGATCTTCCTTAGTATTATCTGCTTTTAGAGAAATGTTGAACTTTAATAACAGAATGGCTCCATCTTGGAATCAAGAAATCCTACAAAGGATTGATATGTATGGACTTTCTTTGGATCTCTTGAACTCCTTAAGTTTTGAAATGGCAGCACGTTACCTGAAATCTCATATTTTAAAACATGATTTTCGAGATAACCGTGCTTCTGTCTGCCTGTCGAAATGTGCCCCTTGGTATGCTAAATTGCCTATTCAAACTTCTCTTCCACATTATATATCTAATATTACAAACTTTAAATGGAGGAGGGCATTTACAGCCTTAAGATGTCAGGCAATGAACTCTGCCATACTTGAAGGACGTTATCGTCGGATCCCTCTAGAAGAGAGAGTCTGCCCATGTGGATCTAATGTGCTTGAAGACCTGCCTCACTATCTACTTGATTGCCCAATTTACGAGACCTTAAGAGCAGCCCTGTTTATAGACCTAGATCTTTCATCTAATAGACCTGTTAGGTATTTGATTAATTTTTTATTAGGGGATAGTTCTCCTTCTATCTCTGAAAAGGTGGCCTGTTTTGCTTTTAGAGCGTCAATTTTAAGAAGGAAAATTGGTAGTGACGATAAACCAAATATTTTAGATGAATAGTTTTATTGCTGGAATGTTGGTCAAATGTTTCTTTTATCTGTTTAAAGTATTTTATCTGATTTTATCATTTTTGTAATGGCTTTGGTTACACAAATAAACGTTACTACTACTAAAAAAAAAAAAAAAAAAAAAAAAAAAAAGTGGAGAGGCGGGTAAGAAATTATCATTATCATTATCATTATCATTATCATTATCATTATCATTATCTGTACTCCATCTGTTACAAACTGCAGAGTTTGGGGTCTTCTAGTAAACGTACATGGCTACCTACAATATTTACATACCTGTGAGTGAGTAACTCCAGACCAGAAGTCTCCAGTTTAAGTAGGTGGAAGACAGCAGCAGAACTGACAATTGTGGCACAAGTACCCCGTGGCAGCTAATGAGGGACCTGCAGAGGAAACTTTGGACCTTTCAAGTCCTGTGGAAAAAAATAAGACGCGTCATCAAACTCACAAAAATATCTACAGGAGATCCCCCCCCCCCTTTTATCTTCATTCAAGCAGCTTGCCAACATCATATGAGCCACAGAAGATATACTTTTATTGGCTGTCAAGATAGTAATAACAAGTGATTATAGAAAGGAAACATTTGCCAGATAATGTTCTGTAACCTTAAAATGCACCCTTCCCAAAAGCAGGTTTGACATTGGTAAGAAAAATCAAAACAGCCCACTGCCCAAGAAGCTGTTCAGGTGAAAGTGCCATGCCTATCAGTCAACTTTCTAATACATTATGTCATCTTTATTAGATGGGTTAAGCTGGATATTTGAAGCAGCTCAAAAGGCATCCTTCTTTTGTGATTACTTCTGAGTCCTCGGCTGCACATTTAGAGACAGTGTTAATTTTTAGCAACAACCTAACTTCCAAGCTCCAAAATACTGGGGTCAGCAATTTTACATTCCAGTTCTTTGAGACCTCTAGGATGAATATAACTGGACCCAGTAATTCAATTCCCCCCCCCCCATTTGTCAATAATGTCTGTAACAGGGGTGGTCGACCTGCAACCCAGGGGGGCTACAGATGACCCTCCAAGACATTTATAGTGGCCCCACAAGGATTCTCGCACCAATTTCCCCACTGCCTTTGCTCTCCAGCCCTTCCTTCAGAGAACTTGATACAGATCACCCTTTCCCTGTCACTTCTAGCGCAAGGGAAAGGTTATTCTGTCTAAGGATCCAGGTTGTGTATGTGTACGTGTGCAAGGTATGCAGCCCCTGACTCTGAGCCACTATCACATGTGGCCCTTGGAGCTGAAAAGGTTGTGCATCCCTGGTCTAGAACTTAAATCTTCCTAGAAATTCATTTCCATTCCTCTGGCTCCCCTCCTGAAAATATCAGTTCAGGGTTATGTTTGCTCTGAGTGGGTGTTGAAACAAAAATAGTAATCTGTGTGCTAGCCTGCATACAGATGCAGCCTGTTGGCCTTCCACACACAGCAAGCAGAGTTTGTGTCCAAACCACGCAGCAGTGTTCACCTCACCCAGTTGCAGATTAATGCAGGACTCAGGAACCACTCTGTAGACACAAGCAGGTATATTCTATCTGTTTATTTACTTATTCAAAGTAATCACTGCAGAGTATGCATTCCATATACACCGTCCATGTGCAGAGTACAAAAGCAAAGCAAGCAAAAGTCTAGCAAGCTTTATACATCCAGAGAGGATGTATAAAGTAGAGTCCAGTAGAGAGAAGAAGAAGAACAACTTCAGACTGAGATGAGCAGTCCTATAACATGGCTGCTGCCTGACCAGCACACACACATCACCAGCGATAGATCACATGACATACTGGTTCTCACACACTTCTTGAGAACTACCAAGAATAGCCTGGGAAAAACACGGGGAACACTGTGAAGCCAAGGCATAAACAATGCCTAGCAATGCCTAATAGCAGCCCCTCTGAACTGTAAATAAAAACTCATAGCATGTTGTTGATACTCCAACAAGATCCCCCCTTTATCTTCATTCAAGCGGCTTGCCAACATCATATATGAGCCACAGAAGATATACTTTTATTGGCTGTCAAGATAGTAATAAGTGAACATAGAAGGAGGAAACATTTGCCGGATAAGGTTCTGTAAGCTTAAAATGCACCCTTTCCAAAAGAAGGTTTGGCATTGGTAAGATAAATGAAAACATCCCACTGTACAAGAAGCTGTTCAGGTGAAAGAGCAATGCCTATCATCATAGAATCATAGAAAAGTAGAGTTGGAAAGGGCCACAAGGCCATCGAGTCCAACCCCCTGCTCAGTGCAGGAATCCAGGTCAAAGCATCCCCGACAGATGATTGTCCAGTTGCACCTTGAATGCCTCCAGACTGGGAGAGCCCACCAACTCCATAGGTAGTTGATTCCATTGTCTTATTGCTCTAACAGTCAGGAAATTCTTCCTGATGTTTAGGTGGAATCTGGGTTCCTGTAACTTGAGCCCATTATTCCGTGTCCTGCAAACTGGGATGATCGAGAAGAGATCCTGGCCCTCCTCTGTGTGACATCCCTTCAAGTACTGGAAGAGTGCGATCATATCTCCCCTCAGTCTCCTCTTCTGAAGGCTAAACATGCCCAGTTCTTTTAGTCTCTCCTCATAGGGCTTTGTTTCCAGTCCTTTTATCATCCTTGTTGCCCTCCTCTGAACCCTCTCCAGTTTGTCTATGTCCTTCTGAAAGTGTGGTGCCCAGAACTGGACACAGTACTCAAGTTGAGGCCTAACCAGTGCCGAGTAAAGGGGAATTATCACTTCCCGCGATTTGGAAGCTATACTTCTATTAATGCAGCTCCAAATAGCATTTGCCTTCTTTGCAGCCACATCGCATTGCTGGCTCATATTCAGTTTGTGATCTACCACAATTCCAAGATCCTTCTCACTTGTGGTATTGTTGAGCCAAGTGTCCCCCATTCTGTAACTCTGCATTTGGTTTCCTCTCCCTAGGTGCAGCACTTGGCATTTATCCCTATTAAATTTCATTCTGTTGTTTTCGGCCCAGCGCTCCAGCCTATCGAGGTCACTTTGAATTTTGTTTCTGTCTTCCAGAGTATTAGCTGTTCCACCCAACTTTGTGTCATCTGCAAATTTGATAAGCATTCCCTGCACCTCCTCATCCAAGTCATTAATAAAAATGTTGAAGAGCACCAGGCCCAGGACTGAGCCCTGTGGTACCCCGCTTGTTACCTCTCCCCAGTTTGAGAAGGAACCATTGATAAGCACTCTTTGAGTCCGAATCTGTAGCCCATTGTGGATCCACCTGATAGTTGTTCCATCTAGCCCACTTTTAGCTAGCTTGCTAATCAGGATATCATGAGGCACTTTGTCGAAAGCTTTGCTGAAGTCCAGATATATGATGTCCACAGCATTCCCACAGTCCACAAGGGAGGTTACCCGATCAAAAAATGAGATCAGATTAGTCTGACAGGATTTGTTCTTGACAAATCCATGCTGGCTTCTAGTAATCACTGCATTGTTTTCAAGGTGTTTGCAGACTGACTTCTTCATAATCTGTTCCAAAAATTTTCCTGGGATTGATGTCAGACTGACTGGTCTGTAGTTCCCTGGTTCCTCCTTCTTGCCCTTTTTGAAGATGGGAACAACATTTGCCCTCCTCCAGTCATCTGACACTTCAGCTGTCCTCCATGATTTCTCAAAGATAATAGACAGTGGTTCTGAGAGTTGTTCTGCCAGTTCCTTTATTACTCTAGGATGCAGTTCATCAGTCCCTGGAGATTTAAACTCATTCAGAGTAATCAGGTGCTCCTTGACCATGTGCCTATCAATCTCAAGCTGCAATCCTGCCCCTGCAGTCTGCACTTCAGGTTTGCCAGGGGAGTCATAGACCCTCTTTTGGGAGAAGACCTAGCCGAAGTAGGAATTGAATACTTCTGCCTTTTCTTTGTCTTCTCTTACCAATTTGCCATCGTCACCGTGTAGTTGAACCACCATTTCTTTCCTCTGTCTTTTACTGTGCATGTATCTGAAGAAAGCTTTCTTGTTGTGTTTAGCATCCCTTGCTAACCGTAGCTCATTCTCAGCTTTAGCCTTTCTGACACTATTCCTGCAGTTCTGTGCTACCTGCCTGTACTCTTCCCCTGTAGCCTGTCCTTCCTTCCACTTCCTATATGTGTCCTTTTTTGTTTTCAGGTCATTTTTGAGTTTATTGTGAAGCCACACTGGCTTCTTCTGTTGCCCTCTGCCTTTTTTCCTTGTGGGAATTGTTTGCAATTGTGCCTTTAAAATTTCCTTTTTTAAAAACTCCCACCCATTCTGGGCTCCTTTTCTCATTAGAGCCGCTTGCCATGGGACCTCACTTACCATTGTTCTGAGTTTGTTAAAATTGGCTTTCCTAAAATCCAGGGTACGCGTTTGGCTACACTCAGCTTTTGCTCCCTTTAGAATCAAGAACTCAAGTATAACATGGTCGCTTTCCCCCAGAGTTCCCGAAACTGCCACTTTATCCACTAACTCGTCTCTGTTGGTTAGAATCAGGTCAAGGATAGCCGATCCTCTAGTTCCTTCCTCCACTTTCTGTAGGAGGAAGTTATCAGCAGCACAACTCAGGAATTTCTTGGAGGGGCCATGTTTGGCTGAATAAGTCTCCCAATAGATATCAGGGAAATTGAAGTCACCCATTACTACCACATCTTAGTCAACTTTCTAATTCTTTACTGATTCTAATACATGATGGATTATTTCATCTTTCTTAGATGGGTTAAGCTGGATATCTGCAGCAGCTCAAAAGGCATCCTGGCCTGGGCTGCACATTTTTAGAGACAGCTTTAATTTTTAGAAGCCACCTAACTTCCAAGCTCCAAAATACTGGGGACAGCAATTTTACATTCAACTTCTTTGAGACCTCCAGGATGAATATAAACTGGACCCAGTAATTCAATTTCTTCCCCAATTTGTCAGTAATGACTATAACAGGGGTGGAAAACCTGCAACCCAGGGAGGCTACAGATGACCCTCCAAGACATTTATAGTGGCCTCACAAGGATTCCCACACCAATTTCCCCACTGCCTTGGCTCTCCAGTCCTTCCTTCAGAGAACTTGATACAGATCACCCTTTCCCTGTCACTTCTAGCTGCAAGGAAGGAGTGATCTGTCAAAGGATCACTGGTGTGTCTGTGTGTGTGTGTGTGTGTGTACGTGCGCATATGTGTATGCAGCCCCTGACTCCTGAGCCACCGTCACATGTGGCCCTTGGAGCTGAAAAGGTTGTGCATCCCTGGTCTAGAACTTAATCTCCTAGAAATTAATCTCCATTCTTCTGGCTCCCCTCCTGAAAATATGAGTTCAGGGTTATGTTTGCTCTAAATGTTCTGTACTGAAGACAGAGACAGAGAATTTGGGCGACTTCTGTGTTTGCCATTGAGATGATTCTGTTTGCAGCAGAACAGCCAGGGATTTCGGATAGTTATACCAACACTCTGATACAAAGCCCCATGCACATGCTGGGGAAATCCTCCTGACAGATAAGTGCCAGGAAGCTGTTATCTATCAATAAAGAAATCTTGCTCGTCATACCCATGAGCTTGTGAGGCATTTCCTGTAGTGAATTCTGATAAAGAACCACACAGAACACAGCCTACATCATGGAGCTTGGCAGGAAATGGACTTCCTTAGAGGTTCCAATTCGTGGGGGGGCACTCACCTTATTTCTCTGAGGATCATTGCCCATGGGGAAGTGGATTTACCCTTATCCTAATATGCCAATCCTCCTCTTCCTGAAGCTACTATTGGCACAAAGAAGGCTATATCTAGTGATTCATAGGTTCATAGATCATAGAGTTGGAAGGGGCCTACAAGGCCATCAAGTCCAACCCCGTGCTCAATGCAGGAATCTAGAGGAGGGGTCTCCCATCCAAATAATAACCAGGCCTGAACCTGCTTAGCTTTCCACACTCAGACAAGCTGAGCCAGCGTGAGCCACAGGCCTGTACAGTGCACCAACTCATCCTGCTTTGTGAGATGACTTTCAGTTACTGTGGGATAGAAATGAGGACAAGCTTTTTGGAGAACTTTGACCAACCATTTGTTTCCTCATCCAATGCCCTAAATGGTTAATAACAGACTGGGGGGGGGGTTGACTGTCTGGGCCCAGTGATGAATAATGACCATATGAGTGAGCATGACAAGGAGGTTAAATTTTATGATGGCTACTAGTCCTGCTTGGCTATATGCTTCCAGTATCAGAGGCAGTATGCCTATGTAGTCCAGTTGCTGGGGAACATGGATGGGAAGTTGTCACACTCATGTGCTGCTTGTGGGATCTTGTGGGCAGCTGGTTGGCCACTGTGTGAACAGAATGCTGGACTAGATGGACCCTTGGTCTGATCCAGCAGGGCTCTTCTTCTGTTCTTAGGGGGTGGTCTTGGGAATCTTGCAAGAGGCAGTGGTCGACTTGCTCCTAAATAAATCATCTTTGGATCATAAGGATTATAATAATTATATCCCCCTCTTGGGTAAGATGGGCAGGATAATAGTGGTGGCTGTACAATTCAAGGAGCCTTAGATGAGGCTAAGTCCCTGGACCTAATCATTAGGACCTGATGACAGCCCAGAGATCGCCTTGTTCCCCTGGATGGATGGCCTATGCAATGGAATGACAGGAGGATAAAATCCTGCTAATTCTCCTGGATCTTTCAATGGCTTTTAATACCATTAGCTCCCTCTTCTTGACAGGTTCCCACCATCTTACAAGGAAACCACTAAAATAAAAGCATAATTATAGTAGATGCATTTAATTCTACAGAACTGCAAGATCAGAGTTTTTTTTTTTAAAAAGTTCCCAACAACTCAAAACACCACCTAGCAATGGCAGAAAATGGGCAGGATGAATTAAAAGGTTTCCAACGAATGCATTAGCACCTTAAAGCTGATGATCAGTCCCAGAATTTCTGTGGCTGGAACTCTCTGCACATGAGAAAATGAAGACAGATAAGGGGAGGAAGGTGGTTTTTGAAAACTTCTGCATGTGTGTGTTGTGTGTGTGTGTGTGTGTATGTGTATATATATATATATATATATATATACAGTCATGTCTTGGATTGAGAGCATAATTCGTTCCGGAAACGTGTTGTAATCCAAAACACTCTTATATCAAAACGAACCCCCCAAAAAAAATTTGTACAGAGATTTTTAATTAAGCCGTACTACAGTACTTGTATTGCAGACGTCGCTTGTTATATCAAGTCAAAACAAATTAAATAAATGTTTAAAAATTTGCTTGTCTTGCAAAATGCTCTCAAACCAAGTTACTTGCAATCCAAGGCATTACTGTATATATAATTTTATTTCTATACCGCTCAGTAGCCAAAGCTGATATGAGAATGAGAAAGAGAGAGAGAGAGAGAAGCATTTATTTGTAATATGGCTTTTAGACATTAAGTAACGCAACATAAAAGGCTTTTCCTCTTTTCAAAATGCTTTTCCTTTGCTTTGCTTTACTTACACTTTTACAAAAAAGATAAGTACAGTCATGCAGACAATCACAAAGTAAAACAGATGTAACCTACAAGCTTTGGGCTGTGTGTGTGAAGCAGGCAGGTCACAAGAGGGTTCTGTTCTTTGTCCCTCTCCCTGAGCTCCATAGTCTGGTTTCCAACTGATGCCTCAGGACATTCATCAAGAGTCCATAATTGCCATTACCATCCTTAGCGGCAATATAATTGCAAGCTATTACCAGGTCAAGTCTGTTACTAGTTAAGTTACATCCACCCACTGTTGATATCATTCCTGCAGTGCCTGAGCATGGGATGGGTGTCTTCTTCCAGAAATTGATGAAAGTATTGGATAGCTTGCTTATGCCTCTCACAAAATTATTTAATGACATAACACCTTCTATATCAGTTTCCGAGGGTACAGGGATGACATCCTAAATTGGAGACATTGTTTTCCATGTCAAAAGGTGCTGTGAAATCTAAACAAAATAGCAACCATAAGGCAGGGAATTTATTTCAGCCAAGTTAACTTTGAGAGCCCTTACATTTGCAAAGGGAGACATATTCAAGTTTGGAAAGATAAACACCGACCACCTATCATTCAGTAGTCTGAAGACTGTACTGTTCCTGCTGCATTTCAATGTATATCCTGCAGTCATCAATTTCATTCAGATACTTACTTACGGTACTTATTTATTTATTTATTATAGTTATATCCTGCCTTTTTTTCCTGCAAGGAACCCTAGGCGGCTTACAAAATCCTCCTCCTCTCCATTTTATCCTCGCAACAACCCTGTGAGGTAGGTTAGGCTGAGAGTCAGTGACTAGCCCAAAGTCACCCAGTGAGCTTCATGCCCGAGGTGGAACTAGAACCAGGATGGATCTCCGGAGTCCCAGACCACCAACACCCTAACCACTACACCACACTGGCTCTAACCACACTTATGTAGGTATAGGGACTGCTTATAACCCTGTGCAGGCCTTTGCATGCTCATGTGATGGGCTAAAGTGCAGAGACTGGAGCGGGACGTGGGCAGGCACATAAGCACCCCGCCTCCAGCGTCCCCCAGGTGCCTGGTACTGAGTTAGACCTTAGTGTGATGAGTTTGCAGGTCTGAAGAGGGCTCAGGAAGTCTGTCCAGCTGAATGCAGTTACAGAGTTCATGTGATTGTGAACCCTGCCTTATCAGCGTTCCTGGCCAGAAGCAGGCATTGCAGAGGGCTTATATTATTGTATATATTTGAAAGGAAAGTACTGAATCTTTTCTTTTTCTTTCCTTTTTTGTTAATGGTGCCGTGAATGTTTAGTGTGTGAATGGATATATTTTCTTGGGCCATTCCCCCTTCCCTTTTCTAAGACTCACCTAGGGTTGGATGAATCTATCAATTTCAGTTTCTTTCCGTTTCTAATGCATTTTTTCAACATGATATTCATTAATATATGCTTGTCACTGGGACAACATTGATCTGGTGCCTTCATTTTCACTCCCCGTCTAGTTGCCTTTATCCCACTATCCAGGGACAGAGAGTTGACTGGTTCAGTAAGTAAAGGCACAATCCAATGAGGCTGCCCATAGCCTCCCCCCCCCCAAACTTGGAGGATTGCAGGCATCCTTTGCAGGGCGGGAGGAGTGTGGTGTCAAAGGTTGCCTCCATGCTCCTCCCACTCTGCAAAGCAGATGGACACTCAATTTTGGCTAACTCTGGCGCTTCGGAGTGGGAGGGAAGGAGGCTGACGCACCACCTTCCCAAGGTATGGTGTATCTTGGCAGTGCTCTGAGCTTGGAGTCCCAGGTTCAACATCAAAGCTGAGAGTCCAAAAAACCCTATGGCCCTCTGGATGCTGTCTAGGGGGCCATAGGATTGTGCTATAAGTTACAGAACTTAAACATCTGTTTATGGTACACTCGTATGGTTCCAGAGGCCATAGGAAAGATCAGACCTCCCTTTCAGGACTCGTCTGCTCGTTTGACTGATATTGATTTGCCTCTTGTCATGAAGAAGAATTTGTTATGTTGTATCTGCTGACATTCGCAGGGAGAAAATAGAAAAGAAAAAGAGGAACTGCCTTAATATTTTCCTAAAGAGAACAACTGCGGTCTCTTTGCTATTTACATCCGCATCCTGCTCAATGCAGGAATAAGCCGACAGCAGCTGGTATTCCCAGTAGGTCTGTGCACGGCCCCTCCGATCTGATTCTGATTATGATCTGTGTAATCGGGACTGGGCCCTAATTACAATTCCGTCTGATCTGTATCTATCCCAATCCGATTACGATTATGATTACGCGGAATCGATTACGATAACAGAATCAACTCCATCTAGTTTTTTTCCCCATAGACTTGCACTGGGGGGGTGGGGAAGACGTCTTTCGCATCTTCATTTTAAAAGATAGAATTTAGAAACGTGAAACCTGGTGAGATTGCAGATGTCCTCGAGCTGCTTATGCCCCCCCAAATTTCAGACACATGGGTCTTGTGGTTCCCCTGCAGCCCTCTCCCTCAAAACAGGAGATCTTTCACAGGGAACTTTTTTGGACTCTCTCTGTCAGCCTCTATACTAAGCTACTGCACGAATCCTTTCTTTTGGCATGCAAATTCCCCAGCTACCTGGAGAACACATCCCTATCAGCAGTCAGGTTAGCAGCAACAGCAGCACAGTGTGAAGCCACAAACAGCAAGGATGCAGGAAAGCTGACAAGCACCATAAAGGAAACAAGGTGGGGCACAGTCTAAATTGGGGCAGGCATTCCCCTTCTTCTACCCATTCACCCAAGCCCCAGCAGGGACTCTAGACCAGCAGACAAGTAGGGATGTATGAAAAAATTGATGGGGGATTGAAGCGGGGGTGAACTTGCCCTGCTCGACCCCCACGCAACTTACCTTTCCCCCGGCTCGGCTCACGTTCCTCACAAGACGAGCTGGGGAAAGGAAGTTCCTGGTCCCTGGTGCTACTCTTCCGGGTCCCCGGCACCACGTATTTTACGTAGAAAGCAGGGGGAAAACCACCGTAAAGTGGCTGCAATTTGCATAAGCGGTGCTTAAGATGGTTTTCCCCTGTTTTCTATGTAAATGACGTAGTGCCGGGGACCCAGAAGAGTAGCGCCAGGGACCTGGAAGTTCCGCGAGTGGTTCGGCGACCGCATCAGCTGGCGGTTGCCGAGCAGCACTGGAGCAATCGTGGTGGGGGAGATCAACGGGCGTCCAGCGTTCGGACGAACAGGTAAGTTTACATCCCTAGCAGACAGGCAGGCAGGTAGCCTATTTTACTGGCAGGACTTTGTGTCAGAATAATAATAATAATAATAATAATAATAATAATAATAATAATAATAATAATAATAACCACCTGTTCTTAATATTTCTCAAAATGGCTTGGGATGCCCAGCAAGCCAAATCTGGAAAGCTAGAAAATTTCAGGGCTCTGTTTTCCAACTGCCCACGTAGAACCTCCCTGGTTCAGCACTCGATTCTGACAGGGGATAGTTATCCCATTCTGTCCTTGCCCTATAGGGCAGAAGAGCCTAGCCCTGCAAGATTTTGCTTTTTCTGTTGTGCACATTCAGGGCACGGAAAATTTGTTGGCGGGCAAGTTGTCCCAAGGTTTTCTTCAGGGTAAAAGTAGATGAAATGCAAGGGATTTAAAACCCCAGATTTCATCTTTCCAAAGGAAGGAATGTGAAGAATGTGAAGGAAAGCAAGGTTCCATTCCATTCAGAAAGGAAGGGGGAAAAAGGAGCTTCCTGCTCACCAAGATCGGGAGGTAACCACCTGTAATCAAATGGAACCAATGACAGGCAATTACATCCGATCTGGGTGTGGGTCGATACAATTCTAACGTAATCAAACTGTAACCCGGATCAGGCTGATCCGATTCCGATTCAGGTTTGAAACACGATTATGTGCACAGCCCTAATTCCCAGGTGGTCTCCCATCCAAGGACTAACCAGGCCTGACCCTGCTTAGCTTTCTAATGAGCTGGTTACTCCATCTTTGGGTCCCACAAGTCTAAATGATGAATCTTCCGAATCCCAGATCACCTTAAAGGTGCCTCCAAGTGGTCACCTAGATCCTTACCTGTCTATGATATTTCTACAGCACTTCCCTGTCATGATCGTTCTATTTTGTATTTCCTGTGTGCCTGCCAGCACCTATACCCTACTGAATGGAATGGAAAAGGAAAGGATGAGGAAAATTACTGGGAAATTTAATGAGGATAGGTTGGAACTCAAAGGATAAGGAAGCAGGAAAGAGTAAGCGCAGGAGCAAGTTTATGAAGATATCATCATCAGTGCAGCTAGTGTGTCTTCCAGAGGTCTCTGCAGACCAACCAGTACAGGGAAGTCCAAAGTATTCTTGACCCATACTATCTTCAAAAGATATGAAAATAAAGTCCCACTAGGCTAACACATTACCTTGTGTGAAAAGGGTTCCCATCCTCTACACACACACACATAAGCAACATCTTTATTTATCTATCTATTTATTTATATTTATACCCCACCTTTTTTCCTGCAAGGAACCCAAGGAGGCTTACATAATCCTCCTCCTCTCCATTTTATCCTCACAACAACCCTGTGAGGTAGGTTAGGCTGAGAGTCAGTGACTGGCCCAAAGTCACCCAGTGAGCTTCATGGCAGAGCGGGGACTAGAACTCGGATCTCCTGAGTCCCAGTCCAACACTCTCACCACTACGTCACACTGGCTCTACCTGACTTTTTTCCTGCAAGGAACTCAAGGAGGCTTACATAATCCTCCTCCTCCTCTCCATTTTATCCTCACAACAACCCTGTGAGGTAGGTGAGGCTGAGAGTCAGTGACTGGCCCAAAGTCACCCAGTGAGATTCATTGCCAAGTGGGGGGCTAGAAACAGGAACTCCTAAATCTCAGTCCAACACTCTGACCACTATGCCACACTGTCTAACACAGGTTTACTTTTAAATTTATGTTATAAAGTTAATAAGAAACATGGATACTCTTACACACAGAAATATGATGTAATAAGATTTATTTATTTATTTATTATATTTATACCCCGCCTTTTTTCCTGCAAGGAACCCAAGGCGGCTTACATAATCCTCCTCCTCCTCTCCATTTTATCCTCACAACAACCCCGTGAGGTAGGTTAGGCTGAGAGTCTGTGGCTGGCCCAAAGTCACCCAGTGAGTTTCATGGCCGAGCGGGGACTAGAACCCGGATCTCCCGAGTCCCAGTCCAACACTCTCACCACTACTGCCACACTGGCTCTCAGATTCTAAGATTACTTAAAAATACCCATATATATATATATATATATATATATCCATACAACAGCACCCCCACCCTGCTCTCACAAGTTACCCAACTGTATAAGATAGATGGATGGATGGATAGATAGATGGATAGATAGAAAGATAGATCTAGGAGGACCTTGTACCTCAAAAGCACCAATCCCCTGCAACCCCACTACATACATTACATTCTCCCCCCCCCCCCATTTTTTTTTTGGCAACTTACCGTACTTCAGTTTTGGATGCTGTTTATAAAATCACTTTTCCTTTTACAAAATAAAAATTTGAATTAAAAATCAACAACATATTGGCCACTTCTCCCTCATATCCATAAAGGGACATCATTCCCAGGTGTCACTTGTGCTATTCTGCTCTTCCACACACTCTTTCTCATCCTTGAAAATTATCTGGAGTGCAACCTTCATGGACACCCTGCTCTGGCCCATCCTCTGTCTCTTCCCAACTAAGAAATAAATGAGTGGGTTGATGCTACTGTTCAGAGAGGCACAGGCAGTTGCAGTTACCCTTAGCCATGGATAGTATTCATAAGAAATGTAAAGTACATACACTGCATTCATTGGAAAAGCTAAAAGGAGGAAGCAGAGGACTGCAAGCAAGATTGCTGTGATAAGCTTTCCCTGCCGGCGTTGCTGTGATTTACAGCAGACGTGGATGAATAAAGTCAGTGTGGAGATGACCATGAGTGGGGTGGAAAGCAGACAATTCAAGATAACCTCAAACGATCCGGGGAAATTTATTAAGCTTCCTCCAGTCATGAGGAGAGTGAAATCGATTCCTGAGAGCAGGAAGGAAAAGATCCATATTACAGCACATACAATGGTGGATAAGTGTGGTGGCCGGTGGCATCGATGCCAAAGTGGGAAGAAGACAGCCAGCGCATCTGTCAATGCTGATGGCGGCCAGGAGAAACTGACCCTGTAGAATATGTGAAGAAAAACAGTTCAAGAAATAAAAAAGCTAAAGAAAGAACATGCTGATATTTCATACTACAGCTTTTACAATTGCAAATGTAGCCATGATCACGAGCGACATGAGGACCCCAAAGTCAGCAATGGAGAGGTTCAGGATGTAGGTGGTGAAAGGATTCCTCTTTAGGCGGAAGCCAAGAAGCCAAATGACAATTCCATTTCCCACAAGACCAAACAGACAGATAATGACGACAAAGCTGTGGATAATATTTTGTGATAAATTATCGAAGGGAAGCTCATTTGTGATGTTACTTGGATGTCCAATTCCAGTAGTCCCATTTACATATGGATAAGGCGATAGGCTTTTTTCTAAATCTCCAGAAGGACTGAAGTCATAGTCATTCATAGGTAGGCTTTTTTCTAAATCTCCAGAAGGACTGAAGTCATAGTCATTCATAGGTGGTACCTGGCCAGGATATGTCATTTGGATAATGTAGTCATACAAAGCCCTATTAAGAGAAAAAGACAAAGGGGGATCAACTGCTATTAGGCAGCCAGGAAGGGGGGAAAAAGAACAACCGGAGAGAATTTGGGGGAAAAAATAACTTGGCTTAAAGTCCTGTTACAACAGGTTTGAATTGTTGAGTGTTTCCCAATCAGACATAGCGCAGAAGCTGAATTAAGATATACTATGCAGTTTCCATGTTTTTATAACTGTGAAAGAAGAACAAGTTTGTTCAGCCATTCTGTGTTTTGTTCTTAGCTAAAAGTATTTAAAAATCTGTTTCCCTTCTCCCCCCCCCCACAAAAAAATCTTATTGTGATAACTCTTTAACTGCTTGAAACCCTTTAGTAAAATCTACATTTGTCATTGGTATAACCGTGGTCTGGTTCATTGATCTTTACTCCACTCTAATCGCCTTACCCCACTGTGCAGACTGGTGATATAGAGCTTAAAGTCTGTTTAAGGCACTATGCTATGGTTCCAGGGGCCATCGGAAAGATAGTATGGATCCTACTGAGATGGCAAGCCAGCACAGATCCAAACTTGGATCCCCCGTGCCTGCCCTCGCAGAAAGATCCTTGCCTCTCTTCTCGCCGATGTCAGTGCACTTTCACTTGAAAGAGGGAGGATTAGGGACATGGTGTCGGCATGATCTGTTCCTAAGGATCCAAAGCCCACACAGCCCCAACAAAACTGCCAACATAGGGGATGAGTTGGAGCAAGGGCGGCGGCACATGTCATAAAACCTTATGGGGTTCCACCTTAGCTTGCCATTTTCCTGCGGGGACTTTGCAACTCCCGCTCCCCCAGGTTTTGGATTAAATCATGCCGTGCAAACAGAGGCAAAGTTAGGATTTCTAAGTTAAAGGACCAGTTACCTAAGTTAAAGGACCGTTATTGTGTTATTTAGAAATTCTGCCATCCTTTTCTCTGTTTCTCATTATCTTTGTAGTTTGTTTGTGTTTTTTCTTCATAAAAAGACATTTGGCTTGATACCTGAGACATGCTAGTGCTTTAATATTTTATTGTGGGTTTTTTTTTAAAATTATTCTTGTCTTATTGTTGCAGAGATTTATTGATTTAAATTGTTATACAACACCTTGATTGATTTTTAGTAGATCAGGCACTATATAGATGATGATGATGATGATGATGATGATGATGACAACGACAATAATAATAATAATAATAATAATAATAATAATAATATAAATTATGCATTCAGAAGCTGCTTTCCTCATGCACCTGGCCTACCACCCATGCTCCAAACCCTTGAGGCACTTTCCTGAAAACATCCCCAAGCACCCACAGTAGTGAGGCCAGCCCAGTCTCAAAGCAACAGCAGGAAAAGATTCCAGTGGCTATTCAGTATTTAGGATTCCGTGAGACCCGTCCTAAATGGGAAATGGCCTCACATGGTATTTCTTTACCTCCTGAAATACATGACAGAATCCCAATTATATTGATACATGCTCAAACTATGCTGCTAACACCCTCAAACTGTACCTGGTGCTGATGTTTACAATCCTCGGCATGGTCTAGCAGTCTCTTTGCAGATCCAAGCGATTCCAGAAAGTTAGATTCCCTTCATGAATCCTGTCTGCCTGTTGAGCTGATCTTGATTTCTCTCTGGTCTCTGGAAGCAGAATTTATTATGTAACCACTGAAATGCCCAGGAAGAAAAAAAAGGAACTTCCTTAATATTTTCATGAAGAGAACACCTGCGGTCTCTTTTTCCATTTGCATCCACATCCAAATAGACCAACACAAAGCTGCCTTGTGTGATGTGCTGTCATTCCAAGTGGCATTTCGGAGGGGAAATGTTCATTTTTATTGTGTGTCCGGGGGCCATCATTACCACTCCCCTGGAAAGTAAGTTGGGATAATGCTGCATTCCAGTTTTGAGACATGGTGCAGGTATGGCTAAAAGTCTCATGGCCTGAAACTCTCATCAACCCTAGCCAGCAGGGAACTGACTTCTATGGTCCAGGGGTCACAGGAATAACAGATCTCCACTTCCGAGGTCTCAGATACATGTTTGCCTAATTTACACACTATTGCAAGTCATTTTCCTAATATATATCATTTTTATATTATTTTCACTTATTTATGCATGTTTGTGTCCACATTCCTTAATTTGATAGTACACATTGTTTGATTGAGGAACTATTTTTCAGTATCCCATGAAAATCAGGGATTTCGCCCTTAGCTTGCCTTTTGCCTGGGGAAGCACTGCAGATTCCTTCCACACACACACACACACACATTATTTGGACCAATCTGTGCCATGCAGAAAGAGACAAAATTAGGATTTCTGACTGTCAAGGCTAGTTAGTTACACTCCTTTATTCTGTGATTTTGAAATCCTGCCATTCTTTTCTCTGCTACTCTTTATCTTGATTATTTTTCAATAAAAAGACATTTGGCTTGATACCTGAGACAGGCTAGTGCTGTGATGTTTTACTGTTTTATTCTGTTCTTCTCCATATTGTTGCACTTGTGGGGTTTTATTGCTTTAGATTGTTATACTGCATCTTGATGGCCTTTTAGCAGATAAGGCAGTATATAGAAATTAATAATAAACACAATAAATAAACTATGCATTCAGAAGCTGCCTTCCTCATGTGCCTAACCTCCCTGTCATGCTCCAAACCCTTAAGGAGGCTTCTGGAAAATATCCCCAATCACCCATTAGAGTCCCATAGTTCTGAGGTAATCCCAGGCTCCCAGCCTCAAAGCAAGAGCAGGAAAAGATTCCAGGGGCTGCTATTCACTCTCTAGGATTCTGTGAGACTCGTCCTGAATGGGAAATGGCGTCGTGGTATTTTTTTCTTGCCACCTGAAATACATGGGAGAATCCCGGTTACCTTGATACAAGCTCAAACTGTGCTGTTGTCAGACTCAAATGCACCTGGTGGTGATTTTGGCAATCCCCGGCGTGGTCCAGCAGTCTCTGTTTGAATCAGAGAGTTTATTTTATTTATTTATTTATTATATTTTTAAATCGCCCATCTGGCCGGTCACCCGGCCACCCTGGGCGATGCACAATCATGGTAAAAATTTTATTTATTTATTTCTTATATTTATTAATCGCCCATCTGGCCGGCCACCCGGCCACCCTAAATAAAACAAATTTGTGTTTTATTGTATTTATAAAATACAATAAAACACAAATTAAAGCACCATTAAAACACAATTAACACACAATTAAAACACAATTAACACACAATTAAAGCACAATTAAAACAATATCAGTGTTTTTTAAAAAAATGTTAACCCACCCCAGTTAACCCATCCCAGTTAGTCAGTTAGAACTGACTCCAGACAGTTAGATTTCCTTCATGAAGCAGACTGATCTTGATTTGACTCTTGCCAGGAAGCAGACATTCACAAGAAGAAAAAATAGGAGCTCCCTTTAATATTTTTCATAAAGCGAACTAGTCCTGTGGTCTCTTTGTGATTTGCATCCACATCCAAATGGGCCGACCAAAGCTACCCTGTGATGTGGTGTCCATTCCTAGTGGCATTTGGGAGGGGAAATGTTGGCCATTAGCGTGTGTGTGGGACCATCATTACCGCAGGGAATATGAAAAGGGAACAAGAGGAGAACATAAACAAAAATAAGAGAACATGAACAAAAATAATACATGGCATTGGCTAAATGCCCAGACTTTGTCTAATCAAACAGCGTAGACCATGGCAGAGTTCCCAGAGCTTTCCAGCAAGCAGCAACATTGAATGGCCTAGTAGAAGCTGAAACAGGGGCGCCTACCTGAGTAGTTTGGGAAGACTTAACACCCATCAAAAAAGCTTCTGCTGCCTCAGGGCTTTGGGATTTTTTAGGATCATTTTCAAAAACAAAACCAAAATACCACTGGAAATCTAATACTGTATGGTAATTCTCCCAGTTGTCTGGCTAGGCGTTCTAGATGTAGTGAATCCCCTTTTGAATAATCTGGGTGAAGCATAATTTTATCATTGGCAGAGTCCAGAGGAGCTTCCCCTATTTCTCTGCCTGTGCAGAGGAGATAATCTTTAGTAGAAGCAATAGAAACTGAAGAATAACTACTGGACCTGCTCTCGCCCCACGGACAGATCCAGGAACACAAAGAAAAAAATCATTTATTTATTTATTTATTTATTTTATATCCTGCCTGTTTCCCTGCAAGGGACCCAAGGTGGCTTACATAATCCTCCTCCTCCTCTCCATTTTATCCTCACAACAACCCTGTGAGGTAGGTTTGGGAAGACTTAGCACCCCACAGGTGGGTTCGACCCCAGCCAGGCAGTAGCAGCAGGCAGCAGCACTGGGTCACAAGCTTGCCTTGCACACTGTAGAGCCTCCTCCCCTTGTGAAGTGCGATGGAAAAGCCTCACCAAGTCAGCAGGGATTCCTGGATGAGACGGATTATCTAATATCTAGATCCATTTCATTCTGGCTTTAGGCCTGGTTATTTATTTATTTTATTTATTTATTATATTTGTACCTCGCCTTTTTTCCTGCAAGGAACCCAAGGCGGCTTACATAATCCTCCTCCTCCTCCTCTCCATTTTATCCTCACAACAACCCTGTGAGGTAGTGACTGGCCCAAAGTCACCCAGTGAGTTTCATGGCCGAGCGGGGATTTGAACCCGGATCTCCCGAGTCCCAGTCCAACACTCTCACCACTACGCCACACTGGCTCTCAGTGGTTATGGGATAGAAACAGCTCTGGTCGCCTTGGTAGATGACTCAGGAACTTGACAGGGGGAGTGTGTCCCTGTTGCTTCTGCTGGACCTCTCAGTGGCTTTCAATACCATCGACCATGGTATCCTTCTGGGCCTCTCTAGGATGGGTCTTGGAGGCACTGTTTTACAGTGGCTCCATTCTTTCCTGGAAGGATGGACCCAGAAGGTGGTGCTGGGCGACTCCTGTTCGACTCCCTGGCCGTGGGCCTGTGGAGTTCCTCAGGGCTCTGTCTTGTCCCCCATACCATTTAACATATACATGAAGCCATTGGGAGAGGTTGTCCGGAGTCTTGGGGACCGGGGTTCGGTGTCACCAGTATGCTGATGACACCCAACTCTATTTCTCCTTTCCACCTAATTCCAAGGAAGCTGTTGCTGTGCTAAACTAGTGTCTGTCGGCAGTAATGGACTGGATGAGGGCAAACAAATTGAAACTTAATCCAGACAAGACAGAGGTGCTTCTGTTCAGTCAGAAGGCAGATCAGGTAATAGGGTAATAGCTTGTGTTGGATGGGGTTACACTTATAGGGATGTGTCCAAGAGTCTCAAGGGGGCTGAAAGAGTGTTTCCCCCATAGACAAATTATCCCAGTCAGTCAGGACTTCTTCTTTTATATATATAAATAAATTGTAAACAGACCTATCTATCTATCTATCTATCTATCTATCTATCTATCTATCTATCTATCTATCCCGTATATACACAAGAAAGTGTCCTGACTGACTGACTGACTCATCAATGCCCAGCTCAAACCTGTTTAACGTAGGAATGTGAAATTTGGAAGGAACATTGTTTTTATGACATAGGCACCCACTAAGGAAGTATTTTTGGAAATTCCATCCCTAAGGGGGTGAAAAAGGGGGGAGAATTTTGTAGCTGTAGCAGCTACAAAGTGCCCAAAGGGTCAACATTGGGGCTGTACCCCTTGAACTCAGATGTGCTATTGTTCAGTGCCAGGATGGCCCATAATAATAAGACAGCTGCCACCTGCAATCAATTCATGGGTGAGGGGCTGATCTGGTGGCATACATTATGGGGACCTTGATTGAAGAGCTGGGTGGTGTTACTCCTTCTCAGCTCGGTCCACCTGGGTTTTTGGTGCAGCAACAACACTGCATTAGTAGCTGAGGATGGGGACAGTGTTGTCTTTGAGGATCCCATAACCCTCACCAGGATCCCCGTCTGGCTTAGTCAAATGAGGACCATGGGGTTCCCATCCAGCCCTTCAACTTCTTCCACACACCCTGCCCTCCTCTCCCAGGAGGAAAATGCTCTTATCTCTACTGCCGATCAGAGCTAAGAGTTTTTCCAGGCTGGGAGAGGGTTGCAGAACCTGGGAAAGAAGCTGCTGAGTGATTCAGTCCTGCTTGCCTCACGGGCGGGTTCTGCAGAAGCTTCTCTTCTTACTTCTGAGTAAGTTTAAACTTGATATGAATCAAAGTCTGGCGCAACTCACTGCACCTTTGGCCACACCAAATTAGGCCTTTAGCCCACCAAAGATGGCATGCTGTCCCTGAGACCTTTCCCAGCTTGTAATTTGGACCTTGGGCTGAAAAAGGATTCCAAATACCTGGGCTGGAATGTAGGTGGCATAAAATGTGATGTGACTATGACCATGCATGGGATAGAGTGTGTTAATTCAGCTATGCCATGGCAGTGATGGGAGGAGCAACACTTCTCTACCAGCCTTCTCTGCCCTAGGGTGCCACCTCACAGAGATGCTCAGATTGGTTTAGGGTCTACTGCATCTTGGCTTGTAGAGTGGAGTTCTGGAGCCATCAGTAATATGCTGTGCTCGGCAATTTGAGGATAGAACTTGGTGCATCCATCATGACATGGTGCAGTTCATTGATATGTTTAATGTGCCATCCTGCTTTTTGTGGGCTGGAAATGTGAACAAGCATTTGGAGAAATGTGTCCTACCATTTGTTTGCTTGAACAATGCCCTATATTTTTAATCACAGAACCATTAACCGAAGGGTGATTAACTGGCTGGATCCCAGTGTTGATTAATGCCTCTGTGGAAGAGGGGGTGGTCTTGGTAACCTTGCAAGGGGCAGTGGTAGAGCTGTTCCTAAATAAATCATCTTTGGAGTAGAAGGATAATAATTATAACTCATGTCCCCTTCTTGTGGAAGGTGGGGAAGGAAGTGGTGGCGGCTGCAGAATTCAAGGATCCTTGGATGAGACCAATTATCTGGACCTATTTCACTTTGCTTTCAGGCTGAATTACAGCCTTGAGATTGCCTTGGTCAAATGGATGGATGCCATGATATGACATTAGGATACAACCCTGCTAATTCTCCTAGATCATTCAGTATATATACTGATATACCGTACATACCTTTGCAAGCTCTTTCCCCAATTCAATGCATTTTGGAACATTATTTCTCCTCATAGATGCATTTTCATATTGGAGAACTCCATTGTAAAATTCAGAAAAGTCCAAAGTTTGATGGATACCTGAGTTTCAATTTGTGAATTGGGTTGAAAGTGTGAAACGAGGTATGTTTGCATAAAAATGCAAAAATGAATTTATTTCTTCACCATCCCGACACCCAGTATTGCGGCACTCTCTTCCTTGAAAACACAAGATTGGCCCTCAAATTCTTTTTTGGCCCACCGATGAATCAAGGAATGTTCTAATCATTTAATGAAATCAGGAAACAGTGTCATTGTGGAATCAAAAGCATTTCCTCTGGTTATGCAGTGGAGAGAAACTGAGTAGCTCAATCCATTTTAGCAGAGCCTAACACTAAAAGGAATATCCTGATCTAAAGGGAATGAGTTAAATCCAATGGTGGTCTACTGGACTTCCGCTAGTGTGCTGGGATTTTCTCTGTCTCTCCTCCCCAGTGCACCTCCTGATCCACATGAAAATCTCCTCTGTTTTCCAGCCCTCCCGAGGAGATTTTGAGGGTGAGCAGGAGGCGGTGGCAGGGCTAATTGCCTGGTTATGCTGATGACGCTGCATCTGGCAACTTAACAATACAATTGGAATGGAAAGTATATAATTGAAAGAGACCGCTGCAAAGAGAAGTGAGATTGTACTTTGTTAGGGGTGTACCCTCTCGTCTCGGGTCCCGGGTCCCGGGCTCCCTCGGCTCTCCGCCTCAAGCCCGCCGCTCCGCGTTGAGCCCGCCGTGCCGGCATCGCTGGTCCCATTGCATCACTTCGGGCTGGCCAGAACTGACGTGATGGGACCCTGCGCCAGGTGCACTGGGACCCTGCGCTGCTTATTTTCCGGAGAAACCAGGGCAACAGCTCTGCGCCGCTTGGAATATCGAGGCGGGGGGCTGCCACCGTAGAGAGGTGAGGCAGGGGCAAGGTGGGGTCGAAGCGGGACCCCCCTAAGGTTCGTGGACTACTTTCGATGCCCAAGTCCCATTTTCTAAGGCACAGGTTCAACCTTCCATTAAAAGGGTTTCAGATGCACCAGAGAAATGTCTTTGAAAATTACTCACGGCTGGTACCTGACTCCAAGGCACCTCTCATTTATGACTCACTCAATCTCCCCAACAAACCCTGTTGGAGGGGGTGCCAAGAGTCAGGCACATACCTGCATATGTGGTGGGACTGTGCAGACGTTCAGCCTTTTTGGCGAGTGTTGATAACAGAGATTGCTTCAGTTACAAATCAACCTATTCCAAATTCACCGTCTCTAATGTTATTAAATCTGTTTTCAGAAGAAATATATAATCGGAATAGTAAGGAGTTAATTACTCACTTATTCCTAGCTGCCAGGCTCACAAGTGCAAGGTTTTCGAAGGGTTTCAGCTTTCAGGGCATAGATGATTGGTACAATATGGTATGGCAAACGGCCTTAATGGGGGGAAAAATACCCAGAAGCTGAAGGTGGGCCCAGGGGTCAAAGTAAACATGATTCATTTTATGCGATTTGGCATGATTTCATTGTTTATATGAATAGGATAGAAAATCAACATAATATTCCTTCACAATATAAAACACTGTGGATACTATAAAGAATACTGAAATGCAAAATGTATTTATTTGATACAATTCTTGAATTAAGCCCTTTATAAGCTTATGTAAATTATTTTCTCCTACTGATAACTGATGTGACACGGATGTAAAATTATCGTCTGTTTTCTTTTTTAGTAACATCTTTTTAAAATCTTTTTTTTTAAAACCCCTAGTTTTCCCTGCCCTCTGATTGGCATCCTTCTCCTCACGTGCCTCAAAAGAATTTGGTTCTACAGGGGAACACACCAGATTATTGGAGCTGCTGGTGACAGGGAGTAACAAACACAGCTTTTCCCCATACTGGTCTATTGTTCCATGGCTTGACCGCAGCTTTGTCAGCATCTCAGACTGTAGGTAGCACCAGTGCTTTTTTTCTGGAGAAAAGGGTACCGGAACTCTTGGATTACATTTCCTCGGGAGTAGATGGCGATTAAATTGTAATGCAATTAATAGAAGAAAAGGTGCTGGAACTCAGTTCCGGTGAGTTCCACCAGAAAAAAAGCCCTGGGTAGCACTAATGTTCTGCCTCAAGGCCTGCTTAGAGATGTGAAGGCCTGGGGAAACTCCTGCATGAGAAAAAATATGAAAAGAAATAGGGGTTGATTTATCTTTATTTCATTTTTTGCAGGGATTTTTTGGAAAATATGGGGGGAATGGTTCCCCCTCCCTGAATATTTCATTTCCCTCCCCCCAACACTCACATGTCTAGGCCTGCTTGTGCACCAAGGTTTTAGTTGCATTCCACTCCATGGCTGCTGTATAAGCCCTCTCTCCCTAACACCTGAAGCCCCCCAAAAGGGACCTGATTTCCAGGGGAAATCTTGGTGGTCAGGCAGAGCTTAGTGGAGCTTGGAGCACCACCACGTTAGTGCAGCACCTGCTGCCACTGTTCATTTTAATGCGATACTTTCCAGTTCTAAGGAAAGCCAAGCTCTCAGGCTTTACAGATTCCCATAAAAAGCCTGTGAAAAAGGGTGTACCCAAAGAGCATTGGTTGTGGCAACTTAATCAGTGCACGTGGGCTTCCTTCATCAATGTTTTGTGTGTTTTTTGTACCCCTCACGATTGAATCTCATTTGGGGAATAGAGATTAGTTAGAGATACATATAAATGTACATGTGGGAAGCTCCTACTACACTCATCCCTCTTTCAGTGTAGAAACCCAGCATGCACACATCTGTAATTGTGGAAACTCTTTCCTATGAACAGTCAACAGAAGTTCATCAGGGGAGGTGGATGAGCAGCTTTGGTGTCGGGCAGAGCTATCATGTGTAGCCCTGAAACCCACCTAGGCATTCAATGCTTGGAGGGAGGGGTTCACTGGAACTACTTAATTAATATCTGAAATGTATCTCATCCATTAGCCTAACAAAGCACTCAGGTATGATAGGGATGTATGAGGAATTCCATTTGGGGGGTAGAAAGTCAATGGATTTCTGTAGATTCCATTCTATCCCCCCTCCCATGCTGGCATTGGCTTGCCTTGTAGGTAATCATGGCAGGATGCAGATTCTGTTTTTGTTTCCCCCGCCCCCATGGCGGCAAATTTCTGCAAATTGTTGTTGTTATCATCATCCTCACCACCATCATCATTACTATTACTATTATTATTATTATTATTATTATTATTATTATTAGTCCTGTGAAAGTGCACACCTGTGAAGTTACAGGGGTTGAAATGAAAGGCCTTTCCTGGCCAATGTCCTGGCCAGTGTCTACTGTCAAAGAGCAGCAGGTATCATCCACACTCATTGACAGATAGAGACAGTGGATTTCAGAGCTTCATATATTCCTGTCAAAGAACCCTCCTTAGCTCTTTCCAAAAAAAGGGGGGGGGGACGACAGTTTTAAAAGAAATCTTTTTTTGAGAGCTGCCAAAAGTATTTCCCCCCAAAACTGGGTGGGCTCGCATTTTTCCAATTTCACAAGTATCTAGAGACTTGGAAAAGAGTGGAAGAACTGTCAGGTCCACACTAAAAAAAAAAAAAAAGCCTACAGGATCTCTCTGCAAAGGGGGTGATCCATGTGTCAGCCCCTTTTGATAGCAAAGATCCCTCACGGCTGTGCTTTCACTTGACAGCTCACCCTTTGACAGCTCTCAAGGGAGCACAAAGTCACAAATGAATGCATTTGCAGCCTCTCTTGGTCAATGTCCATGGTTGGTAGCTACTGCACTTTGACAGCCGACAAGCTTTTTAATCTCAGCAGGCTGAAAGCAAAAAGTAAGGTAATTACAACCTCCGTTGTGGAACTTCAGTATGCTGATGACAATGTGGTCTCCGCACATTCAGAGGATAATCTCCAAACTATCCTAAATGCTTTTGCAGAAGCATACGAAAAACTTGGTCTCTCACTTAACATCAAAAAACCCGAAGTGCTTCATCAGCAAGTGCAAGTTAACCCTTTGGTGATGCCATCTATCCAGCTTGGCTGGGCAATACTGGAAAATGTTGATCATTTTCTCTATCTTGGCAGCTATCTCTCTGTAACAGCCAACATTGACACTGAAATCCAGCATCGTTTGAGCTCCGCAAGTGCCACATTTTCTCGAATGAAACATAGAGTGTTCGAGGATCGGGATATTTGTAAGAAGACCAAAACACTGGTTTATGAAGCCATTGTATTACCAACTTTATTGTATGCCTGTGAAACATGGACTATCTATAAATGTCATTTCCACCTCCTTGAAATATTTCATCAACGCTGCCTCCGGAATATCCTGCTAATTACTTGGGAAGATAGGAGAACAAATGTCAGTGTACTGGAAGAAGCAAAGACTACTAGCATTGAAAAAATTATCCTT
Organism: Shinisaurus crocodilurus; assembly: GCA_021292165.1. Classification (NCBI taxonomy): domain Eukaryota; kingdom Metazoa; phylum Chordata; class Lepidosauria; order Squamata; family Shinisauridae; genus Shinisaurus; species Shinisaurus crocodilurus. Next base: position 215,267,069 of record CM037880.1, on the reverse strand, counting down.
CAACGCCAACTTCAATGGATCGGTCATGTTGTTCGAATGTCTGACTGCCGTCTCCCAAAGCAATTACTTTATTCCCAACTCAAGGATGGAAAGCGGAATATCGGTGGTCAGCATAAGTGGTTTAAAGATGTTCATAAGGCTAATCTAAAACAATGCAATATAAACATCGAAAACTGGGAAGCTCTGGCCCATGGATGATCTAAGTGGAGGTTTGCCTTTCACAAAGGTTCCATGGACTTTGAAGAAGACCGAGTGCAAGGTGAAAGGGAGAACCGTGCTAAGCAAAAAGCAGATCAAACGAATTGTTTACAGGACCATCTTCCATCTGGTAACCTGTGTCCTCACTGTGGGAAGCTGTGTGGATCTAGAATTGACCTCCACAGTCACTTACGGACCCATCGCTAGAGTCTACACAATTTTTTAGAATTTCCTCCTTTTAAAAATTTTCTTTTTCTAAGTTTTTACCCTGGAAGACAATCTTACTCGGTCATGAATGATCACTTGCTACTACTACTAGGGCACTGACCAGTCAAGGCTTTTCATTTTAGACCCCGGTAAGTGCAAAAATGCACACTAGTAAAAGACACAATTATAATTTGCGGAAATGGTGGAACCCAGAAAAAAACTGCACACAAAGATTTAAAAGTTACAAGGCACTTTTTTTTATTTGTGCTTGGAAATGAACTATAGGTAAGCGCAGATGTTTCCAGACTGGCAAGATGTTCCCAATTAATAACCTAGCCATTGTGTTTTGAACCAACTGAAGTAGCCAAATAATCCTCAAAAGTAGACCCATGTAGAATGCATTAGTCTAAACAGTATGGTTAAGCATGGCCATAATCCTTCTGCTAAGGTAATGATGGACAATCTCTATACTTTACTTTGCATAGAATCTGTGACAAACCTACATCCATTATGTAGGTTTGTTCTGCATCTTAGATTCAAATATCTGAAGGATTTGACACCATTACAGCTACAGTAAAAAGCTTGAAGCTTTCCACTCTTGTGAAGGCATCATAACTGGGTTTGAACCCTGAGTTCTAGTTGCTCTCCACTCTCTTCCTCCTCTCTGAAAACCCTCTGGAGTATGACCTTCATGCTCTCCCTAGACTGACCCCTCTTTCTTCTCCCTACAAGGAAATAAATCAGTGGGTTAACACTGCTGTTTAGGGAGGCACATAAAAAGCCAATATGAAAGAATGTCAACATTTAAATTATATGATAATGTATTATCAAGGAAGTTATAAATGAAGTAAATGGCAGTCAACGGAAAAGCAAAGATCAGGAAGAAAAGGAGTGCAAGCAAGATGGCAGTTAGAAGCTTTCCCCGCCTCTGTTGTTGTGATTTAAAGCAGATTTTGATGAAGAGAGTCAAACTAGAGACAGTTATGAGTGGGAGGCAAAGCAGGGCATTGATGATCAATGGGAAGATTAGGGGCTTATTACCCCAGCCAATTGTAATGATGAGAGTGAGGTGAATTCCACAGAGGAGGAAGGAGAGGACCCATATGAGGGCACACAGAGTAGTGGACAAGTGTGGCGGGCGATGGCACCGATGCCAAATGGGGAAGAGGACAGATACACACCTGTCTAGGCTAATGGCTGTCAGAAGAAGTTGACCAGTGCAGTATGTGAAAAGAAAGAGCTCATGAAGTATCCAAGTATAAATGAATATGTATAAATGATCGGGAGTATACATATTCCCAATCAAAAAAGGAAAAATAGTATCTAGGCCAATTAGGGGTAGGGCCATGAGGACCCCAAAGTCAGCAACAGCCAAATTCAGGATGTAGGTCGTGAAAGGGTTCCTCTTAATGTAGAAGCCAAGAAGCCTGATGACATTTCCATTGCCCACAAGTCCCGCAATGCAGATAGCAATCATTAAGGCATTGATCAAAATTGATTCATAAGGTACATAAAAAGTTGTGCCAGGCTTATATATGTGATCAGTGTCATTACATTCAGAATAATTGTGTGTATAATTCTCCAGTCTGACATCTTGTAGTCCATGGAAAAGGCATGTCACATTGAAATTGGTCCTCATATTTAAACTATGCTTTGTGCGATCTTTTTCCTGCTTCTTCTGCTCTCCTTCCATGTCTTCTATGAATCTAACACTCCTATCTAATGTCTATTCCGGATAGAATTAGTCTGTCTAATATTAATCTTTGTAAGCCACTCTGGGAGCCATTTTGGCTGAAGAGTGGGGAAAAATGGAACGAATCATTGCATAAATACGGTAAATAGAACTCAAATGCTTCTTGTTGTTTAAGTATTCCACCATAAATTTATGGTCTTGTGTGGAATTTGGCGTAAAGGCTTTATTCTAAAACTGTACTTTTTTTTAAAAAAAAAAATGTGTTTCTCTCACGGATTGGAAGAAAATGATCCCCAAGAAACAAGAACAAAAATGAGCATGTTTAGAAAAAATTACTTCCTTAGAACCGTTTGAAGCAGTCTGGGCTGAGGCCTGCCTAGATAATTGGAAATCCAGTACTGGATCAGTCAGTTCTTTTCCATCCACTGATAATCCTTGCTGTGCGCCACAGTGCTGTAGGAGAAAATGGATTCCATTAGTTACATGCTGTTATTAATCTGCAGGTCCATCATATTATGGATTCCACTCCAATTGTCTTCTGTTAAGAAAGCAGAAATTCAGAATGTTGAAAATGGATTTATTCCATTGGGATCTACAACTATTTTAAGGAATCATTAAAACAGACCTCCCCAAAGTAAAATATGTTTGTATTTTGCTGTCCTTTCAGAGGAACACACCAGCACTTCAGCAAAATTAGGGGTGTGCACGAACTACAAGGTTAAGTTTGGATTCCAATTCAGCAATTTGGAGAACAGGGCAAGTAGGTTCCTTCTGTGCTGTGTGCCTTTCAATTTTGATTGATTTTTGAAGGGAACTGTAGATAATGTGTTATTCCCCCCCCCTTGCCTGAATATGATAAAAATTTGTAGGGATAGTTGCCCTTCTGAGAGTATCACAGCTACACAGTCTCAGAAGACTTAAAGATATCACTGGGTAGTTATTGGGACCAAAATTCACAGGAAAGTACAATGGATGATGGATCTGGAGCACACAGAAGCAAAGGGACTTGGTCCAGGGTTTTCAAGGAAGCTCCAAATGCAACACCCTCCCCAGTCCCACAGGCTCTTCCAAAGAAATTTGTGTTCCTGTTCTTCAGAGAGAGTACTAGCCAACTAGGGATGTGCGGGGACCGTTAGGGGGGGTTGAAAGCTCAATGAACTTCCTCAGCTCAGCCACCAGGATTCCCTCTTGTCATCCCTGGCTCTCACTAGCCCTGGTGGTGGAGACTAGATAGCAGGTGGTTTCTGCTTGCATTTTCCATTGGAGCAACAGGGCAAGTAGGTTCAGGACCTTCTGTGCTGTGTATCTTTCAATGTTGATCGATTTTTAAAGGGAACTGTAGATAATGTGTTATTTCCCCCACCCACCCTTGCCTGAATATGATAAAATTTGTAGGCATAGTTGCCCTTCTGAGAGTATCGCACCTACAAAGTCTCAGAAGAATATGTGTAAAGAGTTTTGTGAAAGAACAGCATTTACAATTCAGGGGTTCCATAACAGGATGTGCTTATCTTCTCAGATTTTTATGAACATTTGTTACGAAAATGACATACAGCATAGAGTTGGCCCAAGTTAAGAAACCTGCAATATTTTCAAAGGATTCATGAAGCACATTTTGTGTGGAAGGGGCCAGTTCAATATGGGAGTGGGGAGATTTGCTTCTCCTTGGCCCCTTCCATTGGATAGGTGCAAGGGCTAGGGAGTTGTGTCGAATGATAAACAATTTGAGACTTCCCGCTTAATTTTTTATGTATTTATTTAATAGATTTAAATACCAGTGTCCATATTTAAAGATATCACTGGGTAGTTATTGGGACCAAAATTCACAGAAAGTACAATGGATGATGGATCTGGAGCACACAGAAGCAAAGGGACTTTGTCCAGGGTTTTCAAGCATGCGCCAAATGCCACACCCTCTTTGGTCCCACAGACTCCTCCAAAGAAATTTAAGTTCCTGTTCTTCAGAGAGAGACTAAATTAGGGATGTGCGAGGAATCCGTTAGGGGGGTTCAAAGCTCAATGAACTTCCTCAGCTTGGCCACCAGAATTCCCTCTTGTCATCCCTCTGATGGCTCTCACTAGCCCTGGTGGTGGAGCCTAGACAGCAGGTGGTTTCTGCTTGCATTTTGTTTAAAGGTGAAGGAGCTGAGACCTGCCTGGGGCTCCTTTCTCAGTCAGTTTGACAACCTTGCAAACAGCAGGTACCTCTTGCACCAGCCTTTGTTCTGTTAATTCAAGTCAGCCTTGTGCCACAGATTGGATACTCCTATGTTTTAATGGCCGCATAACAAAAACCACATTCTTTAGCTGGCTGCCCTGGTTGCTGTTACAATTCAGCTCCATAGGCAGAAGGTGCCTCTTTTTCTGCCCAGAAAGTATACTAAAAGCCACACTGTAGAAACCTGTTTGAAAGGGAACTGTAGAGGATTAAGTTCGGTCCTCTACAGAAAGGATCCCCCCAAATCAGCAGTTTCATTCTGAAATGTTGAACAACTGTCATAGACCTGATCCCTGAAATCTAGCACAGATCCTAATGATTTCATATGATTTGGGGCTAATAGTCACTAGCAGTGCAAGCCTATACATGTTTACTCAGAGGTAAGTCTCAGTCCCACTGTGTTCAATGCAGCTTTCCCCCTGGTGAGTGGATATAGGATTGCAGCCCTCATCTCGGTCTTTATTTCTTCAACCCGCCAGCCTCTTAGAGCAGGGGGCACAGCTGCACAGACGAGTTCCCCTGAGTGAAGCTATTTGCAAGCGGAGCTCTTTAGCTTAAAATCTAAGTGGGCCTCCCCCAACCTGTCACCCAGCAGACATGTTGGACTGCAACTCCCATCATCCCCAGCCAACATACCAACAGGCCTGCTGGCTCGGGTGATGGAAGTTGTAGTCCAACACATCTAGGAGGTGCCAGGATAACACCAGGATGGTCGAGTGGGGTTGCTGAACAGTTTAAAGGACAGTTGAAAGAAAGAACTGGGGGATGAAAAAGAAGGAGAAGCCTTTTCCTATGCTACTGTCTCTAACTTCTCAAAATGTAACTCCACCACCTGGAGAAGTCATCAGGATCTCTCCAGTCTACCACTGAACGTGAGAAAGCGTGTCTGTCCTCACCTTCACAGCCTGAGAAAGACAGGGCCAGCCCTAAATGTGCAAGTTAACATTTCAAAATCGGGGGATGTAGCAAAGGGAGTGGAAAGGGGGAGGTGAGGGATGAGCATGAGCAGAGGCACTTACAGATGGCTCAGCATAATTTTGGGTAGGATGAGGGCGAAGGGCACAATCCCATGGGATGCACTCCCATCCGGAGCCAGGCAAGATGAGAGGAGGATGCACATGATTTTGCCTCCATTCCTCCATTTAAAATACAATTTTTTAAATATCATTTTGACTTACCTCTTGGTGGTTCAGGAGGGGACTGGAGACTCCACAGGATATTGCGTATCATAGTCTCTCCTGTCCCCCTCCCCTCCCACCAGGGCACCTCCTTTTCTCCCTCTCTGACTTCCTTGAGAGGTTGCAGTTGTGACCTTGTAAGATAACCACCCAGAGAGCTTCAGCTACTATGCAGTTAATAGAAGTATGATAGATAGATAGATAGATAGATAGATAGATAGATAGATAGGCTTTCCATGGTGCCTGGGAGAGGGAGAGGGAGTTGAGAAAGGAACATCCATGGCTGGAACTCCTCCTCTGAGCTTGTAGCTTGTTCTATGGGCACAGAGGAGGAAATCTGCAGTATCCTTTGGTGCCCCAGATGCTGTTTTGGGGCCATAGGTTTGCTCTCTAGAAGTTTCAGCCAAAAGGCTTTGGACAAAATGATAGTATTTGTGGAGGCATATAAAGAGAGAGAGAGAAGTGCACCACATAAAAGGATAAATTATTTCATGTGTAAATGCCCTACCTTATTCCAATGACATCTGTTCACTCACAGGTGTGGGCATACACCGGCTTGATATCTTCCCCTTCTGGAATTTCAGGATCTCACACATATTCTCTTCCCTGCTTCCAAGAGAAATTGCTCGTACAGCACTGAGCACAAAACCTTGAGCAGAGAATGCCAGAATCCTTTTATCTGTTCAGCAAGAGTGGGGCTCCAACTCCATAACATAATGACTGTTTCAAGAAATCCATATAAGGATGCCTCAGAATTTCTTCCCAAAGTTTAAATCTCAAGAGACATTTGAATTTTATATGTACAGGCTGTTTTAAGCCCTGTTGCCCTGGTTTCTCCGCAAAATACACAGCGCAGGAGCCCAGCGCACCGGCACAGAGTCCTGTCGCATCACTGCTGGCCAGCTGGAAGTGATGCGACGGGACCGGCATGGCCGGTGCAGGTGGGCTTGAGGCGGCGAGCCAAAGGAGCCCCGCACCCGGTAAGGTCCCGCGAGTCTCTGGCAGGCGTGAGCGTGTCCGATTTCGGCCTGCTACACCACCACCACCCCGAGATGAACGGGACATCTCTACTCCCAATGCCACACCCTCCCAGGTCCACAGACTCCACAGAAAATGCATTCCTGCTCTTGGGAGAGAGATCTAGCCAAGAGATCTTTCCCTATTTTGAGAGCTTGGGGAGAAATGTATCAGTTGTAGGCTACATTCTGTCTATATCTCTATGTCCCTCCAAATAAAAATAATAATAATAATAATTTTTTATGATTATTCAAGGTCCACTTCAATTCAGACAGTTCCTGGATCTTTCTCATTCACCCCAGTCCAGTCCTGGTTTCAGAATTTGGCTGAATCCAAAGCATACCCCTCATCTCCCTGTCTCTGTCTCTGTCTCTGTGTGTGTGCATGTACAAATGACAATAACAACATTTTGGTATCAAAGTTCTCTATGATGCAGAGTTCTCTATAATATGGAGAACAAAGTTTGCTAATACAGAAGGGATTGGGAAATGGGATGTCAAGAAAGTGTGTGTGTGATCAATGAAGAGCCCAAGAGAGATGAGAGAGAAAGCAAATATACATCTAGTTAAAATGTGTATATTCCTCTCATGAAATCTGCACCCCATGTTACAAACTGCACAGTATGGGGTCATCTAATCAATCTACATAGTTACCAACAACATTTACATACCTGTGTGCCAGTAACTGCAGATCAGCAGTCTCCAGAGGAAGACAACCAACTGTAGTACGGACAATTGTGGCAGAAGGACCCTGTGCTGGAATGGCGGGTGATGGGGGAGCTGCAGGGAAAATCTTGGACCCTCCAAGTTCAGGGGGGAAATGAGATGTCTCACCAAACTGACAGAAATATCTGCATGAGAACCCAGCTTTATCTTCGTTCAAGCAGCTTGCCAACAACTTCATATGACCAGAAGATATTCTTTTATTGACTGTCAAGATAGCAAAAATGAACATAGGAGGAGGAGCCGCATATGACCCCTCAAGGCATTTCCTTTGGTTCCACAAGGATTCCATGACCAGCCCATTCCAATTTCCCCATTGCCTCTACTCCAGGAATTCCTCCAGAGAACCTGATCCAGACAGATCACAATTTCCCTATCACTTCCAGCTGCAGGAAAGAGGAAAGAGTGGTCCATATAGGGATCACTGGCATGGTGCACATCTGTATGTATGTGTGCATGTGTACATTTGTTTATGCAGGCCCTGCCTGCTGAACCACCATCACCTGTGGTCCTTGGAGATGAAAAGGTGGTGAACTCCTGGTCTAGAACTTCATCTCCCATCTTCAAGTGCCTCCGTTCCTCAGGCTCCCCTTCTGAAAATATCAGTTCAGGGCAGTGTTTGCCCTACATCTTCTTCATGCAGCTTCTCTGTTTGCCTTTGAGATGATTCTGTTTGCAGTAGAACAGCCAGAGATTTCAGAGACTTATACCAACACTCTGGGCCGGTTCACACGACCCAGGCTGCTGGCGGGGGAGGAACCACGGGGACGTCCGCGGGGTCCGGTGGGGCACCGCACACGACCGGCGCCCCGCGTGCGTGGGCAGACCCCGTAGTCCCCGCACCGCAGTGCGGGCCTCCCGGCGGTAGGGGGTGAGGCCCGGGATGCCCAGAGGGGCCGTTTGCCCCTACAGGCTGGAGCGGCGGCGGCTCCGGCCGCTCTGGGCTGCCGTCTCTGTGGGGACCCTGCGGGAGGGCCGCCCGCTGTTCGGATGGCACGGTGACCACGCGCGGTAGGGGCTTACCCCTCTACTGACCATGGTCACTTTGCGAGCGTCCCACGCGCGGCTCTCCCGCGGGGGCACCCCCGGTCGGCGTGCACACGACACGGGAACCGCGGGGGACTTGCAGTTCCCGTGTCGTGCGAACAAGCCCTCTGATACAGAGCCCAACCAGCACCTACACATGCTCGTGGCAGATAAATGCCTGGAAGCTGTTATATAGCAACATAGAAATCTTGCTTGCCACGGCCACGCCCGTCAGCTAGTGAGGCATTTCTTGCAGTCAGTTCTGATAAAGAACCACATGGAACAGAACCCATGTCATGGAGCTTTGCAGAAAATTGACTTTTTTTTAGAAGTGGCAAATGAGGGGGGACTCCCCTCATTTCTCTGAGAACCATGGCTCGTGGGGAAGAGGATTAACCCTGATCCTAAAATGCCAATGCCCCCCCCTTCCTGAAGCTACAATTAGACCAAGCACTTCCACTTGAGCTAATAGTAGCTTCTGTCCTGTCTTTTCATGAAGGGGTGTAATGTTCATCAAGATCATATAGGGGTGGGCACATGAGGTAACCCCACATCCCCATGTACCATAGTCTTAGTCTCAATCAACCCCCAGTTGGTTTTGTTTGTTTTAAAGATATGTGAATTGAATCCATGCATTCCACATATCATCTAGTTTAGCCCCAAGAAAATGAAACAAGCTTGATATTGGGGAAAGAGAAGTAGGAGAAGGAAATGGAGATGAATGGAGAAGCATCTTATGATGCCTTCAGAATCATAGAATCATAGAAAAGTAGAGTTGGGAGGGGCCTACAAGGCCATCGAGTTCAACCCCCTGCTCAATGCAGGAATCCACGTCAAAGCATCTCTGACAGATGTCTGTCCAGCTGCACCTTGAATGCCAGCAGAGTGGGAGAGCCCACGACCTCCCTAGGTAGTTGATTCCATTGTCTTATTGCTCTGACAGTCAGGAAATTTTTCCGGATGTTTAGGTGGAATCTAGGTTCCTGTAACTTGAGCCCATTATTCCGTGTCCTGCAAACTGGGATGATCGAGAAGAGATCCTTGCCCTCCTCTGTGTGACATCCCTTCAAATACTGGAAGAGTGCGATCATATCTCCCCTCAGTCTCCTCTTCTGAAGGCTAAACATGCCCAGTTCTTTCAGTCTCTCCTCATAGGGCCTTGTTTCCAGTCCCTTTATCATCCTGTTGCCCTCCTCTGAACCCTCTCCAGTTTGTCTATGTCCTTCTTAAAGTGAGGTGCCCAGAACTGGACGCAGTACTCAAGATGAGGCCTAACCAGTGCCGAGTAAAGGGGAATTATCACTTCCCGCGATTTGGAAGCTATACTTCTATTAATACAGCCCAAAATTGCATTTGCCTTCTTTGCAGCCACATCGCATTGCTGGCTCATATTTAGTTTGTGATCTACCACAATTCCAAGATCCTTCTCACTTGTAGTATTGTTGAGCCAAGTGTCCCCCATTCTGTAACTCTGCATTTGGTTTCCTATCCCTAGGTGCAGCACTTGGCATTTATCCCTATTAAATTTCACTCTGTTGTTTTCGGCCCAGCGCTCCAGCCTATCGAGGTCACTTTGAATTTTGTTTCTGTCTTCCAGAGTATTAGCTGTTCCACCCAACTTTGTGTCATCTGCAAATTTGATAAGCATTCCCTGTACCTCCTGATCCAAGTCATTAATAAAAATGTTGAAGAGCACCGAGCCCAGGACCGAGCCCTGTGGTATCCCGCTCGTTACCTCTCCCCAGTTTGAGAAGGAACCATTGATAAGCACCCTTTCAGTCCGATTCTGTAGCCAATTGTGGATCCACCTGATAGTTGTTCCATCTAGCCCTCTCTTAGCTAGCTTACTAATCAGGATATCATGAGGCACTTTGTCGAAAGCTTTGCTGAAGTCCAGATATATAATGTCCACAGCATTCCCACAGTCCACAAGGGAGGTTACCCGATCAAAAAATGAGATCAGATTAGTCTGACAGGATTTGTTCTTCATTTGTTCTTCTTGACAAATCCATGCTGGCTTCTAGTAATCACTGCATTGTTTTCAAGGTGCTTGCAGACTGACTTCTTTATAATCTGCTCCAAAATCTTCCCGGGGATTGATGTCAGACTGACTGGCCTATAGTTCCCAGGTTCCTCCTTCTTGCCCTATTTGAAGATGGGAACAACATTTGCCCTCCTCCAGTCGTCTGGCACTTCACCTGTCCTCCATGATTTCTCAAAGATAATAGACAGTGGTTCTGAGAGTTCTTCTGCCAGTTCCTTTATTACTCTAGGATGCAGCTCGTCAGGCCCTGGAGATTTAAACTCGTTCAGAGCAATCAGGTGCTCCTTGACCATTTGCCTATCAATCTCAAGCTGCAATCCTGCCCCTTCAGTCTGCACTTCAGGTTTGCCAGGGGGGTCATAGACCCTCTTTTGGGAGAAGACCGAGCTGAAGTAGGAATTGAACACTTCTGCCTTTTCTTTGTCTTCTGTTATCAATTTGCCATCCTCATTGCGTAGTTGAACCACCAGTTGTTTCTTCTGTCTTTTACTGTGCATGTATCTGAAGAAAGCTTTTTTGTTGCTTTTAGCATTCCTCGCTAACCTTAGCTCATTCTCAGCTTTAGCCTTCCTGACACTATTCCTGCAGTTCTGTGCTACCTGCCTGTACTCTTCCCTTGTAGCCTCTCCTTCCTTCCACTTCCTATACGTGTCCTTTTTTGTTTTCAGGTCATCTTTGAGTTTATTGTGAAGCCACATTGGCTTCTTCTGTTGCCCTCTGCCTTTTCTCCTTGTGGGAATTGTTTGCAATTGTGCCTTTAAAATTTCCTTTTTTAAAAACTCCCACCCCTCCTGGGCTCCCTTTCTCGTGAGAGTCACTTGCCATGGGACTCTACTAATCATTGTTCTGAGTTTGTTAAAATTGGCTTTCCTAAAATCCAGGGTACGTGTTTGGCTACACTCAGCTTTTGCTTCCGTTATTATCAAGAACTCAAGTATAACATGGTCACGTTCCCCCAGAGTTCCCGAAACTGCCACTTTATCCACTAACTCGTCTCTTTTGTTTAGAATCAGGTCAAGGATAGCCGATCCTCTAGTTCCTTCCTCCACTTTCTGTAGGAGGAAGTTATCAGCAGCACAGCTCAGGAATTTCTTGGAGGGGCCATGTTTGGCTGAATAAGTCTCCCAACAGATATCAGGGAAATTGAAGTCTCCCATTACTACCACATCGTGCCTCCTTGAAACAATGGCAATTTGTTTTTCAAAAGTTCCATCCTCGTCTTCTCCTTGATTGGGTGGTCGGTAGTAGACTCCAACCGCCATGTTCATTTTAATCTTTGCCCCCTTTATTTTAACCCAGATGCTCTCAATGGGGCTTCCAAGCTCCTCTTCCTGTATCTCTGTGCAGAGATACGTATTTTTAACATACAGTGCAACTCCACCTCCCTTTCTGTTGCTTCTGTTCCTTTTGAACAAGTTATACCCTTCAATTGCTGTATTCCAGTCATGGGAGTCATCCCACCAGGTTTCAGTTATCCCTATCAAGTTGTACTTGCCCTCATGTATCAAAAATTCAAGTTCGTCTTGTTTGCTGCCCATACTCTGGGCATTAGTATAGAGACATCGAAGACTATGTGCTTTATAGTCTGACTTTTTCCCTACATTTTGTGGTAGACTATCAATGGGCACCGCTGGAGCTGCTCTCTCCATTGTGGCATAGAGGCCTTCTTCCATTGGTACCCCCGAGTTTATGTCTCCCTCCCCTGTTGTATTCAGTTTAAAGCCCTCCTGATTAAGTTCCTCATGCTGTGGCCAAACACATTCTTCCCAGTCCTTGTGAGGTGCAACCCATCCTTTGCCAGCAGTCCATCTTCCAGGAAGTGTAGCCCGTGGTCCCAGAATCCAAATCCCTCACATCGGCTCCACCTTCGTAGCCAGTCATTCACTCGGAGTATTTTTCTTTCCCTTTCTATGCCTCTTCCAAGTACTGGAAGGATGGATGAGAAAACTATCTGAGCCCCGAAGTTCTTGAGTTCCCTTCCCAGCTCTTCAAAGTCTGCCGTGATTTCTTTGTAACTCCGCTTGGCAGTATCATTTGTACCCACGTGGAAGAGAAGAAAGGGGTATGTGTCGGTGGGCTGCATGAGCCTCGGCAGCTGCTCTGACACATCCTTAATCCGTGCCCCAGGGAGACAGCACACCTGGCGAGTCCATGGGTCTTCGCGGCATACTTTGGCTTCGATCCCCTGCAGGAGGGAGTCTCCCACTACGAGTACTCTTCTCTTCCTCTTGCTGTAGGCCTTGGTTTGATTGCCTCCACTTGACTGACCCTCAGCCTCTTGCTCGCTGTCACGTTGGGTGCCCGGTAATCCGTCCTCTGCAGGCTGTCCTCTGCTCTCGTCCTCAAGCACATGGAAGCGGTTCCATAGCTCCACTGCTTCCACAGGCGCAGAGTGTCTTGTAGTTCTTCTGCTCCTAACAGTCACCCTTTTCCAGGGAGTTCCCCCTGCGTTATTTTCCCTTGCCTCTGCAGTCTCCGGCTCCGCCTCATCCTGCCGTTGCCCTTCTGGCTCCTGTACTGTGCTTTGGTGCTGTAGATCCACCGTTCTGTCTAAGAACTCCTCGCTTTCTCTTATGCTCCTGAGGGTTGACACTTGCTGCTCCAGTCCTCTGACCTTTTCTTCCAACAGTGTGACCAGCTTGCACTTGTTGCACGTGTAGGCCATGTCGATCTCCGGCAGGAAAACAAACATTGCACACCCCTTGCAGGTCACCACCACTGCTGAGTCCTTTCCTTCCATAGTGCTCTGTTTCTGTCTTCCTAGAATTTTTTTTTTTAGGGACCTCCCCCTTGACCTCCCCTGCCGAACTCCGCTGCCAAACTCCTGTTTTCTCTCCCTGTTTGCTCGTATTGTATGCCTGCGAAACATGGACTATCTATAAACGTCACTTCCACCTCCTTGAAAGATTTCTTCAACGTTGCCTCCGGAAAATCCTGCGAATTACTTGGGAAGATAGGCGGACAAATGTCAGTGTACTGGAAGAAGCAAAGACTACTAGCATTGAAAAAATTATCCTTCAACGCCAACTTCAGTGGACCGGTCATGTTGTTCGAATGTCTGACTGCCGTTTCCCAAAGCAGTTACTTTATTCCCAACTCAAGGATGGAAAACGGAATATCGGTGGTCAGCATAAGAGGTTTAATGATGTTCTTAAGGCTAATCTAAAAAAATGCAATATAAACATCGAAAACTCTGAAGCTCTGGCCCATGGACGATCTAACTGGAGGTTGGCTTTTCACAAAGGTTCCATGGACTTTGAAGAAGCCCGAGTGCAAGGTAAAAGGGAGAAACGTGCTAGGCAAAAAGCACGTCAAACGAATCCTTTACAGGACCATCTTCCATCTGGTAACCTGTGTCCTCACTGTGGGAAGCTGTGTGGATCTAGAATTGGCCTCCACACAGTCACTTACGGACCCATCGCTAGAGTCTACACAATTTTTTAGAATTTCCTCCTTTTAAAATTTTTCTTTTTGTAAATTTTTACCCTGGAAGACCATCTTACTCGGTCACGAGTGATCGCCTGCTACTACTACTAGGGCATTGACCAGTCAAGGCTTTTGTCGTAAATCCGCCCAGTGTCAAGATAAGCCGTCGTCGTTATAACAGTCTGAATGTCAAAGCCAACGTATATTAGTCCAAAACAGAGCAAACGTAAACCAGTTAGGGGTCAGGCACAGGCGTAGTCAGGGTCGTTCCGAAGATCAAAGGTACAGGGGTCCGAGGTCAGGAATATCAAGAGCGTCCGGTGGTAGCTGTAACAAACAATTGCTTCCAGCATCTGAGTGTGTTTGGGACCTGCCTTTTGAGCAGGCGCTGATTGGTAAGGCTGCCCAGCTGGGTCAGGCTGCACCTAGCCTGACCCCGCCCCAAACACACTCCGGCACGGCTGGTCTCTGTCTGACCTACTGAAGGCACAACAGCTTTTCATTTTAGATCCTGGTAAGTGCAAAAGTGCACACTAGTAAAAGACACAATTATAATTTGCGGAAATGGTGGAACCCAGAAAAAAATCGCGCACAAACAAATTTTTTTGCCACAGTCCACTGCCACTTACAAAAATTAACACGCTGCAGAATTCCATCCGGCTTAAAGAGAATGGAATTCCCCCAGCCTCACACATCCCTAGGTATGATGATACCTCTGTTTTCTCTCTTTACAACTCACCTTGCAATACAGCATCTTCCAAAGTAAAAGTGTTAGTTTAAGATGCACCCGACTACTTGTGTGTGGATATGTTGGGGATCAGGAATTTCTGAGCACCTCTGCAGTAGCTGGTGGTCTTTCCATCTCATGTAACAGCCAGTTGAAGTGGCATCATTTATTTTTATTGCATTCATTTTTATTTCAATGAAAATACCAAAGGCAGCTTACAAGTAAAGCGCTAAAACCATGCCATCATTATAGTAAATGCATTTAAATCAACAGAATTGCAAGCTCCCAACATCAAAAAGGAGCACATAGCAGCAGGAACAGAAAAAAGAGCAGGGTACATCCGTAGTATCCCCCCTTTGTTAGCAAAGATCCCTGCCGGCTGTGATTTCACTTGACAGCTCACCCTTTGACAGCTCTCAAGAGAGCACAAAGTCACAAATTAATGCATTTGCAACCTCTCTTGGTCAATATCCATAGTTGGTAGCTACTGCACTTTGACAGCTGACAGTTACTAGGGCAGTGATGGCGAACCTTTTTGAGCCCGAGTTCCGAAACTGCAACACAAAACCAACTTATTTATTTCAAAGTGCCAACACTGAAATTAAACCTGAATACCGAGGTTTTAGTTTTAGAAAAACAACTCATACTGTTGTCCAAACTAATTAACATATTTTGTCTTTAAAGAAAAACACAATAACAGAGCTTTCAATGATACAAATAGTTTTTTATTGGGAAAAAAATATCAACTCAAAAAATTATTATAGTACTACATTGTACACATAGCCTGAAGGGAATTTATACAAACTTTTTAAATAATTAGGCACATGTATTTTTGGATAAGGGATTCTCAGCTTGTAATATGATTATATGGCAGACTGAAATTGTATGGGGCAAGCTTTACTCCAGGTCCTTTCCCTGCTTCTACAGGTGTCGGATTAGTAAAAGTTAAAGTCAGCCTGTACTAGGATGAGCAAGATAAACAAGAAAACTAAAAGTGTTTAACACATTTTAAACACTTTATGCCTTGGACTGCAAACACTGCATTAGGTAAAAGTTTGCATTGCACATGCTTTTGCACAATTAATGTGATTTTTCCTATTGCATGCATGCTGATAATTTATCAAACCTTGGCTCATACTCCGTTAGTTTGAGAGCAACACATGCAGCACTCAGGTCAACTGTTAGGGCTTTACATCCAAGCCATGCTCTGTGCATCATTCTTCAAAATCTTTTAAATGTGATAACAATGTAGAAAAGAATTCTGTAACAGGAATTCTAGAATAAAATCATTCTGTTCCGCACTGTGAGAAAGAACAAAATCATTAGTGTTTTGCAGAAGGGGACAGTCTTTTCGCGATCTGGTGACCAATGGCTCGAGTGCCCACAGAGAGGTCCCTGCGTGCCAGCTGTGGCACCCATGCCATAGATTCACCATCACTGTACTAGTGCATTGACCAGTCAAGGCTTTTCATTTTAGACCCCCATAAGTGCAAAAGTGCACACTAGTAAAAGGTAAAATTATAATTTGCAGAAATGGTGGAACCCAGAAAAAAATTGCACACTGTGGCGTAACCCCACAATTCAGTTCTGTGGAGGAAGGGGGGGCTGGCTGGCCCGCCACCACCCCACCCTTACCTACCCCAAAGGGACCAAGACCCCCAGAGATCTCAAGGTACCAGATTGCCAAGCCTCAGCTCCTTGCAACCCTACTTGAATCTCTGTTCAGGGACTCGCCTTCAATTCTGTAACCTGGATTTAGATATTGAAGCCACAGAGCAACTACAACACCCATGTGGGGTAAAACCAAAACAAGGTTTATTCTGGTAGCATTTTACAACAAAAGTGGGAAATGAGAGAAGCACAAAAGAGAGAGAGAGAGAGAGACATTGGCACACAGAAATAGAGCTGCAAAATAATAACACCTGATTCCTAATATCTCTCAGGCACACAACTAGTTACCTGAGGGTCAGCCTTCTTACAGGGTTAGATCTAGCACAGCCTCCTGCCTCCCAATGGAGAATTACCACACCTACCCGAAGGTGTGAGATGGGTAAACTCCTACAAGGCTTGCCTTCACTAGAGCCCTCATTCAGCTAATTTCACCAGGAGCTACCTGGGGTCCTTGGCTTACCGCCATTGCCCAAAGACAGACAAAGACAAAACCCACACGTTGGGAAATAGCTCTTTCCTCCTCCCCTCCTCCTTCCTGTAGCTTTTCTGCTTCTGAGCCAATCACGATGCACTTCACCTGGCCAGGCAGGGGGAAGGGGACTCCTGACTTACTGGGTCTGAACTAATTTACATTTGAAAGCCGGGTCTCCACCTTTCAGGCGCCATGCCCCATCCTATGCTGTATGTACCTTTCGCCTCCTCCCAGGCCCCCCCGACCGGCCTTACTTGATTTACACATGAGGAGGCGTGTGTGTGTGTGTGTGTGTGTGTGTGTACATGTAGGAACCCCCAAAGGCTCTTCTTGTTGTGACATGTAGCACAAACACCAGCTGTGGCACACTGTTTACATTTGTAAGGTACAGAATGGCTGGTAAACAAGTCATGTTTAGTCTTCTACTTCCTGCCTGTTTCTCATGGGAAAAGTAGGTGTGAAAGAAATACGAGCTGGTCACATGGTTTGTATGTTCTGGTGACTTGTTAGCTTTCTGTCTGTGTAGCCATTTTGGAGAGAGGTGGAATTGCTCTCTTCTTCTCTCTGGTCTTCTGACTAGTGCTTGCTGGACTTAATGCAATCATGTAACGTCTTAGCTGAGGTGGAGTAAACAACTAGCTCCACTGGATTAATGCTTGCTATGCATTATTCTCTGCACATGGTCTGTAATTAGGAGATGTATACTCTGTAGGATATACTTGCTTTAGTTAATAAACAGGTAGAACAAAAACCTGTGGAGTTTACAGAGTTATTTCCTTATTATTGGGATCTGCAAGGAGGAGGCTGCACTGGCTGAAATCCGATATGTTTGGAATGCTGCGTGGAGTGGGAGAGACAGGTCTGAACTTCTGTGTGTAGATTTATGGGTGTTTGCACACGGGAAGAGGATTTTAAATCTTCCATCTCACACAAGTGAAGCGCTCTGCTTTTCCACGAGGCTTGTGTGCCTTCAGGGTGGGTCAACACCTTCACTTCTCTTCACAAGTTCCCTGGTATATGTCTGCTTTAGTATATTTAGTGAGTATAGAATGTTGAACCGAGTGGGTGTGGTTTGTGATGTCTTGGAAAGGGTGGGGGGAGGAGTATATAAGGAGTGTTCGAGTGATGTTAGAGTTAGTTTTATTTATTTATTTAATTTATTATATTTTTGCATCGCTCATTTGGCCAGTCATCTGGCCACTCTGAGCGATGTACAGTCCAATACAGTACAGTGTGTGTAATAATTAAATACAAGAAAAAGCAGAGTGTCAGTTAGCCCTGGGAGGGGCAGTCCAGTTGGAGCAGGCCCTGATGTTCCCTGTTAAGGCAGTTAGTGTTGTGATATGTATCACTTTAGCAGCTGCAGCACATTGTTTACACATGGAAGAGACAGAATGGCTAGGTAAACAGGTTTGTTATGTCTTGCCAGGATCCTTGTATTCTGGGCTGTGGGAACAATATGAGCTGGTCACATGGTTTGTATGTTCTGATGACATGCTAACTTGTTTTCTGTCTGAGGCCATCTTAGGGAGAAGGTGGACTGCTTTCTCTGTCTGGTCTTGTTCTTCTTGCTTGACTTTGTTCCTGCAACAATGTAATGCCTTTGCTGAGGTGGAGTGAAGCTCAACTTACTCCACTGGACCTAATGCTTGCTATGCATTTATACTCTGCACATGGACTGTAACTAGGAAATGTATACTCTGTAGAGCTTTACTTGCTAAGTAAATAAACAGGTAGAATTAGAACCTGTGGTGTTCCAGAGTGTTTCCTGACTCCATGGATTAATCTAGAACGGGGAAGCTGGAAGCAAGTCTGATTACAGGGGCAGGCTGGGCTGGCCAAACTGGTATCGACGCTGCACGCTGCGCAGGGAGGTGAGATCTGGAAGATCTGTGTGTGGAATTTCAGGCATCTGTTAGCACACAGATAGGATTATAAATCTCCCAATTCGCACAGCTCCTTCAGTTAGTGTGTTATGGGAGAGTTGGGGAGTTAGGTTAGTTGGATTATTCGTGCCTTGTCAGGAGTTTTGAGAGAAATCAGTGCTTGTATGACAAGTGAAAGTATTTAGAATTGTAGGGACTTAGTTTAATTACAAAGAGTTTGGGGTAGGCAGGTTTAAAGTTATTTTCTGGAACGAAGATTTTGAGAATTAAAATAAACATTTTTATTTTGTTCACTACCCAAACCCTACGTGTCAGTTTGTTGTTATTAACCTGCATTACTTTTCTATCTACACACACACACCCCTTTGTACCTAGGGGTGGACCATCTCACCTCGCGTGGGCGTAGCAGGCCGAAATCGGCCCCGCTGACGCCTGCGCGAGGCTTGCACCGACTTACCAGTTCTTCTGGGTGGCTTACCAGTTCTTCACCTCTCCTCGGTGAGCCGCCTGCGCTGGTCCCGTCCCGTCACTTCCGGCATGCCGGAATTGACGTGAAGAGACCCTGCACCGGCGCACTGGACCCCCGCGCTACGTTTTTGTGTGACGGAAGTGACGCAACAGGACCAGTGCGGGTGGCGCCGACAGCTCGAGCGGTGCGGAGAACAGCTCCGTGCCGCTCAGAAGAACGAGGCGGGGGGCAGCTGCAGAGAGGCCAGACGGCAGCGAGGTGGCCCCCGAGGCACGTTTATCCCCACCTCTATATTGTACCCACAGTATCATAAATTTAAGATAGATCCTTAATAACCAGTATTAATCTTTTCCCTCATTAGTAGGGGAAAGGTTTCATTTGACCCTCCCCTCAGGTTTTTAAGTGTTGATGCTTAGCCTGAGTAGGGTTTATGCACCTGGTCCTAAAGTGTAAGGGACCATGTCGTCGCACACACAAACAAAAAAATCTGCCACAGCTAGGGATGTAACCATTCGCCTTGCATGGGCGTAGCGGACCAACCTGGCCCTGCTCACATCTGTGCGGGGTCTGCGCCGCGCGAGCCACCCGCGCCGGTCCCGTTGCGTCACATCCAGCCCCACAAGTGACGTGACGGGACCCTGATCAGGCGTGCTGGACCCCCGCGCAACATACTGTGCCTGCGCAGGGTCCCGTCGCATCACTTCCAGGGCCAGATGTGACACGACGGGACCAGTGCTGGCGGTTCGTGCCGTGCGGAGAGCTGCCCCGTGCCCCCGGAAGACTGAGGGGGGGCGCCACCGCAGACAGTACCGGTGGCGGAGAGGCGCCTCCCCGGCAGGTTCGTGGACACCACTACCACACTCCACCGCCACTTACTGAAATTAAATTGCTGCAGAATTCCATCCAGCAAAAATGGAATGGAATTCCCAGCCTCACACATCCCTAGACCTCTGCTTTCTCTCTCTTTCCACCTCATCTTCCAATACAGCTTCTTCTAAAGTAAAAGTGTTTAAGTTTAAGTTTAAGATGCAACCCGACTACCTGTGTGGGCATATGTTGGGGATCAAGAATTTTTGAGCACCTCTGCAGTAGTTGACCCTTCCATCTCATGTAACAGCCTGTTGAAGTGGCATTATTTATTTTCATTTCATTCATTTTTATTTCAATGAAAAATACCAAAGGCAACTTACAAGTAAACCACTAAAGGAATGCCATCATTATAGTAAATGCATTTAAATCAATAGAATTGGAAGAACAGAGTAAAACAAGCTCCCAACATCAAAAAGGAGCACATAGCAGCAGGAACAGATAAAGGGCAGGGTACATTAAAAGTTTTTCCACCATATGCATTAGCACCCTAAACAACCTTAAAAGCTAATGGGTCAGACCTCAGAACCAGATTTTCTGTGAGCGGAATTCTGCTCATGAGACAATCCAGACAGAGGGAGGGAGTGAGGAGGTGATTCTTGCCACGTCCTCCTTCCCACTGCAGTCCCTGGTACCTTCCAGAACTCTCCTGTGGGGAACTTCCCAGAATATTTCCACTCTTGTGAAGGCATCATAACTGGGTTTGAACCCTGAGTTCTAGTTGCTCTCTACTCTCTTCCTCCTCTTTGAAAACCCTCTGGAGTATGACTTTCATGCTCTCCCTAGACTGACCCCTCTTTCTTCTCCCTACAAGGAAATAAATCAGTGGGTTAACACTGCTGTTTAGGGAGGCACATAATAAGCCAATATCAAAGATTTCAACACTATATGATAATGGAATATCAAGGAAGTGATCAATGATGTAAATGGCAGTGAACGGAAAAGCAAAGATCAGGAAGAAAAGGAGTGCAAGCAAGATGGCAGTTAGAAGCTTTCCCCGCCTCTGTTGTTGTGATTTAAAGCAGATTTTGATGAAGAGAGTCAAACTAGAGACAGTTGTGAGTGGGAGGCAAAGCAGGGCATTGATGATCAAGGGGAAGAATAGGGGCCTATTACCCAAGCAATTTGTAACGTAGAGAGTGATGTGAATTGCACAGAGGAGGAAGGAGAGGACCCAGATGAGGGCACACAGAGTGGTGGACAAGTGTGGCGGGCGATGGTACCGATGCCAAATGGGGAAGAGGACGGATGCACACCTGTCTAGGCTGATGGCTGTCAAAAGAAGTTCACCAGTGCAGTATGTGAAAAGAAAGGGCTCCCCAAGTATAAGCATAGTAGTTAAAGGTAATATATCCACAGCAATGTCAAAAGAAATACGATATATGCCAATCAGGGGTAGGACCACGAGGACCCCAAAGTCAGCAACAGCCAAATTCAGGATGTAGGTCGTGAAAGGGTTCCTCTTAATGTAGAAGCCAAGGAGCCTGATGACATTTCCATTGCCCACAAGTCCCGCAATGCAGATAGCAATCATGAAGGCATTAATAAAAATTGATTCATAACGTGGTACATAAAAAGTTGTGCCAGGCTCATATCTGTGATCAGTGTCATTACATTCAGAATAATTGTGTGTATAATTCTCCAGTCTGGCATCATGTAGTCCAGGGTACAGGCATGTCACATTGACATTGGTCCTCATATTTAAACCATGCTTTGTGGGATCTTTTTCCTGCTTCTTCTGCTCTCCTTCAATGTCTTCTATGAATCTAACACTCCTTACCTAATGTATATTCTGGATAGAATTAGTCTGTCTAATATTAATCTTGTAAGCCACTCTGGGAGCCATTTTGGTTGAAGAGTAGGAAAAATGGAATGAATGAATGCATAAATAATAGAGCACAAATGCTTATTGTTGTGCCAGTATTCCAACATAAATTTATGGTCTTGTGTGGACTTTGGCGTAAAGGCTTTATTCTAACTGTACTTTTTTTAAAAGAAAAGTGTTTCTCTCATGGATTGGAAGAAAATGATCCCCAAGGAACAAGAACAAAAATGAGCTTGTTTAGAAAAAAATTACTTCCTTAGAGCCATTTGAAGCAGTCTGGGCTGAGGCCTGCCCAGATAATTGGAAATCCAGTACTGGATCAGTCAGTTCTTTTCCATCCACTGATAATCCTTGCTGTGTGCCACAGTGCTGTAGGAGAGAATGGATTCCATTAGTTACATGCTGTTATTAATCTGCAGTTCCATCATATTATGGATTCCACTCCAATTGTCTTCTGTTAAGAAAGCAGAATTTCAGAATGTTGAAAATGGATTTATTCCATTGGGATCTACAACTGTTTTAAGGAATCATTAAAACAGACCTCCCCAAAGTAAAATATGTTTGTATTTTGCTGTCCTTTCAGAGGAACACACCAGCACTTCAGCATTATAGGGGTGTGCACCAACTACAAGGTTAAGTTTGGATTCCAATTCAGCAATTTGGAGAACAGGGCAAGTAGGTTCAGGACCTTCTGTGCTGTGTGCCTTTCAATGTTGATCGATTTTTAAAGGGAACTGTAGATAATGTGTTATCCCCCCCCCCCCTTGCCTGAATATGATACAATTTGTAGGGATAGTTGCCCTTCTGAGAGTATCACACCTACAAAGTCTCAGAAGAATATGTGTAGAGAGTTTTGTGAAAGAACAGCATTTACAATTCAGGGGTTCCATAACAGGATGTGCTTATCTTCTGAGATTTTTATAAACGATTATTACGAACATGACATACAGCATAGAGTTGGCCCAAGTTAAGAAACCTGCAATATTTTGAAAGGATTCATGAAGCACTTTTTGTGTGGAAGGGGCCAGTTCAATATGGGAGTGGGGAGATTTGCTTCCCCTTGGCCCCTTCCATTGGACAGGTGCAAGGGCTAGGGAGTTGTGCTGAATGATAAAAGTGGAAGACCGACAACCTGGTCTTCTGCGCGGGTTCAATGCTAAGGGGGTAGCGAGTCCTGGGGCGGGCCTTCTCCGAGGTCCCCAGCGACTATCACCCTTAGCCCAGAACAAAGGGATAACTTATAGCCACAAAAGTATCTTTTATAAAACAAGTTTATTTACAACATTACCTTCACAAACCCAGACACACGCCAGCAATACAGCTTATCAGTACGGTACAAAGTAGCAAGCAAGAAGTCTCAAGGACACCGTGATTTCAGGGCTCTCAGCTAGTTAGTTCAGCTTGGGCTCCAGCAGAGGCCCGGTCAACCGCACGCTGCTAGCTGGGTTCCCGGCGGAGGTCCGGTCTACCCAAGCGGCTTGTGAGTGATTTCAGCTTGGTTTCCAGGGGGTCCGGTCAACCCAAGCGGCCAGTGATTTCAGCTAGCTGGAGTACGCCGGGTGCTGCTACCCGGGGTTGCTGATCCTTCGTTCCCTTACCCCAGGCATGGGACAAGATTGCTGATCAGGTCCAACAACTCAGTTCCCTTGCGCAGGGTGTTTTATACCTTGGTGTTTCAGGTAGCCCCTCCCTCCGTAATCAGGTGGGTTGCCACCCTCCCTGAGGGGCGGCCTTTTGGGTCAGGTGGGGTGACGCCTTCCCCCCGTGGGGTGGGGTCCCTTTGAAGCCACTTGCTTAATGGTCCCATTCTGTGGTGTTGAGTGGTCCTTTCTTATGGGTGCCGAAGTGTCTGCTCTGGAGAGGTATTCAAGTCTTATGTAGATGGGGCTGATATACGAGAGCATTGACAAACCTGGCAATGCTTCCTGTCTTCCCCCCTGGGGTGATTCTATGCAGATGTTGTTTGTCCCCTTTGGCCTCTGTGGAGACTGGCTGTCTCCCCCCCCCCCTTGGGTCTCCTTCCCCCCACCTTGGTGAGTGTGTGTGTGTCAGAAAGGGGGCTTAGGTTGGCTTTCTCCACATCTCCCCCCCAGGGAAAAGATGGCATTGGGGTCCCACACCCCAATTTCCCATCGACTTGCCCATCACCTGAGAAAGCCCGGGAGAGTGCATCAGCCAAGACATTGTCCTTACCCTTGATGTGCTCAATTTCGAAGTCAAAGTCTTGCAACGCCAGACTCCACCATAGGAGTTTTTGGCTGTTGCCCTTGACTCTATCTAACCAGCACAGGGGGGAATGGTCAGTCTGCAGGCGGAACCGTCTCCCCCAGAGGTAGGGGCGCAACTTGGTGATGGCCCACACCACGGCCAGGCACTCCTTCTCAATGGTGGCAAGACTACGTTCTCTGGACAGGAGCTTCTTGCTCAGATATGCAACGGGGCGCAGCCCTTCTCCTACCTTCTCCTGTAATAACACCGCCCCCATCCCGGCCTCAGAGGCATCTGTCTGTAGAACGAAGGGGGATTCGAAGTCTGGGGCTTGCAGAATGGGAGCTGCCGTGAGGCAGGCTTTTAACCCGTCAAAAGCGGTCTGGCAAGCCGCGGTCCACTGGACCCTGTTCGGTTGGCGCTTCTTACAAAGATCAGTCAGAGGGGCTGCTAGCTGACTGAAGTGTGGCACAAACTTCCGATAGTACCCTGCAAGTCCCAGAAAAGCCTGCACCTGTTTTTTGGTTGCGGGTTGGGGCCATTTCTGAACCGACTCGATCTTAGCTTCCATGGGTTTGATGCTCCCCCCTCCGACCCGATGTCCAAGGTACTCAACCTACCCACCTGGAACTTCTTTGCTTTCACTGTCAACCCAGCGTCCCGGATCCACTGGAAGACCTGCCGGACATGCTGCAGATGCTGCTCCCAAGTGGAGCTAAAGATAGCTATGTCGTCCAGATAGGCACAGGCACATTCTCCCAACCCGTTCAGCATTCCATTCACCAGCCTCTGAAAGGTTGCCGGACCGTTCCGGACTCCGAAGGGAAGAGTGGTGAACTGGAATAAACCCACGTGTGTGACAAAGGCAGACTTGAGAGCAGCATCCACCTCCAGCGGAACTTGCCAGTAGCCCTTGGTGAGGTCTAGGGTGGTAATGTACTTGGCCCTCCCTAGCTTCTCCAGCAAGACATCCATGTTGGGGATGGGGTAGGGGTCAGGGATGGTCACCTTATTGATTTTCCGATAGTCCACACAGAACCGCACCCCCCCCCCATCTTTTTTGGCCACCAGGACAATCGGGGAGGACCATGGGCTAGAACTAGGAATGATCACCCCTAGGTCTAACATGGCTTTGACTTCCTCAGCAATGACCTGAGCGTGGGGTCCCACCGCCCGGTATGGCAGAGATTGCAGAGGGGGGCTGTCACCCGTTTGAATGGTGTGCTGGATGAGTGGGGTCCGCCCGGGGCAGTCTGAGAACATGGTCCCAAATTCATCCAGCACCCGCTTCATTTGCTCCCGCTGAGCCTCGGACAGGGCGGGTGACAGTGAAATTTCTTCCATCCCCCCGCCATCCCCCCATTCTCCCAACAGATCCCCATCAGTGAAATCCTTATCATTATGTTCCTTCACACAGCCCACTCCCGCACCCCGGTCCACATACAATTTCAACATATTCACATGAAACACTTTACACTTTCCAGGAGTCCCAGCAAAGAGTATTTTGTAGTTGACTGGTCCAAGTTTCTCAACTACAGTCCCCGGACCCTCCCACTTAAGACACAGCTTGTCTTAAGGGTACGCAGAACCAACACTTTATCACCCACCTCAAAAGTCCGGGCTACTGCGGTTTTATCATACAGCTCCTTTTGCCGCTGCTGGGCTGCCTTCAGATTCTGTTGGGCGGCTTCTCGAACGCTGTGGAGGGTGTCCCGTAGCCGCCACAGAAAAGTGTGAACCGGCACGGGCGAACTGCCGGCAGCCCCCTCCCACTCCTCCCGCAACAAAGCCAAGGGCCCCCGTAGTTCTCTGTCAAACATCAGTTCATTCGGGGAAAACCCGAGGCTTTCCTGTGGAGCATTTCGGTAGGCAAAGAGGAGATAGGGTAGGGCTTGGTCCCAAGTTCCCGGGTGATGGCTAGCGTACGCCCGGATCATTTTCCCCAAAGTCTGGTTGAAGCGTTCAACCAGTCCGTTGGTCTCGTGGTGGTAAGGCACCGAAGTTACATGGTCAACCCCCCCCCCCGGTCCCACATCTTCTGGAACAGTTTAGACATGAACCCGGTGCCGCAGTCCAACACAACCGTGCGGGGCATTCCTAAGCGGGCAAAGAGAGAGAGCAGAGTCTTAGCCAGGCTGGCTGCAGAGTTGGAGGCTAGCGCAAAAGCCTCCGCGTAGTGGGTGGCAAAGTCCACTACCGTCAGTACAAACTTTTTCCCCGTCTTGGTGGGCGGGTTCAGGGAACCCACTATGTCCATAGCAATCCGTTCAAAAGGGATCCCCACCACCGGAAAAGGCTGAAGGGGAGCTCTTGGGTGATCGCGATTGTGTCCCACTCGCTGGCACACATCGCAGGACCGACAGTAAGCCTTAATGTCGGAGGCGATCATGGGCCAGTAGAACCCGTCTGTGATTCGAGCTTGGGTCCGCTTCTGCCCCAGGTGTTCTCCCCATGCCACGTCGTGGGCGAGGTGCAGCACGGCGCGGCGGTACCGTTGAGGAACCACCAGTTGCCTTTGCTTGCGCCCCGGTGCCACTTCCCCCTTTGGCTCAAACTCCCGGTACAAAGTTCCATTGTCCCAGACAAATCTTTCGGTGGCAAGGGATACCCCGGGGTCTTGGTTGGCCAGAGCACGACACTCTCACAAGGACGGGTCCAGCCGCTGGGCTTCCTTGATTGGGCTTGAGTCCCAAAGTCTTTAGCCATCTGAGCAAACCCTTCGTTCTTCGGGGGCTCCGCTATGGCCCGGTTTTCCCTGGGGTGCCCCGCAGGGGATGGGGTCACCCCGGGTGGTGGAGGGGGCATGGGCTTAGGCTTTGGGACCGGTGGGGTTACGGGCACCCCCCCTCGCCTTGCCTGTCCCCGGGTGACGACCCCCATCTTAGCTTTGGCCATCCGGAATGCGAGGTCGTTCCCGATGATGATGCCCCACTCCTTTTGGCGATGGATAATTACGTCCATCTCTCCTTCCCACCCCTGGTACTTGATCTGGACCCAGGCGATGGGGACGGTGATGTCGGGGGAGTTATAGGGTTTGATCGTACACGTACGTCCTGACAAAAGTTGGGACCTCTCTACGCGGTCCCGGGGCAGAGCCGTTACATCTGCCCCAGTGTCCCTATACCCCACCCTGGGAACATTATTGATATAGATGGACTCACAGAATTGCTTGCGGCTCCATCTCAGGAGCCAGGGAGGCGATGCGATACAGCGATGCACGGGGTTCAGGACGGTAGGAATCCCACTCCTGGAGATCCTCCTCGGAACCACAATCCTCGGGGATGCTTGCATGGAGGGAGAGAACCGACCGTCGCTCGTCGTCGCTGTCGTCCTGAGCAGCTGTAGCACCCGCGACGCGTCCTACTTTACCCGGCGAGGGACGGGCATCCCGGTTCTTGGGTTGGAGCTTGGGGCAATCCCGCCGCAGGTGTCCCATCTCGTTACAGTGGAAGCACGAGGGTTTTGGTTCCCCTTGGTCCGAGGGCCTCCCCGCGCCGTCGGGGCAGGCCCTTTTCCGGCTCCGGGTTCTTCTCGGCCACGGCCGCGGAACTTCCCTTGGTGGATGGGGCCGTCCGGTATAGCCCCATCTCGTCGGCCATGATCCCCGCCGCCTCACAGGTACGGGGCTTCTGATCCCTCACGACAGCGGCCAGCTCCTTCGGGATGGTGGTGAAGAACTGCTCCATGGCGATCAGCTCGACAACTTCCTTCAGGGTGGAGGCCCGGGAAGCCTCCACCAAG
This sequence comes from Shinisaurus crocodilurus, assembly GCA_021292165.1. NCBI lineage: Eukaryota > Metazoa > Chordata > Lepidosauria > Squamata > Shinisauridae > Shinisaurus > Shinisaurus crocodilurus. The sequence continues at coordinate 215,239,474 of CM037880.1, read as the reverse complement.
GACTCACAGACGTGCATCACCTGGGCTGCCCATGCCACGTGGGTGGTCCCGGGGGAAGGTCTACCCTCTCGAAATCTCCGCCAGCAATGTTCGGCGGTGAGGGCGAAGTGTTGCCTGACCGCTGCCTTGAACGCCTCGCAGCTTGCCGGGGTCTTCCGCAGATGAGCCCCGAGGAGGTCAGCCAGGTCCCCACTGACCTGGGTTCGCAGGGCGGACAACCGCAAGTTGTCGGGGACCCGCTGCTCCTGGCACACCATTTTGAAAATGTAGAAGAACATCAGGACATCCTGCCCTGGCTTGTAGTAGGGGAACGTCCTGCGGTCCCACGACGGAGGGGGAGGAGCGGCGGGGACAGTCGGGGAAGTTTTCCCCGCCTCAAGCTGCAGCTTGGCCAACTCCATCTGCATCCGGATCATTGCGCGCTCATGGGCCATCCTCTCCTGCTCGTGGGCCATCCAGTCCGAGGGAAGCTCGAGGGGTTCCAGGGGCTCCGGAGGCTCCATAGGAGCGGGGTCCTCGGTCACCACCTCCTCTCTCCCATCTGTCGGAGCTGGGATATGGCAGCCCCTGGGTCGGGCACCCTGGGTCCGACTCGCCAGCAGCTCCGTCTGCTGGATCAGCGCCGCCAACCCTGGGGTGATGGGGGTTGCGGGCAGGGGCCACCATGGCTCGGCTCCCCCAGTTGCTCCTTCAGGCTCTGGGTCGTTCATGGTGATCCTTAGGCTCTTGCTACTTTGGGTCTGGGAGATATTCTGGACTAATAAATTATCCCACCACTGCCACCAAGTGGAAGACCGACAACCTGGTCTTCTGCGCGGGTTCAATGCTAAGGGGGTAGTGAGTCCTGGGGCGGGCCTTCTCCGAGGTCCCCAGCGACTATCACCCTTAGCCCAGAACAAAGGGATAACTTATAGCCACAAAAGTATCTTTTATAAAACAAGTTTATTTACAATATTACCTTCACAAACCCAGACACACGCCAGCAATACAGCTTATCAGTACGGTACAAAGTAGCAAGCAAGAAGTCTCAAGGACACCGTGATTTCAGGGCTCTCAGCTAGTTAGTTCAGCTTGGGCTCCAGCAGAGGCCCGGTCAACCGCACGCTGCTAGCTGGGTTCCTGGCGGAGGTCCGGTCTACCCAAGCAGCTAGCTGGGTTCCCGGCGGAGGTCCGGTCTACCCAAGCGGCTTGTGAGTGATTTCAGCTTGGTTTCCCGGGGTTCCGGTCAACCCAAGCGGCCAGTGATTTCAGCTAGCTGGAGTACGCCGGGTGCTGCTACCCGGGGTTGCTGATCCTTCGTTCCCTTACCCCAGGCATGGGGCAAGATTGCTGATCAGGTCCAACAACTCAGTTCCCTTGCGCAGGGTGTTTTATACCTTGGTGTTTCAGGTAGCCCCTCCCTCCATAATCAGGTGGGTTGCCACCCTCCCTGAGGGGCGGCCTTTTGGGTCAGGTGGGGTGACGCCTTCCCCCCTTGGGGTGGGGTCCCTTTGAAGCCACTTGCTTAATGGTCCCATTCTGTGGTGTTGAGTGGTCAATTCTTATGGGTGCCGAAGTGTCTGCTCTGGAGAGGTATTCAAGTCTTATGTAGATGGGGCTGATATACGAGAGAATTGACAAACCTGGGGATGCTTCCTGTCTTCCCCCCTGGGGTGATTCTATGCAGATGTTGTTTGTCCCCTTTTGCCTCTGTGGAGACTGGCTGTCTCCCACCCCTGGGTCTCCTTCCCCCCACCTTGGTGAGTGTGTGTGTGTCAGAAAGGGGGCTTAGGTTGGCTTTCTCCACAATAAACAATTTGAGACTTCCCGCATAATTTTTTATGTATTTATTTAATAGATTTAGATACCACTGTCCATATTTAAAGATATCACTGGGTGGTTATTGGGACCAAAATTCACATGAAAATGCAATGGATGATGGATCTGGAGCACACAGAAGCAAAGGGACTTGGTCCAGGGTTTTCAAGCATGCGCCAAATGCCACACCCTCCCCGGTCCCACAGGCTCTTCCAAAGAAATTTAAGTTCCTGTTCTTCAGAGAGAGACTAAATTAGGGATGTGCGAGGAATCCGTTAGGGGGGTTGAAAGCTCAATGAACTTCCTCAGCTCGGCCACCAGGATTCCCTCTTGTCATCCCTCTGATGGCTCTCACTCGCCCTGGTGGTGGAGCCTAGACAGCAGGTGGTTTCTGCTTGCATTTTGTTTAAAGGTGAAGGAGCTGAGCCCTGCCTGGAGCTCCTTCCTTTCTCAGTCAGTTTGACAACCTTGCAAACAACAGGTACCTCTTCGCCAGCCTTTGTTCTGTTAATTCAAGTCAGCCTTGTGCCACAGATTGGATACTCCTGTGTTTTAATGGCCGCATAACAAAAGCACATTCTTTAGCTGGCTGGCCAGGTGGCTGTTACAATTCAGCTCCATAGGCAGAAGGTGCCTCTTTTTGTGCCCAGAAAGTATCTACCTAAAAGCCACACTGTAGAAACCTGCTTGAAAGGGAACTGTAGAGGATTAAGTTCGGTCCTCCACAGAAAGGATCCCCCCAAATCAGCAGTTTCATTCTGAAATGTTGAACAACTGTCATAGACCTGATCCCTGCCTGAAATCTAGCACAGATCCTCATGATTTCATATGATCTGGGGCTAATAGTCACTAGCAGTGAAAGCCTATACATGTTTACTCAGAGGTAAGTCTCAGTCCCACTGTGTTCAATGCAGCTTTTCCCCAGGTGAGTGGATATAGGATTGCAGCCTTCATCCCGGACTGTATTTCTTCAACCCGCCAGCCTCTTAGAGCAGGGGGCACAGCTGCACAGACGAGTTCCCCTGAGTGAAGCTATTTGCAAGCGGAGCTCTTCAGCCTAAAATCTATGTGGGCCTCCCCCAACCTGGCACCCAGCAGACATGTTGGACTGCAACTCCCATCATCCCCAGCCAACATACCGACAGGCCTGCTGGCTCGGGTGATGGAAGTTGTAGTCCAACACATCTAGGAGGCACCAGGATAACACCAGGAAGGTTGAGTGGGGATGCCGAACAGTTGAAAGGACAGTTGAAAGAAAGAACTGGGGGATGAAAAAGAAGGGAAGCCTTTTCCTATGCTACTGTCTCTAACTTCTCAAAATGTAACTCCACCACCTGGAGAAGTCATCAGGATCTCTCCAGTCTACCACTGAACGTGAGGAAGCGTGTCTGTCCTCACCTTTACAGCCTGAGAAAGACAGCGCCAGCCCTAAGTGTGCAATTTCACATTTCAAAATTGGGGGATATAGCAAAGGGAGTGGAAAGGGGGAGGTGAGAGGGATGAGCATGAGCAGAGGCACTTACAGATGGCTCAGCATAATTTTGGGTAGGATGAGGACAAAGGGCACAATCCTATGGGATGCACTCCCATCCGGAGCCAGGCAAGATGAGAGAAGGATGCACGTGATTTTGCCTGCATTTAAAATGCAATATATTTTTAAAAAATCATTTTGACTTACCTCTTGGTGGGTCAGGGGGGGACTGGAGAGTCCACAGGATATTGCGTTTCATAGTCTCTCCTGTCCCCCTCCCCTCCCACCAGGGCACCTCCGTTTCTCCCTCTCTGACTTCCTGGAGAGGTTGCAGTTGTGACCTTGTAAGATAACCGCTCAAAGAGCTTCAGCTACTGTGCAGTTAATAGAAGTATAATAGATAGATAGATAAATAAATAGGGTTTCCATGGTGCCTGGGAGAGGGAGAGGGAGTTGAGAAAGGAACATCCATGGTTGGATCTCCTCCTCTGAGCTTGTAGCTTGTTCTATGGGCACAGAGGAGGAAATCTGCTGTATCCTTTGGTGCCCCAGATGCTGTTTTGGGGGCATAGGTTTGTTCTCTAGAAGTCTCAGCCAAAAGGCTTTGGACAAAAGATGGCATTTGTGGAGGCATATAAAGAGAGAGAGAGAAGGGGAGAGAGAGAAGGAGAGAGAGAGAGAAGTGCACCACATAAAAGGATAAATTATTTCATGTGTAGAATGCCCTACCTTATTCCAATGACATCTGTTCACTCACAGGTGTGGGCATACACCGGCTTGATATCTTCCCCTTCTGGAATTTCAGGATCTCACACATATTCTCTTCTCTGCTTCCAAGAGAAATTGCTCGTACAGCACTGAGCACAAAACCTTGAGCAGCAGAGAATGCCAGAATCCTTTTATCTGTTCAGCAAGAGTGGGGCTCCAACTCCATAACATAATGACTGTTTCAAGAAATCCATATAAGGATGCCTCAGAATTTCTTCCCAAAGTTTAAATCTCAAGAGACATTTGAATTTTATATGTACAGGCTGTTTTAAGCCCTGTTGCCCCGGTTTCTCCACAAAATACACAGCGCAGGGGCCCAGCGCACCGGCACAGAGTCCTGTCGCGTCACTTCTGGCCAGCCGGTGGGCTTGAGGTGGCGAGCCAAGGGAGCCTCGGACCCGGTAAGGCCCCGCGAGTCCCTGGCAGGCGTGAGCGTGTCCGATTTCGGCCTGCTACACCACCACCACCCCGAGATGAACGGGACATCTCTACTCCCAATGCCACAGCCTCCCAAGTCCACAGACACCACAGAAAACGCATTCCTGCTCTTGGGAGAGAGATCTAGCCAAGGGATCTTTCCCTATTTTGAGAGCTTGGGGAGAAATGTATCAGTTGTAGGCTACATTCTGTCTATATCTCTATGTCCCTCCAAATAAAAATAATAATAATAATTTTTTATGATTATTCAAGGTCCACTTCAATTCAGACAGTTCCTGGATCTTTCTGATTCACCCCAGTCCAGTTCTGGTTTCAAAATTTGGCTGAATCCAAAGCACACCCCTCATCTCCCTGTCTCTGTCTCTGTGTGTGTGCATGTACAAATGACAATAACAACATTTTGGTATCAAAGTTCTCTATGATGCAGAGTTCTCTATAATATGGAGAACAAAGTTTGCTAATACAGAAGGGATTGGGAAATGGGATGTCAAGAAAGTGTGTGTGTGATCAATGAAGAGCCCAAGAGAGATGAGAGAGAAAGCAAATATACATCTAGTTAAAATGTGTATATTCCTCTCATGAAATCTGCACCCCATGTTACAAACTGCACAGTATGGGGTCATCTAATCAATCTACATAGTTACCAACAACATTTACATACCTGTGTGCCAGTAACTGCAGATCAGCAGTCTCCAGAGGAAGACAACCAACTGTAGTACGGACAATTGTGGCAGAAGGACCCTGTGCTGGAATGGCGGGTGATGGGGGAGCTGCAGGGAAAATCTTGGACCCTCCAAGTTCAGGGGGGAAATGAGATGTCTCACCAAACTGACAGAAATATCTGCATGAGAACCCAGCTTTATCTTCGTTCAAGCAGCTTGCCAACAACTTCATATGACCAGAAGATATTCTTTTATTGACTGTCAAGATAGCAAAAATGAACATAGGAGGAGGAGCCGCATATGACCCCTCAAGGCATTTCCTTTGGTTCCACAAGGATTCCATGACCAGCCCATTCCAATTTCCCCATTGCCTCTACTCCAGGAATTCCTCCAGAGAACCTGATCCAGACAGATCACAATTTCCCTATCACTTCCAGCTGCAGGAAAGAGGAAAGAGTGGTCCATATAGGGATCACTGGCATGGTGCACATCTGTATGTATGTGTGCATGTGTACATTTGTTTATGCAGGCCCTGCCTGCTGAACCACCATCACCTGTGGTCCTTGGAGATGAAAAGGTGGTGAACTCCTGGTCTAGAACTTCATCTCCCATCTTCAAGTGCCTCCGTTCCTCAGGCTCCCCTTCTGAAAATATCAGTTCAGGGCAGTGTTTGCCCTACATCTTCTTCATGCAGCTTCTCTGTTTGCCTTTGAGATGATTCTGTTTGCAGTAGAACAGCCAGAGATTTCAGAGACTTATACCAACACTCTGGGCCGGTTCACACGACCCAGGCTGCCGGCGGGGGAGGAACCACGGGGACGTCCGCGGGGTCCGGTGGGGCACCGCACACGACCGGCGCCCCGCGTGCGTGGGCAGACCCCGTAGTCCCCGCACCGCAGTGCGGGCCTCCCGGCGGTAGGGGGTGAGGCCCGGGATGCCCAGAGGGGCCGTTTGCCCCTACAGGCTGGAGCGGCGGCGGCTCCGGCCGCTCTGGGCTGCCGTCTCTGTGGGGACCCTGCGGGAGGGCCGCCCGCTGTTCGGATGGCACGGTGACCACGCGCGGTAGGGGCTTACCCCTCTACCGACCATGGTCACTTTGCGAGCGTCCCACGTGCGGCTCTCCCGCGGGGGCACCCCCGGTCGGCGTGCACACGACACGGGAACCGCGGGGGACTTGCGGTTCCCGTGTCTGCGAACAAGCCCTCTGATACAGAACCCAACCAGCACCTACACATGCTCGTGGCAGATAAATGCCTGGAAGCTGTTATATAGCAACATAGAAATCTTGCTTGCCACGGCCACGCCCGTCAGCTAGTGAGGCATTTCTTGCAGTCAGTTCTGATAAAGAACCACATGGAACAGAACCCATGTCATGGAGCTTTGCAGAAAATTGACTTTTTTTTAGAAGTGGCAAATGAGGGGGGACTCCCCTCATTTCTCTGAGAACCATGGCTCGTGGGGAAGAGGATTAACCCTGATCCTAAAATGCCAATGCCCCCACCCTTCCTGAAGCTACAATTAGACCAAGCACTTCCACTTGAGCTAATAGTAGCTTCTGTCCTGTCTTTTCATGAAGGGGTGTAATGTTCATCAAGATCATATAGGGGTGGGCACATGAGGTAACCCCACATCCCCATGTACCATAGTCTTAGTCTCAATCAACCCCCAGTTGGTTTTGTTTGTTTTAAAGATATGTGAATTGAATCCATGCATTCCACATATCATCTAGTTTAGCCCCAAGAAAATAAAACAAGCTTGATATTGGGGAAAGAGAAGTAGGAGAAGGAAATGGAGATGAATGGAGAAGCATCTTATGATGCCTTCAGAATCATAGAATCATAGAAAAGTAGAGTTGGGAGGGGCCTACAAGGCCATCGAGTTCAACCCCCTGCTCAATGCAGGAATCCACGTCAAAGCATCTCTGACAGATGTCTGTCCAGCTGCACCTTGAATGCCAGCAGAGTGGGAGAGCCCACGACCTCCCTAGGTAGTTGATTCCATTGTCTTACTGCTCTGACAGTCAGGAAATTTTTCCGGATGTTTAGGTGGAATCTAGGTTCCTGTAACTTGAGCCCATTATTCCGTGTCCTGCAAACTGGGATGATCGAGAAGAGATCCTTGCCCTCCTCTGTGTGACATCCCTTCAAATACTGGAAGAGTGCGATCATATCTCCCCTCAGTCTCCTCTTCTGAAGGCTAAACATGCCCAGTTCTTTCAGTCTCTCCTCATAGGGCCTTGTTTCCAGTCCCTTTATCATCCTGTTGCCCTCCTCTGAACCCTCTCCAGTTTGTCTATGTCCTTCTTAAAGTGAGGTGCCCAGAACTGGACGCAGTACTCAAGATGAGGCCTAACCAGTGCCGAGTAAAGGGGAATTATCACTTCCCGCGATTTGGAAGCTATACTTCTATTAATACAGCCCAAAATTGCATTTGCCTTCTTTGCAGCCACATCGCATTGCTGGCTCATATTTAGTTTGTGATCTACCACAATTCCAAGATCCTTCTCACTTGTAGTATTGTTGAGCCAAGTGTCCCCCATTCTGTAACTCTGCATTTGGTTTCCTATCCCTAGGTGCAGCACTTGGCATTTATCCCTATTAAATTTCACTCTGTTGTTTTCGGCCCAGCGCTCCAGCCTATCGAGGTCACTTTGAATTTTGTTTCTGTCTTCCAGAGTATTAGCTGTTCCACCCAACTTTGTGTCATCTGCAAATTTGATAAGCATTCCCTGTACCTCCTGATCCAAGTCATTAATAAAAATGTTGAAGAGCACCGAGCCCAGGACCGAGCCCTGTGGTATCCCGCTCGTTACCTCTCCCCAGTTTGAGAAGGAACCATTGATAAGCACCCTTTCAGTCCGATTCTGTAGCCAATTGTGGATCCACCTGATAGTTGTTCCATCTAGCCCTCTCTTAGCTAGCTTACTAATCAGGATATCATGAGGCACTTTGTCGAAAGCTTTGCTGAAGTCCAGATATATAATGTCCACAGCATTCCCACAGTCCACAAGGGAGGTTACCCGATCAAAAAATGAGATCAGATTAGTCTGACAGGATTTGTTCTTCATTTGTTCTTCTTGACAAATCCATGCTGGCTTCTAGTAATCACTGCATTGTTTTCAAGGTGCTTGCAGACTGACTTCTTTATAATCTGCTCCAAAATCTTCCCGGGGATTGATGTCAGACTGACTGGCCTATAGTTCCCAGGTTCCTCCTTCTTGCCCTATTTGAAGATGGGAACAACATTTGCCCTCCTCCAGTCGTCTGGCACTTCACCTGTCCTCCATGATTTCTCAAAGATAATAGACAGTGGTTCTGAGAGTTCTTCTGCCAGTTCCTTTATTACTCTAGGATGCAGCTCGTCAGGCCCTGGAGATTTAAACTCGTTCAGAGCAATCAGGTGCTCCTTGACCATTTGCCTATCAATCTCAAGCTGCAATCCTGCCCCTTCAGTCTGCACTTCAGGTTTGCCAGGGGGGTCATAGACCCTCTTTTGGGAGAAGACCGAGCTGAAGTAGGAATTGAACATTTCTGCCTTTTCTTTGTCTTCTGTTATAAATTTGCCATCCTCATTGCGTAGTTGAACCACCAGTTGTTTCTTCTGTCTTTTACTGTGCATGTATCTGAAGAAAGCTTTTTTGTTGCTTTTAGCATTCCTCGCTAACCTTAGCTCATTCTCAGCTTTAGCCTTCCTGACACTATTCCTGCAGTTCTGTGCTACCTGCCTGTACTCTTCCCTTGTAGCCTCTCCTTCCTTCCACTTCCTATACGTGTCCTTTTTTGTTTTCAGGTCATCTTTGAGTTTATTGTGAAGCCACATTGGCTTCTTCTGTTGCCCTCTGCCTTTTTTCCTTTTCGGAATTGTTTGCAATTGTGCCTTTAAAATTTCCTTTTTTAAAAACTCCCACCCCTCCTGGGCTCCCTTTCTCGTGAGAGTCACTTGCCATGGGATCTTACTAATCATTGTTCTGAGTTTGTTAAAATTGGCTTTCCTAAAATCCAGGGTACGTGTTTGGCTACACTCAGCTTTTGCTTCCGTTAGAATCAAGAACTCAAGTATAACATGGTCACGTTCCCCCAGAGTTCCCGAAACTGCCACTTTATCCACTAACTCGTCTCTTTTGTTTAGAATCAGGTCAAGGATAGCCGATCCTCTAGTTCCTTCCTCCACTTTCTGTAGGAGGAAGTTATCAGCAGCACAGCTCAGGAATTTCTTGGAGGGGCCATGTTTGGCTGAATAAGTCTCCCAACAGATATCAGGGAAATTGAAGTCTCCCATTACTACCACATCGTGCCTCCTTGAAACACTGGCAATTTGTTTTTCAAAAGTTCCATCCTCGTCTTCTCCTTGATTGGGTGGTCAGTAGTAGACTCCAACCGCCATGTTCGTTTTAATCTTTGCCCCCTTTATTTTAACCCAGATGCTCTCAATGGGGCTGCCAAGCTCCTCTTCCTGTATCTCTGTGCAGAGATACGTATTTTTAACATACAGTGCAACTCCACCTCCCTTTCTGTTGCTTCTGTTCCTTTTGAACAAGTTATACCCTTCAATTGCTGTATTCCAGTCATGGGAGTCATCCCACCAGGTTTCAGTTATCCCTATCAAGTTGTACTTGCCCTCATGTATCAAAAATTCAAGTTCGTCTTGTTTGCTGCCCATACTCTGGGCATTAGTATAGAGACATCGAAGACTATGTGCTTTATAGTCTGACTTTTTCCCTACATTTTGTGGTAGACTATCAATGGGCACCGCTGGAGCTGCTCTCTCCATTGTGGCATAGAGGCCTTCTTCCATTGGTACCCCCGAGTTTATGTCTCCCTCCCCTGTTGTATTCAGTTTAAAGCCCTCCTGATTAAGTTCCTCATGCTGTGGCCAAACACATTCTTCCCAGTCCTTGTGAGGTGCAACCCATCCTTTGCCAGCAGTCCATCTTCCAGGAAGTGTAGCCCGTGGTCCCAGAATCCAAATCCCTCACATCGGCTCCACCTTCGTAGCCAGTCATTCACTCGGAGTATTTTTCTTTCCCTTTCTATGCCTCTTCCAAGTACTGGAAGGATGGATGAGAAAACTATCTGAGCCCCGAAGTTCTTGAGTTCCCTTCCCAGCTCTTCAAAGTCTGCCGTGATTTCTTTGTAACTCCGCTTGGCAGTATCATTTGTACCCACGTGGAAGAGAAGAAAGGGGTATGTGTCGGTGGGCTGCATGAGCCTCGGCAGCTGCTCTGACACATCCTTAATCCGTGCCCCAGGGAGACAGCACACCTGGCGAGTCCATGGGTCTTCGCGGCATACTTTGGCTTCGATCCCCTGCAGGAGGGAGTCTCCCACTACGAGTACTCTTCTCTTCCTCTTGCTGTAGGCCTTGGTTTGATTGCCTCCACTTGACTGACCCTCAGCCTCTTGCTCGCTGTCACGTTGGGTGCCCGGTAATCCGTCCTCTGCAGGCTGTCCTCTGCTCTCGTCCTCAAGCACATGGAAGCGGTTCCATAGCTCCACTGCTTCCACAGGCGCAGAGTGTCCTGTAGTTCTTCTGCTCCTAACAGTCACCCTTTTCCAGGGAGTTCCCCCTGCGTTATTTTCCCTTGCCTCTGCAGTCTCCGGCTCCGCCTCATCCTGCCGTTGCCCTTCTGGCTCCTGTACTGTGCTTTGGTGCTGTAGATCCACCGTTCTGTCTAAGAACTCCTCGCTTTCTCTTATGCTCCTGAGGGTTGACACTTGCTGCTCCAGTCCTCTGACCTTTTCTTCCAACAGTGTGACCAGCTTGCACTTGTTGCACGTGTAGGCCATGTCGATCTCCGGCAGGAAAACAAACATTGCACACCCCTTGCAGGTCACCACCACTGCTGAGTCCTTTCCTTCCATAGTGCTCTGTTTCTGTCTTCCTAGAATTTTTTTTTTTTTTTTTTTTTTAGGGACCTCCCCCTTGACCTCCCCTGCCGAACTCCGCTGCCAAACTCCTGTTTTCTCTCCCTGTTTGCTCGTATTGTATGCCTGCGAAACATGGACTATCTATAAACGTCACTTCCACCTCCTTGAAAGATTTCTTCAACGTTGCCTCCGGAAAATCCTGCGAATTACTTGGGAAGATAGGCGGACAAATGTCAGTGTACTGGAAGAAGCAAAGACTACTAGCATTGAAAAAATTATCCTTCAACGCCAACTTCAGTGGACCGGTCATGTTGTTCGAATGTCTGACTGCCGTTTCCCAAAGCAGTTACTTTATTCCCAACTCAAGGATGGAAAACGGAATATCGGTGGTCAGCATAAGAGGTTTAATGATGTTCTTAAGGCTAATCTAAAAAAATGCAATATAAACATCGAAAACTCTGAAGCTCTGGCCCATGGACGATCTAACTGGAGGTTGGCTTTTCACAAAGGTTCCATGGACTTTGAAGAAGCCCGAGTGCAAGGTAAAAGGGAGAAACGTGCTAGGCAAAAAGCACGTCAAACGAATCCTTTACAGGACCATCTTCCATCTGGTAACCTGTGTCCTCACTGTGGGAAGCTGTGTGGATCTAGAATTGGCCTCCACACAGTCACTTACGGACCCATCGCTAGAGTCTACACAATTTTTTAGAATTTCCTCCTTTTAAATTTTTTCTTTTTGTAAATTTTTACCCTGGAAGACCGTCTTACTCGGTCACGAGTGATCGCCTGCTACTACTACTAGGGCATTGACCAGTCAAGGCTTTTGTCGTAAATCCGCCCAGTGTCAAGATAAGCCGTCGTCGTTATAACAGTCTGAATGTCAAAGCCAACGTATATTAGTCCAAAACAGAGCAAACGTAAACCAGTTAGGGGTCAGGCACAGGCGTAGTCAGGGTCGTTCCGAAGATCAAAGGTACAGGGGTCCGAGGTCAGGAATATCAAGAGCGTCCGGTGGTAGCTGTAACAAACAATTGCTTCCAGCATCTGAGTGTGTTTGGGACCTGCCTTTTGAGCAGGCGCTGATTGGTAAGGCTGCCCAGCTGGGTCAGGCTGCACCTAGCCTGACCCCACCCCAAACACACTCCGGCACGGCTGGTCTCTGCCTGACCAACTGGAGGCACAACAGCTTTTCATTTTAGATCCTGGTAAGTGCAAAAGTGCACACTAGTAAAAGACACAATTATAATTTGCGGAAATGGTGGAACCCAGAAAAAAATCGCGCACAAACAATTTTTTTTGCCACAGTCCACTGCCACTTACAAAAATTAACACGCTGCAGAATTCCATCCGGCTTAAAGAGAATGGAATTCCCCCAGCCTCACACATCCCTAGGTATGATGATACCTCTGTTTTCTCTCTTTACAACTCACCTTGCAATACAGCATCTTCCAAAGTAAAAGTGTTAGTTTAAGATGCACCCGACTACTTGTGTGTGGATATGTTGGGGATCAGGAATTTCTGAGCACCTCTGCAGTAGCTGGTGGTCTTTCCATCTCATGTAACAGCCAGTTGAAGTGGCATCATTTATTTTTATTGCATTCATTTTTATTTCAATGAAAATACCAAAGGCAGCTTACAAGTAAAGCGCTAAAACCATGCCATCATTATAGTAAATGCATTTTACTATAGTAAATGCATTTAAATCAACAGAATTGCAAGCTCCCAACATCAAAAAGGAGCACATAGCAGCAGGAACAGAAAAAAGAGCAGGGTACATCCGTAGTATCCCCCCTTTGTTAGCAAAGATCCCTGCCGGCTGTGATTTCACTTGACAGCTCACCCTTTGACAGCTCTCAAGAGAGCACAAAGTCACAAATTAATGCATTTGCAACCTCTCTTGGTCAATATCCATAGTTGGTAGCTACTGCACTTTGACAGCTGACAGTTACTAGGGCAGTGATGGCGAACCTTTTTGAGCCCGAGTTCCGAAACTGCAACACAAAACCAACTTATTTATTTCAAAGTGCCAACACTGAAATTAAACCTGAATACCGAGGTTTTAGTTTTAGAAAAACAACTCATACTGTTGTCCAAACTAATTAACATATTTTGTCTTTAAAGAAAAACACAATAACAGAGCTTTCAATGATACAAATAGTTTTTTATTGGGAAAAAAATATCAACTCAAAAAATTATTATAGTACTACATTGTACACATAGCCTGAAGGGAATTTATACAAACTTTTTAAATAATTAGGCACATGTATTTTTGGATAAGGGATTCTCAGCTTGTAATATGATTATATGGCAGACTGAAATTGTATGGGGCAAGCTTTACTCCAGGTCCTTTCCCTGCTTCTACAGGTGTCGGATTAGTAAAAGTTAAAGTCAGCCTGTACTAGGATGAGCAAGATAAACAAGAAAACTAAAAGTGTTTAACACATTTTAAACACTTTATGCCTTGGACTGCAAACACTGCATTAGGTAAAAGTTTGCATTGCACATGCTTTTGCACAATTAATGTGATTTTTCCTATTGCATGCATGCTGATAATTTATCAAACCTTGGCTCATACTCCGTTAGTTTGAGAGCAACACATGCAGCACTCAGGTCAACTGTTAGAGCTTTACATCCAAGCCATGCTCTGTGCATCATTCTTCAAAATCTTTTAAATGTGATAACAATGTAGAAAAGAATTCTGTAACAGGAATTCTAGAATAAAATCATTCTGTTCCGCACTGTGAGAAAGAACAAAATCATTAGTGTTTTGCAGAAGGGGACAGTCTTTTCGCGATCTGGTGACCAATGGCTCGAGTGCCCACAGAGAGGTCCCTGCGTGCCAGCTGTGGCACCCATGCCATAGATTCACCATCACTGTACTAGTGCATTGACCAGTCAAGGCTTTTCATTTTAGACCCCCATAAGTGCAAAAGTGCACACTAGTAAAAGGTAAAATTATAATTTGCAGAAATGGTGGAACCCAGAAAAAAATTGCACACTGTGGCGTAACCCCACAATTCAGTTCTGTGGAGGAAGGGGGGGCTGGCTGGCCCGCCACCACCCCACCCTTACCTACCCCAAAGGGACCAAGACCCCCAGAGATCTCAAGGTACCAGATTGCCAAGCCTCAGCTCCTTGCAACCCTACTTGAATCTCTGTTCAGGGACTCGCCTTCAATTCTGTAACCTGGATTTAGATATTGAAGCCACAGAGCAACTACAACACCCATGTGGGGTAAACCAAAACAAGGTTTATTCTGGTAGCATTTACAACAAAAGTGGGAAATGAGAGAAGCACAAAAGAGAGAGAGAGAGAGACATTGGCACACAGAAATAGAGCTGCAAAATAATAACACCTGATTCCTAATATCTCTCAGGCACACAACTAGTTACCTGAGGGTCAGCCTTCTTACAGGGTTAGATCTAGCACAGCCTCCTGCCTCCCAATGGAGAATTACCACACCTACCCGAAGGTGTGAGATGGGTAAACTCCTACAAGGCTTGCCTTCACTAGAGCCCTCATTCAGCTAATTTCACCAGGAGCTACCTGGGGTCCTTGGCTTACCGCCATTGCCCAAAGACAGACAAAGACAAAACCCACACGTTGGGAAATAGCTCTTTCCTCCTCCCCTCCTCCTTCCTGTAGCTTTTCTGCTTCTGAGCCAATCACGATGCACTTCACCTGGCCAGGCAGGGGGAAGGGGACTCCTGACTTACTGGGTCTGAACTAATTTACATTTGAAAGCCGGGGTCTCCACCTTTCAGGCGCCATGCCCCATCCTATGCTGTATGTACCTTTCGCCTCCTCCCAGGCCCCCCCGACCGGCCTTACTTGATTTACACATGAGGAGGCGTGTGTGTGTGTGTGTGTGTGTGTGTGTGTGTGTACATGTAGGAACCCCCAAAGGCTCTTCTTGTTGTGACATGTAGCACAAACACCAGCTGTGGCACACTGTTTACATTTGTAAGGTACAGAATGGCTGGTAAACAAGTCATGTTTAGTCTTCTACTTCCTGCCTGTTTCTCATGGGAAAAGTAGGTGTGAAAGAAATACGAGCTGGTCACATGGTTTGTATGTTCTGGTGACTTGTTAGCTTTCTGTCTGTGTAGCCATTTTGGAGAGAGGTGGAATTGCTCTCTTCTTCTCTCTGGTCTTCTGACTAGTGCTTGCTGGACTTAATGCAATCATGTAACGTCTTAGCTGAGGTGGAGTAAACAACTAGCTCCACTGGATTAATGCTTGCTATGCATTATTCTCTGCACATGGTCTGTAATTAGGAGATGTATACTCTGTAGGATATACTTGCTTTAGTTAATAAACAGGTAGAACAAAAACCTGTGGAGTTTACAGAGTTATTCCTTATTATTGGGATCTGCAAGGAGGAGGCTGCACTGGCTGAAATCCGATATGTTTGGAATGCTGCGTGGAGTGGGAGAGACAGGTCTGAACTTCTGTGTGTAGATTTATGGGTGTTTGCACACGGGAAGAGGATTTTAAATCTTCCATCTCACACAAGTGAAGCGCTCTGCTTTTCCACGAGGCTTGTGTGCCTTCAGGTGGGTCAACACCTTCACTTCTCTTCACAAGTTCCCTGGTATATGTCTGCTTTAGTATATTTAGTGAGTATAGAATGTTGAACCGAGTGGGTGTGGTTTGTGATGTCTTGGAAAGGGTGGGGGGAGGAGTATATAAGGAGTGTTCGAGTGATGTTAGAGTTAGTTTTATTTATTTATTTAATTTATTATATTTTTGCATCGCTCATTTGGCCAGTCATCTGGCCACTCTGAGCGATGTACAGTCCAATACAGTACAGTGTGTGTAATAATTAAATACAAGAAAAAGCAGAGTGTCAGTTAGCCCTGGGAGGGGCAGTCCAGTTGGAGCAGGCCCTGATGTTCCCTGTTAAGGCAGTTAGTGTTGTGATATGTATCACTTTAGCAGCTGCAGCACATTGTTTACACATGGAAGAGACAGAATGGCTAGGTAAACAGGTTGTTATGTCTTGCCAGGATCCTTGTATTCTGGGCTGTGGGAACAATATGAGCTGGTCACATGGTTTGTATGTTCTGATGACATGCTAACTTGTTTTCTGTCTGAGGCCATCTTAGGGAGAAGGTGGACTGCTTTCTCTGTCTGGTCTTGTTCTTCTTGCTTGACTTTGTTCCTGCAACAATGTAATGCCTTTGCTGAGGTGGAGTGAAGCTCAACTTACTCCACTGGACCTAATGCTTGCTATGCATTTATACTCTGCACATGGACTGTAACTAGGAAATGTATACTCTGTAGAGCTTTACTTGCTAAGTAAATAAACAGGTAGAATTAGAACCTGTGGTGTTCCAGAGTGTTTCCTGACTCCATGGATTAATCTAGAACGGGGAAGCTGGAAGCAAGTCTGATTACAGGGGCAGGCTGGGCTGGCCAAACTGGTATCGACGCTGCACGCTGCGCAGGGAGGTGAGATCTGGAAGATCTGTGTGTGGAATTTCAGGCATCTGTTAGCACACAGATAGGATTATAAATCTCCCAATTCGCACAGCTCCTTCAGTTAGTGTGTTATGGGAGAGTTGGGGAGTTAGGTTAGTTGGATTATTCGTGCCTTGTCAGGAGTTTTGAGAGAAATCAGTGCTTGTATGACAAGTGAAAGTATTTAGAATTGTAGGGACTTAGTTTAATTACAAAGAGTTTGGGGTAGGCAGGTCTAAAGTTATTTTCTGGAACGAAGATTTTGAGAATTAAAATAAACATTTTTATTTTGTTCACTACCCAAACCCTACGTGTCAGTTTGTTGTTATTAACCTGCATTACTTTTCTATCTACACACACACCCCCCTTTGTACCTAGGGGTGGACCATCTCACCTCGCGTGGGCGTAGCAGGCCGAAATCGGCCCCGCTGACGCCTGCGCGGGGCTTGCACCGACTTACCAGTTCTTCTGGGTGGCTTACCAGTTCTTCACCTCTCCTCGGTGAGCCGCCTGCGCTGGTCCCGTCCCGTCACTTCCGGCATGCCGGAATTGACGTGAGGAGACCCTGCACCGGCGCACTGGACCCCCGCGCTACGTTTTTGTGTGACGGAAGTGACGCAACAGGACCAGTGCGGGTGGCGCCGACAGCTCGAGCGGTGCGGAGAACAGCTCCGTGCCGCTCAGAAGAACGAGGCGGGGGGCAGCTGCAGAGAGGCCAGACGGCAGCGAGGTGGCCCCCGAGGCACGTTTATCCCCACCTCTATATTGTACCCACAGTATCATAAATTTAAGATAGATCCTTAATAACCAGTATTAATCTTTTCCCTCATTAGTAGGGGAAAGGTTTCATTTGACCCTCCCCTCAGGTTTTTAAGTGTTGATGCTTAGCCTGAGTAGGGTTTATGCACCTGGTCCTAAAGTGTAAGGGACCATGTCGTCGCACACACAAACAAAAAAATCTGCCACAGCTAGGGATGTAACCATTCGCCTTGCATGGGCGTAGCGGACCAACCTGGCCCTGCTCACATCTGTGCGGGGTCTGCGCCGCGCGAGCCACCCGCGCCGGTCCCGTTGCGTCACATCCAGCCCCACAAGTGACGTGACGGGACCCTGATCAGGCGTGCTGGACCCCCGCGCAACATACTGTGCCTGCGCAGGGTCCCGTCGCATCACTTCCAGGGCCAGATGTGACACGACGGGACCAGTGCTGGCGGTTTGTGCCGTGCGGAGAGCTGCCCCGTGCCCCCGGAAGACTGAGGGGGGGCGCCACCGCAGACAGTACCGGTGGCGGAGAGGCGCCTCCCCGGCAGGTTCGTGGACACCACTACCACACTCCACCGCCACTTACTGAAATTAAATTGCTGCAGAATTCCATCCAGCAAAAATGGAATGGAATTCCCAGCCTCACACATCCCTAGACCTCTGCTTTCTCTCTCTTTCCACCTCATCTTCCAATACAGCTTCTTCTAAAGTAAAAGTGTTTAAGTTTAAGTTTAAGATGCAACCCGACTACCTGTGTGTGCATATGTTGGGGATCATGAATTTTTGAGCACCTCTGCAGTATTTGACCCTTCCATCTCATGTAACAGCCTGTTGAAGTGGCATTATTTATTTTCATTTCATTCATTTTTATTTCAATGAAAAATACCAAAAGCAACTTACAAGTAAACCACTAAAGGAATGCCATCATTATAGTAAATGCATTTAAATCAATAGAATTGGAAGAACAGAGGAAAACAAGCTCCCAACATCAAAAAGGAGCACATAGCAGCAGGAACAGATAAAGGGCAGGGTACATTAAAAGTTTTTCCACCATATGCATTAGCACCCTAAACAACCTTAAAAGCTAATGGGTCAGACCTCAGAACCAGATTTTCTGTGAGCGGAATTCTGCTCATGAGACAATCCAGACAGAGGGAGGGAGTGAGGAGGTGATTCTTGCCACGTCCTCCTTCCCACTGCAGTCCCTGGTACCTTCCAGAACTCTCCTGTGGAGCACTGGGGAACTTCCCAGAATATTTCCACTCTTGTGAAGGCATCATAACTGGGTTTGAACCCTGAGTTCTAGTTGCTCTCTACTCTCTTCCTCCTCTTTGAAAACCCTCTGGAGTATGACTTTCATGCTCTCCCTAGACTGACCCCTCTTTCTTCTCCCTACAAGGAAATAAATCAGTGGGTTAACACTGCTATTTAGGGAGGCACATAATAAGCCAATATCAAAGATTTCAACACTATATGATAATGGAATATCAAGGAAGTGATCAATGATGTAAATGGCAGTGAACGGAAAAGCAAAGATCAGGAAGAAAGGAGTGCAAGCAAGATGGCAGTTAGAAGCTTTCCCCGCCTCTGTTGTTGTGATTTAAAGCAGATTTTGATGAAGAGAGTCAAACTAGAGACAGTTGTGAGTGGGAGGCAAAGCAGGGCATTGATGATCAAGGGGAAGAATAGGGGCCTATTACCCAAGCAATTTGTAACGTAGAGAGTGATGTGAATTGCACAGAGGAGGAAGGAGAGGACCCAGATGAGGGCACACAGAGTGGTGGACAAGTGTGGCGGGCGATGGTACCGATGCCAAATGGGGAAGAGGACGGATGCACACCTGTCTAGGCTGATGGCTGTCAAAGAAGTTCACCAGTGCAGTATGTGAAAAGAAAGGGCTCCCCAAGTATAAGCATAGTAGTTAAAGGTAATATATCCACAGCAATGTCAAAAGAAATACGATATATGCCAATCAGGGGTAGGACCACGAGGACCCCAAAGTCAGCAACAGCCAAATTCAGGATGTAGGTCGTGAAAGGGTTCCTCTTAATGTAGAAGCCAAGGAGCCTGATGACATTTCCATTGCCCACAAGTCCCGCAATGCAGATAGCAATCATGAAGGCATTAATAAAAATTGATTCATAACGTGGTACATAAAAAGTTGTGCCAGGCTCATATCTGTGATCAGTGTCATTACATTCAGAATAATTGTGTGTATAATTCTCCAGTCTGGCATCATGTAGTCCAGGGTACAGGCATGTCACATTGACATTGGTCCTCATATTTAAACCATGCTTTGTGGGATCTTTTTCCTGCTTCTTCTGCTCTCCTTCAATGTCTTCTATGAATCTAACACTCCTACCTAATGTCTATTCTGGATAGAATTAGTCTGTCTAATATTAATCTTGTAAGCCACTCTGGGAGCCATTTTGGTTGAAGAGTAGGAAAAATGGAATGAATGAATGCATAAATAATAGAGCACAAATGCTTATTGTTGTGCCAGTATTCCAACATAAATTTATGGTCTTGTGTGGACTTTGGCGTAAAGGCTTTATTCTAACTGTACTTTTTTTAAAAAGAAAAGTGTTTCTCTCATGGATTGGAAGAAAATGATCCCCAAGGAACAAGAACAAAAATGAGCTTGTTTAGAAAAAAATTACTTCCTTAGAGCCATTTGAAGCAGTCTGGGCTGAGGCCTGCCCAGATAATTGGAAATCCAGTACTGGATCAGTCAGTTCTTTTCCATCCACTGATAATCCTTGCTGTGTGCCACAGTGCTGTAGGAGAGAATGGATTCCATTAGTTACATGCTGTTATTAATCTGCAGGTCCATCATATTATGGATTCCACTCCAATTGTCTTCTGTTAAGAAAGCAGAATTTCAGAATGTTGAAAATGTATTTATTCCATTGGGATCTACAACTGTTTTAAGGAATCATTAAAACAGACCTCCCCAAAGTAAAATATGTTTGTATTTTGCTGTCCTTTCAGAGGAACACACCAGCACTTCAGCATTATAGGGGTGTGCACCAACTACAAGGTTAAGTTTGGATTCCAATTCAGCAATTTGGAGAACAGGGCAAGTAGCTTCAGGACCTTCTGTGCTGTGTGCCTTTCAATGTTGATCGATTTTTAAAGGGAACTGTAGATAATGTGTTATTCCCCCCCCCCCCCGCTTGCCTGAATATTATAAAATTTGTAGGGATAGTTGCCCTTCTGAGAGTATCGCACCTACAAAGTCTCAGAAGAATATGTGTAGAGAGTTTTGTGAAAGAACAGCATTTACAATTCAGGGGTTCAATAACAGGATGTGCTTATCTTCTGAGATTTTTATAAACGATTATTACGAACATGACATACAGCATAGAGTTGGCCCAAGTTAAGAAACCTGCAATATTTTCAAAGGATTCATGAAGCACATTTTGTGTGGAAGGGGCCAGTTCAATATGGGAGGGGGAAGATTTGCTTCCCCTTGGCCACTTCCATTGGACAGGTACAAGGGCTAGGGAGTTGTGCTGAATGATAAAAGTGGAAGACCGACAACCTGGTCTTCTGCGCGGCTTCAATGCTAAGGGAGTAGCGAGTCCTGGGGCGGGCCTTCTCCGAGGTCCCCAGCGACTATCACCCTTAGCCCAGAACAAAGGGATAACTTATAGCCACAAAAGTATCTTTTATAAAACAAGTTTATTTACAACATTACCTTCACAAACCCAGACACACGCCAGCAATACAGCTTATCAGTACGGTACAAAGTAGCAAGCAAGAAGTCTCAAGGACACCGTGATTTCAGGGCTCTCAGCTAGTTAGTTCAGCTTGGGCTCCAGCAGAGGCCCGGTCAACCGCACGCTGCTAGCTGGGTTCCCGGCGGAGGTTCCGTCTACCCAAGCGGCTTGTGAGTGATTTCAGCTTGGTTTCCCGAGGGTCCGGTCAACCCAAGCGGCCAGTGATTTCAGCTAGCTGGAGTACGCCGGGTGCTGCTACCCGGGGTTGCTGATCCTTCGTTCCCTTACCCCAGGCATGGGGCAAGATTGCTGATCAGGTCCAACAACTCAGTTCCCTTGCGCAGGGTGTTTTATACCTTGGTGTTTCAGGTAGCCCCTCCCTCCGTAATCAGGTGGGTTGCCACCCTCCCTGAGGGGCGGCCTTTTGGGTCAGGTGGGGTGACGCCTTCCCCCCGTGGGGTGGGGTCCCTTTGAAGCCACTTGCTTAATGGTCCCATTCTGTGGTGTTGAGTGGTCCTTTCTTATGGGTGCCGAAGTGTCTGCTCTGGAGAGGTATTCAAGTCTTATGTAGATGGGGCTGATATACGAGAGCATTGACAAACCTGGCAATGCTTCCTGTCTTCCCCCCTGGGGTGATTCTATGCAGATGTTGTTTGTCCCCTTT
Organism: Shinisaurus crocodilurus; assembly: GCA_021292165.1. Classification (NCBI taxonomy): domain Eukaryota; kingdom Metazoa; phylum Chordata; class Lepidosauria; order Squamata; family Shinisauridae; genus Shinisaurus; species Shinisaurus crocodilurus. Next base: position 215,217,860 of record CM037880.1, on the reverse strand, counting down.
GGCCTCTGTGGAGACTGGCTGTCTCCCCCCCCCCTTGGGTCTCCTTCACCCCACCTTGGTGAGTGTGTGTGTGTCAGAAAGGGGGCTTAGGTTGGCTTTCTCCAACCTCCACATCTCCCCCCCGGGGAAAAGATGGCATTGGGGTCCCACACCCCAATTTCCCATCGACTTGCCCATCACCTGAGAAAGCCTGGGAGAGTGCATCAGCCAAGACATTGTCCTTACCCTTGATGTGCTCAATTTCGAAGTCAAAGTCTTGCAACGCCAGACTCCACCGTAGGAGTTTTTGGCTGTTGCCCTTGACTCTATCTAACCAGCACAGGGGGGAATGGTCAGTCTGCAGGCGGAACCGTCTCCCCCAGAGGTAGGGGCGCAACTTGGTGATGGCCCACACCACGGCCAGGCACTCCTTCTCAATGGTGGCAAGACTACGTTCTCTGGACAGGAGCTTCTTGCTCAGATATGCAACGGGGCGCAGCCCTTCTCCTACCTTCTCCTGTAATAACACCGCCCCCATCCCGGCCTCAGAGGCATCTGTCTGTAGAACGAAGGGGGATTCGAAGTCTGGGGCTTGCAGAATGGGAGCTGCCGTGAGGCAGGCTTTTAACCCGTCAAAAGCGGTCTGGCAAGCCGCGGTCCACTGGACCCTGTTCAGTTGGCGCTTCTTACAAAGATCAGTCAGAGGGGCTGCTAGCTGACTGAAGTGTGGCACAAACTTCCGATAGTACCCTGCAAGTCCCAGAAAAGCCTGCACCTGTTTTTTGGTTGCGGGTTGGGGCCATTTCTGAACCGACTCGATCTTAGCTTCCATGGGTTTGATGCTCCCCCCTCCGACCCGATGTCCAAGGTACTCAACTCCCTAGACCCACCTGGCACTTCTTTGCTTTCACTGTCAACCCAGCATCCCGGATCCACTGGAAGACCTGCCGGACATGCTGCAGATGCTGCTCCCAAGTGGAGCTAAAGATAGCTATGTCGTCCAGATAGGCACAGGCACATTCTCCCAACCCGTTCAGCATTCCATTCACCAGCCTCTGAAAGGTTGCCGGACCGTTCCGGACTCCGAAGGGAAGAGTGGTGAACTGGAATAAACCCAGGTGTGTGACAAAGGCAGACTTGAGAGCAGCATCCACCTCCAGCGGAACTTGCCAGTAGCCCTTGGTGAGGTCTAGGGTGGTAATGTACTTGGCCCTCCCTAGCTTCTCCAGCAAGACATCCATGTTGGGGATGGGGTAGGGGTCAGGGATGGTCACCTTATTGATTTTCCGATAGTCCACACAGAACCGCACCCCCCCCCCATCTTTTTTGGCCACCAGGACAATCGGGGAGGACCATGGGCTAGAACTAGGAATGATCACCCCTAGGTCTAACATGGCTTTGACTTCCTCAGCAATGACCTGAGCGTGGGGTCCCACCGCCCGGTATGGCAGAGATTGCAGAGGGGGGCTGTCACCCGTTTGAATGGTGTGCTGGATGAGTGGGGTCCGCCCGGGGCAGTCTGAGAACATGGTCCCAAATTCATCCAGCACCCGCTTCATTTGCTCCCGCTGAGCCTCGGACAGGGCGGGTGACAGTGAAATTTCTTCCATCCCCCTGCCATCCCCCCATTCTCCCAACAGATCCCCATCAGTGAAATCCTTATCATTATGTTCCTTCACACAGCCCACTCCCGCACCCCGGTCCACATACAATTTCAACATATTCACATGAAACACTTTACATTTTCCAGGAGTCCCAGCAAAGAGTATTTTGTAGTTGACTGGTCCAAGTTTCTCAACTACAGTCCCCGGACCCTCCCACTTAAGACACAGCTTGTCTTAAGGGTACGCAGAACCAACACTTTATCACCCACCTCAAAAGTCCGGGCTACTGCGGTTTTATCATACAGCTCCTTTTGCCGCTGCTGGGCTGCCTTCAGATTCTGTTGGGTGGCTTCTCGAACGCTGTGGAGGGTGTCCCGTAGCCGCCACAGAAAAGTGTGAACCGGCACGGGCGAACTGCCGGCAGCCCCCTCCCACTCCTCCCGCAACAAAGCCAAGGGCCCCCGTAGTTCTCTGCCAAACATCAGTTCATTCGGGGAAAACCCGAGGCTTTCCTGTGGAACATTTCGGTAGGCAAAGAGGAGATAGGGTAGGGCTTGGTCCCAAGTTCCCGGGTGATGGCTAGCGTACGCCCGGATCATTTCCCCCAAAGTCTGGTTGAAGCGTTCAACCAGTCCGTTGGTCTCGTGGTGGTAAGGCACCGAAGTTACATGGTCAAACCCCCCCCCCCCCGGTCCCACATCTTCTGGAACAGTTTAGACATGAACCCGGTGCCGCAGTCCAACACGACTGTGCGGGGCATTCCTAAGCGGGCAAAGAGAGAGAGCAGAGTCTTAGCCAGGCTGGCTGCAGAGTTGGAGGCTAGCGCAAAAGCCTCCGCGTAGTGGGTGGCAAAGTCCACTACCGTCAGTACAAACTTTTTCCCCGTCTTGGTGGGCGGGTTCAGGGAACCCACTATGTCCATAGCAATCCGTTCAAAAGGGATCCCCACCACCGGAAAAGGCTGAAGGGGAGCTCTTGGGTGATCGCGATTGTGTCCCACTCGCTGGCACACATCGCAGGAGCGACAGTAAGCCTTAATGTCGGAGGCGATCATGGGCCAGTAGAACCCGTCTGTGATTCGAGCTTGGGTCCGCTTCTGCCCCAGGTGTCCTCCCCATGCCACGTCGTGGGCGAGGTGCAGCACGGCGCGGCGGTACCGTTGAGGAACCACCAGTTGCCTTTGCTTGCGCCCCGGTGCCACTTCCCCCTTTGGCTCAAACTCCCGGTACAAAGTTCCATTGTCCCAGACAAATCTTTCGGTGGCAAGGGATACCCCGGGGTCTTGGTTGGCCAGAGCACGACACTCTCGCAAGGACGGGTCCAGCCGCTGGGCTTCCTTGATTGGGCTTGAGTCCCAAAGTCTTTAGCCATCTGAGCAAACCCTTCGTTCTTCGGGGGCTCCGCTATGGCCCGGTTTTCCCTGGGGTGCCCCGCAGGGGATGGGGTCACCCCGGGTGGTGGAGGGGGCATGGGCTTAGGCTTTGGGACCGGTGGGGTTACGGGCACCCCCCCTCGCCTTGCCTGTCCCCGGGTGACGACCCCCATCTTAGCTTTGGCCACCCGGAATGCGAGGTCGTTCCTGATGATGATGCCCCACTCCTTTTGGCGATGGATAATTACGTCCATCTCTCCTTCCCACCCCTGGTACTTGATCTGGACCCAGGCGATGGGGACGGTGATGTCGGGGGAGTTATAGGGTTTGATCGTACACGTACGTCCTGACAAAAGTTGGGACCTCTCTACGCGGTCCCGGGGCAGAGCCGTTACATCTGCCCCAGTGTCCCTATACCCCACCCTGGGAACATTATTGATATAGATGGACTCACAGAATTGCTTGCGGCTCCATCTCAGGAGCCAGGGAGGCGATGCGATACAGCGATGCACGGGGTTCAGGACGGTAGGAATCCCACTCCTGGAGATCCTCCTCGGAACCGCAATCCTCGGGGATGCTTGCATGGAGGGAGAGAACCGACCGTCGCTCGTCGTCGCTGTCGTCGTCCTGAGCGGCTGTAGCACCCGCGACGCGTCCTACTTTACCCGGCGAGGGACGGGCATCCCGGTTCTTGGGTTGGAGCTTGGGGCAATCCCGCCGCAGGTGTCCCATCTCGTTACAGTGGAAGCACGCCCCAGACCGAGGGTTTTGGTTCCCCTTGGTCCGAGGGCCTCCCCGCGCCGTCGGGGCAGGCCCTTTTCCGGCTCCGGGTTCTTCTCGGCCACGGCCGCGGAACTTCCCTTGGTGGATGGGGCCGTCCGGTATAGCCCCATCTCGTCGGACATGATCCCCGCCGCCTCACAGGTACGGGGCTTCTGATCCCTCACGACAGCGGCCAGCTCCTTCGGGATGGTGGTGAAGAACTGCTCCATGGCGATCAGCTCGACAACTTCCTTCAGGGTGGAGGCCCGGGAAGCCTCCACCAAGGACTCACAGACGTGCATCACCTGGGCTGCCCATGCCACGTGGGTGGTCCCGGGGGAAGGTCTACCCTCTCGAAATCTCCGCCGGCAATGTTCGGCGGTGAGGGCGAAGTGTTACCTGACCGCTGCCTTGAACGCCTTGCAGCTTGCCGGGGTCTTCCGCAGATGAGCCCCAAGGAGGTCAGCCAGGTCCCCACTGACCTGGGTTCGCAGGGCGGACAACCGCAAGTTGTCGGGGACCCGCTGCTCCTGGCACACCATTTCGAAAATGTAGAAGAACATCAGGACATCCTGCCCTGGCTTGTAGTAGGGGAACTTCCTGCGGTCCCACGACGGAGGGGGAGGAGCGGCGGGGACAGTCGGGGAAGTTTTCCCCGCCTCAAGCTGCAGCTTGGCCAACTCCATCTGCATCCGGATCATTGCGCGCTCATGGGCCATCCTCTCCTGCTCGTGGGCCATCCAGTCTGAGGGAAGCTCGAGGGGTTCCAGGGGCTCCAGAGGCTCCATAGGAGCGGGGTCCTCGGTCACCACCTCCTCTCTCCCATCTGTCAGAGCTGGGATATGGCAGCCCCTGGGTCGGGCACCCTGGGTCCGACTCGCCAGCAGCTCCGTCTGCTGGATCAGCGCCGCCAACCCTGGAGTGATGGGGGTTGCGGGCAGGGGCCGCCATGGCTCAGCTCCCCCAGTTGCTCCTTCAGGCTCTGGGTCATTCATGGTGATCCTTAGGCTCTTGCTACTTTGGGTCTGGGAGATATTCTGGACTAATAAATTATCCCACCACTGCCACCAAGTAGAAGACCGACAACCTGGTCTTCTGCGCGGGTTCAATGCTAAGGGGGTAGTGAGTCCTGGGGCGGGCCTTCTCCGAGGTCCCCAGCGACTATCACCCTTAGCCCAGAACAAAGGGATAACTTATAGCCACAAAAGTATCTTTTATAAAACAAGTTTATTTACAATATTACCTTCACAAACCCAGACACATGCCAGCAATACAGCTTATCAGTACGGTACAAAGTAGCAAGCAAGAAGTCTCAAGGACACCGTGATTTCAGGGCTCTCAGCTAGTTAGTTCAGCTTGGGCTCCAGCAGAGGCCCGGTCAACCGCACGCTGCTAGCTGGGTTCCTGGCGGAGGTCCGGTCTACCCAAGCAGCTAGCTGGGTTCCCGGCGGAGGTCCGGTCTACCCAAGCGGCTTGTGAGTGATTTCAGCTTGGTTTCCCGGGGTTCCGGTCAACCCAAGCGGCCAGTGATTTCAGCTAGCTGGAGTACGCCGGGTGCTGCTACCCGGGGTTGCTGATCCTTCGTTCCCTTACCCCAGGCATGGGGCAAGATTGCTGATCAGGTCCAACAACTCAGTTCCCTTGCGCAGGGTGTTTTATACCTTGGTGTTTCAGGTAGCCCCTCCCTCCGTAATCAGGTGGGTTGCCACCCTCCCTGAGGGGCGGCCTTTTGGGTCAGGTGGGGTGACGCCTTCCCCCCGTGGGGTGGGGTCCCTTTGAAGCCACTTGCTTAATGGTCCCATTCTGTGGTGTTGAGTGGTCCTTTCTTATGGGTGCCGAAGTGTCTGCTCTGGAGAGGTATTCAAGTCTTATGTAGATGGGGCTGATATACGAGAGCATTGACAAACCTGGGGATGCTTCCTGTCTTCCCCCCTGGGGTGATTCTATGCAGATGTTGTTTGTCCCCTTTGGCCTCTGTGGAGACTGGCTGTCTCCCACCCCTGGGTCTCCTTCCCCCCACCTTGGTGAGTGTGTGTGTGTCAGAAAGGGGGCTTAGGTTGGCTTTCTCCACAATAAACAATTTGAGACTTCCCGCATAATTTTTTATGTATTTATTTAATAGATTTAGATACCACTGTCCATATTTAAAGATATCACTGGGTGGTTATTGGGACCAAAATTCACATGAAAATGCAATGGATGGTGGATCTGGAGCACACAGAAGCAAAGGGACTTGGTCCAGGGTTTTCAAGCAAGCGCCAAATGCCACACCCTCTCTGGTCCCACAGACTCCTCCAAAGAAATTTACGTTCCTGTTCTTCAGAGAGAGTACTAGCCAAAATTTTAGGGATGTGCGAGGAATCGAGGAATCATAGGGGTGTGTGTGTGAAAGCTCAATGAACTTCCTCAGCTCAGCCACCTGGATTCCCTCTTGTCATCCTCTGATGGCTCTCACTAGCCCTGGTGGTGGAGCCTAGACAGCAGGTGGTTTCTACTTGTCTTGCATTTTGTTTAAAGGTGAAGGAGCTGAGCCCTGCCTGGGGCTCCTTTCTCAGTCAGTTTGACAACCTTGCAAACAGCAGATACCTCTTCACCAGCCTTTGTTCTGTTAATTCAAGTCAGCCTTGTGCCACAGATTGGATACTCCTGTGTTTTAATGGCCGCATAACAAAAGCACATTCTTTAGCTGGCTGGCCTGGTTGCTGTTACAATTCAGCTCCATAGGCAGAAGGTGCCTCTTTTTCTGCCCAGAAAGTATATACCTAAAAGCCACACTGTAGAAACCTGCTTGAAAGGGAAGCTAGAGGATTAAGTTCGGTCCTCCACAGAAAGGATCCCCCCAAATCAGCAGTTTCATTCTGAAATGTTGAACAACTGTCATAGACCTGATCCCTGAAATCTAGCACAGATCCTCATGATTTCATATGATCTGGGGCTAATAGTCACTAGCAGTGCAAGCCTATACATGTTTACTCAGAGGTAAGTCTCAGTCCCACTGTGTTCAATGCAGCTTTTCCCCTGGTGAGTGGATATAGGATTGCAGCCTTCATCTTGGACTGTATTTCTTCAAACCACCAGCTTCTTAGAGCAGGGGGCACAGCTGCACAGACGAGTTCCCCTGAGTGAAGCTATTTGCAAGCGGAGCTCTTCAGCCTAAAATCTATGTGGGCCTCCCCCAACCTGGCACCTAGCAGACATGTTGGACTGCAACTCCCATCATCCCCAGCCAACATACCGACAGGCCTGCTGGCTCGGGTGATGGAAGCTTGTAGTCCAACACATCTAGGAGGCACCAGGATAACACCAGGAAGGTCGAGTGGGGTTGCTGAACAGTTGAAAGGACAGTTGAAAGAAAGAACTGGGGGATGAAAAGACTGGAGAAGTCTTTTCCTATGCTACTGTCTCTAACTTCTCAAAATGTAACTCCACCACCTGGAGAAGTCATCAGGATCTCTCCAGTCTACCACTGAACGTGAGGAAGCGTGTCTGTCCTCACCTTCACAGCCTGAGAAAGACAGGGCCAGCCCTAAGTGTGCAAGTTAACATTTCAAAATCGGGGGATGTAGCAAAGGGAGTGGAAAGGGGGAGGTGAGAGGGATGAGCATGAGCAGATGGCACCTACAGATGGCTCAGCATAATTTTGGGTAGGGATGAGGGCGAAGGGCACAATCCTATGGGATGCACTCCCATCCGGAGCCAGGCAAGATGAGAGGAGGATGCACGTGATTTTGCCTGCATTTAAAATGCAATATATTTTTAAAAAATCATTTTGACTTACCTCTCAGTGGGTCAGGAGGGGACTGGAGAGTCCACAGGATATTGCGTTTCATAGTCTCTCCTGTCCCCCTCCCCTCCCACCAGGGCACCTCCGTTTCTCCCTCTCTGACTTCCTGGAGAGGTTGCAGTTGTGACCTTGTAAGATAACCGCTCAGAGAGCTTCAGCTACTGTGCAGTTAATAGAAGTATAATAGATAGATAGATAGATAGATAGATAGATAAATAAATAAATAGGCTTTCCATGGTGCCTGGGAGAGGGAGAGGGAGTTGAGAAAGGAACATCCATGGTTGGATCTCCTCCACTGTGCTTGTAGCTTGTTCTATGGGCACAGAGGAGGAAATCTGCAGTATCCTTTGGTGCCCCAGATGCTGTTTTGGGGGCATAGGTTTATTCTCTAGAAGTCTCAGCCAAAAGGCTTTGGACAAAAGATGGCATTTGTGGAGGCATATAAAGAGAGAGAGAGAAGGAGAGAGAGAGAGAAGCGCACCACAGAAAAGGATAAATTATTTCATGTGTATAATGCCCTACCCTTATTCCAATGACATCTGTTCACTCACAGGTGGGCATACACCGGCTTGATATCTCCCCTTCTGGAATTTCAGGATCTCACACATATTCTCTTCTCTGCTTCCAAGAGAAATTGCTCATACAGCACTGAGCACAAAACCTTGAGCAGCAGAGAATGCCAGAATGCTTTATATCTGTTCAGCAAGAGTGGGGTACCAACTCCATAACATAATGACTGTTTCAAGAAATCCATTAGACTTAAGGATGCCTCAGAATTTCTTCCCCAAGTTTAAATCTCAAGAGACATTTGAATTTTATCTGTACAGGCTGTTTTAAGCCCTGTTGCCTGGGTTTCTCCACAAAATACACAGCGCGGAGCCCAGTGAACCGGCACAGGGTCCTGTCGCGTCACTTCTGGCCAGCCGGTGGGCTTGAGGCGGTGAGCCAAGGGAGCCCCGGACCCGGTAAGGCCCCACGAGTCTATGGCAGGCGTGAGCGGGGCCGATTTCGGCCTGCTACACCACCACCACCCCGAGTTGAACGGGACATCTCTACTCCCAATGCCACCCACTCCCAGTTCCACAGACTCCACAGAAAACGCATTCCTGCTCTTTGGAGAGAGATCTAGCCAAGAGATCGTTCCCTATTTTGAGAGCTTGGGGAGAAATGTATCAGTTGTAGGCCACATTCTGTCTATATCTCTATGTCCCTCCAAATAAAGTAATAATAATAGTCTCCAGAGGAACAGCAGTCTCCAGAGGAAGACAACCAACTGTATTACGGACAATTGTGGCAGAAGGACCCTGTGCTGGAATGGCGAGTGATGGGGGAGCTGCAGGGAAAATCTTGGACCCTCCAAGTTCAGGGGGGAAATGAGATGTCTCACCAAACTGACAGAAATATCTGCATGAGAACCCAGCTTTATCTTCATTCAAGCAGCTTGCCAACATCATATGACCAGAAGATATTCTTTTATTGACGGTCAAGATAGTAAAAATGAACATAGGAGGAGGAGCCGCATATGACCCCTCAAGGCATTTTCTTTGGTTCCACAAGGATTCCCTGACCAGCCCATTCCAATTTCCCCATCACCTCTACTCTCCAGTAATTATTCCAGATAACCTGATACAGACAGATCACAATTTCCCTGTCTCTTCCAGCGGCAAGGAAAGAGTGGTCCATATAGGGATCACTACACTGGCATGGTTGCATGCAATTATCTGGACCTATTTCACTTTGCTTTCAGGTTGAATTACAGCCTTGAGATTGCCTTGGTCAAATGGATGGATGCCATGATATGACAGTAGGATACAACCCTGCTAATTCTCCTGGATCATTCAGTATATATGTGTGTCTCCCTGCTGATATACATACCTTTGCAAGCTATTTCCTCAATTCAATGCAGTTTGGAACATTATTTCTCCTCATAGATGCATAGATGCCTCTTTTTCTGCCCAGAAAGTATATAAAAGCCACACAAGGGAACTGTAGAGGATTGAGAAAGGATCTCTCCCCTCCCCCCCCAAATCAGCAGTTTCATTCTGAAATGTTGAACAACTGTCATAGACCTGATCCCTTCCTGAAATCTAGCACAGATCCTCATGATTTCATATGATTTTGGGCTAATAGTCACTAGCAGTGCAAGCCTATACATGTTTACTCAGAGGTAAGTCTCAGTCCCACTGTGTTCAATGCAGCTTTTCCCCAGGTGAGTGGATATAGGATTGCAGCCTTCATCTCAGACTTTATTTCTTCAACCCACCAGCCTCTTAGAGGAGGGGGCATAGCTGCACAGACGAGTTCCCCTGAGTGAAGCTATTTGCAAGCAGAGCTCTTTAGCTTAAAATCTAAGTGGGCCTCCCCCAACCTGGCACCCAGCAGACATGTTGGACTATAACTCCCATCACCCCCAGCCAACATACCAACAGGCCTGGTGGCTCGGGTGATGGAAGTTGTAGTCCAACACATCTAGGAGGTGCCAGGATAACACCAGGAAGGTCGAGTGGGGTTGCTGAACAGTTGAAAGGACAATTGAAAGAAAGAAATGTGGGATGAAAAAGAAGGAGAAGCCTTTTCCTAGGCTGCTGTCTCTAACTTCTCAAAATGTAACTCCACCACCTGGAGAAGTCATCAGGATCTCTCCAGTCTACCACTGAACGTGAGGAAGCGTGTCTGTCCTCACCTTCACAGCCCTAAGTGTGCAGTTGTGGGATGCACTCCCATCAGGAGCCAGGCAAGATGAAAGGAGAATGCAGGTGATTTTGCCTGAATTTAAAATGCAATATATATTTTTAAAAAATAATTTTGACTTACCTTTCGGTGGGTCAGGAGGGGACTGGAGAGTCCACAGGATATTGTGTATCATAGTCTCTCCTGTCCCGCTCCCCTCCCCTCCAACCAGTACACCTCCTGCTCAGCTGACTCCCAGCTGAGCAGGAGCACAACAGGAGAGAGGCTCCAGCTGTTTTCGGAACTGAGATAAGGCAAGCAGGCTCCCAGAGAGCGAGCGCACAGAGCGAGCGCACAGGGGGAGCAAACAGGAGTTTGGCAGCAGAGTTCGGCAGGGGAGGTCAAGGGTGAGGTCCCTAAGAAATTTTATGGATTTGTTTGTTTGTTTTGTTCCAATACCTCACACTTATAGACCAGGGGGACTCTGTTATTAACATTCAGGGAAGGCAGGATAAGGCACCGGCCATTCCAGTACAAAAAGAAAGGCAGAAACATAAAGGGAACAGAGCACTATGGAAGGAAAGGAATCTGAAGTGGTGGTGACCTGCAGTGTGCGTGCAATGTTTGTTTTCCTGCCTGAGGGCAACATGGCCTACACGTGCAACAAGTGCAAGCTGGTCACGCTGTTGGAAGAAAAGGTCAGAGGACTGGAGCAGCAAGTGTCAACCCTCAGGAGCATAAGAGAAAGTGAGGAGTTCTTAGACAGAACGGTGGATCTACAGCAGCAAAGCGTAGAACAGGAGCCAGAAGGGCAACGGCAGGATAAGGCGGAGTTGGAGACTGCGGAGGCAAGGGAAAATAACGTAGGGGGAACTCCCTGGAAAAGGGTGACTTTTAGGAGCAGAAGAACTAGAAGACATTCTGCGCCTGTGGAAGCAGTGGAGCTATGGAACCGCTTCCAGGTACTTGAGGACGAGAGCAGAGGACAGCCTGCAGAGGACGAATTACTGGGCACCCAATGTAACAGCGAGCAAGAGGCTGAGGGTCAGTCCAGTGGAGGCAATCAAACCAAGGCCTACAGCAAGAGAAAGAGAAAAGTACTAGTAGTGGGTGACTCCCTCCTGCGGGGGATCGAAGCCAAAGTATGTAGCGAAGACCCATGGACTCTCCAGGTGTGCTGTCAACCCGGGGCATGGATTAAGGATGTGACAGAGCAGCTGCCGAGGCTCATACAGCCCACTGACACATACCCCTTTCTTCTCTTCCACGTGGGTACAAACGATACTGCCAAGCGGAGTTACAAAGAAATCACGGCAGACTTTGAAGAGGAGGGAACTCAAGAACTTTGGGGCTCAGATAGTCTTCTCATCCATCCTTCCAGTTCTTGGAAGAGGAATAGAAAGGGAAAGAAAAATACTCCAAGTGAATGACTGGCTACGAAGGTGGTGCCGACGTGAGGAATTTGGATTCTGGGACCACGGGCTACACTTCCTAGAAGATGGACTTCTGGCAAAGGATGGGTTGCACCTCACAAGGACTGGGAAGAATGTGTTTGGCCACAGCATGAGGAACTTAATCAGGAGGGCTTTAAACTGAATCCAACAGGGGAGGGAGACATAAACTTGGGGGTTCCAATGGAAGAAGGCCTCTGTGCCACAACAGAGAGAACAGCTCCAGCGGTGCCCAATGATTGTCTACCACAAAATGTAGGGAAAAAGTCGGAGTATGAAGCACATAGTCTTCGATGCCTCTATACTAATGCCCAAAGTATGGGCAACAAACAAGACGAACTTGAACTCTTGATACATGAGGGCAAGTACGACTTGATAGGGATAACTGAAACCTGGTGGGATGACTCCCATGGCTGGAATACAGCAATTGAAGGGTATAACTTGTTCAAAAGGAACAGAAGTAACAGAAAGGGAGGTGGAGTTGCGCTGTATGTTGAAGATACGTTTCTCTGCACAGAGATACAGGAAGAGGAGCTTGGCAGCCCCATTGAGATCATCTGGGTTAAAATAAAGGGGGCAAAGAATAAAACGAGCATGGCGGTTGGGAAAAGCAAATTGCCATTGTTTCAAGGAGGCATGATGTGGTAGTAATGGGGTACTTCAATTTCCCCGATATCTGTTGGGAGACTTATTCAGCAAAACATGGCCACTCCAAGAAATTCTCGAGCTGTATTGCTGATAACTTCCTCCTACAGAAAGTGGAGGAAGGAACTAGAGGAGCAGCTATCCTTGACCTGATTCTAACCAACAGAGACGAGTTAGTGGATAAAGTGGCAGTTTCAGGAACTCTGGGGGAAAGTGACCATGTTATACTTGAGTTCTTGATTCTAAGGGGAGCAAAAGCTGAGTGTAGCCAAACACTGTACCCTGGATTTTAGGAAAGCCAATTTTAACAAACTCAGAACAATGATAAGTGAGGTCCCATGGCAAGCGACTCTGATGAGAAAAGGAGCCCAGGAGGGGTGGGAGTTTTAAAAAAGGAAATTTAAAGGCACAATTGCAAACAATTCCCACAAGGAGAAAAGGCAGAGGGCAACAGAAGAAGCCAATGTGGCTTCACAATAAACTCAAAGATGACCTGAAAACAAAAAAGGACACGTATAGGAAGTGGAAGGAAGGACAGGCTACAGGGGATGAGTACAGGCAGGTAGCACAGAACTGCAGGAATGGTGTCAGGAAGGCTAAAGCTGAGAATGAGCTAAGGTGAGCGAGGGATGCTAATAACAACAAGAAAGCTTTCTTCAGATACGTGCATAGTAAAAGACAGAGGAAAGAAATGGTGGTTCAACTACGCAATGAGGATGGCAAATTGTTAACAGAAGACAAGGAAAAGGCAGAAGTGTTCAATTCCTACTTCGGCTTGGTCTTCTCCCAAAAGAGGGTCTATGACCCCCCTGGCAAACCTGAAGAGCAGATGGAAGGGGCAGGATTGCAGCTTGAGATTGATAGGCAAATGGTCAAGGAGCACCTGATTACTCTGAACGAGTTTAAATCTCCAGGGCCTGAGGAGCTGCATCCTAGAGTAATAAAGGAACTGGCAGAAGAACTCTCAGAACCACTGTCTATTATCTTTGAGATATCATGGAGGACAGGTGAAGTGCCAGATGACTGGAGGAGGGCAAATGTTGTTCCCATCTTCAAAAAGGGCAAGAAGGAGGAACCTGGGAACTATAGGCCAGTCAGTCTGACATCAATCCCGGGGGAAATTTTGGAGCAGATTATAAAGAAGTCAGTCTGCAAGCACCTTGAAAGCAATGCAGTGATTACTAGAAGCCAGCATGGATTTGTCAAGAACAAATACTGCTAGACTAATCTAATCTCATTTTTTGACCGGGTAACCTCCCTTGTGGACTGTGGGAATGCTGTGGACATAATATACCTGGACTTCAGCAAAGCTTTCGACAAAGTGCCTCATGATATCCTGATTAGCAAGCTAGCTAAAAGTGGGATAGATGGAACAACTATCAGGTGGATCCACAATGGGCTACAGAATCGGACTCAAAGGGTGCTTATCAATGGTTCCTTCTCAAACTGGGGAGAGGTAACGAGCGGGGTACCACAGGGCTCGGTCCTGGGCCCGGTGCTCTTCAACATTTTTGGATGAGGAGGTGGATGAGGAGGTGCAGGGAATGCTTATCAAATTTGCAGATGACACAAAGTTGGGTGGAATAGCTAATACTCTGGAAGAAAGAAACAAAATTCAAGGAGATCTCAATTGGCTGGAGCTCTGGGCCGAAAACAACAGAATGAAATTTAACAGGGATAAATGCCAAGTGCTGCACCTAGGGAAAGGAAACCAAATGCAGAGTTACAGAATGGGGGACACTTGGCTCAACAATACCACAAGTGAGAAGGATCTTGGAATTGTGGTAGATCACAAACTGAATATGAGCCAGCAATGCGATGTGGCTGCAAAGAAGGCAAATGCTATTTTGGGCTGCATTAATAGAAGTATAGTTTCCAAATCACATGAAGTGATAATTCCCCTTTACTCTGCACTGGTTAGGCCCCATCTTGAGTATTGCATCCAGTTCTGTGCACCACACTTTCAGAAGGACGTAGACAAACTGGAGAGGGTTCAGAGGAGGGCAACAAGGGTGATCAAGGGACTGGAAACAAGGCCCTATGGGGAGAAACTGAAAGAACTGGGCATGTTTAGCCTTCAGAAGCGGAGATTGAGGAGAGATATGATCGCACTCTTCCAGTACTTGAAGGGTTGTCACACAGAGGAGGGCCAGAATCTCTTCTCGATCATCCCAGTCTGCAGGACACGGAATAATGGGCTCAAATTACAGGAACCCAGATTCCACCTAAATATCAGGAAAAATTTCCTGATGGTCAGAGCAATAAGGCAATGGAACCTACTACCTAGGGAGGTGGTGAGCTCTCCCACTCTGGAGGCATTCAAGGTGCGGCTGGACAGTCATCTGTCAGGGATGCTTTGACCTGGATTCCTGCATTGAGCAGGGGGTTGGACTCGATGGCCTTGTTGTAGGCTCCTTCCAACTCTACTTCTATGATTCTATGATTCCTTTTCTCCCTCTCTGACTTCCTTGAGAGGTTGCAGTTGTGACCTTGTAAGATAACCGCTCAGAGAGCTTCAGCTACTGTGCAGTATAGATGTATAATAGATAGATAGATAGATAGATAGATAGATAAATAAATAAATAATTAAATAGGCTTTCCATGCTGCCTGGGAGAGGGATTTGAGAAACGAACATCCATTACTGGATCTCCTCCACTGTGCTTGTAGCTTGTTCTATGGGCACAGAGGAGGAGATCTGCAGTACCCTTTGGTGCCCCAGATGCTGTTTTGGGGGCATAGGTTTGCTCTCTAGAAGTCTCAGCCGAAAGGCTTTGGACAAAAGATGGCATTTGTGGAGGTATATAAAGAGAGAGAGAGAGAAGGAGAGAGAGAGAGAGAGAGAGAGAGAGAGAAAGAAGTGCACCACATAAAAGGATAAATTATTTCATGTGTATAATGCCCTACCTTATTCCAATGACATCTGTTCACTCACAGGTGGGCATACACCGGCTTGATATCTCCCCTTCTGGAATTTCAGGATCTCACACATATTCTCTTCTCTGCTTCCAAGAGAAATTGCTCGTACAGCACTGAGCACAAAACCTTGAGCAGCAGAGAATGCCAGAATGCTTTATATCTGTTCAGCAAGAGTGGGGCACCAACTGCATAACATAATGACTGTTTCAAGAAATCCATATAAGGATGCCTCAGAATTTCTTCCCCAAGTTTAAATCTCAAGAGACATTTGAATTTTATCTGTACAGGCTGTTTTAAGCCCTGTTGCCCTGGTTTCTCCACAAAATACACAGTGCGGAGCCCAGTGAACCGGCACAGGGTCCTGTCCCGTCACTTCTGGCCAGCCGGTGGGCTTGAGGCGGCGAGCCAAGGGAGCCCCGGACCCGGTAAGGCCCCGCGAGTCTATGGCAGGCGTGAGCGGGGCCGATTTCGGCCTGCTAAACCACCACCACCCCGAGATGAACGGGACATCTCTACTCCCAATGCCACAGCCTCCCAGGTCCACAGACACCACAGAAAACGCATTCCTGCTCTTGGGAGAGAGATCTAGCCAAGAGACCTTGCCCTATTTTGAGAGCTTGGGGAGAAATGTATCAGTTGTAGGCCACATTCTGTCTATATCTCTATGTCCCTCCAAATAAAATAATAATAATAATGTTTTATGATTATTCAAGGTCCACTTCAATTCAGAGAGTTCCTGGATCTTTCTGAATCACCCCAGTCCAGTTCTGGTTTCAGAATTTGGCTGAATCCAAAGCACACCCCTCATCTCCCTGTCTCTTTCTCTCTGTGTGTGCATGTACAAAGGAAAATAACAACATTTTGGTATCAAAGTTCTCTAGGATACAGAGTTCTCTATAATATGGAGAACAAAGTTTGCTAATACAGAAGGGATTGGGAAATGGGATGTCAAGAAAGTGTGGGTGTGATCAATGAAGAGCCCAAGAGAGATGAGAGAGAAAGCAAATATACATATAATTGTGTATATTCCTCTCATGAAATCTGCACCCCATGTTACAAACTGCACAGTATGGGGTCATCTAATCAATCTACATAGTTACCAACAACGTTTACATACCTGTGTGCGAGTAATTGCAGATCAGCAGTCTCCAGAGGAAGACAACCAACTGTAGTACGGACAATTGTGGCAGAAGGACCCTGTGCTGGAATGGCGGGTGATGGGGGAGCTGCAGGGAAAATCTTGGACCCTCCAAGTTCAGGGGGGAAATGAGATGTCTCACCAAACTGACAGAAATATCTGCATGAGAACCCAGCTTTATCTTCGTTCAAGCAGCTTGCCAACATCATATGACCAGAAGATATTCTTTTATTGACGGTCAAGATAGTAAAAATGAACATAGGAGGAGGAGCCGCATATGACCCCTCAAGGCATTTTCTTTGGTTCTACAAGGATTCCCTGACCAGCCCATTCCAATTTCCCCATCGCCTCTACTCTCCCGTAATTCCTCCAGATAACCTGATACAGACAGATCACAATTTCCCTGTCACTTCCAACGGCAAGGAACGAGTGGTCCATATGGGGATCACTACACTGGCATGGTTGTGTGCACATCTGTATGTTTGTGCGCATGTGTGCAATGCAGCCCCTGCCTCCTGAACCACCATCCCCTGTGGTCCTTGGAGATGAAAAGGTGGTGAACTCCTGATCTAGAACTTCCAAGTTACAGGAACCTATATTCCACCTAAACATCAGGAAAAGTTTCCTGACTGTTAGAGCAATAAGACAATGGAATCAACTACCTATGGAGGTGGTGGGCTCTCCCAGTCTGGAGGCATTCAAGGTGGCCAGTGTCCTGGTCAGTGTCTGCTGTCAAAGAGCAGCAGCTATCATCCATAGTCATTGACAAAGAGAGACCTGGATTTCAGAGCTTCATATATTCCTGTCAAAGAACCCTGCTTAGCTCTTTCCAAAAAAAAAAGGGGGGGGGACAGTTTTAAAAGAAATCTTTCCTTTGAGAGCTGCCAAAAGTAGTTTCCCCCAAAATTGGGTAGGCTTGCACTTTTCCAATTTAATGAGTACATAGAGACTTGAAAAGAGTGGAAGACATTAAGGACTGTCGGGTCCACACTAAAAAAAAGAGGGGAAAAAGCGTAGAGGATCTCTCTGCAAAGGGGGTGATCCATGTGTCACCCCCTTTTATTAGCAAAGATCCCTCGCGGCTGTGCTTTCACTTGACAGCTCACCCTTTGACAGCTCTCAAGGGAGCACAAAGTCACAAATGAATGCATTTGCAGCCTCTCTTGGTCAATGTCCATGGTTGGTAGCTACTGCACTTTGACAGCTGACAGTTACTAGGGCATTGACCAGTCAAGGCTTTTCATTTTAGACCCCCATAACTGCAAAAGTGCACACTAGTAAAAGGCACAATTATAATTTGCAGAAATGGTGGAATCCATAAAAAAATTGCACACAAACGAAAAAATCTGCCACAGTCCACTGCCACTTACAGATATTAACGTGCTGCAGAATTACATCCGGCAAAAATAGAATGGAAGTCCCAGCCTCACATATCCTAGGTATGATATCCTCTGCTTTCTCTCTCTTTACACCTCACCATCCAACAATACAGCTTCTTCCAAAGTAAAAATGTTAGTTTAAGATGCAACCTGGCTACCTGTGTGCACATATGTTGGGGATCAGAAATTTCTGAGCACCTCTGCAGTAGTTGACCCTTCCACCTCATGTAACAGCCAATTGAAGTGGCATCATTTATTTTTATTTCATTCATTTTTATTTCAATGAAAATACCAAAGGCAGCTTTCATGTAAAGCGCTAAAACCATGCCATCATTATAGTAAATGCATTTAAATCAATAGAATTGCAAGCTCCCAACATCAAAAAGAAGCACATAGCAGGAACAGAAAAAGGGCAGGGTACATTAAAAGTTATTCCACCATATGCGTTAGCACCCTAAACAACCTTAAAAGCTAATGGGTCAGATCTCAGAACCAGATTTTCTGTGAGCGGAATTCTGCTCATGAGACAATCCAGACAGAGAAAGGGAGTGAGGAGGTGATTCTTGCCACGTCCTCCTTCCCCCTGCAGTCCCTGGTGCCTTCCAGAACTCTCCTCTGGAGCACTGGGGAACTTCCCGGAACATTCTGTGAAGTGGTGCAGGAGGCCGCATGTGAGAGGAGGAATTGGAAAGCACCCTTTCCAACCCTTCCTCCTGCAGCAAAGACCTCCATTTTATCTCAGTCCCCTGTGTGGACAGATGGAGCCCTTCTGCTTCTGGAAGGGCAAGTCTGGATCCAACCCAATATGCCTGGCACCTGGTGAGCCCCTCTACAGAAACCATTCCATAGTCAGGGCACCATAACTGAAAATATCCTTTTTTCCATTTGCTCCACCCTGGTTTCTGATATCAAAGGATTTAAAAGTTACAAGGAGCTTTTTTTAAATTTGTGCTTGGAAATGAACTCCAGTAATACCTTGGATTGCAAGTAACTTGGTTTGAGAGCGTTTTGCAAGACAAGCAAATTTTTAAATATTTATTTATTTATTTTTTACTTGATATACAAGCGACGTCTTGCAATACAAGTACTGTAATATGGCTAAAATTAAAAATCTCTGTACAATTTTTTTTGGGGGGGGTTCGTTTTGATATAAGAGTGTTTTGGATTACAAGCACGTTTCCGGAACGAATTATGCTCTCCATCCAAGGCATGACTGTATAGGTAAGCGCAGATGTTTCCAGACTGGCAAGATGTTCCCAATTAATAACCTAGCCATTGTGTTTTGAACCAACTGAAGTAGCCAAATAATCCTCAAAAGTAGACCCATGTAGAATGCATTAGTCTAAACAGTATGGTTAAGCTTGGCCATAATCCTTCTGCTAAGGTAATGATGGACAATCTCTATACTTTACTTTGCACAGAATCTGTGACAAACCTACATCCATTATGTAGGTTTGTTCTGCATCTTAGATTCAAATATCTGAAGGATTTGACACCATTACAGCTACAGTAAAAAGCTTGAAGCTTTCCACTCTTGTGAAGGCATCATAACTGGGTTTGAACCCTGAGTTGTAGTTGCTCTCCACTCTCTTCCTCCTCTCTGAAAACCCTCTGGAGTATGACCTTCATGCTCTCCCTAGATTGACCCCTCTTTCTTCTCCCTACAAGGAAATAAATCAATGGGTTAACACTGCTGTTTAGGGAGGCACATAAAAAGCCAATATGAAAGATGTCAACATTTAAGATAAATGGAAATGGAATATATAAATAGTAATTGATGAAGTAAATGGCAGTCAACGGAAAAGCAAAGATCAGGAAGAAAAGGAGTGCAAGCAATATGGCAATTATAAGCTTTCCCCGCCTCTGTTGTTGAGATTTAAAGCAGATTTTGATGAAGAGAGTCAAACTAGAGACAGTTGTGAGTGGGAGGCAAAGCAAGGCATTGATGATCAAGGGGAAGAATAGGGGCCTATTACCCAAGCAATTTGTAAAGTAGAGAGTGATTTGAATTCCACAGAGGAGGAAGGAGAGGACCCATATGAGGGCACACAGAGTGGTGGACAAGTGTGGCTGGGCGACGGCACCGATGCCAAAGGGGGAAGAGGACAGATACACACCTGTCCAGGCTAATGGCTGTCAGAAGAAGTTGACCAGTGCAGTATGTGAAAAGAAAGAGCACCCCAAGTATCAAAGTATAAATGAAAGATATTAACATATTCCCAATCAAAAAAGGCAAAATATTATCTAGGCCAATCAGTGGTAGGGCCATGAGGACCCCAAAGTCAGCAACAGCCAAATTCAGGATGTAGGTCGTGAAAGGGTTCCTCTTAATGTAGAAGCCAAGGAGCCTGATGACATTTCCATTGCCCACAAGTCCCGCAATGCAGATAGCAATCATGAAGGCATTGATCAAAATTGATTCATAACGTGGTACATAAAAAGTTGTGCCTGGCTCATATCTGTGATCAGTGTCATTACATTCAGAATAATTGTGTGTATAATTATCCAGTCTGACATCTTGTAGTCCAGGGTACAGGCATGTCACATTGAAATTGGTCCTCATATTTAAACTATGCTTTGTGGGATCTTTTTCCTGCTTCTTCTGCTCTCCTTCAATGTCTTCTATGAATCAAACACTCCTACCTAATGTCTATTCCGGATAGAATTAGTCTATCTAATATTAATCTTTGTAAGCCACTCTGGGAGCCATTTTGGCTGAAGAGTGGGAAAAAATGGAACGAATGAATGCATAAATAAATAGAACTCAAATGCTTCTTGTTGTTTAAGTATTCCACCATAAATTTATGGTGTGGAATTTGGCGTAAAGGCTTTATTCCCCAAGGAACAAGAGCAAAAATGAGCTTGTTTAGAAAAAAATTACTTCTTAGAACCGTTTGAAGCAGTCTGGGCTGAGGCCTGCCTAGATAATTTGAAATCCAGTACTGGATCAGTCAGTTCTTTCCCATCCACTGATAATCCTTGCTGTGAGCCACAGTGCTGTAGGAGAGAATGGATTCCATTAGTTACATGCTGCTATTAATCTGCAGGTCCATCATATTATGGATTCCACTCCAATTGTCTTCTGTTAAGAAAGCAGAAATTCAGAATGTTGAAAATGGATTTATTCCATTGGGATCTACAACTGTTTTAAGGAATCATTAAAACAGACATCCCCAAAGTAAAATATGTTTGTATTTTGCTGTCCTTTCAGAGGAATACACCAGAACTTCAGCATATGATGTATGTCTGTTTAGCGGTTTGCACCAACTACAAGGTTAAGTTTGGATTCCAATTCAGCAATTTGGAGAACAGGGCAAGTAGGTTCAGGACCTTCTGTGTTGTGTGCCTTTCAATGTTGATCGATTTTTAAAGGGAACTGTAGATAATGTGTTATTTCCCCCACCCTCCCTTGCCTGAATATGATAAAATTTGTAGGGATAGTTGCCCTTCTGAGAGTATCGCACCTACAAAGTCTCAGAAGAATATGTGTAGATAGTTTTGTGAAAGAACAGCATTTACAATTCAGGGGTTCCATAACAGGATGTGCTTATCTTCTCAGATTTTTATGAACGATTGTTACAAAAATGAGATACAGCATAGAGTTGGCCCAAGTTAAGAAACCTTCAATATTTTCAAAGTATTCATGAAGCACTTTTTGTGTGGAAGGGGCCAGTTCAATATGGGAGTGGGGAGATTTGCTTCCCCTTGGCCGCTTCCATTGGACAGGTGCAAGGGCTAGGGAGTTGTGCTGAACGATAAACAATTTGAGACTTCCCACGTAATTTTTTATGTATTTATTTAATAGATTTAGATACCACTGTCCATATTTAAAGATATCACTGGGTGGTTATTGGGACCAAAATTCACAGAAAGTATAATGGATGATGGATCTGGAGCACACAGGAGCAAAGGGACTTGGTCCAGGGTTTTCAAGCAAGCGCCAAATGCCACACCCTCCCCCGTCCCACAGACTCCTCCAAAAAAAGTACCTTCCTGTTCTTCAGAGAGAGCTAGGGATGTGTGAGCAATCTTAGGGGTGTGTGTGAAAGCTCAATGAACTTCCTCAGCTCGGCCACCAGGATTCCCTCTTGTCATCCCCCTGATGGCTCTCACTAGCCCTGGTGGTGGAGCCTAGACAGCAGGTGGTTTCTGCTTGCATTTTGTTTAAAGGTGAAGGAGCTGAGCCCTGCCTGGGGCTCCTTTCTCAGTCAGTTTGACAACCTTGCAAACAGCAGGTACCTCTTCGCCAGCCTTTGTTCTGTTAATTCAAGTCAGCCTTGTGCCACAGATTGGATGCTCCTGTGTTTTAATGGGCACATAACAAAAACACATTCTTTAGCTGGCTGGCCAGGTTGCTGTTACAATTCAGCTCCATAGGCAGAAGGTGCCTCTTTTTCTGCCCAGAAAGTATATAAAAGCCACACTGTAGAAACCTGTTTGAAAGGGAACTGTAGAGGATTAAGTTCGGTCCTCCACAGAAAGGATCCCCCCAAATCAGCAGTTTCATTCTGAAATGTTGAACAACTGTCATAGACCTGATCCCTGCCTGAAATCTAGCACAGATCCTCATGATTTCATATGATCTGGGGCTAATAGTCACTAGCAGTGCAAGCCTATACATGTTTACTCAGAGGTAAGTCTCAGTCCCACTGTGTTCAATGCAGCTTTTCCCCTGGTGAGTGGATATAGGATTGCAGCCTTCATCTCGGACTTCATTTCTTCAAACCACCAGCCTCTTAGAGCAGGGGGCACAGCTGCACAGATGAGTTCCCCTGAGTGAAGCTATTTGCAAGCGGAGCTCTTTAGCTTAAAATTTAAGTGGGCCTCCCCCAACCTGTCACCCAGCAGACATATTGGACTGCAACTCCCATCATCCCCAGCCAACATACCAACAGGCCTGGTGGTTCGGGTGATGGAAGTTGTAGTCCAACACATCTAGGAGGCACCAGGATAATACCAGGAAGGTCGAGTGTGGTTGCTGAACACTTGAAAGAACAGTTGAAAGAAAGAAATGTGGGATGAAAAATACCTTATTCCAATGACATCTGTTCACTCACAGGTGTGGGCATACATCGGCTTGATATCTTCCCCTTCTGGAATTTCAGGATCTCACACACATATTCTCTTCTCTGCTTCCAAGAGAAATTGCTCGTGCAGCACTGAGCACAAAACCTTGAGCAGAGAATGCCAGAATGCTTTATATCTGTTCAACAAGAGTGGGGCACCAACTGCATAACATAAATTATATAATGACTGTTTCAAGAAATCCATTAGACTTAGGATGCCTCAGAATTTCTTCCCAAAGTTTAAATCTCAAGAGACATTTGAATTTTATCTGTACAGGCTGTTTTAAGCCCTGTTGCCCTGTTTTCTCCGCAAAATACGCAGTGCAGGGGCCCAGCGCACCGGCACAGAGTCCTGTCGCGTCACTTCTGTCCAGCTGGAAGTGACGCGACGGGACTGGCGTGGCCGGCGCGGTGGGCTTGAGGCAGTGAGCCAAGGGATCCCCGGACCCGGTAAGGCCCCACGAATCTATGGCAGGCGTGAGCGTGTCTGATTTCAGCCTGCTATACCACCCCCACCCCGAGATGAATGGGACATCTCTACTCCCAATGCCACACCCTCCCAGGTCCTCAGACTCCACAGAAAATGCGTTCCTGCTCCTGGGAGAGAGATCTAGCCAAGAGATCTTCCCCTATTTTGAGAGCTTGGGGAGAAATGTATCAGTTGTAGGCCACATTCTGTCTATATCTCTATGTCCCTCCAAATAATAATAATAATAATAATAATAATAATAATAATAATAATAATAATAATAATTTTTTAGGATTATTCAAGGTCTACTTCAATTCAGACAGTTCCTGGATCTTTGTGAATCACCCCAGTCCAGTTCTGGTTTCAGAATTTGGCTGAATCCTCCAAAGCACACCCCTCATCTCCCTGTCTCTGTCTCTCCGTATGTGCATGTACAAATGACAATAACAACATTTTGGTATCAAAGTTCTCTATGATACAGAGTTCTCTATAATATGGAGAACAATGTTTGCTAATACAGAAGGGATTGGGAAATGGGATGTCAAGAAAGTGTGTGTGTGATCAATGAAGAGCCCAAGAGAGATGAGAGAGAAAGCAAATATATATATAGTTAAAATGTGTATATTCCTCTCATGAAATCTGCACCCCATGTTACAAACTGCACAGTATGGGGTCATCTAATCAATCTACATAGTTACCAACAACGTTTACATACCTGTGTGTGCGAGTAATTGCAGATCAGCAGTCTCCAGAGGAAGACAACCAACTGTAGTACGGACAATTGTGGCAGAAGGACCCTGTGCTGGAGTGCTGGGGGAGCTGCAGGGAAAATCTTGGACCCTCCAAGTTCAGGGGGGAAATGAGATGTCTCACCAAACTGACAGAAATATCTGCATGAGAACCCAGCTTTATCTTCATTCAAGCAGCTTGCCAACATCATATGACCAGAAGATATTATTTTATTGACGGTCAAGATAGTAAAAATGAACATAGGAGGAGGAGCCGCATATGACCCTTCAAGGCATTTTCTTTGGTTCCACAAGGATTCCCTGAAGAGCCCATTCCAATTTCCCCATCGCCTCTACTCTCCAGTAATTCCTCCAGAGAACCTGATACAGACAGATCACAATTTCCCTGTCACTTCCAGCAGCAAGGAAAGAGTGGTCCATATGGGGATCACTACACTGGCATGGTTGTGTGCACATCTGTATGTTTGTGCGCATGTGTGCAATGCAGGCCCTGCCTGCTGAACCACCATCCCCTGTGGTCCTTGGAGATGAAAAGGTGGTGAACTCCTGGTCTAGAACTTCATCTCCCTTCTTCAAGTGCCCGCGTTCCTCAAGCTCCTCTCCTGAAAATATCAGTTCAGGGCAGTGTTTGCCCTACATCTTCTTCATGCAGCTTCTCTGTTTGCCTTTGGGATGATTCTGTTTGCAGCAGAACAGCCAGAGATTTCAGATAGTTATACCAACACTCTGATACAGAGCCTCAGCACCTACACATGCTCGTAGCAGATAAATGCCTGGAAGCTGTTATATATTGACATAGAAAGCTTGCTTGCCACAGCCACACGCGTGAGCTAGTGAGGCATTTCTTGCAGTCAATTCTGATAAAGAACCACATGGAACAGAACCCATGTCATGGAGCTTTGCAGAAAATTGACTTTTATATAGAAGTGGCAAATGAGGGGGGGTCCCCCCTCATTTCTCTGAGAACCATGGCTCGTGGGGAAGAGGATTAACCCTTATCCTAAAATGCCAATACCCCCACCCTTCCTGAAGCTACTATTAGACCAAGCACTTCCACTTGAGCTAATAGTAGCTTCTGTCCTGTCTTTTCATGAAGGGGTGTAATGTTCATCAAGATCATATAGGGGTGGGCACATGAGGTAACCCCACATCCCCATGTACCACAGTCTTAGTCTCAATCAACCCCCAGTTGGTTTTGTTGTTTTAAAGATATGTGAATTGAATCCATGCATTCCACATATCATCTAGTTTAGCCCCAATAAAATGAAACAAGCTTGATATTGAGGAAAGAGAAGTAGGGGAAGGAAATGGAGATGAATGGAGAAGCAGCTTATGAAGTCTTCAGACAACAGCACCTTTCAGGATGGAGGTATCGGATGAGCAGGAGTAGGTGTGCATCCAGAAGGGAAGATTTCCAAACTGCTCTTGAATACTTAAGCCAGGGGTGGGCTTAGCATGTGACCTGTGAGCCTCATTTTCATAGCCACCCCCACAGCCACCCCAAAATTTGGGTGACCCCCAAATTGTTTTAACTTCAAACCATTAAAATAAACAAAAAACCAAAATGGTATCCTTAGCAGCTACAGAGTGTGCAAGGGTCAAAATTAGGGTTCTACCCCTTGAACTCAGATGTGCTATTGTTCAGTGCCAGGATGGTCCATAATAATAAGACAGCTGCCATCTGCAATCAATTCATGGGTGAGGGGCTGATCTGGTGACATACATTATGGGGACCTTGATTGAAGAGCTGGGTGGTGGTACTCTTTCTCAGCTCGGTCCACCTGGGTTTTTGGTACAGCAATAACACTGCATTGGTAGCTGAGGATGGGGACAGTGTGGTCTTTGAGGATCCCATAACCCTCACCAGGATCCCCGTCTGGCTGAGTCAAATAAGGACCATGGGGTCCCCGTCCAGCCCTTCAACTTCTTCCACACACCCTGCCCTGCTCTCCCAGGAGGAAAATGTTCTTATCTCTACTGCCGATCAGAGTTAAGAGTTTTTCCAGGCTGGGAGAGTGTTGCAGAACCTGGGAAAGAAGCTGCTGAGTGATTCAGTCCTGCTTGCCTCACAGGCGGGTTCTGCAGAAGCTTCTCTTGTTACTTCTGAGTAAGTTGAAACTTGATATGAATCAAAGTCTGGTGCAACTCACTGCACCTTTGGCCACACCAAATTGGCCTTTAGCCCACCACAGATGGCATGCTGTCCCTGAGGCCTTTCCCAGATTGTAATTTGGACCTTGGGCTGAAAAAAGATTCCAAATACCTGGGCTGGAATGTAGGTGGCATAAAATGTGATGTGACTATGACCATGCATGGGATAGAGTGTGTTAATTCAGCTATGCCATGGCAGTGATGGGAGGAGCAACACTTCTCTACCAGCCTTCTCTGCCCTAGGGTGCCACCTCACAGAGATGCTCAGATTGGCTTAGGGTCTACTGCATCTTGGCTTGTAGAGTGGAGTTCTGGAGCCATCAGTAATATGCTGTGCTCGGCCATTTTGAGGATAGAATTTGGCGCATCCATCATGACATGGTGCAGTTCATTGATGTGTCTAATGTGGCATCCTGATTTTGTGGGCTGGAAATGTGAACAAGCATTTGGAGAAATGTGTCCTACCATTTGTTTGCTTGACCAATGCCCTATATTTTCAATCACAGAACCATGTACGAGAGGGCGATTGACTGGCTGGGTCCCAGTGTTGATTAATGCCTCTGTGGAAAAGGGGGTGGTTTTGGTAACCTTGCAAAGGGCAGTGGTAGAGCTGTTCCTAAATAAATCATCTTTGGAGTAGAAGGATAATAATGATAACTCATGTCCCCTTCTTGTGGAAGGTGGGGAAGGAAGTGGTGGTGGCTGCAGAATTCAAGGAGCCTTGAATGAGACCAATTATCTGGACCTATTTCACTTTGCTTTCAGGCTGAATTACAGCCTTGAGATTGCCTTGGTCAAATGGATGGATGCCATGATATAACATTAGGATACAACCCTGCTAATTCTCCTGGATCATTCAGTATATATACTGATATACCGTACATACCTTTGCAAGCTCTTTCCCCAATTCAATGCATTTTGGAACATTATTTCTCCTCATAGATGCATTTTCATATTGGAGAACTCCATTGTAAAATTCAGAAAAGTCCAAAGTTTGATGGATACCTGAGTTTCAATTTGTGAATTGGGTTGAAAGTGTGAAACGAGGTATGTTTAAAAATGCAAAAATGAATTTATTTCTTCACCATCCCTACACCCAGTATTGCGGCAGTCTCTTCCTTGAAAACACAAGATTGGCCCTCAAATTCTTTTTTGGCCCACTGATGAATCAAGGAATGTTCTAATCATTTAATGAAATCAGGAAACAGTGTCATTGTGGAATCAAAAGCATTTCCTCTGGTTATGCAGTGGAGAGAAACTGAGTAGCTCAATCCATTTTAGCAGAGCCTAACACTAAAAGGAATATCCTGATCTAAAGGGAATGAGTTAAGTCCAATGTTGGTCTACTGGACTTCCGCTAGTGTGCTGGGATTTTCTCGGTCTCTCCTCCCCAGTGCACCTCCTGATCCACATGAAAATCTCCTCTGTTTTCCAGCCCTTCATAGGAGATTCTGTGGGTGTGCAGGAGGCGGTGGCAGGGCTAATTGCCTCGTTATGCTGATGAAGCTGCATCTGGCAACTTAACAATACAATTGGAATGGATCCAGGGTATATAATTGAAAGAGACTGCTGCAAAGAGAAGTGAGATTGTACTTTGTTAGGGGTGTACCCGCTCGTCTCGGGCGGGCGTAGTGGGCCGATATCGGGTCTGGGGCTCCCTCAGCTCTCCGCCTCAAGCTCACCGCTCCACGTCGAGCCCGCTGCTCCGCGTAGAACCCGGCGCAACGGCATCGCTGGTCCTATTGCGTCACTTCTGGCTGGCCGGAACTGATGTGACGGGACCCTGCGCTGGTGCACTGGGACCCTGCGCTGCTTATTTTCCGGAGAAACCAGGGCAACAGCTCTGCGCCGCTTGGAATATCGAGGCGGGGGGCTGCCACCGTAGAGAGGTGAGGCGGGGGCAAGGTGGGGTCGAAGCAGGACCCCCCTAAGTTTCGTGGACACCACTACTTTCCATGCCCAAGTCCCATTTTCTAAGGCACAGGTTCAACCTTCCATTAAAAGGGTTTCAGATCCACCAGAGAAATGTCTTTGAAAATTACTCACGGCTGGTACCTGACTCCAAGGCCCCTCTCACTGATGACTCACTCAATCTCCCCAACACACCCTGTTGGAGGGGGTGCCAAGAGTCAGGCACATACCTGCATATGTGGTGGGACTGTGCCGACGTTCAGCCTTTTTGGCGAGTGGTGATAACAGAGATTGCTACAATTACAAATCAGCCTATTCCAAATTCACCATCTCTAGTGTTATTAAAACAGTTTTAAGAAGAAATAAATAATCGGAATAGTAAGGAGATAATTACTCACTTATTCATAGCTGCCAGTCTCACAAGTGCAAGATTTTGGAAGAGTTTCAGCTTTCAGGGCTTAGATGATTGGTACAATATGGTACAATACGGCACAATATGGTACAATTGGTACCATATGGTAACATCTATCCAGCTTGGCGGGACAATACTGGAAAATGTCGATCATTTTCTCTATCTTGGCAGCTATCTTTCTGTTACAGCTAACATCGACAGTGAAATCCAGCATCGTCTGAGCTCCGCAAGTGCCACGTTTTCTCGAATGAAACATAGAGTGTTCGAGGATCGGGATATTTGTAAGAAGACCAAAACACTGGTTTATGAAGCCATTGTATTACCAACTTTATTGTATGCCTGCGAAACATGGACTATTTATAAATGTCTCTTCCACCTCCTTGAATGATTTCATCAACGTTGCCTCCGGAAAATCCTGAGAATTACTTGGGAGGATAGGTGAACAAATGTCAGTGTACTGGAAGAAGCAAAGACTACTAGCATTGAAAAAATGATCCTTCAACGCCAACTTCAGTGGACCGGTCATGTTGTTCGAATGCCTGACTGCCATCTCCCAAAGCAGTTACTTTATTCCCAACTCAAGGATGGAAAGCGGAATATCGGTGGTCAATATAAGAGGCTTAAAGATGTTCATAAGGCTAATCTAAAAAAATGCAATATAAACATCGAAAACTGGGAAGCTCTGGCCCATGAACAATCTAAATGGAGGTTGGCCTTTCACAAAGGTTCCATGGACTTTGAAGAAGCCCGAGTGCAAGGTGAAAGGGAGAAACGTGCTAAGCGGAAAGCACGTCAAACGAAACCTCTACAGGACCATCTTCCCTCTGGTAACCTGTGTCCTCACTGTGGGAAGCTGTGTGG
The DNA here is from genome assembly GCA_021292165.1 of Shinisaurus crocodilurus. Taxonomy (NCBI): domain Eukaryota; kingdom Metazoa; phylum Chordata; class Lepidosauria; order Squamata; family Shinisauridae; genus Shinisaurus; species Shinisaurus crocodilurus. Next base: position 215,188,540 of record CM037880.1, on the reverse strand, counting down.
ATCTAGAATTGGCCTCCACAGTCATTTACGGACCCATCGCTAGAGTGTACACAATTTTTTAGAATTTCCTCCTTTTAAAAATTTTCTTTTTGAAAATTTTCCCCCTGGAAAACAATCTTACTTGGTCACGAGTGATCGCCTGCTAATACTACTAGGGCATTGACCAGTCAAGGCTTTTCATTTTAGACCCCGGCAAGTGCAAAAGTGCACACTAGTAAAAGACACAATTATAATCTGCGGAAATGGTGGAACCTAGAAAAAGATTGCACACAAACAAAAAAATCTGCCACAGTCCACTGCCACTTACAAAAATTAACACGCTGCAGAATTACATCCGGCTTAAAGGGGATGGAATTCCCCCAGCCTCACACATCTCTTCGTATGATGATACCTCTGTTTTCTCTCTTTACAACTCACCTTGCAATACAGCTTCTTCCAAAGTGAAAGTGTTAGTTTAAGATGCACCCAACTACCTGTGTGTGGATATGTTGGGGAGAAGGAATTTCTGAGCACCTCTGCAGTAACAGCCAGTTGAAGTGGCATCATTTATTTTTATTTCATTCATTTTTATTTCAATGAAAATACCAAAGGCAGCTTACAAGTAAAGCGCTAAAATCATGCCATCATTATAGTAAATGCATTTAAATCAATAGAATTGCAAGCTCCCAACATCAAAAGGGAGCACACAGCATTAACAGAAAAAAGGGCAGGGTACATTAAAAGTTATTCCACCATATGCATTAGCACCCTGAACAACTTTAAAAGCTAATGGGTCAGTCCTCACGAACAGATTTTCTGTGAGCGGAATTCTGCTCATGAGACAATCCAGAAAGAGAAAGGGAGTGAGGTGATTCTTGCCACATCCTCCTTCAGTCCCTGGTACCTTCCAGAACTCTCCTCTGGAGCACTGGGGAATTTCCCGGAACATTCTGGGAAGTGGTGCAGGGGGCTGCATGTGAGAGGAGGAATTGGAAAGCACCCTTTCCAACCCTTCCTCCTGCAGCAAAGACCTCCACTTGATGATCAGTCCCTTGTGTGGACAAATGGAGCCCTTCTGCTTCTGGAAGGGCAATTCTGGATCCAACCCAATATGTCTGGCACCTGGTGAACCTCCCTACAGAAAACATTCCATAGTCAGGGCACCAAAGCTGAAAATATCTTTTTCCCCATTTGCTACCCCCTGGTATCTGATATCAAATGATTTAAAAGTTACAAGGCACTTTTTTTTATTTGTGCTTGGAAATGAACTATAGGTAAGCGCAGATGTTTCCAGAATGGCAAGATGTTCCCAATTAATAACCTAGCCATTGTGTTTTGAACCAACTGAAGTAGCCAAATAATCCTCAAAAGTAGACCCATGTAGAATGCATTAGTCTAAACAGTATGGTTAAGCTTGGCCATAATCCTTCTGCTAAGGTAATGATGGACAATCTCTATACTTTACTTTGCATAGAATCTGTGGCAAACCTACATCCATTGTGTAGGCTTGTTCTGCATCTTAGATTCAAATATCTGAAGGATTTGACACCATTCTTCAGTAAAAAGCTTGAAGCTTTCCACTCTTGTGAAGGCATCATAACTGGGTTTGAACCCTGAATTCTAGTTGCTCTCTACTCTCTTCTTCCTCTTTGAAAACCCTCTGGAGTATGACCTTCATGCTCTCCCTAGACTGACCCCTCTTTCTTTTCCCTACAATGAAATAAATCAGTGGGTTAACACTGCTGTTTAGGGAGGCACATAAAAAGCCAATATGAAAGATGTCAACATTTAAGATATATGATAATGTATTATCAAGGAAGTTATAAATTAAGTAAATGGCAGTCAACGGAAAAGCAAAGATCAGGAAGAAAAGGAGTGCAAGCAAGATGGCAGTTAGAAGCTTTCCCCGCCTCTGTTGTTGTGATTTAAAGCAGATTTTGATGAAAAGAGTCAAACTAGAGACAGTTATGAGTGGGAGGCAAAGCAGGGCATTCATGATCAATGGGAAGATTAGGGGCCTATTACCCCAGCCCATTGTAATGATGTGAGTGAGGTGAATTCCACAGAGGAGGAAGGAGAGGACCCATATGAGGGCACACAGAGTGGTGGACAAATGTGGTGGGCGATGGCACCGATGCCAAATGGGGAAGAGGACAGATACACACCTGTCTAGGCTGATGGTTGTCAAAAGAAGTTGACCAGTGCAGTATGTGAAAAGAAAGAACTCATGAAGTATCAAAGTATAAATGAAATATATTAACACATTCCCAATCAAAAAAGGAAAAATATTATCTAGGCCAATCAGGGGTAGGGTCACGAGGACCCCAAAGTCAGCAACAGCCAAATTCAGGATGTAGGTCGTGAAAGGGTTCCTCTTAATGTAGAAGCCAAGGAGCCTGATGACATTTCCATTGCCCACAAGTCCCGCAATGCAGATAGCAATCATTAAGGCATTGATCAAAATTGATTCATAATGTGGTACATAAAAAGTTGTGCCAGGCTTATATATGTGATCAGTGTCATTACATTCAGAATAATTGTGTGTATAATTCTCCAGTCTGGAATCTTGTAGTCCACGGTACAGGCATGTCACATTGACATTGGTCCTCATATTTAAACTATGCTTTGTGGGATCTTTTTCCTGCTTCTTCTGCTCTCCTTCAATGTCTTCTATGAATCAAACACTCCTACCTAATGTCTATTCCGGATAGAATTAGTCTGTCTAATATTAATCTTTGTAAGGCACTCTGGGAGCCATTTTGGTTGAAGAGTAGGAAAAATGGAACGAATGAATGCATAAATAATAGAGCACAAATGCTTATTCTTGTGTCAGTATTCCAACATAAATTTATGGTCTTGTGTGGACTTTGGCGTAAAGGCTTTATTCTAAAACTGTACTTTTTTAAAAAAAAAATGTGTTTCTCTCATGGATTGGAAGAAAATGATCCCCAAGGAACAAGAACAAAAATGAGCTTGTTTAGAACAAAATTTACTTCCTTAGAACCGTTTGAAGCAGTCTGGGCTGAGGCCTGCCCAGATAATTGGAAATCCAGTACTGGATCAGTCAGTTCTTTTCCATCCACTGATAATCCTTGCTGTGCACCACAGTGCTGTAGGAGAGAATGGATTCCATTAGTTACATGCTGTTATTAATCTGCAGGTCCATCATATTATGGATTCCACTCCAATTGTCTTCTGTTAAGAAAGCAGAATTTCAGAATGTTGAAAATGGATTTATTCCATTGGGATCTACAACTGTTTTAAGGAATCATTAAAACAGATATCCCCAAAGTAAAATATGTTTGTATTTTGCTGTCCTTTAGAGGAATACACCACAACTTCAGCATATGATGTATGTCTGTTTAGCGGTTTGCACCAACTACAAGGTTAAGTTTGGATTCCAATTCAGCAATTTGGAGAACAGGGCAAGTAGGTTCAGGACCTTCTGTGTTGTGTGCCTTTCAATGTTGATCGATTTTTAAAGGGAACTGTAGATAATGTGTTATTTCCCCCACCCTCCCTTGCCTGAATATTATAAAATTTGTAGGGATAGTTGCCCTTCTGAGAGTATCGCACCTACAAAGTCTCAGAAGAATATGTGTAGATAGTTTTGTGAAAGAACAGCATTTACAATTCAGGGGTTCCATAACAGGATGTGCTTATCTTCTCAGATTTTTATGAACGATTGTTACAAAAATGAGATACAGCATAGAGTTGGCCCAAGTTAAGAAACCTGCAATATTTTCAAAGTATTCATGAAGCACTTTTTGTGTGGAAGGGGCCAGTTCAATATGGGAGTGGGGAGATTTGCTTCCCCTTGGCCCCTTCCATTGGACAGGGCCAGGGAGTTGTGCCGAATGATAAACAATTTGAGACTTCCCGTGTAATTTTTTATGTATTTATTTAATAGATTTAGATACCACTGTCCATATTTAAAGATATCACTGGGTGGTTATTGGCACCAAAATTCACAGAAAGTATAATGGATGATGGATCTGGAGCACACAGGAGCAAAGGGACTTGGTCCAGGGTTTTCAAGCAAGCGCCAAATGCCACACCCTCCCCCGTCCCACAGACTCCTCCAAAAATAGTACCTTCCTGTTCTTCAGAGAGAGCTAGGGATGTGTGAGCAATCTTAGGGGTGTGTGTGAAAGCTCAATGAACTTCCTCAGCTCAGCCACCAGGATTCCCTCTTGTCATCCCTCTGATGGCTCTGATTAGCCCTGGTGGTGGAGCCTGGACAGCAGGTGGTTTCTGCTTGCATTTTGTTTAAAGGTGAAGGAGCTGAGACCTGCCTGGGGCTGCTTTCTCAGTCAGTTTGACAACCTTGCAAACAGCAGGTACCTCTTCGCCAGCCTTTGTTCTGTTAATTCAGGTCAGCCTTGTGCCACAGATTGGATGCTCCTGTGTTTTAATGGCCGCATAACAAAAGCACATTCTTTAGCTGGCTGCCCTGGTTGCTGTTACAATTCAGCTCCATAGGCAGAAGGTGCCTCTTTTTCTGCCCAGAAAGTATATACCTGAAAGCCACACTGTTGAAACCTGTTTGAAAGGGAACTGTAGAGGATTAAGTTCGGTCCTCCACAGAAAGGATCCCCCCAAATCAGCAGTTTCATTCTGAAATGTTGAACAACTGTCATAGACCTGGTCCCTGAAATATAGCACAGATCCTCATTATTTCATATGATTTTGGGCTAATAGTCATTAGTAGTGCAAGCCTATACGGTACATGTTTACTCAGAGGTAAGTCTCAGTCCCACTGTGTTCAATGCAGCTTTTCCCCTGGTGAGTGGATATAGGATTGCAGCCTTCATCTTGGACTTTATTTCTTCAAACCACCAGCCTCTTAGAGCAGGGGGCACAGCTGCACAGATGAGTTCCCCTGAGTGAAGCTATTTGCAAGCGGAGCTCTTTAGCTTAAAATCTAAGTGGGCCTCCCCCAACCTGTCACCCAGCAGACATGTTGGACTGCAACTCCCATCATCCCCAGCCAACATACCAACAGGCCTGGTGGCTCGGGTGATGGAAGTTGTAGTCCAACACATCTAGGAGGCACCAGGATAATACCAGGAAGGTCGAGTGGGGTTGCTGAACAGTTGAAAGAACAGTTGAAAGAAAGAAATGTGGGATGAAAAATACCTTATTCCAATGACATCTGTTCACTCACAGGTGTGGGCATACACCGGCTTGATATCTTCCCCTTCTGGAATTTCAGGATCTCACACACATATTCTCTTCTCTGCTTCCAAGAGAAATTGCTCGTGCAGCACTGAGCTCAACACCTTGAGCAGAGAATGCCAGAATGCTTTATATCTGTTCAGCAAGAGTGGGGCACCAACTGCATAACATCAATTATATAATGACTGTTTCAAGAAATCCATTAGACTTAAGGATGCCTCAGAATTTCTTCCCCAAGTTTAAATCTCAAGAGACATTTGAATTTTATATGTACAGGCTGTTTTAAGCCCTGTTGCCCTGGTTTCTCCGCTAAATACGCAGTGCAGGGGCCCAGCGCACCGGCACAGAGTCCTGTCGCGTCACTTCTGTCCAGCTGGAAGTGACGCGACGGGACTGGCGTGGCCGGCGCGGTGGGCTTGAGGCAGGTGAGCCAAGGGATCCCCGGACCCTGGTAAGGCCCCGCGAATCTATGGCAGGCGTGAGCGTGTCCGATTTCGGCCTGCTACACCACCACCACCCCGAGATGAACGGGACATCTCTACTCCCTATGCCACACCCTCCCAGGTCCTCAGACTCCACAGAAAATGCGTTCCTGCTCCTGGGAGAGAGATCTAGCCAAGAGATCTTTCCCTATTTTGAGAGCTTGGGGAGAAATGTATCAGTTGTAGGCCACATTCTGTCTATATCTCTATGTCCCTCCAAATAATAATAATAATAATAATAATAATAATAATAATAATAATAATAATTTTTTAGGATTATTCAAGGTCTACTTCAATTCAGACAGTTCCTGGATCTTTGTGAATCACCCCAGTCCAGTTCTGGTTTCAGAATTTGGCTGAATCCTCCAAAGCACACCCCTCATCTCCCTGTCTCTGTCTCTCCGTATGTGCATGTGCAAATGACAATAACAACATTTTGGTATCAAAGTTCTCTAGGATACAGAGTTCTCTATAATATGGAGAACAATGTTTTCTAATACAGAAGGGATTGGGAAATGGGATGTCAAGAAAGTGTTTGTGTGATCAATGAAGAGCCTAAGAGAGATGAGAGAGAAAGCAAATATATATTTAGTTAAAATGTGTATATTCCTCTCATGAAATCTGCACCCCATGTTACAAACTGCACAGTATGTGGTCATCTAATCAATCTACATAGTTACCAACAACGTTTACATACCTGTGTGCGAGTAATTGCAGATCAGCAGTCTCCAGAGGAAGACAACCAACTGTAGTACAATTGTGGCAGAAGGATCCTGTGCTGGAATGGCGGGTGATGGGGGAGATGCAGGGAAAATCTTGGACCCTCCAAGTTCAGGGGAGATATGAGATGTCTCACCAAACTGACAGAAATATCTGCATAAGAACCCAGCTTTATCTTCATTCAAGCAGCTTGCCAACATCATATGACCAGAAGATATTATTTTATTGACGGTCAAGATAGTAAAAATGAACATAGGAGGAGGAGCCGCATATGACCCCTCAAGGCATTTTCTTTGGTTCCACAAGGATTCCCTGACCAGCCCATTCCAATTTCCCCATCGCCTCTACTCTCCAGTAATTCCTCCAGAGAACCTGATACAGACAGATCACAATTTCCCTGTCACTCCCAGCGGCAAGGAAAGAGTGATCCATATGGGGATCACAACATTGGCATGGTTGTGTGCACATCTGTATGTTTGTGCGCATGTGTGCAATGCAGGCCCTGTCTGCTGAACCACCATCATCTGTGGTCCTTGGAGATGAAAAGGTGGTGAACTCCTGGTCTAGAACTTTCATCTCCCTTCTTCAAGTGCCCGCGTTCCTCAGGCTCCTCTCCTGAAAATATCAGTTCAGGGCAGTGTTTGCCCTACATCTTCTTCATGCAGCTTCTCTGTTTGCCTTTGAGATGATTCTGTTTGCAGCAGAACAGCCAGAGATTTCAGAGAGTTATACCAACACTCTGATACAGAGTCTCAGCACCTACACATGCTCGTAGCAGATAAATGCCTGGAAGCTGTTATATATTGACATAGAAAGCTTGCTTGCCACAGCCACACCCGTGAGCTAGTGAGGCATTTCTTGCAGTCAATTCTGATAAAGAACCACATGGAACAGAACCCATGTCATGGAGCTTTGCAGAAAATTGACTTTTATTTAGAAGTGGCAAATAAGGGGGGGTCCCCCCTCATTTCTCTGAGAACCATGGCTCGTGGGGAAGAGGATTAACCCTTATCCTAAAATGCCAATACCCCCACCCTTCCTGAAGCTACTATTAGACCAAGAACTTCCACTTGAGCTAATAACAGCTTCTGTCCTGTCTTTTCATGAAGGGGTGTAATGTTCACCAAGACCATAATAGGGGTGGGCACATGAGGTAACCCCACATCCCCATGTACCATAGTCTTAGTCTCAATCAACCCCCAGTTGGTTTTGTTTGTTTTAAAGATATGTGAATTGAATCCATGAATTCCACATATCATCTAGTTCAGCCCCAAGAAAATGAGACAAGCTTGATATTGAGGAAAGAGAAGTAGGAGAAGGAATTGGAGATGAATAGAGAAGCATCTTATGAAGCCTTCAGACAACAGCACCATTCAGGATGGAGGTATCGGATGAGCAGGGGTAGGTGTGCATCCAGAAGGGAAGAGGCCTGTGGCTCATGCTGGCTCAGCTTGTCTGAGCGTGGAAAGCTAAGCAGGGTCAGGCCTGGTTATTACTTGGATGGGAGACCCCTCCTCTAGTTTCCTGCACTGAGCAGGGGGTTGGACTCGATAGCCTTGTAGGCTCCTTCCAACTCTATGATCTATGAAAATCTATTTCCAAACTGCTCTTGAACACTTAAGCCAGGGGTGGGCAACATGTGACCTGTGAGCCTCATTTTCATAGCCACCCCCACAGCCACCACTGAAATTTGAGTGACCCCCAAAATTTTTAACTTCAAACCATTAAAATAAACAAAAAACAAAAATGGTATCCTTAGTAGCTACAGAGTGTGCAAGGGTCAAAATTAGGGCTCTACCCCTTGAACAAAGATGTGCTATTGTTCAGTGCCAGGATGGTCCATAATAATAAGACAGCTGCGATCTGTTTGGTGCAGCAACAACACTGCATTGGTAGCTGAGGATGGGGACAGTGTGGTCTTTGAGGATCCCATAACCCTCACCAGGATCCCCGTCTGGCTGAGTCAAATAAGGACCATGGGGTCCCCGTCCAGCCCTTCAACTTCTTCCACACACCCTGCCCTGCTCTCCCAGGAGGAAAATGTTCTTATCTCTACTGCCGATCAGAGTTGAAGAGTTTTTCCAGGCTGGGAGAGTGTTGCAGAACCTGGGAAAGAAGCTGCTGAGTGATTCAGTCCTGCTTGCCTCACAGGCGGGTTCTGCAGAAGCTTCTCTTGTTACTTCTGAGTAAGTTGAAACTTGATATGAATCAAAGTCTGGTGCAACTCACTGCACCTTTGGCCACACCAAATTGGCCTTTAGCCCACCACAGATGGCATGCTGTCCCTGAGGCCTTTCCCAGATTGCAATTTGGACCTTGGGCTGAAAAAAGATTCCAAATACCTGGGCTGGAATGTAGGTGGCATAAAATGTGATGTGACTATGACCATGCATGGGATAGAGTGTGTTAATTCAGCTATGCCATGGCAGTGATGGGAGGAGCAACACTTCTCTACCAGCCTTCTCTGCCCTAGGGTGCCACCTCACAGAGATGTTCAGATTGGTTTAGGGTCTACTGCATCTTGGCTTGTAGAGTGGAGTTCTGGAGCCATCAGTAATTTGCTGTGCTCGGCCATTTTGAGGATAGAATTTGGTGCATCCATCATGACATGGTGCAGTTCATTGATATGTCTAATGTGCCATCCTGATTTTTGTGGGCTGGAAATGTGAACAAGCATTTGGAGAAATGTGTCCTACCATTTGTTTGCTTGACCAATGCCCTATATTTTTAATCACAGAACCATTAACCGGAGCGCGATTGACTGGCTGGGTCCCAGTGTTGATTAATGCCTCTATGGGAGAGGGGGTGGTCTCGGTAACCCTGCAAGAGGCAGTGGTAGAGCTGTTCCTAAATAAATCATCTTTGGAGCAGAAGGATAATGGTTATCACCCATGTCCCCTTCTTGTGGAAGGTGGGGAAGGAAGGAATTGGTGGTGGCTGTAAAATTCATTGAGCCTTGGATGAGACCAATTATCTGGACCTATTTCACTTTGCTTTCAGGCCAAATTACAGCCTTGAGATTGCCTTGGTCAAATGGATGGATGACCCATGTTATGATAGGACAGTAGGATACAACCTTGCTAATTCTCCTGGATCATTCAGTACGTTTTGATATCTTAAACATATTCTTCTTGACACGGACCCACCGTCATACTTTTTTTCATTTAAAAACAATATTTTGTGGAGGTTTGAAAGTTCAATTCCCTAACTAGGTAGGGATGTATGAATCCATCAATTCTGGGATCTCTCCTTTTCCATTTTTAATGATACAGGAGATTGTACTGAAACTGAAATATGGGACACTATGAAGGCAGTGATGAGAGGAATAAGTATAAGAGAGGGAGTTAAGTTAAGGAAACAAGACGATTTTAATAAAAATTTAGAAGGTGAGATAAGGGAAAGAAAGAAAGAAAAAGAAAAGGTCAGGAATTTTTTTTTAAAAAAAAAAAAAAAGTTCATGCAGAGCAACCTATGGGCTCCTTGACAGAGTGCTGCAACAGTATGAAATTAGGGATTCCCAGATCCAAGGTCAGAAAAGAGCTCTGACTTCAGAACTTGGTATCCCCATATGGATCCCCCTCCTCCCTTTCAGCTGGTGTTGAAAGAACCATGGCATATGCTTCTCTGAGGTCGTAAGAGAAGAGCGACCTCAGAGAAGGGATAAAGAGGCGGGGAGAGAAGGAGAGTGGGGCCGCCAGGATGTGACAGCCTACAGCCTCCTTCCCTCCCTGTGTCCAAAGTGCCTCAGCTAGACAGCTAAATCGGCCATCTAACTGACTTGCAGGGTGAGATCATCTTATCACTGATAAGACTTGTGCAAAGCTCATAGATTGCTTTTCCTTCCTTCCTTCCTTCTTTCCAACTTTTCTCTTTTTTTGCCTCAGGCTTTTATATGTTAAAGATTGCCTGTCCTCTTGTAATTCATGAGAGCTCACCATTGACCTAAATACCTGTCTGCTGCTGAATCACTGTGTCCTTCCTTCGGCCTCTTTGCAACTTGTTCCAAACCTCACCCTAGTTTTCTTTCTGTGCAGGCATTTCAGCACCAAAAGGCTGAGCAAAGCTCCTGACCTCTAGCGGAATCTCCTTGCTTTGTAGACATACCAGCACTGGGTGCTATATGAACTTGGCTGCCTGAACCTTTGGCCTTTTGGTTCAGCGTATATAGAGGAAGGGTGGGGGGTGGGGGAGGAAACTCATAATATCCAAAACTATACACAAAACCAGAAGACATTTCTGTTCCTTCACACACTTTCACTTCCACAGCAGGATTATGCCTTTCCTCACCAAAAACTGGTTTGGCCAGTAGGGAGGAGAGTGAAATGTGTTGTGTTGTTTCCAGCTCTTCAAAATGTAAATGTAATTAATATGTACTTTGTAATATTAATATGTAATTAATATGAATTTTGTAGAAAGGCACAAGCAGTAACCCATTCACACATTTCTCAACATGCCTATATGCAAAAAGATATATTTTTCTTTCAGTCCTCTCCCTCTCTTTCACCAGAGAGAGAGAAATAGTGAGGGAAAGAGAGAGAAATACCGATCGCTTCATCCCCTTCACACACATACACAAACACTCTAAAACAGCTGTTTGTCAAATGTCTAACTCCTGTTGGTCTTAGGATCTCTCCATTCTCCTAGGAGATAGGTGTGACATTCAGAAGAGGGTAGGCTGATCAAGATGCTTTCCCACTCATCTCCATTTTCTCCTTCTCTTTCCTATGATGTTCGAGCAACTTCCTGGTTTTGCCCATAATAAGGGCTACAAAGGCAGTGCAGCTCTAGAGCATCATCCATGGGGCAAAAGGCCCCATCCTTGTCTTTTCAGTGAAACCCATAGTGCTGTGAAGCTCACATAGAGCCATGTGCTGGGATATGGATTATCCTTTGGCATCCATGGAGAAAGGGAGAAAAATGTCTCCCTATCCACTTCCTCCACACCATGCATGGCTTTGGACATGCCTATCATGCCTCCCCTTACTCACCATTCTTTTTTCCCCAAGCAGTTTAAACACTTTCCTGCCACTGTCCTAGAGTAGCAGTCATCCTCCTCTCTCAGGGTTAAGAAAGAAAGGGGGGGGGGGAAGAAAGGGTCAGGCATTTTTTTTAAAAAAAGAAGTTCATGCAGATCAACCCATGGCTCCCTTGACAGTGTCTAAGGGTCCATAGGATTCTTTGGATTCCCAGATCCAAATCAAGAAAAGAGCTCTGACTTCAGAGCTTGGTATCCCCACACAGATCCCCCTCCCCCCCCTTAAAGCTGGTGCTCCAGAAGAATATTTGAAGAATCAATGAATTATGCGGCAGCAGCTCTTGGATAGGGGATATCCCGCTAAGATCGTTAATAATTCAGAACGGAGAGCCGCTATGGTCTCCCGCCAAACCTTGTTACGCAAAACGGAACCCAACCCTACTAACAGGATCACATGCTCTTTTACGTATACTCCTCTTGCCTTTTCAATCAGGAAGATTATTATGAAACATTGGCACATAGTGTCTGATATACCGGGGTGTGATTCTACACCTCAGATTGGATTTAAAAACGTACCAACAATTTTCGAGATCTACTAGTACATACAGACTTTGATCCACCACGCACTGTGCAAAGCATGGTTTATGGACATTTTAAGTGCAGTGGCTGTTCTGTCTGTGCATTGACTCTACAAACTAAGATTTTCAAACACCCCAGAGACAACCGGCTCTTTAAGCTATATCACTTTTCTAACTGTGTTACCAAGTGGGTAATTTATATTATCATCTGTCCTTGTGGGCTACTGTATGTTGGTAAGACTACTCGAAGTATAAGAACACGTATCTTGGAACACCGTTCAAAGTTAAAAAATCACATGTTAGATGCACCAATGGTTCCTCATTTCATTGAAAAGGCACACAGATATGATGATTTTAACTTTCTTGTCATTGAAAGAATATACCCTCATAAATACAACTGGAATGATCTTGACAAACTGTTATTAAGAAAGGAAGCCGAATGGATCTTTAAATTAGACACAGTGTATCCACGTGGGTTAAATGCTAGTATGGAATTAACTTCTTTTTTAGGGAGATAATTGTTTGAGTACTTCTCCCTCTAACTTCTCCATAACAGCTGTGTAACATGAGACAATACCAGGACGCTGCACCTTTAACTCCTTCTCTACATATATCATTACTGTAACAAGGCTTTAAACTTTGAAAGGAGATTCTCCACTGCTTATGAACAAAGGATTTTTCAATCCGGGTAAACTGGTTTGGGTTTCTTTCACTTTCTACATTGTTATAATTACTTGCAATATACTTAACTGTTGATATTTTTATACTGACAGAACTTTCTGCTATGGGTGCAGTCCAAACTATAAGTTTTATAGATGGAAACCATGTTATTTTGTACCTCCTCGGTAATTGCTCGTAAGCAGGGGTGAGTGTTTGTCATTTGTATAATGTTTCATAGATGGAAGCTTACATGTCAAATATTTGTGTTCCATTCTTGAGTTTGGTAGTTAGTTAATTAATGTATTTATAATTGTTTACAGACCTTAAGAAGACTTGTTCTGATGAAGTCACATATGACGAAACAGGCTTTACAATCCGGATTCCTGTATAACAGTCTGCTTATAGTAGTTTTATCTACTGTTATTACTTGCCAACATTGTTTGTCCTTCTTGTTTTTATCGTCAGCCTTGCTATATTTTGTTACCTGTTAATCATTACATTCAGATTGTTTTTCACTTCCCCTCTCTTATTTTGCCTTTGCTTATACTTTGTTTACTGTAGTTTTACTTATTGTTACTGACCTGCCTACTTTTTGTGTTATAATTTTCATCAATTGTTGATTGGCCGTGTTTGTTTATATTATATATTTTGGCACATGCTTGCAGCATTCTGGTGTCTTCATTATTAGTTGTTATTGTTACTACTACGTACCATATCTCATGTTGATTGTCACAATACGTTTTTTCACTGTTAGTTATTTGTTTATTCCTTGTCATGGTCAGTCGACACATATCGTGGGCTCTCCCACTCTGGTCGTGGGCTCTCCCACTCTGGAGGCATTCAAGGTGCAGCTGGACAGACATCTGTCAGAGATGCTTTGACCTAGATTCCTGCATTGAGCAGGGGGTTGGACTTGATGGCCTTGTAGGCCCCTTCCAACTCTACTTTTCTATGATTCTATGATTCTATCTCTTTCTGAGGGGCTACCGTGATAATTTTCGATAATATATTTTATTTCTGTGCAGTTGTGTGCTCTGCAGAAAGAACCATGCCGTGTGCTTCTCCGAGGTTGTAAGAGCGACCTCAGAGAAGGGATAAAGAGGGTGTTCCAGGATGTGACAGCCTCCAGACTCCTTCCCTCCCTGTCCAAAGTGCCTCAGCTAGACAGCGAAATCGGCCATCTAGCTGACTTGCAGGGTGAGAGGAGTGCAGAGGCAAAAATTGCCTTCATGCTCCTGCCATCCTGCATAGGATGCCCATAATCCTCTGTGTTCAGAGGCTTACAGGCATCTCCCCATTGGATTGTGCCCAACCTGCGCTGCTGTCTCTGACTGCTAAGTCCCCTCCTTTCAAGTCATTTGACATCAGGCAGGGTTGCTGAACAGTTGAAAGGACAGTTGAAAGAAAGAAGTGGGGGACGAAAAAGAAGGAGAAGCCTTTTCCTATGCTACTGTCTCTAACTTCTCAAAATGTAACTCCACCACCTGGAGAAGTCATCAGGATCTCTCCAGTCTACCACTGAACGTGAGGAAGTGTGTCTGTCCTCACCTTCACAGCCTGAGAAAGACAGGGCCAGCCCTAAGTGTGCAATTTCACATTTCAAAATTGGGGGATTTATTTATTTATTTATTTATTTATTATATTTATCAATCGCCCATCTGGCCGGTCACCCGGCCACCCTGGGCGATGTACAATTAAAATACAATAAAACACAATAAAACATAATAATTAAAACAATATAAAAAATTCTCATTAAAAACCTAACCCACCCCATATTCCCGCCTGAACAGCCATGTTTTTAATGCACGGGATGTAGCAGAGGGAGTGGAAAAGGGGAGGTGAGAGGGATGAACATGAGGAGAGGCACTTACAGATGGCTCAGCATAATTTTGGGTAGGATGAGGGCGAAGGGCACAATCCTATGGGATGCACTCCCATCCGGAGCCAGGCAAGATGAGAGGAGAATGCACGTGATTTTGCCTCCATTTAAAATACAATATATATATTTTTTAAAATAATTTTGACTTACCTTTTGGTGGGTCAGGAGGGGACTGGAGAGTCCACAGGATATTGTGTATCATAGTCTCTCCTGTCCCCTTCCCCTCCCACCAGGGCACCTCCTTTTCTCCCTCTCTGACTTCCTTGAGAGGTTGCAGTTGTGACCTTGTAAGATAACCGCCCAGAGAGCTTCAGCTACTGTGCAGTATAGAAGTACAATAAATAGATAGATAGATAGAGATAGATAGATAGATAGATAGATAAGCTTTCCATGGTGCCTGGGAGAGGGAGAGGGAGTTGAGAAAGGAGCATCCATTACTGGATCTCCTCCACTGTGCTTGTAGCTTGTTCTATGGGCACAGAGGAGGAGATCTGCTGTATCCTTTGGTGCCCCAGATGCTGTTTTGGGGCCATAGGTTTGCTCTCTAGAAGTTTCAGCTTTGGACCAAAGATGGTATTTGTGGAGACGTATATATATATATATAGAGAGAGAGAGAGAGAGAGAGAAAGAGAGAGAGAGAGAGAGAGAGAGAGAAGTGCACCACAGAAAAGGATAAATTATTTCATGTGTAGAATGCCCTACCTTATTCCAATGACATCTGTTTGCTGCTCACAGGTGGGAGTACACTGGCTTGTGATGTTCGCCTTCTAGAATTTCAGGATCTCACACTTACTCTCTTCTCTGCTTCCAAAAGAACTGGTTCATACAGCACTGAGGGAGAATGCCGTAATGCTTTATATCTGTTCAGCAAGAGTGGGGCACCAACTCCACAACATAAGGACTGTTTCAAGAAATCCATTAGTTATAGACGCCTCAGAATTTCTTCCCAAAGTTTAAATCTCAAGAGACATTTGAATTTTATATGTACAGACATCCCATTTTGTATAGGAATATTAAGCTATTGGTACTTGGACGCAACCATACTCTACAAAGGATATTTTGCTGCTAATTGCCCTATCATAGAGATTTACACTTTCTGGGTTGGCTCCAGAGTTCGTCATCCTTAGAGAGGAGCCCATTAAAACCAATGGGACAGAAGAGGATGGGCATTTGGTGGGGAACTGATTTTAAATCTTTTTGCTTTGATCAGTGGATATCACTGCCAACTCTTGCAGCAAGCAGTGCAGTGCACCAGTGTAGTGCCATGATATGGTTCAAATGCCAATCTTGGCAAGTTAGAGCCTCTAGTAATCCCCAATATGGGTGTTTTCTGTGGCCTCACACAGCACTTTTAAAGAAGACACAAACGGTGCCTAACTGCTGCTGCCTTCTGCAAATGTCCAGTGGAAAAATAGAGGGAGGAAACAGACAAATCATGCCTCTCTTTCATTCCCCACTCTCTCTTTCCCGTTTCTCTCCCATTATGACACCTGAAGCTTGCTTGAAAGATTAATCCAACACCCAGTATAGTTGCAGTCTCTTTGCTGAAAACACAGGGCACCCAACCGGCCCTAATTTACTCTAAACACAATTATGAAATCACTTAATTTTATACTCTACACATTTAATGGGAGGAAGAAGTTTCATGGTGGAATCAAAAGCATTTCCTCTAATAATGTAGGAAGAAAAATGGGAGTAACTCACAACCTTTTACTTGGCCAGCAAAGAGGATGTTACACCCTAAAGTAAATGGAAATGTAGCAAAGTGCCCTCATCCCAGAGGTAAAGTGAAAGCTTCACAGAAGGTTCCAGGTTCAGTGTCCAGTTGAAAAGGGCCTCAGGGCTGGAGAAGCCAATATGGGGCTGAACAGATCAACAATCAAACTCATGACAAGGCATATTTGTATGGCGACGATTAAGTGGACAACCTTCCATTTTGTACTATGGCTGTGCTTCCCTCGATCCTGCTTTGTTTGCTTGAATGCATGCAATATCCCTAGCATAAGCTAAGGATGGGTGAGAAATTTCTTCGGTTCGCATTTCAGTAAGAACTTACCAAATTGGCAATTCACAAATTTAAACATGAACTGGAATACAGTGTGCTGCTGAAATATGTACATTTCCAAAGTTTTAATGCAATTAATAATGCATGAAAAATGCATACGAAAATTGTGTATGCTTCCAAAAAATGCTTACACTTCATTCAATGGGGGGAAATGCACACATTTCCAAAAGCGCAACACAAAAATGCATACATTTGGGGGGAAAACGAAAACATTTTTTTTAGAAATGTGCATGAAAATGTGTAGACTGGAAATTTTTTTACAATACACTGTGGACTCAGGACAGAATGAATGTAGAATTGGAAAACAAGAATCTGAGTGAAATGACGTATCAGTGAGCATGGGTGTTTTGGTAATACAGAGAGGGAACAGCACAAATGAAATGAACTGAAAATAAAATCTTTTTTTTTTAATGTTTGCATGTGCCATTCAAATTCATGCAGATTTCCCTTTTACAGGCACTTTCTATGCAATTTGCCTAATATACACAGTTTTGCAAGCAATTTTCCTAACATAACATAACGTAAAGGATCATTTCCTCCCTTTCGGTAGGAAGGGAGAGGGGCTTTGCCTGTGTCCACAATCATTCACTGGATTTATAAAACAAACATACAAACAACAATCTTCTGAGATTTTCTTGGTGTGTTGGCAGTACAATATCCCTTTTTGTAAATCTCTATCCTGGAAGACAATCTTACTCGGTCACGAGTGATCGCATGATGATGATGATGATGATGATCCCACTCCATTACCCACCCTCGGAGATATGGTCAATCCTCCTTCATTCTCCTGCCCACTGGCAGCCTCTTTTCCTCCTTTAAGGTGTTCTGAACAAGAGAAGTCTGAAGCAACTTTTAATCTAAAGCAATTTAAAGCTGCTGCTGTGTAGCAACATTTCCCCCCATTGGTCTATCCTGGCAGAGGTCCCCTCAGATATTCTCACTGGCCAATGGTGAGCAGAGGCAGGGGTTACTTACACATGGCAGATAATGGGGAGACTTGCCAAGAACATTTTGCACCCCTCAAGACCAGAAGACCCAGGGTGGACAGTAGCCCCTAAACCACCGGAGCACCTCTCCCAAATGCTACAACTGTAAGGCGAATCAGGCAGCAACACATTTAGGCAAACAGGTATCTGAACTGAAGAGGGAGAAGGAAAAGGGGAGATGGGCACCCAAGCCAGGTCCTGAAGGGGCAGACCAAAGGGGCACACCCCCTTGACGTTGGCCCCTTCAGGGATACCCTTGTTGGTGGAAGCCACCACCCAGTAATAGGCCTGCTTATAAGACGCAGGGTGCTGCTGGTAGTCAGGGCCAGGTGATTCCTGTTGCACTAGTGACGATTGGCTTAAGGCCAGGGAAGGTTACTGGAAGGTGAGTGATGGGGGCGGTGCAGTTTGGAGTCAGTTCTTAAAGAAGCAAAGCAGTCCTCTTCCGCAAAACTTCAGAATCTCCTCACCAGCCTCAGGTGTAGGGTGTCTAGGCCAGAGTATGCAGGCTTTTGCCTGCTCGGGGGTTGGGCTAAAATTTGGAGAGGGGTGTGGGTATGCACATAAGCCCCGCCTCCAGTTGTCCCCAGCTCCCAGGTAGTCAGGTAGACCTCAGTGTTTTGAGTCTGAAGATCTGAAGAGGCTCTATAAAGGTGTTCAGCTGAATGCACTTACAGAGTCCCTGTGATCGCGGACCCTGCCTTATCAGCATTTACAGTTACAAGAAGGCAAGCACCTGCATAGGGCTTATATCAGTGTACAGTAATACCTTGGATTGCAAGTAACTTGGTCTGAGAGCGTTTTGCAAGACAAGCAAAAAATTTTTAAAAAATTGAGACTTGATAAACGCGCAAGGTCTTGCAAGACAAGTAGTCGTAGGGATGTAACCTCTCGCCTCGAGTGAGCGTAGCAGGCCGAAATCGGCCCCGCTAGCGCCTGCCAGAGACTCGCTTTGATATAAGAGTATTTTGGATTACAAGCGCTGTTCCGGAATGAATTATGCTTGCAATCCAAGGTATTACTGTATATATTTGAAATAGAAGTACTGAATCCTTTCTTTTCTTTTTCTTTCCTTTTCCGTTAATGGTGCTGTGAATGGTTATTGTGAACAGATATGCTTCCCCCCCCCGCTTCTCCCTCTTTTTTTTGTTGCTGTTTCTCCCTCCCCCATTTTTCTTTCTCTTATAGTCACCTTCTTTTAACCTTGAGATGAGAGTTTTAGCACTATATATGAACAAAGATCAATATGGAACTATTCCAAGTCATCCATTAATGGATTAGTACACTGAACATAACATAGTTCATCCAGGCCCTGCACATAGATATAAATAAATAAGTATCTGGTAGGTGAGGCCTGCACACCTTGCCACAGCTTTAAGTTCCTTCATTTGCATAGAATCATAGAATGATAGGAAAGTAGAGTTGGAAGGGGCCTACAAGGCCATCGAGTCCA
This sequence comes from Shinisaurus crocodilurus, assembly GCA_021292165.1. Lineage (NCBI taxonomy): Eukaryota > Metazoa > Chordata > Lepidosauria > Squamata > Shinisauridae > Shinisaurus > Shinisaurus crocodilurus. The sequence continues at coordinate 215,169,585 of CM037880.1, read as the reverse complement.
ACCCCCTGCTCAATGCAGGAATCCAGGTCAAAGCATCCCTGACAGATGGCTGTCCAGCCGCACCTTGAATGCCTCCAGAGTGGGAGAGCTCACCACCTCCCTAGGTAATTGGTTCCATTGTCTTATTGCTCTGACCATCAGGAAATTTTTCCTGATATTTAGGTGGAATCTGGCTTCCTGTAATTTGAGCCCATTATTCCGTGTCCTGCAAACTGGGATGATCGAGAAGAGATTCTGGCCCTCCTCTGTGTGACAATCCTTCAAGTACTGGAAGAGTGCGATCATATCTCCCCTCAGTCTCCTCTTCTGAAGGCTAAACATGCCCAGTTCTTTCAGTTTCTCCCCATAGGGCCTTGTTTCCAGTCCCTTGATCACCCTTGTTGCCCTCCTCTGAACGCTCTCCAGTTTGTCTACGTCCTTCTGAAAGTCTGGTGCCCAGAACTGGATGCAATACTCAAGATGAGGCCTAACCAGTGCCAAGTAAAGGGGAATTATTACTTCACGTGATTTGGAAGCAATATTTCTATTAATGCAGCCCAAAATAGCATTTGCCTTCTTTGCAGCCGCATTGCATTGCTGGCTCATATTCAGTTTGTGATCTACAACAATTCCAAGATCCTTCTCACTTGTGGTATTGTTGGGCCAAGTATCCCCCATTCTGTAACTCCATTGTCTGGCCAACTGTGTTTCTGAATCACATCTGCACATGCTAGTGGTGAATTTCGTACCTTTGGGGGCCCCCGTTTCGCCTTACCTCTCCTCGGTGAGAGGCCCCCCCGATGATCTGATTCTCCAAGCGCAGGGGGGCTCTCCGTGGTGCGGAGGGGCTCTCCACCCGCTCTCTGCGCTGCTCGTTTGGTCTGCCGCGCCACCCGCGCGGGCTCCCGTCGCATCAGTTCTGGCTGAACCCTGTGTAGAAACCAGGGCAGCAGGCCACCACGGCCGTATTAAGCGCTGTTGCCCTGGTTTTCTACACCAAAACTGCGGCGCAGGGTTCAGTCACGTCGGCGCAGGGCCCGTCGTGTCACAGCCAGAATTGACACGATGGGAGACCACGCGGGCGGGCGGCGCGACTGCCTGAGCGGGCAGCGGGCGGCAGACCAAGAGGGCGGCAAGGTAGGCCTGCGATTATCGGGGGGCTGCAAGCAGGGCCGATTTCGGCCTCACTCCAGCCCCCCCGATATTCACAGTGACATCCCTACACATAGCTAAAAACCTGAGAAACTAAAAAATATTGTGAGAGGGAGACACACCCACACAGATTCAGAAGGAGCAGGAAGTGGGTTCATATATATTACAGAGTGGGGGGAGGAGCCATATTGATGTGGTTAGACTGGTCCTACTTGTATGTTGCCTTACCAATCCAGAAACCTATATCTGAATAAATGTTAAAACACAGAAACACACACACACACACACACACGCTAGAGATAATTTGGGGGGGCGGGAGTCACTGAGCTTAACGTCTGTTACGACAGCTTGGAATTCTTGAGTGTTTCCCTATCAGAAGTAGCGCAGAAGCAATGAAGATAAACCTTACAGTCTCCGTGCTGTTTATACCTGTCGAAGAATGAGTTGGGTCAGCCGTTCTGTGTTTTGTTCTTAGCTAAAAGAATTTTAAAATTTACCTCCAAAAAAATAGCTTAATGTCTGTTTAACGGCACAATGCTATGGCTCTAGGATCCGTAGGAAAGCTAGTATGGATCCCACTATGACTGGAGACACAGAGCCATCCTTGGATCCCCCATTCCTGCCATTGCAGAAAGATCCTTGACCCTCACCCTTCCAATGTCAGAGGACCTGCACTGGAGAGGGGGAGGATTGGGGGCATGTTGTGGGCAGGGGAGGCTCTGGTTCCTAAAGATCCAAAGCCTACACAGCTCCCAATCATACTGCCAACATGGGGGGAACATTAAGACCAGCCCTGGAGCAGGCCTAATTGATTTCTCTCCCATTGTTTGCAGTGGGAGAGAAATATTTTAAGGGAAAGAAAGCAGGGAGTGCGGTGGACACCACTCCTCCCTTATCCCTTCTGCCATTCTAGCAGAAGTCAGGCACATTTGACACATTTGACAAATGACACATTTGTAACCATTGGATAGAGTCGAAGTTGACACCCCTAGTTACCAGTTGCACCAACCTCACACTATCCCGAGAGGTGCCAGGATCTTTTGCTGGAGTCTAACATGCACGGGTTGTGAGTGTAGGTAGGCTCCCTACTTATTTCTATACTAGTAAAACAGACAGACACACTTAGCAAATACATAGATACTTTTATTGCACGAAGGATAGAACATCTGGGGAGATATGCCAAGCCAGGAAAAAGGTAAGTTGGTGTGGAGCTCAGGGGGGCGAGCGAGATGAGTTCGCCGAGCTTCCACACACCCCATTGGATCTCTCACACATCCCTATCAAGACTCTCATCCGCTGCCCATTCATGCTTCTAGATTTCAATCACTCTCAAGCCTTCATTTCCATCTCCTCTCTCATCCTGCCAGTCTAGTGAGTGGTTTAGCTAGTCACTTTTCACAAACCCAAGCTTACCCAAACTGCTGGAGCCTGCTGTGGTCTTCCTTGTGCTTGACATAACCATAACTAAAATGTTATTAGTTGTATCTACCCATAACACTGCCAGCCAGAAAGCGCCTACTGGCCATAGGACTGCACCCTAATATTCTGTTTAAGGAGCAATCATATGATTCCAGGAATAATCAGATATCCTCTTCCGTGGTCTTAGAAACCTATTTGCTTAATATACACATTTTTGCAAGTAATTTTCCTAATATAAATCATTTTTATATTATTTTCACTAATTTATCCACTTTCCTTGATATAAATATGATTATACACATTGTTTGACTGGAGAACTCCATTGCAGTATCCAAGAAAGTGCATATTTCTAAGGATAACTGAGTTTTGGTTCTCACAGCGCTGCAACAGTATGAGATTAGGGAAATTCTCCCTGCCCTAGACTCAGCCCACAGAAATCAGGGGGTTTGACCTTTGAAAGTGGCATCTCAGTAGTCCTTGCATGCTAAGTCCCAAGTCTGACTAACAATGGATTATATTATAAAAAGAGGAAAGAAGGATATATACACAAAGCCATCCTTGAAAATTTGATGATTACATCTCCATATTTCTTGGATGCCAAGGCTGCAATGCTCTGCACACTTACTTTGCAGAATACATAGTGGGACTTCTGAGTCAACATGCATAGGATTGTGCTGTAACTACAATAATGATACACATAAAGCCATCATGAAAATATGGGGTAACTAGTAACCATAGCTAATAATAGCTGTTTTATTACCTTTGAACTGTGCAATGTTCTCCTTCCAGTTTAACACTGCAAGCAATAATACTAATTTTGAAGTATGGATTCTAGGGGTGGGCAATCTGCCCACCACCTGACTCACTGATACAGGCCTGTGGCTTACACTGGCTCAGCTTGTCTGAACGTGGAAAGCTAAGCAGGGTCAGGCCTGGTTATTACTTGGATGGGAGACCCCCCCCTCTAGTTTCCTGCATTGAGCAGGGGGTTGGACTCATCATAGCCTTGTAGGCTCCTTCCAACTCTATGATCTATGAAATCTACATGTGCTCGGTGGGCACTGCTGCCACTGTGCCTGCCAAGCCGGACCGAAAGCGAGCACCAGCCAAGGCGCTCACCGGACTTCCAGGTTCCTGGTGCTACATTGTTTACTTAGAAAATGGTATAAGATACATCAAAAGTGGCCGCGATTTGCATAACTTGCGCAAATTGTGGCTATTTTTAATGTATCTTATGCAATTTTCTACATAAACAACGTAGTGCCGCGAACCCGGAAGTCACTTCCCCGGCTCAGCTTGCGGGAACGCGAGTCAAGCTGGGGAAGCAAGTAGGGTGAGCAGAGCTCGGGGGGGGGGGGGTCAAGCCCGTCGAGTTCACAGGACTTCCACACACACACCAATCAAGCTCCACAAACATCCCTAGGATTAACAGTAAGAAATAAATAAACTGAGTGACGGTATAACTATGATAACAAATACTGAATTGATTGAATTCCAAACTGGATGAGACAGTTCTTCCCTTTCACAATAGCCAAAAACTGAGAATGGGTGTGTGTTTTGGAACTTGGAACAACTTTAACGGTACCTGAAAATATATTATCACAACAGATGAAGTATGAGGTATTCTCAAATATTATCTTAGCATTGCAGCCCATTGATTATTATACCTATCCTCAGAATTGGGAGGAATAGTTCAGGTTAAAGTTATGCAGAAAGAATGGCCACACAGTTTGTGCAGAGAAAGCAAAGCATTTGATACTCATTCTATCTAGACAAAAAGTCACAACAACTGTACATGAGCTGCTGATATCAGACACCACTAAAAGTGAAGAAAGTATGTGATTCTGGCATTGCAATAACACAAATGTGGGTTTTTAACATATGCGGTCGGTGTCTTGTAAGTATATCACTAAATTTTGGGAATCTATGGTAAAAATAATTAAAGACATTACAGGGCAAGATTTTCCATTGAAACCAGAGATTCTGTTATTAGGATAATGTGATCTCTAAATGGAGATCAACTATGCTTTATCAATAGTCTGCTAATTACAGAATGCATTTTGGTGCGAACATTTTGGGGGAAAGCAAGAATATGTGATGGGTTACAATGTACATGGCAACCCCTAATAATGATAAATATTACACCTGTTAAATGTTTATTTAAAAGGAAAAGAAGCAAGATTTATTATTGGATGATTGGAAGTCTTTTGCAATGTACTGGAACAATATCAAAATCTTATGAAAGGTCCTGTCATGAAAATGTAAATATTGCTTAAAGAATTTCACTTTGGGAAAAGTGTGCATGCACGCTTCCCCCCACTTTTTTATTCACTAATTTACATCAGTTGTGAATATGGTTTACAAAATTTCTTTTTATTTTACAAAGTTTTGAATTTTAAAAAAGAGAGAATACTGATATTGGCTACTTTTGCCTCATGCCCATAAAGGGCCTTCATAATGGTGTTTCAGTGCTGGCCTTCTGCTTTTCCATACATTCTTGCTCATCCTTGAAAACTCTCTGCAGTGCAGCTTTCAGAGACACCCTGGGCTTACCTTTCTTCTGTCTACTTCCAACTAAGAAATAAATCAATGGGTTGATGCTACTGTTCAGAGATGCACAGGCAAAGCCAGTTACCATTAAACTTTGATTGGGAACATAAAATGAGTGAATTACATACAAGGCATTCATTGGAAAAGCAAAAAGGAGGAAGAAGAGAAGTGCAAGCAAGATGGCTGTGACAAACTTTCCCCGCTGGCGTTGCTTTGGTTTACAGCAGACTTGGATGAATAAGGTCAGAGTGGAGATGACCATGAGTGGAGTGCAAAGCAGAGCATTCACAATAAGCTGAAACAATAGAGGGGCATGTCCAAAGCTCCCAGTCCTTTGCAGAGTGAAGTGAATTCCAGCGAGAAGGAAAGAAAGGATCCATATCAGAGCGCACACAATGCTGGATAGGCGTGGTGGCCGGTGGCATCGATGCCAAAGTGGGAAGAGGACAGCCACACACCTGTCGATGCTGATGGCGGCCAATATGAATTGACCTGTAGAATATGTGAAGAAAAGCAATTCAAGAAATAATAAAAAAGCCAAAGAAAGAACATGTGATATGTCATACACACCTATTACATCCACAAATCTAGCCGTGATCATGAGAAACATGAGGACACCAAAATCAGCAACGGAGAGGTTCAGGATGTAGGTAGTGAAAGGATTCCGCGTAAGGCGGAAGCCAAGAAGCCAAATGACAATTCCATTTCCCACAAGACCAAACAGGCAGATAATGACAACAAAGCTGTTGATAATGCTTTGTGTTAAATGATTGAGAGGAGGCTCATTTGTGATGTTAATTGGAAATCCAATTCCAGTACTCCCAATTTCGTATGGATAAGGAGATATGCTGTTTTCTAAATCTCCAGAAGAACTCATGTCATAGCCATCCATACGTAGTAACAGGTCAGGATACCCAATTTTGCTAATGCGTTCATACACAGGCCTGTTAAAAGAAAGAGACAAACTGCTATTATGGAGCCGGATAAATGATACAACCTCCGTTTTCATTCCCCATGTATCCAAATTGCCATATTGCTTTTTGTGCAACTTGTTGACTGATACATGATACCTGCATTTGATATATAAAATTCATATCCCAATGTATTGAGGAAATTAGGTTGAAATCTCATTTACGGTATATCACTTTTATAATTTTAGTTTCATTCCCCCCCCCCCCGCCTATTGGATGATCTTTCTTTGGGGGTGGCGGTCCTCTCCAGCCCTTCAGCTTAGACTCTGACACAGCAGAGCAGGCACTGAGTGGGGGAATAAATCACACTAGAGGCAAACCAAAATGTGCCTTTTAAGTTTAAAAAAATACACTTTGCACTGATGTCTGGTATTTCTGCAGGTGGCTACCATGTCCAGCTATACTTCCTGTCACACCTATAGTTGGACACAATGATTTCCCATCCTTCCATGGGCATTACAGGAAGTGTGCTGGTTAGGGAGGCCAGGTAGGGGCACACAGATTTTTTTAAATATTAAAATGGGAGCCAGCATTTTGCAAATTTGTAAAATTATTAAGGCCAGTTCCAAGGGCAGTAGCCAATGGTGTCATTCTGCAAACTCAAATACCACTAGCGTAGCTCCGCCGAATCTTTCCATTGTGCAAGTGTTGCTTATTATGCTCGTAAAACTAGTTGTGGAACAAGCAGTTGTGCAACCGGTTGTACAATGGGTTGCGCAAGCGGAATGCACAACTAGTTGCACAACAGGTGGCACAATGGGTGGCACAGGAGTTATGCAAACCCACTTGCACAACTGCACTTGTAGAAATGCTGCTGTAGTTGGATTATACTCTTGCAGATAATTTGGAATCTAGTTTCAAAGGGGATAGAATCAAGTCATGGTGTCCCCCTTAAGGTGGCTTGCAAACACACACACACACACACACACACACACACACGTATGTAAGATAAAGAATAAAATGAAAAATGGCCAATAATATTATACACAACTGAACACAGCAGGAGCCAAAACATCAAACTAGTGTAGAATGCACATAATTCAGTGTGAAGAGATGGGTGGAACAAAAGGGGGTTTTAAGGTCCACTTAAAGGTCACCACTGAGGTGACCATTTCAATGAGGGGGCCACTACTGGCGTTACACAGCACAAATGTTTAGGGAGAACATTGTTTTCTTATGTAAGGTAACAGGTTTGTTCTTGGTATCTTGGCATCTCTCGATTTCAGCTAGCAAAGTCTAGGAAAGTTTTCACTCCAGCCATGTGAGATGCCAGGCAGTTTCTGCAATCAGTGCAGACAATACAGTAGAGCAGTGTTTCTCAACCTTGGGTCCCCAGATGTTTTTGGCCTACAACTCCCAGCATGCCCCAGCCAGCTATGCTGGCTGGGGCATGCTGGGAGTTGTAGGCCAAAAACATATGGGGACCCAAGGTTGAGAAACACTGCAGTAGAGGTAGACAACCTGGTGCCTCCAGATATTTTGGACTACTACTCCCACAATCTCTGACTATTAGCCATGCTGGCTGTGACTGATGGGTGTTGGTACCCTCCTGATGGGACCGGCATATGTTCAGTATCAGGTACCTCTATATGTTCAAATACATATCCTTTTGGTATGTGTGCTAGTACCATGAAACACCTGAGTCTTTTATTTGCACTAAGCTCAGATTCCTATGGGATACAACTTCAAATGGATCTGGTCAATGCTTACTCTGGAGGCCAACTGTGTTTTTTTCCAGGAAAAGTACGGTAATCATTCATCACAAAGTGGACAGATGTAACCTACTAGTTTTAGGTGGGTGATGCAGTCCTGTCCCTAGGGTTCCATTGTTAGACTCTCCCCCTGTGCCCCATCTGCGTAATACACAAGTCTCCAATTGATGCCTCAAGATATTCATTTAAAAAAAACAACAACCCTTATTTCCACTTCCATCTTTGCAAGGAGTCTAACTTTACCCTGTTTCCTGGTTCAATGTGTAAGTAGTTAACTTGCGTCCACCTATGATGGTTACCACTCCTGTTGTGCCAAGCAGGAGACGAGTATCTTCTTTTAGAATTTTTTTTCAAAGTATCGGATAACTTGGCTACATCCATAAAAAAATGTTTGTTAATACCATAACATACTTACCAAATATTTACCACATCATTCCTACGTGCATCAGTGCCGGAGGCATTAGGTTCCAGAAGTAACTTTGTTGAGATATCTAAACAAAATTGCAACCAAATTGCAGGGACATTATTTCAGCCAATATCACTTAGCAGCCAAGTTGCCTCCTTCCTTCCTTCCTTCCTTCCTTCCTTCCTTATTTTCTTTCTTTTTTTTACATTTTTCTTAACTTGGAGATGAAAAGGATTTAGCACTATATATACCTAATCAAAGATCACTGTGGAACTAACCCAAATCATATATTGCTGGAGTTTGAATGAAGCTCAGCTAGGTCATGCACAAAGATGTTATCAAATAAAAAAATAAATACAAATCCTGTACTTGAGTCCTGCACAGTTTTTGCAGCTTTAAGTTCCTTCATTTGCATATTCCTGCCCCTTTCTGTTATCAAAACACATCTGCACAAAGCTAAATATCTGAGAAACTAAATTTATTTATTTATTTATTTTATTACATTTGTTAATCGCCCATCTGGCCAGTCACCTGGCCACCCTGGGCGATGTACCATTAAAACAATGACAATAAAACATGACAATTAAAACAGTATTAAAAATTCTTTTAAAATCCTGACCCACCCCATATTCCCGCCTGAAATACCATGTTTTTAATGCGTGGCAGAAGCTCATCACAGAGGGGGCATGGTGAAGGTCACTAGGGAGGGAGTTCCATAACTTGGGGGCTGCCACAGAGAAGGCCCTCTTCCTAGTCCCCACCAGCCTGGCTGCTCTGGCTGATGGGATAAGGAGAAGGACATCCGTGGCAGAACTTGTTGAGCGGCCTACTTGATGTTGCTGGAGGCGCTCCTTGAGATAAACTGGGCCGGAGCCGTGTAGGGTTTTAAATGTAAAAACCAACACCTTGAATTCGGCTCGGCAAGCAACTGGTAGCCAGTGCAAGTCCTTAAGCACTGGTGTGATGTGACCAGGTGAGCCGCCGCGTTCTGTACCAGCTGAAGCTTCCAAACCATCTTCCAGGGTAACCCCACATAGAGCGCATTACAGTAGTATAAGCGAGAGGAGACCAAGGCACGAACCACTGATGGGAGCAGACGATTAGGAAGGTAGGGGGGCAGCTGCTGTATCAGATGGAGTTGATACAGTGCTGCCCGGCTCACAGCTAACACCTGAGCCTCCATGGACAGCTGGGAGTCTAGAATGACCCCCAAGCTGTGACCTGTTACTTCAGGGGTAGATTTACCCCATCAGCACAGGTAAGTCAGTCGCATTTATATATATATTATATATATCTATATAGATATATCATCGTACCTCATAGGCGATCACTCGTGAGAGTAAGATTCTTCCTGGAAAGGTAGGAAATTCAAAGAAGAAGATTGGTAGACTATAGGCGATGGGTCGTAAGTGATGGGAGGCCAATTCTTAGATCCCACACAGGCTTCCCACAGTGTGAGGACACAGGTTACCAGATAGGAGAGGTCCTGTAAAGGTTCCTTTAGTGCTTTTCGCTAGCACGTTTCTCCTTTCACCTGCATGGGCTTCTCAACAGTCCATGGAACCTTTTGAAAGCCAAACCTCATTAGTCGTATGGGCAGAAGGCTTCCCAGTTTTTCGATGTTATATTGCATTTTTTAGATTAGCCTATGAAAATCTTTAAACTCTATATTGGACCACCGAATTCGTTTCCATTATAAGTTGGGAGTAAAGTAATGCTTGGGAGACGGGCCAGCAGGCATTCGAACACTATGACAGGTTCAACTGAATTGGGCGTTGAAGGATCATTTTTTCAATGCTAGTAGTCTTGTTCCTTTTCCAGTACATGCGACATTGTTCGTCTATCTTATATAATTATGTTATTCTATATATAAACAACCTATGGAGAACCTTTGCGAACAATCTCTGATTAACATCTGTTACAATGGCTTGAATTCTTTAGAAGTTCCCTATCAGCCAGATTGGCCAGCGCAATTAGCGACAGTCATGCCCTGGATTGAGGCATAATTCGGTTCCAGAAATGTGTGTAATCCAACACATCTTATATCAAAACGAATTCCCCCAAAATGTTGTACAGAGATTTTAGTTTAAGCCTTACTAGAGTACTTGTATGGACAAGATGAGGTGGTTATCAAGTAATAAATAAATAAATAAATATTTAAAAATTTGCTTGTCTTGCAAATCACTCTCAAGCCAAGTTACTTGCAATCCAAGGTATTATTGTATGCATACAGTCTCAATGTTGTTCATACCTGGGAAGGAAGGAATCTGTTCAGCCATTCTGTTTTTTTGGGTTTTTTTTTAATCTTCGTTGTTAAAAAGTTGATTTCTGTTTAGAGATTGTTCTGGCCAGCAGGTTCGAAATGTCAGCTGAGGAAAGTGAAACTGAAGAGAGGGGGAAAGAAATCTAGTTATTATGGGAACTAGAACTTAAGAAAACTCTACTTGAAGTTTTCTTGAAGGGGATTGGGAGGGGTAGGTATTAATCAAACTGGCAAGCAGGTAAAAGTATGGTTTTGGGGATAATTGGACTATAGGAGAGAATTGATGGAGAGAGCCGAAGAATCCAGGACAGAGAGTTCTGCAGAAAACTCAAATTTTCTGCTGAAAGGTAAGAGACTAGAAGCTGCTGCACATCCAATGGATTAGGATGAGCTGAAGTTGTTTTATTGCTAGGTCTTGGCTTAAGTAGGGAAAGCAGTCTAGACTAGCCTTAAAGTGTCCATATTATTTTCCTCTGCTCATTGCTCTTATGGTTAACTGCAAAAACTAAAAATCTGTTCCCCCCCTAGAAATATTATTCCTCTCACAGTTTAATTGCTGCTCTTGAAACCATTTAGTAAAAATCTAAATTTGTCCTTGGTATAACCTTGGCCTTTTGTCTTGCTTTTCACCCCGCTCCATATTTCCTAACCCCACTATCCAGGAGGGTTTTTAGAGAGCCTCAAGTTTGCTGAAGGCACAATGCTCTGGTTCCAGGTGTCATAGAAATGGTAATGTCTCCCCCATTGAGGGTGGAGAAACAGATCGAAGCTTGGTTTCCCCCATCACAAAAACATCCACGCCCCTCACCCTTACAATGCCAGAGTTCTGGCACTGGAAAGGAGAGAAAGGGGGAGGATTGGGGTGCATGGTGTTGGTGGAGCAGGAGATCCTTTGGATCCAGACAGAGCCCCCAACCATGCTGACAACATGAGGGAACAATGAGACCAGCTTTGGAGCAGGTCTAAATGACTTCTCTCCCATCATGTACACCTGACTGACATGTCAGATTGCTGCTAGTGGAAGCCGACAGGAAATGAAGACGCTCGCCTGCTGTGAGTGGTGAGGACCACATGAGGGGTTAGGCTAGCATGTCCTCATGGTGCAGGCTACAGCCCATGCCTTCACACCACCACTGAAATTTCTTGTGATAGAGAAAACTGTATTTGCTAGTCAGCTATGTTTTGGGGAGAGAGTGATCCCATGGCCCCTAGACAGTGTCGGGGGGGGGGCATAGGATAGCTTGGATTCCCAGAGCCGAGGTGGGGCATGCTGGGAGTTGTAGGCTTTTTTCTGTCTAAACTTGCATACAATTGCACCCTTAATTATTTTAATGTTCTTGTATTTATACTTGCACAGTTTAAATGTTTTAAATTGTTATACACTACTCTGATGGCTTTTCAGCAGATAACATATTATATAAACAACAACAACAACAACAACAACAACAACAACAACAACAGAATAATAGAAAAGTAGAACTGGAAGGGGCCTACCAGGCCATCGAGTCCGACCCCCTGCTCAATGCAGGAATCCAGGTCATAGCATCCCTGACAGATGGCCGTAAACTATGCATTCAGAATCTGCCTTCCTTGTGGACCTAACCTACCATGCATGCTCCAAACCTTTGAGGCACCTTCTTGAAATATCCCCAATCACCCATTAGAGTCCCATTGTACTGAGGGTAGCCTCAAAGCGAGAGCAGGAAAAGACTGTAGCAGCTGCCGGTCATGACTGAGGATTCCATGAGACTCGTCCTGGATGAGAAATGGCCTCACGGTATTTCTTTGCCTGCTGAAATATGTGAGGGAACCCCAGCTACATTGATACAAGCTCAAACAGCTCCGCTGACAGTGTCAAATGTACCTGGTGGAGATGTTGTTGACCATCCCTGGCATGGTCCAGCAGTCTCTTTTTGGATCCTAGCAACTCTATAGGCAGTTAGATTTCCTTCATGAATCTCATCTGCCTGCTTGACTGATCTTGATTTGCCTCTTGTCAGGAAGCAGAATTTATTTTGTCATAACCGCTGATATTCAGAGGAATGTGGGGGGAGTGGAACTTGCTTTATGTTTTCATAAAGAGCAATTCCTGCAATTCTCTTTGCTGGCTACATCCACATCCAAAAGGACCAACACAAAGCTACACTGTGAACTGGGGTTATTCCAAGTGGCATTTGGGAGGGGAAATGTTGGCCATTAGTGTGTGTGTGTGTGTGTGTGTGTGTGTGTGCACGCGCACCATTACCACTCCCACAGAAAATAATTTGGGATGGTCCTACACTCCAGTTTTGAGACATGGGATGGGAATGGCCTCAATTAGCATGGAGTAAGTTCCACCCTGAAATTTGCCCCTCACTCAGAACCATAGCCATAATCCACCTCTGACTTTAATGGCCATCTTTGCCAAATCCTGCAGACGGGCTTTCTCCTTCCATAGGTATACACACACGCACACACACACACACACACACATTACTGTAGGTGTGCCTGCAATTACCAGCAGAGGCTGGGGACCCTCTCTACTTGCATTCCTACTGTTAGTTGCAAGTGCATAGTAGCATTTCTAAGAAGGCTGGCTGTACTCAGAAAGAATAAGCAGCTCAGCCTGGCCTAGGAGAACAGTGGCATCATCAGAGGGGTGGGAAGGCCTGCATGGAGTTTTTTGATTGCAGGTTTGCTTTGACTACTTACAGGTACATGCTGGATCAGGGCACGTTTACTTAGAAATAAGTCTCACTGAGTTCAGTAGGGCTGCAATCGTCAACTAACTAATCACACTTGCAAAGGTGTAAGCCCTATGGAAACAAACACCATAATTTACTTCCAAGAAAACATCCATAGGATTGTGCTGCACATCTTGGGGTAAGTGTCCTTAGGGTTATAGCCTTAATTAGGGATCCTTCTAAAAGGAAAACAAGTTATTTCTTCCATGAACTCTTCAGTTCATACACACACATTACAGCTGTTATCCAACCATTTATTTGCTGGCTGTACTATTTCTGGCTATTGATCCTATCAGTGCTTTGTGCCTCACCAGTCTCCCCTGCTCATCCTGCCCTCCCATGGTTCCCAATCCAGCAGCTGCTCCACCAGTGACTGAGGCCTACGGCTTCCCCTGAGTCCTGGACTGCACAGACAGTGACACATCTTGAAAGGTAGCTCCACACTTGTGGATCATATACTTTTCCAACTCCATCCCCCCACTCTGTTATTTTATTGCTCAGAGGCATGATGTTAAAGTGTTTATTCATTAGAATGTTCTTTTTCCTTCTTCTCCATTTCTCCCTCCTATTAAACCAATCCTTGTTCTTGGGCTTTTATAGACCAGTAAGTTGATCACTGGCTGTTCTCCCCACACTGGAGAGCCAAGGTGGGTTGGTTGTTCTGCGAAGAGCCCACGGTATACCACGGTTCTTCTCCCCCTCCCCCTCCCCCCTCTCCTCTTGGTCTCCCTGTGGGTATCCCAGAAGACACCATGGGAGGAATGAGAGTTTTCCACACTCCCTACTGCGAGCCCTTTTGGGCTCGCCATGGCTTTTTCTCCTTTTTTTTTTTTTTTTGTGGTGGTGATCGCAAAAGCCAGCTGTCCAGGAGGCTTTCACAATCCCCGTGCGGGTAGCTACATGCAGCCCCTTGCAATATGGGGGATTTCAAGCCTTAGCTGGACCAATGTCCAGGAGGGTGCCTGCTGCAAACACACATTAAAAAAAAAAAGATTTTGCTGAGAATAGGCACATCCCGAATTTAAATACCGTACTCCCATCTCAGCAAAAGATCCCTTGCAGCTTAAGTTTTTCTTCATGGCTTGTCTTGTCTTCTCCGAGCTCTTAAGAGAAACCCAGGTCGGGGGAAATGGATTTCAAACCTCGACTGGGCAATATCCAGGTGGGCAGCAGGGCACGCTTCATAGAATTATAGAATCATAGAAAAGTAGAGTTGGAAGGGGCCTACAAGGCCATTGAGTCCAACCCCCTGCTCAATGCAGGAATCCAGGTCAAAGCATCCCTGACAGATGTCTGTCCAGCCACACCTTGAATCCCTCCAGAGTGGGAGAGCCCACCACCTCCCTAGGTAGTTGGTTCCATTGTCTTATTGCTCTGACAGTCAGGAAATTTTTCCTGATGTTTAGGTGGAATCTGGGTTCCTGTAACTTGAGCCCATTATTCCGTGTCCTGCAAACTGGGATGATCGAGAAGAGATCCTGGCCCTCCTCTTTGTGATAACCCTTTAAGTACTGGAAGAGTGCGATCATCTCTCCCCTCAGTTTCCTCTTCTGAAGGCTAAACATGCCCAGTTCTTTCAGTCTCTCCTCATAGGGCCTTGTTTCCAGTCCCTTTATCATCCTTGTTGCCCTCCTCTGAACCCTCTCCAGTTTGTCTACGTCCTTCTTAAAGTGTGGTGCCCAGAACTTCTTGGCAGCAGGCACTCTCCTGGACATTAGCCCAGCCGAAGGTTGAAATCCCTCCCCCCCCCATTGCACTTAAGTGAACTAGTGCTTTTTTGCACAACAGGGAAAAATAATAAAAATAACAAACAAATTTGGGGGCACACATTTTTTATGCACACATTTTTTTAAAATAATAATAATGCTGGGCACTAGCCATGGGCAGCCCCTACAAGACTTTTGCAATCCCCCCCCAAAAAAAAAAATTAAAAGGCAAAAAAAGCTGTGGTGAGCCTGAAAGGCTCATGGCAGGGAGTGGGGAAGCCTCTGCTAGCTGCCCCCAAGTGCCGCTTGGGCACTTTCATGGTGGCTGGCAATGGCCGTCACACAAGAACTGCTTGGCAAGAGCAGCAAGGGATTTTTGCTGCTCTTGCTAAGCGGCTTGCTGGCTGCTGGGACTCACCCATGATGGGTCATGTCATATCGTCCGGGTTCGGATGACATGACAAGCCACAGTGGGTGAAACAACCCTTAGAACAGCCCATGGGTTCTCAGGGTGGCTTGTTTGAAGAAAACAAGCCACCCTTGGTGAACCGCTCTGGCTTCGGATGACACGAAAACCCACCCTTGCTTGTTAACCATGGTGGGGTTTTCTGTTGTTTGAACCAGCAGGTCACTCTTTCAAGGCATAGTGGTCCTGGTGGGCTGGAGGCACTGCATGAGGTTTTGGAGCTAGCATTTCCCCCTCATCCATCCCACTACTGCATCAATCCAGGTCCCATGGCTCCCACCACCACATAGGGTTGCTGGTAGAGAAACTGGGGTTATACTAAAAATCCATTGGAGCTTTGAGGAAATGACCTGCACATCTCAGCCGGGGGGGGAGGGGGGGAGATGTAATGTGTGTGTGAAGAAGCACTTTGCTTTTCAGGAGTGCCTCTTTGCCTCCTCTGATACTCCCAATTGTTTGGATATTGCCATCAAAGACTGGTGGGCTCTCCCAGCAGTGGCCCCCTCAGATTACCTTACTAGCTAATGGTGAGCAGAGGCACGGGGTACTTACACTTTCTAAAACAGGGAGAAAGAAATAGTCAATAGCATTGATAACAGAAGAGTGTTCCTGGTATATGTACCTGCAAAGTTAACAGAACATAGCCAAGAGGTCACTGATTGAAGACTGGCTTTGAAAAAGAGGTTACTTTCTGGTGAAGAGAGAGCCCCAACCAAGAGGATAAGACTGAGACATTTAGGCAATTTCAGGAAATGAAATTTTAGGAAATGTTTGCATACCTCTGAATAAATGCTGACTAGGAATCTTCAGGTCAGGTGAACGCAAGACAAGAGTGGCAGAATGTCCTGTGCTGGAATGGCAGATGACGCCTTTCTTGATGTTTTTCTTGAGCTGCGAAGAAAATTTTGCACCCCTGAAGGCTGGAAGAAAAATGTAATGTTGCACTAAACTCAGTAGACAATCTACAGGAGATCCCACTTGCTCTGACTTCGTCTTTGCTTTATTGCTGTCCAACCCTCATATTACAAGAATATATATTTTTTTCTTCTACTGGGTGTCAAGATAATCAACAGTGCACTTTAGCTTAGAAGGAGGAGACTCTATCTTGGCACTTACAAGAAATGCAGATTTGTAATTGATAAGAAAAAGGAAACCGACTGGGTACTGAGATAGCTTATTAGGTGAAGACTACTTATCTGAACACTGTAAACATGACCCAATGTGTATTAGTCATAGAATGATTTCATAGAATGATTTCATAGATCATAGAGTTGGAAGGAGCCTACAACGCCATCGAGTCCAACCCCCCTGCTCAATGCAGGAGACTAGAGGAGGGGTCTCCCATCCAAGTAACAACCAGGCTTGACCCTGCTTAGCTTTCCACACTCAGACAAGCTGAGCCAGTGTAAGGCATCTATTTAAAAATATTTTTGCCCCTTTTCAGTGGCCTCACATGTTCAGCTGTTGAGGGAGGCCTTCAGACTATAAATGGGTGAAGTAGGTTTGCCCCCAAAGGAGATGGCTACTCCATCCTTGGGTTCCACAGCCCTGAGTGGTGAATCCTGAGAATCCACTTGCTTGCTACAACCACCAAATTTGCATTGTGGAGTTGAGCTTGAAGACCTGCCTCCCTACTTACTTGATTGTCCAATGTATGAGACCTTAAGAGTAGCCCTGTTTACAGAACTAGATCTTTCACTCAGTAGTTTCACTTTGTTTCCACATCCCTGTTTGGGCAAATTAGAGGGTAAGATTGAAACATTGGTAATTTCAGATCATGCTCCAGTTTGTTTCAACTTGCAATTTATAAATTCGCCAGAGCCCATTGGGCTCTAGCGTTTTAATGTTTCTTCTTTAAATGATGAGCTTTTTGAAAATCAGATGTTTGCTGAGCTACATGAGTATTTTAAAATCCTCCTTGACTCTTGTTCCTGATCCCTGACCCTGCTCCTGAACCTTGCCTTGAACCCCGGACTCTTGGACTCTACTTCGGACTCACCCTGACTACGCCTCTGCTCGACCCTTGGACTTTGGTTTGACACTCTCGGCTTGATTCCTAGGACTGTAAGACCACGCTCTTTCTACTCTGCAGCAAACACAGCTCCCTTATCTCGTCCCCAGCTGGACTCTTGGCAGCGCTCTCAGAAGCCAGGCTGGCTGCCGGCCAGCCTTAAGCAGGACACTGGGAGCCTTTAGAGTGGGGTAAAAATAAATAAATAAATACTATTATTGCAGCCATTAAAGATGAGAGTGACGAGGTATATACTTCTCCTGAAGACATACATTCTCAATTTTTAATTTTTTTCTTAGAACTGTATAGTAGAGGTAGTGAAATATTAGAGCAAGAGATATGCCCTCTCATGTCAATCTCCCCCAATTATATTCGTCACAAAGGCAGTTTCTTTTGGCACCTTTGCATGTTGAGGAAATTATGAAAGTATTAATAACCAACATGAGAACTGGGAAATCACCGGGACTGGGTGGATTTCCAATTGAGTGGTACAAAACATTTTCCAGCTTTTTAGTTCCAAAGCTTCAATGTTTTTATAATTCTATTTTTCAATCGGGATTTCTTTCATCAGCACTCAATGATGTGCGTATTACTGTGATTCCTAAGCCCGACAGGGATCATACTAAGTGCGCTAATCATCAACCTATTTCATTAATTAATGTTGACATTCAAATACTTACTTACTGCAGTTTTGGCGGATAGATTGCAACAAGTCATTACAACACTAGTCCAACCAGACCAGGTGGGGTTTATTAAAAATAGACAGGATGCAGATAATCTCAGATTGTTTGTTGACCTGATAGCACTTAATAGATTTCATAGATAGATTTCATAGATTCATAGAGTTGGAAGGAGCCTACAAGGCTATCGAGTCCAACCCCCTGCTCAATGCAGGAAACTAGAGGAGGGGTCTCCCATCCAAGTAATAACTAGGCTTGACCCTGCTTAGCTTTCCACACTCAGACAAGCTGAGCCAGCGTAAGCCACAGATACAGCTGCTCTTGTTTCTTTGGATGCAGAGAAGGCCTTTGACCCCAAAAAAATATTGGAAATTTATTTTTGCTATGCTGAGAAATTTTGATTTTCCCATAGAATTTCTGAAATGGGTCAAAATTTTATATTCAATACCAAGAGCTAGAGTTAGGACCAATGGCTTTTTGTCTGATTTATTTTTACTTGGGAGAGGTACCAGACAGATATATCCAATTTCCCCACTGATATTTGATCTATGTTTGGAACCCCTGGCATGTGCTATTCAACAGAATGTTAATATTCATGGATTTGTACATAATTGTTCAGAATTTAAACTTATTCTTTATGCTGATTACCTCTTATCGTTTCTTTCAAAACTAGTTGTCATTTCCAGCCTTGATATAGATGATTAATACTTTTGGTTATTTATCTGGCTATTCAATTAACTGGTCAAAAGTCTGAACTGATGTCGACTGGAGATACTATAACCCATAATATATTAGCAATTGGCAATATATATATATATATATATATATATATATATAATCAATGGACAATTTTGTATATATTAGCAATTGGCAGTGATTGGCAATTTAGACTCTGCCCAGATTTCATTACTTATTTGGGAATACTTATCCCTAGAGATATTTCTCAAATGATTATGCTAAATCTGAAGAAGCTAATAAATGAGATCTTACAGGATATTGATAGATGGGCATCTTTAAACTTGAGCTTATGGGGTAGGGTAAACACACTTAAGATGAAGGTAATACCTCAAATTGTGTATGTTTTATGTGGAATTCCTCTACTTATACCTGGCAAGTACTGTAAAAAACTTAATGCTGTGCTTCCTAAATTCTTAAGGGGTTCCTCCACTCCACCATGGATATCTTTGAAAAGGATGCAACTTCTGATTAAAGAGGGTGGAGTTGGCTTCCCTTATCTTACCCTATATCATTGGGCCTATTTGTTGATCCATATTACATTTACATATATTACATGCGCAGCTGTGGGCGGGGAGAATTTTGTGGGTGGGTGGGGGGAATGAGAGAGAGACCATTCACATGATCTCTCACCACCAATGTATGCCAGTAATGATGTATTTCTCAATGACCTGTGAAGGGCCCTGCTGGGACTTGTTCCGGGCCAGTGGGGGAGAGGTGACTAAGCAGAGGCTTGTCCCTCTCTGTGGCATGTAAGTGTGGGTTTAGGCTTAGTGAGCATCCATTGGCACCTTTCAGGTGACTGGCGATAATCTGAGGCTCCTCGTTGCTGAGTCCTACGACTCAGTCTGTGGGAGATAAGGACCGCCTTTGATGCCTTCTTACCTCACCCGCATTGGTGTCATGTGGGCACCAAGTGGTGGTGACACTAGGAAGGCCTCCTAGCACCATGGTGGTATAAAGCTGGGAGGCAGCGAGATGCAGCTTGAGATGCTTCACCCAAAGGACAGCAGTACCAGCCAATGGGCTGGCCTAATTTGACCCACACTTCATCCCGTCGCAGGTCTTTGATCATTAAAAAATGTGGCCCAATTTTACCCAATATTTGTGTCTCGACTCTTTATTTGCCCTTTACACCCGCAATGTCTTTTTACACTCTTGATTAGACTTTCATCCCTGGTCAGTTTTGGAATTTTCATGTTTAGATCCTCTCCCTAAATGGACTGCATTGGGCTCCTGAAATACTAAAATGGATATTGTACGGTACCGCCCACAATTACAGCAGTAAAAGACGTGTGGCATATAGTATCATGTCAATTACAGTTTTCACATGCTAAATTAACTTTATGAAGAAACCCAGATTTAAAAATTGGCAAGAAAACGTTCCTTTGGCGGACTTGGACAGGTAAGTTGATTTTTACTTTGGACCAGCTAGTGGATTCTGATGATAACTTCCTACCATTTTCTGCTTTGCATGCTAAATATGATTGGTCAGCTATGGCTGAATGGCAATATGCACAACTGAAAGATTTGCTTGAATCTAGGTTTGACCCTGATGCTTTTACAGCTTCAGAATCCCCCTTGCTAATGGATTGATTGAGGCAGAGCAGTACAGCAACCAACGATCCAGGCTTATAAATATTTATTTTGGTGAATAAATATGACATGCAGAGTCTTAGGACAATCCAATTAATTATTCCGGCTTTACAGATTAAAAGGCCTGTGAAAGATAGTGTACCCAAAGAGCGTTGGTTGTGGCCTACTTAATCAGTTCAGGTGGACGTCCTTCATCAATGTTTTTTTTTTTTTGACCCCTCATAATTGAATCTCATTCGGGGAATACAGATGGGTTAGAGATACGTATAGATGTATGTGTGGTAAGCTCATCCCTCCTTTATTGTAGGGAACCCAGCAGCCACACATTTATTTATTTTATTTATTACATTTGTTAATCACCCATCTGGCCAGCCACCCGGCCACCCTGTAATATTGGAAACTCTTTCCCACAAACAGCCAACAGAAGTTCATCAGGGGAGGTGGTAGGAGGTGCACAGTTCTGGTGGTGCGCAGAGCTATCATGAGCAGCCCTGAAACCCATGTATACATTCATTCAATGCATGGAGGGGTTCATTTGAACTTCTCTATTAACATCTGATATGTGTCTCATCTAGGGATGTATGAGAATTCCATTGGGGTGTGTGAAAACTCAATGGATTTATGTGGTTTGGCTGTGTAGATTCCATTGTATTTCCCCCTCCCATGCTGGCATTGGCTCACTTTGTTGTTAATTGTGGCAACATGTAGATTCTGTTTGTGTTTTTTGTTCTACCCCTATGGCAGCAATTTGCACAAATTTGATATTTTGGGAGGTGGATCCTGAAATTTCTGAAAGTTGTTGTTGTTGTTGTTGTTCTTATCAGCATTATCATTCTTTTTGGTCTTACCATCTTATGCAAATGCACACCTGCAAACTTACAGGGGTCTGAAATGAAAAGCCAATGTCCTGGTAAGTGTCTGCTGTCAAAGTGCAGCAGGTACTAACCATAGTCATTGACAAAGAGAGGCTTGGATTTCAGAGCTTCATATATTCCTGTCAAAAACCCTGCTTGGCTCTGTCAAAAAACCTGTTTTAAAAGAAACCTTTCTTTTGACAGGAGCCAAAAGTAGTTTCCCCCCCAAAAAAAATTGGGTGGGCTTGCACTTTTCCAATTTCCCGAGCACCTAGGGACTTGGGAAAGGGTGGAAGATAATGAGTACTGTCAGGTCCAATTTAAAACAAAGAAACAAAAACCAAACAAACAAACAAACAAACCTAGAGGATCTCTCTGCAAAGGGGGTGATCTATGCACCACCCCCTTTTGTGAGCAATGATCCGCCACAGCTTTGGTGTCACTTGACAACTCACCATTTGTCAGCTGCCAGGAGAGCACAAAATAACAAATCATTCTATTTGCAGCCTCGGTTGGTCAATGTCCAATTATCCATAGTTGGTACCTACTGCACTTTGACAGCAGACAGTTACTAGGACATTGACCAGGCAAGGCCTTTCATTTTAGACCTCCGTAATTGCAGAAGTGCACACTTGTGAAGGACACCATTACAATTTGCACAAATGGTGGAACCCAGAAAAAAATTGCACAAAAAAATATCTGCCGCAGTCCACCGCCACTTACTGCAATTAAATGCTGCAGAATTCCATCGGATGGAATGGAATGGAATGGAATGCCCAGCCTCACATGTCCCTAGGTATGATACATCTGGTTTCTCTGTGTTTAGACCTCACCTTCCAATACAGCTTCCCCCAGAGTAAAAGTGTTATTTTAAGATGCAACAGGACTACCTGTGTGTGCATATGTTGGGGGATCAGGAATTTCTGAGCACCTCTGCAGTACTTGGTCCTTCCATCCCATGTAACAGCCAATTGAAGTGGCATCATTTATTTTTATTTCATCCATTTTTATTTTCATGAAAAATACCCAAGGCAGCTTACAAGTAAGACACTAAAATAATGCCATAATTATAGTAAATGCACTCAAATCAATAGAATTGCAGGAACAGAATAAAATAAGCTCCCAACATCAAAAAGGAGCACATATCAGCCGCAGAAAAAGGACAGGGTACATTAGAAGTTCTTACACCAAATGCATTAGCACCCTAAACAACCTTAAAAGCTAATGGGCCAGGCCCCAGACCCAGACTTTCTGTGAACAGAACTCTGCTCATGAGACAATCCAGAAAGAGAAAGGGAGGAAGGTGATCTTTGCCACGTCCCCCTTCCCCCTGCAGACCCTGGTACCTTCCAGAACTCTGCTCTGGAGCACTGGGGAACTCACTGGAACATTCTGGGAAGTGGTGCAGGGGGCTGCATGTGGGAGGAGGAATTTGAAAGCTCCCTTTCCAACCCTTCTTCCTGCAGCGAGGACCTCCACTTGATCTCAGTCCCCTGTGTGGACAGATGGAGCCCTTCTGCTCCCGGAAGGGCAAGCCTGGATCCAACCCAATATGTCTGGCACCTGGTGAGCCTCCCTACAGAAACCATTCCATACAGTCAAGGCACCATAACTGAAAATATGTTTTTTTCCCCATTTGCTACCCCCTGGTATCTGATATCAAGGGATTTAAAGGTGACAAGAGCTTTTTTAATTTGTGCTTGGAAATGAACGATATGCAAGCGCAGCTGGTTTCAAGACTGGCAAGATGTTTCCAATTAATAACCTAGCCATTGTGTTTTGAACCAACTGAAGTAGCCAAATAATCCTCAAAAGTAGATACATGTAAAATGTATTAGTCTAAACAGGATGTGACCATCCGAGTATGGTTGAGCATGGCCATAATCCTACTGGTAAGGAAATGAGTGACCATCTCTATTTATTTTGCATAGAATCTGTGGGAAACCTACATCCATTATGTAGGCTTGTTCTGCATGTTAGATTCAGATATCTAAAGGATTTAACACCATTACAGCTGCATGTAAAAAGCTTGAAGCTTTCCACTCTTGTGAAGGCATCATAACTGGGTTTGAACCCTGAGTTCCAGTTGCTCTCTACTCTCTTCCTCCTCTTTGAAAACCCTCTGGAGTATGACCTTCATGCTCTCCCTAGATTGACCCCTCTTGTTTCTCCCCACCAGGAAATAAATCAGTGGGTTAACACTGCTGTTTAGGGATGCACAGAAGAAGCCAATATCAAAGATTTCAAAATTTAAGGAATTGTGAAATGGAGTATCAAGGATGTAAATGATTAAGTAAATGGCAGTGAATGGAAAAGCAAAGATCAGGAAGAAAAGCAGTGCAAGTAAGATGGCAGTTAGAAGCTTTCCCCGCCTCTGTTGTTGTGATTTAAAGCAGATTTTGATGAAGAGAGTCAAACTAGAGACAGTTGTGAGTGGGAGGCAAAGCAGGGCATTGATGATCAATGGGAAGTTTAGGGGCTTATTACCCAAGCCCATTGTAATGTAGAGAGTGAGGTGAATTCCACTGATGAGGAAGGAGAGGACCCAGATGAGGGCACACAGAGTGGTGGACAAGTGTGGCGGGCGACGGCACCGATGCCAAATGGGGAAGAGGACAGATGCACACCTGTCTAGGCTGATGGCTGTCAGAAGAAGTTGACCAGTGCAGTATGTGAAAAGAAAGAGCTCCACAAATATAAGCATAATAGGAAATGCTAATATATTCCCATTAAACCTAGGAAAAATATAACCTAGGCCAATCAGGGTTAGGGCCACGAGGACCCCAAAGTCAGCAGCAGCCAAATTCAGGATGTAGGTCATGAAAGGGTTCCTCTTAATGTAGAAGCCAAGGAGCCTGATGACATTTCCATTGCCCACAAGTCCCGCAATGCATATAGCAATCATTAAGGCTTTGATAAAAATTGATTCATAATGTGGTACGTAAAAAGTTGAGCCAGGGCTGTATCTGGGATCAGTGTCATTACATTCAGAATAATTGTGTGTATAATTCTCCAGTCTGAAATCTTGTAGTCCATGGAAAAGGCATGTCACATTGACATTGTTGGTTCTCATATTTAAACTATGCTTTGTGGGATCTTGTTCCTGCTTCTTGTATGGCTCTTCTTCAGTATTCCCTATGCATCTAGTACTCCTACCTGATGTCCATTCCGTTCCGTATGTAATTATTGAAGATCAAAAATGCTTGTTGTTTTTGTTTCTGTTTGACATCATAAATTTTTGGAATTGTGTGGAATTTCACACTTTCAAGCTTTATTCTAAAAGCTGAAGTTTAAATTGTTCTGCTTGTACTTTCTTAGATGCATTTTAAACAGTCTGGGCTGAGGGCTGCCAAGATAACTGGAAATCATATACTGGATCTTTAGCAGTCAGCTTCTTCATTCACCGAAAGTGCTTCCTGTGTGCCACAATGCTGCTGTAGGTCCATCATATTATGGATTGGATTCCACTCCAGTTGTCTTGTGTTAAGAAAGCAGAATTTCAGAATGTTGAAACTGGATTCATTCATTTGGGATCTACAAATATTTTATTTTATGAAATAATTAAAATAACTCTCCCCAAAGTCAAATATGTATTTATTTTGTTGTCCTTCCAGAGGAACGCACAAGAACTTCAGCATATGATGTAAGTCCGTATATATGAGGGGTGTGCACCAACTACATGATTAAGTTTGGACCCCAATTCAGCGATTTGGAAAACAGCACAATTCAGCTGCCTGACATGACCTAGGTCTGAATTTGAATCTTGATTTGGAAATACAAGCTTTCTGTCTCCCACTGACTATCATTGGAAATGTCAGTGTTGTGTGTGTTTTTCTTCTGTTTGCCACATGTGGGTGAAACCTGAAGGCATGTTAACATAAACAAATAGGAGTGGGAGCTTTTGTGCTATATGCCTTTAAATTTTGATATAGACATTTTAAGGAAACTGTTGGTAATGTCCCTCCTCCTTGCCTGAATTAGATGAAATTTGTAGAGATAGCTGAGCCTTTCGAGGGGATGAAACCTATAAAGTTTCAGAAGAATAGGTGCAGAGGGTATTGTGCCAAGAACAGCATTTACAGTTTATGCATTTCTAAAACATGATGGTTTTATCCCCTCACATTTTTGTGGGCAAATGTTATGAAAATGACATAGACCATAGAGGTGGCCCTAGTTAAGAAACCAGGAACATTTCAAAAGGATATAGGACACACTTTTGGTGTGGGAGGGGGGAGTCCCTAGCAAAGGGACTTGAAGTCCAGCATTTTTCAAGCAAACACCCAATGCCACACCCTCCCAGGTTTCACAGACTCCACAAAAAACACTTACATTCCTATTCATGGGAGACAGAACTAGCCAAGAGCTGTTTTCCTGATATGCAGAGCTTTGCGAGGAATGAATCAATTATTGGCCACACTCTGTCTGTATCTGTATTTTCCTCCAAATAAAAACAAACAAAAAACATGATTTTTCAGGATTATTTAGATTTGAACTTGTTCAAGGTCAGAGGAGTCCTGCTTCGATTCATACATCTTCTGAGTCTGTCTGAATCTGCCCAGTTGATTTCTGGATTCAGGATTTGGCTGAATCCAAAGCACAACCCTATTCTCTCTCTCTCTCTCTCTCTCTCTCTCTCTCTGTGTGTACAAAAGACATAATAAATTCATCTTGGTTTTTATAATGTTCGCTGTAATATAGAGTTCTTTATAATATAGAGAAATGAGTTTGCTATTATATATGGGATTAACAATTAGGATGTTAAGAAACGTTGACTGGGTTTGCACGAGACGCTATGCCACTGTGGCATTGACGCCACGGTGGCGTGGCATGATGACCCTCCCCCCACAGTGGCTTCAAGGTGGCTACCAAGCAAGCCACCCACCCCAAGAAGCCATGACTTGCTCTAGGGCTTACTAAATCCTAGAAGGCTTACTGTGTCATCCAAACCCAGATGACAAGCTAAGCTACCGACAAGCCCAAAGGACTGTAGTGTAGAGCTCTTTGACAAGAGTGGCAAAAATGGGTTGCTGATCTAGCCAAGAGGCACTTGGCTAGATGTCATCAGCTTCCCCCTGCGCTCCTAGTGATTCCAGGAGAGTGGGACCGCTTTCCCGGCATAGGCAGGAGTGCGGGGGGAAACCGCCAGGGTCCACTGTGTGCCGCCCACTCAACCCACGTTCAGGGCCTCTTGGGGAAGCAAAGTCCAGTGGTTCCTTCTTCTCACCTGGTGTTGACACTACAGCCAAAAAAGCCGCAACATCAGCGGCACGCAGGAACCAGTTGCTATTCTTGCTTCCCTTGAGAGGAAAGCAAGCGCAGCGGCTCAGCAACCCCCCTTTCCCCGCTCCCCACTGCCACAGAGAGGGGGTAACGAGGTGGGAGGCACGGAAGAATGCACCTCCTTTCTTCATTGCTGGAAGGCGCGATCGCGAGGCCACCGTGCTGCCCGGCGCAGGGGATAGGAGGTGCTTTCCCCCATGGTCTTCCTGGGAGGAGGCTGTGGTGGAAAGCAGCCCCTCCCACTGGGCAGTAAAATCACGCAGTTGTGCTTCATGGCAGGAGTGAAAGGAAGGTCTGCCCCCCGTGGTCTCCCTGGGAGGAGGCCATGGGGGAAAGCATCCGCTGCCCCCCCCTGCTGGGCAGTGTGATCACCTCCCGATTGCACTGCCTGGGCATTCTCCTGGGTCTACCCAGGAGTAGACCGAAGGGAATATGTGCTTCCTCCAGCCCGCCAGCCATGCCGATCGCCCAGTGGGTCAATCGATGTGGCAAGTGGGGGAAAAGGAAGTGCCCCCACTTGCCCCCCCACTCTTGCTGGGTGAGGTACCTGGGGGTGCCACACCAAGCGAGAGGGGGGGTGAGCAGGGAGTTGCTTCTCTTTGTCATCACCGCGCACGTGGCAGTGACAAACAGAAGCACCCAACATCCCCTGCTTGCTGGGTGGGTGGGGGGGCGTACGAGTTGCCGCCCACTGCTCCTGCTAATGTTGGGAGAGTGGCAGGAGTGCAGGGCGAGGAAGTGGATGAAAGCTGCTGAAACTGTCAAATGGGCATACCCCATGTTCCTCAGCGCTCCCGCGGTGCCCCCTGGGATACCGGTGGGAGGACTGAAAGGGGAGGAGGTGTCTCAGGACCCCCGCTGTGCCTGATCATTTGTCGGGCACAGTGGGGAACCAGGCCACTTTAATCCCAAAGTGGCTACAGATCCACTCTGGGCTTAAAGTGTCATCCAAACCCGCCCCTGATGTGTAATCAATGCAGAGGCCAAGAGAGTTGAGAGAGAAAGCAAGTATACATCTATTTAAAGTTTTCATATCCCTCTCATGTAATCTGCACTCCATCTGATACAAACTGCAGAGTCTGGGGTCTTCTAGTAAACCTACGTGGCTACCTACAATTTTTACATACCTGTGAGTGAGTAATTGCAGACCAGCATTCTCCAGATGAAATAGGAGGAAGACAAAAGTAGTACCTACAAAGGAAACCCTGGACCCTCTGAGTCCTAGAGAAAAAATGAAGTGTTTCACCAAACACACTGAAATATCTACAAAAGATCACGCCTTTATCTTCATTGAAGAAGCATGCTGCATTCATCATATGACCAGAAAGAGATGTTCTTTCATTGCTTGTTAAGATAGTACTGAGGGAACTTAGAAGGAGGAGACTTTTGCCGGACAAGGTTTTTTAACCTTAAAATGCAACCTTCCCAAAAGCAGGTTTGGCATTGGTAAGAAAAAGGAAAACAGCCCAATACACAGCAAGCTAAAAGAGCAGTGCCTATTATCTTACTCAGCTTTCCAAAACATTATTGATTATTGCATCTGTATTGTATGGGTTAGACTGGATGCTAAGCTCCTGAAAATATTTGCAGCAGCTTCAAAAGAACCCTCCCTTGGTGACTTTTCAGTGGTTGTTTCAAGAGTGTCCATCCGTACAAGAAGAATTGCCTTTATTTGGAAGCCCCCTTAATGGTTACTCCATGGAAGAGGGCATCATAAGCTACTTGCATGTACACTCCCCCCCGCCCTGCTGTGGATTATGTGAATTTGTCTCTTTGGCAAGGTCACGGAGAATGTCTGACATGACAGGAATTGCTAGGAGCACCCCATTACTAGTGTGCATGCAAAGGACTTGAATTGATTCCACTGGTCCTCCTCAGTGATGTCTCCACATAGCCAAATTTGAATGGCTACTTTGGTTCAACACTGGATCTGGTTGATGTCATGATTCTCTGATTGTCTCCATTGTTCTTCTGATAAGACAGCAAGGGGACGATGAAGTAATTAATAGGGAACAAAGGGTGCTGATGGGGCAAACAATAGAAAGATCTTAAAGTTGTAAACTTTGTCCCAATCAAGTTTTCAAAAGAAAAGAAATAAGGAAACTCCCCCCCCCACCCCAAATCACCTGCATTTGATTTGAAAATCAAAATGGCAGGAATGTTGCCTGCAACCTTAGTGTTTGGAAGTTGAGATAAAATAATAATTAGTATTTGAAGTTGTTGACAGTTCAGACTATATAAGATTTCATCTAGAAACCCAGAGAACTCGAAGAATCAAGCTATCGGGAAAGGCCTAAAAATATATGTTTAACTTCAACCATTCCTCCTTTTTGGAATATTCGCAGGTGAGCACAGTTGCATGTGTAGCCAAAACAGCATCATCCATGCACAAGAGGGAGGAATCATCAGTCTTCAGGAAACCCCAAAGTTTTCAAATGCTCAAAAAATCACTATGAGAAAGGGGGAAGCCGACCCCTCCCCGCAATGAGGATGGAGTGTTTAATTAGCTGACTGACCGTTGGGCGGGGGAGGAGAAAACTGGGTGGGAGGAGGAATAGAATGAAGAATTGTGGAGGAGAGCATGGCTGATGACTGAAATAGGGGACAGGAGCACCCCACCCAGGCCCACACGGCATGTTGTTGCAAGTTCCACTGTTTAAATGTATTTTATTGGCATTCAGATGGACCCCTGATACCTTTACCTTTCACTGGAGGCTCTGGCTCAATAACAATATTATTATTAATAACAACACATATACTAAATTTGGAACGATACAGAGAAGATTAGCATGCAAGAACCCTAGGTAATCAGAGCCTGGGTTACAAGAATGGAGTGTGGGAAGATGGCGCTGTTCAACTCTTCTCCCCAGTCATTATTCAGCTTGAAAATGTACACACGTCCTCAATGAAAATGCAGCTTGGGGAGGGTGATCTTGAGCTTAAAACCTGACATGCCTGGAGTCGGAAGACTTGAGCAATTGATATCCACATGACTTTCATTCACTGAGACACTCTTTCTAATTTTCTGAAAATCTCTGTGATATGCTGTTCATGTTATGTGTTTCTTGAACTTTATTCATGTATAATCTCTGGCTGAGAATTAGCTTTACAAGCAAGGCTGGAGAGGGAGATAAGGCAACATGGCAATGACATGCTCATGCACTCAACAGCAGTGTTGAAATGGGTGGGGGGGAAGAGACATCCCATATTTAAGGCATCCTCACTTCCTTCCTTGACCTCTTTGCCAGTGACGGCCACCTCTCCCACCCACCCTGTATGTTGTGTAGGATTAGCTGGTTGTCCCTTTGTGGAGGGGGTTTGAGTAGGAATTTTTGTTCCTCATCAACACTGTCCTAGTTTTTTGCCTACTCCACATGATGTCACAGAGCTGGGAAGTGTTAGTTTGTGAACTGTTTAGGTAGATTAATTTGGTCACATTTGGTGGGTTGTGTGGGTTTGGTTAGGAAGGGACAACTTGAGGCAGCTTTATGGTGACTGGTCATTCTGAGAACAACCTTTCAGGGCTGTGGGACCTGTGAGCAGGGTATGGATGGCCTCTGTGGTTAACCTCTAGTATCCGCATGGAGTTGTGGTGCCCATGGAGGTGACAAACAGGGAGGACACCCCCATACCCAGATGGGTGTGGGCTATGAGCAACGGGTGATCAATTTATGTTATCAGGCTAATTCCCTGTAGCAAGCAGGTTAGCTGTCCTGGCACATATTCTCCTCCTTTGCAGATCCTGAATTAAATAAATGCAGCCCTTAGTTTAAGACATTTCCTGCGTCTTGTATCTGATTTGTCAGCCAAACATATCTCCAAGACCACCAGCAGATATCTGGGCAAGATCATTTTGATGATGATATTCTATGGGTACCAGCCATCAACTGCCAAGAGCATGTGCCCAGAGTCTGTTTGTATTTTGGGTTGTATATCAGAATATAGATATATCTAAAATCTGTGACTGTGTTCTGCTTTTGCTCACGCTTCTGAGCAAAACATTTCCCCTTCATTATGATGGCTTCATCTAAAGTACTAGTCAGACTGGAGGAAATGCCTTTGTTGCTTCGAATATAGTAAGTCCCATTAGAAACAGACAAGTGACCATAACAGAGTTAGGGGTAGGGTGCCCAGCCTGGCACCTGACTCTCTGGGCGCTCGGCGAGTGGTCCTGCCGGGTGAGCCAAGCTAAGCCTCCAGCAGAATGCCAGCTGAGGCACTCGCTGGACTTCTGGGTCCCTGGCTCTTCATCATTTATGTGGAATATAGCATAGTATATGTTAAAAATGGCCACAATTTGTGTAAATTAGGCCATTTTTTAATGTATACTATGCCATTTTCTACGTAAACAACATAGCTTACATCATTTTCTACATAAAAAAACAGAAGTTGCTTTCCCTGGCTCGGCTCACAAGAATGTGAGTCAAGCCGGGAGAAAAGGTAGGTTGAGCAGAGCTTGAGGGGTTCGAGCCCGGTGAGTTCGCCAGACTTCCACAAGCTCCGTGCACATCCCTATGACAGGCTTTAGGTTTTACAAGGAATTCCCATCAATGGCTCTTCTTTCTTCATGCCATTGCCTTCCTCCTTGAAGACCCTTGGAAAGGATATAGAAAGGGGTGTGTGCATTGGATGTTCTTCTCAATCCAAATGGGTGTGCAATGCAGCATACAAAACTTAAAAACAGGAACAATATCATATATAAATGTTGAACAAAGAAATGTACAAACACAAGCTATCACCAAAACACTGTTTATCCTGAAAACAAAAAAAATAACCTATCTTCACCTGCTGCTTTAACATTTACACTGAAGGAGCAATGTGAACCTCCTTGGGGAGTGATTGAGTTCCACAGTCTTAGTGTCACTGTCAAGAAGGCCCTATTACATGTAACAACCTTCTTTACCTGAGACACAGGGGTGCAGGGTCTGCTGCTTGTATCGTTTAACTGAATGGTGGAGGTTAATACTCTTTCAGTTACACTTTCTCCCACATTCAAATTTTTGTTCTTTCCCTCCCAAATATGAAGGAAATTTGTGAATTTTGCCGGGGAAAAGAGTTCCAGGTTCCCGGCACTACGTTGTTTACGTAGAAAATGGCATAAGATACATTAAAAACGCCTGTGATTTGCACAAGTTACACAAATTGCGGCCGCTTTTAACGCATCTTACGCCATTTTCTACGTTAACAACGTAGCGCCGGGAACCTGGAAGTCCGGTGAGCGCCTCGGCTGGTGCTCGCTTTCGGCCTGGCTCAGCAGGCGCAGTGTCAGCACTCGCCGAGCGCACCGTGAGTTGGCTGGTGGACGGATCGCCCACCACTATAAAATAACCTACCCCATGAGGTTGTCGTGAGGATGAAAAGGAGAGGAGGAAGAGGAGGATCATGGAAGCCACTTTGGGTTCCTTTGAAAGGGAAAAAAGGCAGGTGTCAGGATCTTCTCAGCTGGAGCTATGCAGCTCCATCTGGTGGCCGCAGGCCAGTCTGCAGTACTTCCTTGCAGGGTGCAATCCTAGACCGATAGGCATTCCCAGGTGCATTAACACACACCAGCTGGGAGCAGTGGGAGGCCCTGTATAAGGGCTTTCTCTTCTCTCAAGCCTTTGCCACAGCAACACAAGCCTATGTCTTGTCTGCAGCTGGTTCCTGTCTCTAGCAACCAACCCTGATCCTCACCTTGCCTGGTGTTTGACCTGTGTCTACTCTTGACCAACACTTCTCAGTGTTGTCTGAACTTTGCCTGACCTTGGACTTTGTCTCCTGCCTCTGGCCCTTGCCTGAACCCTGTTTGCTTTCTGGACTCACCTCCTGCCTCTGGCCCCCCACCTCACTTTATATGGGCTTTGACCTCTGCCTGTCTTCTGGACTCTGCTCACCCCTGGCCTGCTCCTGCCTCCATCATCCCTTGGCCCCAGCGATCCAGCCCAGGACCCTTGCCGCCCACAACCTGGAGCTGACAGCAGGATATAAATGTAAATATATATATATATATATATATATCTTGAAATCTAAGCAGGCTCAGCCATGACACATCTGATTTCTGTGTCTTTTGATCTCTCCTTACAAAACAGTTTTGCCTACAATACATTTGTTAGAATAATAGAATGATAGGCGTTGGAAGGGGCTCCTGAGATTGTCTAGTCCAACCTTCTCCTCTGTGCAAACTCTGCAATGCAGGATGCAGCTACAGCATCCCTGACAGGTCGCCGTTCAGCTTCTGCTTAAAGACCTTCAGTGAAGGAAAACTCACCACCTCCGAATGGCAATCTCTTCTGCTGCTGAACAGCTCTCACGATTAGGAAGTTGCTCCTAATATTTAGCTGAAATCTGCTTTCTTGCAATTTCCATCCACTGGTTCGAGTCCAGCCCTCTGGGGCAACAGAGAGCAAGGCATCTTCTGCATGACAGCGTTTCAGATATTTGAATGATGCTGTAATGTATCTTTGTTGTTAGGAACAGCATGGTTCTTTGTCGTTAGGATTTCTTGAGAGACATACTTTCTCTGTGTGTGTGTGTGTGTGTGTGTGTGTATGTTTTAGGGATGTGTGAGGAATCTGGGTGAAAATTCGACAGAGACCAGTACACCAGCCCCACTCTGGCTCCCACTCGTATTCTTTCATCACTAGGATGGGCTGCTATTTGCACATTTTTGGGGGGAAAAAATGCGAAGGAAATTTGTGCAAATGGGCACTATTTGCACAACTTCATGCAAATTGAGTAAATAATGATATGTTGCATGTTTTGCACAGATCAGCACCCAAAATCATGTGGATCTAGCACAATTTGCTCAAATCAGCCATTTTTTTATTTTTTTAGTTAAAAAATCAGCCTTTTTTTTTAAAAAAAAATGCGCAAACCGTGGCCTATCTTAGAGATGGAGGTCCATGGAAAAAACCCTGACTTGGCCTGCTTATGACCATCAGGAAGTGGGCAGGAAGTCCATCCGGCTCAAATGAGCTGGACTTCCCAGCGTCAACACATACCTAGTGCCACTGTGCGTGCTGGGGAAGAGCAATGCAAGAAGACCTCTGCTGCCAGTTGAAGTGGCATTATTATTTTCATTCATTTTTAAACTGTCATTTAAAATATGCAAGGTGGCTTACAAATAATCACTAAAACAATACCCTAGATATTCATAGTAAATACATATAAATGAATAAAATAGCAGGAACAGAGTAAAACAAGCACCACCAGCAAGAATCGGCACATACCAGAGGTGGAAAATTCCAGGGTAAAAACAGTTTTTTCACCTAATGAATTTGCATCTTAAAAAGCACCTAAAAGCTAATGGGTTGGACCCAGAGTTCCCATCAGTTGAACTGTGCTAATGGGCTAGTCCCACAAGAGGAAAGAGGAAGGTGATTTCTGAAGATTCCTCCTTCTCCCTGCAGCCTCCTGTACCTCCCAAAAATCTGCTTTGGAGGGATGGTGGACCCTCCAGAACCATGTAGGAGATGCAGTAGAGGGTGTTGATGTAAGGGAAGGAGGACTGGAAAACATCACCTCCTTTCTCCAGCTACTGTATTTAGACCCAACTGAAGTTTCCAAATAGCCTTCAAAAGCAGCCCCATGTATAATTCGTTTTAGTAATTTAAGTGGAATATGTGACCACCCAGTGGCAGCAATGCAAGATGTCCCACCATCTGCTGTGGGAAGATGCTTGCTCCCTCCATTGTGGCCACTGTGCTGGCCACACGGTGTGGCTGAAATGACTCTCCAGAGAGCCATTCAGGCTCAAATGCCTTCCTCCAAAGAGGGCTCCTTCCTCAGAGTGAGACATTCTGGGCAGGTAGTCTTAAGAGTCAGCTCTCCCACAGTGAGAGAATCCCCACCCCTCAAAGAGAGGAATGTGGGCCTGGATGGCTCTCTGGAGAGCCATGTCAGTCAGCCACTTCCCACCCTCCAAATCATTTGCTCTGGGGAAGTCATCAGAATGACAGACTGGGCAGGTGGCTGGCTGCTCTGGAGTGCCACCCATGTGGTTTCTCACTTTGGAGACCCCCTTCAATCAAGAGATTGGGCATGTGGTTGCTTCAGGGAACCCCACTAACTGCTCTTCAAGGGCAGCAGAAGCACAGGACCAGCAAGATAGCAACAGATAGAGGCCATGGGGATCTTCCTGATTTGCCACCCATTGCAATCTACCACTTGAAGTGAGAGATTCACCCCAGTTAATGAGTAAGGCCAGTCCTGTGACCACCAGAACATGATGATCTCCCTGAGAAGGAATTGAGGGACTATATATCTTCATTGTCATAAAATCTGTGGTAAACCTACAGCCACTAAAAGAGGCTTGTTTAGCGTATTGGAATAAAACATCTAGAGGATTCTTCTACATCATTACAGCTAGGTGTTGAAAATGTGAAGCTTTCTGGTCTTCCATGAAGGCATCATAACTAGGTTTGAACCCTAAGTTTCAGTTGCTCTCTACTCTCTTCCTCCTCTTTGAAAACCCTCTGGAGTATGACCCGCATGCTCTCCCTAGACTGCCCCCTCTTATTTCTCCCGACAAGGAAATAGATCAGTGGGTTAACACTGCTGTTTAGGGAGGTACAAAAGAAGCCAAAATCTAATAAATTGGGATATTTAAGATGAAGAAGAAAAATGATGAAGTAAATGGCAGTCAGCGGAAAAGCAAAGATCAGGAAGAAGAGGAGTGCAAGCAGGATGGCTGTTAAAAGCTTTCCCTGCTTCTGTTGCTGTGATTTAAAGCAGACTTTGATGAACAGGGTCAGACTGGAAACAGTCATGAGTGGGAGGCAAAGCAGGGCATTTATGAAAAACTGGTAGAGTAGGGGAGCATTTTCCAAGCCTGTTGTAATGATGAGAGTGAGGTGAATTCCACAGAGGAGGAAGGAGAGGACCCAGATGAGGGCACACAGAGTGGTGGACAAGTGTGGCGGGCGACGGCACCGATGCCAAAGGGGGAAGAGGACGGATGCACACCTGTCTATGCTGATGGCTGTCAGAAGAAGTTGGCCTGTGCAGTATGTGAAAATAAAGATCTCATGAAGTATAGAACCATAAGGATGAGACATAAATCTTTTTCCAGTAAACATTTCGAAAATATCTTCTATACCTCCCAGGAGTAGGGTTGTGAGGACCCCAAAGTCCGCAACGGCCAAATTCAGGATGTAGGTGGTGAACGGGTCCCTCTTAATGTAGAAGCCAAGAAGCCCAATGACATTTCCATTGCCCACAAGTCCCAAAACACAGATAGCAATCATTAAGACATTGATAATAATTGGTCCGAAAGGTGTATGTGTATCAGAAACTCTGCTAAGGGTTTTTGTGAGGCAAGTGTCATTGTGTTCAGTATAATTGTGTGTCATATTTTCCAGGCTAGTATCTAACGATCCAAGGAACAGGGATGTCAAATTGAAATTGGTCCCCATATTCAGTCTGTGCTTTGTGGGCTCCTTCCCCCACTGTACAGCTCTTCTTCCACTCTTCTCGTTTCGTAGAAATCCAGCCTTGTAGCGAGCTTAATAAAAAAAGGACAATTTCACTGTTTATTGTTGGCCTCATGTACTGGGTATATTTGACTGCTCATCCCAATGAGGAAAAAATCCTTGATATAATTAATTGAGATCAACAGCTTATTGCAGTTTCCCCAGCATAGATATATGGTGATGTGTGAAATTCCACAGAAATCTTTATAGCATTATAAGTGCTTTCAAGTATTTTCTTTTGCTTTCTCATGGATTATTGATGATGAAGAAAAAAAGATCCTTGTGCAACAATAAAAGTGTATGCAGAAAGATTACTTTCTTAGATCAGCTGGAAGCAACACAGGCCCAAGGCTACTCAGATAACTGGAAAGCCAAAACAGGATCAGTACCACTCAGTTCTTTTTCAATCACCGACGGTGCTTGCTGTGTGTTACAGTATTGTAGGAAATAATGGATTCCATCAGTTCACACCATTATTAATCTGCAGTTCCATTAGATGATGGATTCCTCCACTCCAGTTGCCTTCTGGTAAGAAAACAAAATTTTGAAATGCTAATAAGAGATTTATTCCTTTGAGATTTGTAACCTTTCTCCTTTGGGCGCTTCATTCAACTGCTAGCACAGAGATCCTCGCTGCAGTTACTCTGCCAGCACGTTTCTCCCTCATATGAAGGGACCAAGGTCTAGTGTGTGTTTCGTTCTGTCGAATATCAGCCAAGTGCTCCTTATATAGTGGCATAGTGGTGAGAGTGTTGGACTGGGACTCGGGAGATCTGGGTTCTAGTCCTCACTGTGGCCATGAAGCTCACTGGGTGACTTTGGGCCAGCCACTGACTCTCAGCCTAGCCTACCTCACAGGGTTGTTAGGATAAAATGGAGAGGAGGAGGAGGAGGAGGAGGAGGAGGATTATGTAAGCCCGAGTGACCTCCCGAGTGACCTCCGCCATGCCCCCTCTCTGCTGAGCTTCCGCCTCTCATTAAAAACCTGGCTATTCAGGCAGGAATATGGGGTGGGTTAAGATTTTAAATTTTTTATACTGTTTTAAATGTATTTTATTGTTTTTATTCTATGTACATCGCCCAGGGTGGCCGGTTGCCGGCCAGATGGGCGATAAATAAATAAATATAATAAATAAATAAATAAATAAATAAATAAATAATAAAGCCGCCTTGGGTTCCTTGCAGGAAAACAGGCAGGGTATAAATATAATAAATAAATAAATTTAGGAGAGGACTTCCAGTGTCACCAGTGTAAAAGGAGTTCCATTCCAAACACTCAGTTTTATCAGTTGCACCCTAACTGTACACTCCTCCATACCTTCCACACAGATAGGGCATCCCCATGTCCAGCATTTGTTACAGCCAAAACTTCACAAGGCATTGTTTGTTTCAATGTTATCGGGGCAGCACAAACAACATTAGCCTTCATGTTACAGTGATCAAGGATCTTTGGGGCTTCCCATACAAATCTGTCAGTCACAGATGGGATTTTCAAAACAGGCAGCCCTGTTTTATTAGATATATTAACTACGGTATATTAAATATATTGAATTATATATTTTTATTCTATTTTTAGACTTTATTTTTTTCTCCTCTGTAGTGCTGTGTAAACCAGGATCAACCAGAATTTTTTTGTTAACATGATTCAAAATGATCCCTTTACCACCCACACAAACATTACATACAAAGACTCATGTACCTATTTTTATGAGAATTGGCAGGCATAGTCACATCTCCAACTATGCCTGCAATCAGCAAACAATTCTAAACAAGAGTGGACAAATTATAGCTTTTCTTGGATTTCCCATGATAGTTAGTGGGAAGCACAAAGGCTCAGGTTTTCAAACCTCAACTCGGATTCTGTACTGAGTTGAAGTGGATTGACTCCAAATTGATCCAAGTCAAACTGGGCCATTTTCCACAGTGCTGAACTTGGGTCCGAGTCAAACCTGGGGGTCAGTGCATACCTCTAATATTATTATTAGTAACAATATAGCAAAATCAGTGTGCATAGTGCTTTACAGAGCACAAGAGGGCAGCAGGTTCCTGCCCCAAGGGGCTTACAATCAAAACATTTGACACAGGGGAAGCAACTAGAGGAAGAGGAGGCAAGAATCAGCCATGGAATGTCTTTGCTCAGGCCCAAGGACACATCAGGGCAGACCTGTCTGTAGTTTACCAGAGAAAAACATAGGCTGCTACAAAGGTGTATAATATTGCAGTGGCTGCTCTGGAAAGTTCTGGTCAAATCTGCAATTTATATTTGCCACAAGACACTTTGGTGTTCAAGTGCCTGAAAATGTGTTTGAAATTCAGTATAGTCACTTGCTATATTGAAGGAAGCACTAAGACTGCCCAGCTTTTGCCCCTCACTCTTCAAAGCAGCCCTGCACTGACCTCTTCTTGCCTTCCATCAACCTCTTTGCCTGTTTCCATCCTTTTCTCATATTTATTTCTTTTATTTATTATATTTTTAAATCGCCCATCTGGTTGGTCACCCAGCCACCCTCCTTCCCTTACAACCAACGTTCCCCCAAATCCTTTCCCTCACCCCAATCCTACTCCTCTCCAACACCCCCACCCGATATTCTAGCATTTTCTCCTTCCTTTGCCCAATGCAACATTTCTCTTCTTTCTTTGCCCAAGTTTGTTTCAACAAACAACAGAAATGCTTACTGCAAGTAGGGCCTCCTTGGACACACAAAGCCAGGTTACTGAAACCAGTCCTTTACTTCCCCAGTAGCTGATTACTTTCTTTCCTGCTCCAATTCTGTCAGTGAATTCTCCTCCAATAGCTTTGGTGCTGAAAAGATGCTTCTCTCCTGCTTTCCTTCCCCAGCTCTAGAGGCTGTGAATTTGGCTTGTCTGATGCCCTTACAAGGAAAAGGCTGATTTCGTTTACATTGATTTCTAAAGCCATTGCTCAAGCATCCTCCTCAACCCTCCCGTTCAAACTGCAGCTTCAAAACACTTTTCTTTTCATGCAAAACTTTTCTTGGAGACTACACAAAGACATCAGCCTTTCATAAATGTTTAGATTAGCTTTGTAATTATTTCCCCTCTTTCATAAATAACATGGGGCTCTTCTCACAGTTCTCTGTGCTTTGGTCTCTCCCTATATGGGTGATAGTATTGCCATGTCTGTTGATGTCTGACCTTTCAACTGTCTTGGTTACATCACAGATGTGCTTTACATGGGGCTACTCTTTCCAGTAGGGATGTGTGAAGAATCCGATGGGTGTGTGTGTGTGTGTGAAAATCCATCAGATTTTTATGATTCAACCCCCCTGATTCTGGTTTGTTGGCCACACACGGACACCGACTTGCTGCAGTGTGAGCTGAGCCAGCTCACGGACTTCTGTCTGTAAGATGGAGCTTGGTTTGCATATTTTTAAACTGTGAATGGAATTTGTACATGAAAAGCACATGGTTTAGCATGATTAGTGCAAATTGCACTGAGCAATGTGGTTTTCGCGTGCCAAATTGTGCAAAAACACCTGTTTTTGCAAAAAATCTGCACCCCAAAAGGATGTGTTTTAGCACAATTTGCACAAATCACATTAAAACCATGTGCTTTCTGGGTGCCAATCTGCACAACTTCCATTTGCAGGAAAAAATAACTGAAATTAGGGATGGGCGACCCGCCTGGCACTCAAATCATGGTGCATGAACCAAGCACTCCTGCCGTCTGAGCCGAGCCAAGTGTGAGTGCCAGCTGAGGCACTTGCAGGACTTCTGGGCCCCTGGTTCTACTACATTGTTTACATAGAAAACAGCCAAATTTGCACAAATTTGGCTGTAGTTTCCGCAAATGTGGCCATTTTCTACATAAACAATATAGTGCCAGAACCCGGAAGTCACCTTCCCCGGCTCAGCTCACGAGAACATGAGTCAAGCCAGGGAAAAGGTAGGGCAAGTGGAGCTCAGGGGGTCGAGCCTGGCGAGTTTGCTGGACTTCCACCCCCCAATCGAGCTCCACGCACATCCCTAAAATCATGGTCTGTCTTGCAGATGGGAGTCCGTGGGGAAAAAACAAAAAAACCAACACCTTGACTTGGCCCGCTTTGATCGTCGGACTGGAAGTGGTTGGGAAATCCATCAAGCTCAAATGATCTGGATTTCCTTGTTTCAGCACATCCCTAAAAGGAGTTCAAAATAAAGTTATCCTTTGTGCAATGTATCTCTCATTTGGATTGGCTTATGCATACATCACTTATATAATTCTGCTCTATGGATTCTATTCTATTTTTTTCTGTTCTATTTTTCATTCTATTCTATTTTTTTCATCCATTGTAATGATGGAAGGAATTATTGTATGGCCCCTAGGTATTGTCTGAAGGGGTATAGGATAGTTTGAATTCCCAGCTCCACGGTTGGAGGCAAGCCTGCAATGAGAACTTGGATTGTGTGGAGATTAGGAAAGTTCTTCACAGAGGCTGGCTCCAGAGTCTAAAACCAGGCCATGGACAAGCACTGACTGTTCAACTTGCAGTGGGAAGGGTTGCCAGCATGAAAGGGTAGCAGGGAATTAGGTAATCCCTCACACTTTTGAAAAGGTTGGAGGTGAGTGGAGTGAATGGGTAGAAAGAACGGAGTTAGAGGGGCATATATGGTAATGCACGCTTGGTGCAATCAGGCTGGTTCCCAGTGCACTGCCACTGTACCAAAAAAGAATGGGAAAAGATGTCCATCCAAAGTATACACACACTCATTCACTTTTCCAGCATTTTGTGCACTTGCCTCCTGCTTCCTCTGGGGCAGGAGTGTATAGCCAGGTCCCTGACTGTTAGTAATGGTGCAATTTCGTAGTTTATCACTTCTTCCTGGAGAGGTTGCCAACTATAAGGAAGATGAATAAAGAGGAAACATGAGGATGCAATAAAGGGTCCCAGCTACAATCCTTTCTACTAGTTGGCCAGGGAAGGATGCACACAAGTTTGGAACTCTGGTCAAATTAGTTCAAAGATAGAACCAATTAGAATACACCCACCCACACACCCCATAAAAAAGAGGGGTTGGAGACAGTGATTGTAGAAAGACTTCTAAAGATGGGCAGGGGTGAAAAGAGGCTTTCCTCTGGGCTGGAAGGCCCAATCCTGTAGCTGAAGGATTGTAAGTGTTGAAACTTCTTGGTCTAAGTGGTGACAGAAGAATGTCCTTTTTAAAATGAAGCTTTAAGAACATAAGAAGAGCCATACTGGATCAGACCAAGGGTCCTTCTAGTCCAGCTTTTCATACAAACAGTGGCCAACCAGCTGCCCACGGGATCCCACAAGCAGGTGTTTTGCCACAGGTTCCCCAAGAGGGATTGGCAAAGGTTCTTTAAGGAATTTTCATGGCACAACTCAGCTTTCATGCCACAACTCAAAACTCAGATTTATCCCAAATGGGTGGGGGCCCGCCTGTCTTCACTTGCTGCCAAAACATTTGCAGTGAGCGAGCAATGTGAACCTCCTTAGGGAGTGACAGAGTTCTGCACACTCAAAGCCATTGTGTAGAAGGCCCTACAACCAGGGCCGGATTAAGAGCATTATGGGCCTGGTGCTGAGGATTTTGGTGGGCCTTTTTATGGAAATAAATAAAATGAAGACGCAATTTTATATTAAAACAAATTAAATATTTTAATTACCATTAAAGTGCCAAAACAGAAACATATTGAAAATATTTCTTTTTTTGTAAACAATAAGCTTGTTAACTCAATAAAACCGTTCATCACATATCGTTGATGATAAGTACCTCCACGTTTTTTAACCTCTAGGGCAGTCTTCCCCAACCGGGGCCCTTCCAAATGTTTGGGGCCCCAGCTCCCATCTTCCCCAGCCACTGGCCATGCTGCCTGAGGCAAATGAGAACTGTAGTCCAAAATATCCAAGAGGGATATTTGGTGAACTCTGTTCTCTGGGGTTTTTCAAAATAAAACTTAAAATGCCACACAATTCCCCATGAAAGCGCACGTGCACACACACACACACATACACACACACACACACACACACAGTATTAGCCAAGCACACACACACAGAGAACTCTGTTCTCTGGGGTTTTTCAAAATAAAACTTAAAATGCCACACAATTCCCCATGAAAGCGCACGTGCACACACACACACACACACACACACACACACACACACACAGTATTAGCCAAGCAGGTGACATTTTGCAGGCGGCAGGAGGATC
This sequence comes from Shinisaurus crocodilurus, assembly GCA_021292165.1. Classification (NCBI taxonomy): domain Eukaryota; kingdom Metazoa; phylum Chordata; class Lepidosauria; order Squamata; family Shinisauridae; genus Shinisaurus; species Shinisaurus crocodilurus. The sequence goes on along the minus strand of CM037880.1, from coordinate 215,127,456 downwards.
AACACCCCCAAAAGGCAGACACATTCACATAAATAGAACATTCACAACAACCATTTTTAAATAAACATAAACCATCTTCCCCAGCCACTGGCCATGCTGCCTGAGGCAAATGAGAACTGTAGTCCAAAATATCCAAGAGGGATATTTGGTGAACTCTGTTCTCTGGGGTTTTTCAAAATAAAACTTAAAATGCCACACAATTCCCCATGAAAGCGCACGTGCACACACACACACACACACACACACAGTATTAGCCAAGCAGGTGACATTTTGCAGGCGGCAGGAGGATCAACACCCCCAAAAGGCAGACACCCACACCCACAAACACACAGCCCTTACGTTCAGTTTGGTGCACAAAAGAGGGAAAGCCCTTTTACAGAAAAGAAGGAGAAGGAGAACTTGCAGAATTTCCCCCAAATTATTTATTAAAAAAAAAAAAAAAGCAGCCACAACAAAAAGCCAGGAAGCTTTGCTTGACCAAGAATAATTGTGTTGTTCTTGTTGCTTTTTTGTTTTGTTTTGTTAAACTAGCATTTGAACAATTGAGCTGCGAATCAGAAAGATCTTTTGCTAGAGGCTGGAGAGAGAGGTCCCTTCTAAATCTGAATATTACAGACCCTAGCAAGCCCCCCATGTGCTAGACGTTCTCACAAAGAAATGTAGTAACAGTGATTGAAATGCAAAGATACTGAAATGCTAATTTGAGAACAACAGTTCTTGCTAGGTCTTGCCTCAAGCCTGTAATGCAGATGTGCTTAGAACACCTTTCTAATCTTGAAAAAATCATTAATTATGCTGAATGATAACGATCAGAGCTAACTCCTGAAGGGGGAAAAATCGCTGCGTGTCCCTATAATTGCGGGCTGATTGTCTGTTAATGGCCTGGAGCGGCCGCTCCCACAGCCCCTATCTTAATCCGGCCCTGCCTACAACACATGAACACCTTCTGTACCTCAGATGCAGGTGATGTCTGCCAATATTACTGAAGTGTATGGAGGAGTTTCATACAAGAGAAGCTGGTCTTTGAGGTATCCAGGTCCCACCATGAAGAATGCTTTGAAGGTCAAAAACAGCACCTCAAGTTTGGATTGGAAACCAGTTGGGTGTCAGTAAAGCTTTTTCATAATCCTTCTCCCATTCTAGAAGTTAACACTTACAGAGGAGAGGGGAAAAGGTTATGGTGTTTCTGACACATCCGTCTAACCCAGGAGCTAGAGCAGTGTTCTCCAACCTTGCAGAACACTGAGCTAGAGAGAAAGAGTAAGTGTTGCTGCATGCCTTCCTTCACACACATACAGTGACTCACATGTGTAAACATATACCAACATGGACCTAATGGGACCTTTAAGCAGAGGTGTGGTGCTCATTTTATGAATTTTGGACTTTGCTGAGTGTTATCATTTTTGAGTTTCACTATACAAGAACCCTTTTACTGTTTAACATCTATTGCTGATTAATACACTTTAAACAAAGCACATACCAAAAATGTATTCAGCTGTGCGCAATTTGGGACTTTGTACAACCCTCCCCCACCCAGTAATTAGTAAGAAAGAAAACACTGGATCCATTTTTCACTTCTATTCAAAACATAAACTCTCAGCATAACTTCAAAACAAAATATATTGTGTAAGATTTTAAAATAACATTGTTATTACGACAGAGAACATTGCTAAAGCTTTTAAGAGTGCAATAGTTAAACAGGAAATCTTTCCTAAACATTTCTTGTTTTCAAGGACTTCAAGTCTGAAACAAGTCTAAAGCACCACGTATCTTACTGCAATTCTGCACAGGGATGCTCAAGCTGATAGATACACTGGTCTGATGTGCTTCTAGATGGTAAAGAAGCGACCTCATTCCAAAATCAAAGCAAAATAATAATAATAACAACAACAACAACAACAACAACAACAATAATAAACATTTATTTATAACACCCCTTACACCAAAAGGCGGGACAAATAACATATACAGTAAACATAACAATACAATTTTAAAAAAGTCTAATGGAGTGATCCTATGGCCCCTAGACAGCCTCCAGAAGGCCATAGGATGCTTTGGATTCCAGTTCCGAGGTTGGAAAAGAGCTCTGACTTTGGAGCTGGGGACCCATGCTCGGATTGCCCTCCCCCACCCGTGCAGCTTGCGTGAAAAGAACTGTGCTGGGTGCTTTTTCAAGGTCACAACACCAACTTCAGGGAAGGCGTAAGGGGGCATTCAGAGGTTGTGGAGGGAGGAGACTGGGTCCACCAGGATCCAACATATCCTGGCAGTGCTGCAGCCTCCTTTCCTCTCCATCTAAAGTGCAACAGCTAGATGGCCAAAAGTGGCTATCTAGCTGATTTGCAGTGCAGGAGGAGCAGGGAGATGTAGATCACTTTGCAGGGCAGGAGGAGGGCAGAGGCAACCTTTGCCTCCGCGCTCCGCCTCCTCCCACCTGCATAAGATGCGCATAATCCTCCAAGTTCAGAGGCTTATGGGCATCCCTATGGATTGTGCCCTACATTATTTTATTACTCATCATCATCATCATCATCATCATCATCATCATCATCATCGGTCCCATAAATCTGGGCTCCCAGTCTTGATTTCAAAAAAACCACCAAACACACACCCACACCCACACACCCACACACACACCCATACAAAATTAAAACATACAAAAAGGCTTAAACATATATATTTTTAAGCTAGGTAAAATTAATTTCATTTTATATCTTTGAGAAAGCACAACTTTACTCAGCATTTACTAATTAACTCAAGCATATGACTTTGAATACACTTCTTTATGATGTCTGAAGCTCATATAGTATTTTTACTCATTAACTGACAACTTCAAAACTTACCTTCAACCTTGAATAATAAAATAATAAACGGTTATAAGTTTCAGCACCCTTCAGATAAACTCCCATCCTGGCCATTAAATCTTATATCTATTATTCCCTCCAATGATCCTTTGACTTTGGCAAAACGTCTCCCCTCTTTCATGTTTGTGGGGTGGGGTGAAACTCAGTGGTGGGGGGAAACACACTGGAATTTCCAGTGATGCACTACTGGAATTCCAATTTAACTCCTGGTGATGTAGCCTCATTCCAAGGGGAATATTTTCGGCGAGGGGGTGGAATGCCTGCTGGTGGTGGAGCAAATGTTATTTTAGACTTCTGCATGCAGAACATGTTGGAGTATAACCAGGTATTCTTCCTCGTGGCACCCTAACCAGGCTAACCAGCTTATGGAGTGATATAAGAATTGAGAGAAGATGCCATGGAACTCCTTTCTAGACTTTGGAACATGTGTTTTGCAGGAGAGGGATTAACGGAAAGGGAGAAACGTGCTAAGTGAAAAGCATGTCAAATGAATCCTTTACAGGACCATCTTCTATCTGGTAACCTGTGTCCTCACTGTGGGAAGCTGTGTGGATCTAGAATTGGCCTCCACAGTCACTTACGGACCCATCGCTAGAGTCTACACAATCTTCTTTAGAATTTCCTCCTTTTATCCCGGAAGACAATCTTACTCGGTCACGAGTGATTGCCTGATGATGATGATGTTCTATAGTACTTCTCTCCTCTCAACTCTTTCCAAGGGAAAGAGGGATCATCAATACATCTTCCTAGCAATGAAAAATGCAGTAACCCTGCAGCAACTCTCTCAAGCAAGCTTATCTATTACATTTAATGAGCCGTCTTAAGGAATATGCATTATTTGCCATTATCTTGACAAAGGAGGGCTGTGGGGCTCTTACAAAGGTGAGATAATAACTGTGTTTAAACTGGGGGTTTCGTTTTTGGTTTTTTTCCCCCGGCCTGCCCAGATTTCCTCTTCCTTGAATATCCTCTGAGAATAGTTTTCATATTCTCCCTAGAGTAGACCTACTCCTCTTCTTTCTCCCAATCAGGAGATAAATCAGTGGATTAACCCTGCTGTTTAGGGAGGCACCTACATAGCTATATTGAATCAGAAAGTAATATTGTAAATGATCAGTTACAAAAGCAAAGATGAAACCCACAGCACTCAGTGGAAAAGCAAATAGAAAGAAGAGGGGAGTAAGCAAGATGGTTGATAAAAAGCCTCCCCCGCTCACCCTTGAGTGATTTAAAACAGACTTGGATAAACAGAATCAGAGATGAGATAGTCCTGAGTGGGAGGCAAAGCAAGGCAGTCACAATACACTGGTAGCCTATTGTGCGAAAAATGTTAACCCTAATAGTCAGATAGACAGTGAAGGGAACTGCAAAGAGCAAGAAGGAGAGATGAGCCATATGAGAGCACACACAGTGGCAGACAGGTGTGTCGGTCGGTGGCATTGATGCCACATTGGGAAGATGATGACAGACAGACACACACCTGTCAATGCTGATGGCAGTCAGAAGAAATTGGCCAGTGATGTATGTGAAGAAAAAGAATAAGGTACGGTAGATAACAGCCATGCCCAATGGACAGGGAGATTTAAAAATAAACTGGAAAATAGTTCTACAATGTAAATTGTAGGAAAAAGTAGGTAAATAAGCATAGTAGGACCCTAAAGTCAGCAGCTAAATTCAGGATGAAGGTGGTGAAAGGATTCCTCTTCATGTGGAAGCCAAGAAGCCAGATGGCACTGACATTTCTATTCCCCACAAGTCCAAAAGCAGCAGACAAGAAAAATGGAGATCCAGAGACTATTGTCTGCTAAAGAATATAATATTGGGGTAAGTCGTAACCTGAGCTATTATGGGTTGGGATTGCAGTTGCATTGCATGTTCCACAATTCTCTCCTCTCTAGCCTCCAAAAACGAAAGGGATACCTGGTTGGAATTGGTCATTTTGTTCACTCTCTTCTTTTTTAGGGCAACTTCTTCTGTTGATGCACCAACTAGGAGATTGAGTCAGTTCTTCCTATGAAGCTGAACCGTAATTAAAGGAACAGCAATAGATTTTAGCCTTGAATTGTTCATGCCCTGCCTGAATAAGTTTGAATATCTACTTATTGCTTTGGTTAACTTATGATGAAATGTTTTGGGTTTTTTTTTTTTTGTTGTTGTTGTTATTAGTCATCTGTGTGGGAAAAGGGAGGATATAAATTGAAGCAATAAATAGCAAATATTGCTCTTTCAGTTTTTTAAGAGAGCAGATGACATTTTAGTTCTTTATTCCCTGACAGGCAAGGCGCTTCAAGGAAAGATGGGGCTTATTTAGATAACTTGAGACATGAGTGTATTATGGTGTATTATAAAAGGCCTTATTTGCCTTTTTTATATGTTGCAGAATGCAGAGAGTGCAGCAAGATCACTCTCTTAGGGTAGTGTTAAGTACGATAATCCAAGTCTGCTCAGGCAGCTGGGAATCTTTTCCAAGATCAGGACTACACAGCTCTTCTATATTCACAAACAGGGCTTTATGTGAGCCCATAATTCCATGGGGCTATTGAAAAGCTCCACAACACAATATGTCTACAAAATTCTGCTTCCTAAACTTCTCAGCTTTCATTTTTAATCAGTCAACCTTCTAGACTTCCCCCTCCATGCCCACAAATGGAGAACTTCAACTTGAGATATTTACATACCTGTGAAAAACTATGGATCAGCAGTCTTCAGATATGGTGAATGAGGGACCACAAGAGGTACAGTAGTTTGTGCTGGAATAAGTAGTCATTTGGAAGATTTGCAGGGGGAAACATGCATCCCTGACGGCCAGAGGAAAAAAAATAGTTGCCTCATGAAACTCATTGCAAGATGCATGGGGTTCCACCCACTATTCATTTGCCTGCCAACATCATGTGAGAAGAAAATGTGTCCCCCCCCCAATTTGTTATCAAGATAGTCATCAGCAAACTTAAGAGAAGATTCTTGCCATGTAAGGCTCTATCTCCTAGAAAGGCACTCTTGGTAAAAGTGGGTTACAGCAAATGTGGGATCCATCATAAGAAAAATAATAATTCTTAATGGCAAGTTGGAGAGTTGGAATTAAAACCAGAGCTTTAAACCTCTGTCCAATTAAGAATATTAAGGGTGCAACCAGATGTCTTTCAAAGGAGTGCTCCAGTGTTGGAGGAGTGCTCAGGATATCTGTTGCTCGGCTGGCAAATACATGGCAGAGCAGAAGGCGCATCCCCATCCTTGTTGTTTTTCAGCTAGATGGGAATGGGAGCAGCTTGAAGAGTTGCACTGCCAGGGACAGGGCTGGGGCTGGAAAGGCCACCAGATGATCCTGTTTATCCTGGCCTCTGCTCTCTACTCCCTGTTCACTGGAACGCCCCCATTTTTCACTTCCTGGAAGTCGCATTTGCAACCTTGGAAAGGAGGCACATCGTTCTTTCCACAGTGGTTGCAAGGGGGTGGGGGAGGAGGGGGAAGGGAGGGATCAGAACTCAGAGTCCCACTCCCAAGGTCACAGGAGTGTCTATGGCCTCGGGAGGGGGAGAGCAGGCCTGTGGCTCAGCTGGCTCAGCTTGTCTGAGCGTGGAAAGCTAAGCAGGGTCAGGCCTGGTGATTACTTGGATGGGAGACCCCTCCTCTAGTCTCCTGCATTGAGCAGGGGGTTGGACTCGATGGCCTTCTAGATGGCCCCTTCCAACTCTATGATCTATGAATCTATGAATCTATGAATCTGAAAAATACTATTTGTCCTTCTCCTGGGACCATAGATTGCTCTCTAAACTGGTATTATTGGGGAGAGTGATCCTATGGCCCCTAGACATCATCTGTGGAAGCCATAAGATAATTTAAATTTGGATTCCCAGATCCGAGGTCGGAGACAGAGGTCCGTCCCCACACACACACACACACACACAGCTGGTGCAGAAAGAACTGCATCAGTTGCCTCTCCAAAGTTGGGAACTCGACCCGAGAGAGGGGTAAAGGGGGAGATGTGGGGAAGGGTGCAGACTGGAGAGGCCAGGATACGAGGTATCCTGATGGCATTCCAGCCTCCTTCTTTCCCCCTCCAAAGTGCCGCAGCTACATGGCCGAAGACGGCCGTCTAGCTGAAATGCAGAGCGGGAAGTGCAGGGAGGTGGAGATCGTCTCCACTGAGCCTCCTGCTCTGCAATGGATGCTCATAAGCCTCCGAGTTTTGGGGTTTGCAAGCATCAAGGGTGTAATCGAGGGCAGCTTACTGTTTCAGTTTTATCGTTTTAATCCCTGCAATGTGGTTTTAATTTTTAAATCTGATAGCCACTTTAGTTGTGTCGGCATGTTTATTAGTTTTATATTGCAGGTTGTTTTTATTGAGATTTTGTTTGCGTTGTTGTGTTGTTGCTATCTTATGCTTTGTGCAGCACCCAGACAGATTTATTTATGTGGTGTTTAATAAATTAAATAAATGAATAAATAAATGTCTGCTAAAAAAAACACCTCTTCTCCCATGGGCACAAAGCAGTACACTTATGTAGGCCCATTGCTTGACTTGAATAGGCATGAGAATAGTTCCACTCCTTGTTAAGCCCCCATTGGGCAGGAACCGAAGGGGGAGATCAGATCACCTCCAATCCAATTTACACTTCTCGCTCCCCGATTCCAAGGAATGGCAAATACTAAGCACCTGTCTCTGAGGGATTCAGTCTACGTGCTGGCATCCCATGCCTCCATTCCCCCCTTTGATTTGATAGTTGCTTCCCACCCCTCTGTAGCACTCCTCTTAAAACACCACATGAAATTGGAGGAGCCGGAGTATGTCTTTGCCTCTGATAGCCCTGAGGACCACAGCTTGCTTGCTTCGGCCTCTATAGGTGCCCTGTGCAACTATGCACATAATGATAGCTGTGCTTTACGCTAAGTGCTGAACATACTTCAAAACTGCATATGTAAGGTTAGTTAGAACTTATTGTTCATTTTATTTCACGCGATTTCAAAAATCTCTCTTCCTCCTTTCTCTTGAAACGTTTAATACAGATCTCAGATTAGAAATGTGGAGTGGATTAATGAGCTGTCACTTGCTCACAGTCTCACCCACATTTGGCTGCTCCGCTGAAAGCAACCTGACTTCTTATTGGCAGCTGGAAGGCCTGTCCCCTCCTTCTCAAAGGAATATTGATGGTCTGGATTCCCCATATCCAGAATTAGGATAGTTAGCATGATGGTGGCAATTATTGATTTAAGAAGAACATGATTTCCAGCTTGTCCTACCTCACAAGAAAGGTGGGAGCATGCTTTCCTTACATGGGTATATGCCACTCCCCACTGCCTCCTCCAGGTTTTTGATGGTCTTTGGGCAAGACACCCTCAATGCCCCCTTCCTCAGTGAGTCTACCTTCTCACCGCCATTGTCATCAGCTGCTGTTGCTCCTTCTGCTCTTTCTCATCATTGCTTTCTTGACTGGCGGAGAGCCGGTGAACAAGTAGGAAGTGGCATCACTGCTTCTCCTTCCCACCGCTACCATTGTCTGGGCCACAGCAGGAGGCAGGTGAACAAGCAGGTTGCAACGGGGAAGAGAAGGAGCAACTCCAGGGGGCTCTTGTCAGTGAGCTCCCACTGAGATGTCAACCATGGGCCCATCTCAGATCATATCTGGCCCAACACATGTGGCAGGGCACACTTTGGACCTACTTTTCTGTGCTGGATTGGGAGAAAATGATCTGAGGGTGGGGCAGCCAATAGTAGCTCCATTGACATGGGCAGATCATTATCTGATCAGTTTTGATCAGGGGTGGGGGAACCAAGTTTGATTGTCCAGCCCTGGAGGCTGATTAATCTGGATGGATTTCTGAAGTCTCTTGGGGATTTTCCTGCAGGCTTAGCCGCCAGTGGTCCTGTTGAGGTCCTAGTTACTGCTTGGAAAGAGGAGATGACCCTGGCGGATCCTGGCTATTCCTCAAAATCCACTTTTCCCACATAGCCTTTGGCTTTCCCAAATGTAATGAAGTTTTAAGTACACATAACATGATTTTACCAGGTTCATTTCTTCTTTCTCCCAATCTCCCATCCCTCCCTCATTGTTTCCACTTTAGCTATTCTACATTGTAAGCTCCTTTAGGGAAGGCTCCTGTCTGTTTTTGCCAGTGTAACTCTGAAAGGTGCACGTACATTGATATGTACATCTGTTTGTGCCTGTATGTGCTGTATCTGCTGTTGCCCCCTGCATTGCAACTATATCAGAACAGATACTTTCGAAATGGCACATAAATGTGTAGAAGGTGACTCTTACATTCTCTGCAATGTCCATGATTGTTTGACACCACAGCAAAATCCACACAAGAGATGTGAGGCACTGATATATGTGCTGTTGTGTATGGAGTTCTAGCCAGTGCTTTTTTTCTGGAGAAAAAGGTACCGGAACTCTTGGATTACATTTCCTCGGGAGTAGATGGCAATTAAATTGTAATGCAATTAATAGAAGAAAAGGTGCTGGAACTCAGTTCCGGTGAGTTCCACCAGAAAAAAAGCCCTGGTTCTAGCTGTGTAAGAGTCCTGGCCATTCCCAGCTCTGGTGTGCAATGCTAGAAGTTGCATCTTTGCTATTCCATAGGATGCTCACAGGCGAGATTTAACACAAAACCATTTATAGCAGGGGTGGCAAAAACTGGAAAAGCTGGAAGCCAGTTTGGAATAGCATCATCTACGTTTACAGTTGCAACCAAAAATGTCACCAAAAACATGTGATGGATTTCAAAGGAAGACAATATAAGGTCAGAAAAAAATTCTCAGAGAGCTTCTGTACATTCATACCTTGTCATGTGCTTTTTGCCAAAGTGAAGTTTAAAGCAATTTTAGTGCTAAAAAATTTAGTGAATTTTTTTAGCTAAAATTTTAATGGGAGCTTGATAAAACTAATGGATTTTCCCCAGCGGGCATTTCACATCACTGTACATATGTTATATTACTGGCAATGTATGTTTCAGGAGACATTTTTAATCATTGAAAAGGTATTTATTTACCAAATGTATATCCCATCATTCCGCCAAAAATAGTGCTCAAGGTGACTAACAATAAAATGCAGGTAAAATAGCAAAGTTATAATTACAACATTTAAGTGCATCAATTAAAAGCACTTCTAATATAGTCTGGTGCAATAAAAAACACATTCAATAAATAATAATAAAAATGCATCAATACGAAAGAAATAACAACATTCACCATATTAAAATAACCAGTTCAGCTGCAATTAGCTTAGTATCTGTCTAAATACAGATGTCTTTGCCTTCCAGTGGAAGGAAAGCAGAGATAATCTAGCCTGGACTCTTTTGGGAAGGAGCTCCAAAGCCTGTGTGCAGCCACCAACAGCACCCTTGTGAAAAGTTATGTTACATGAAAGTTACATGACATGATTTTGTTTTCAATTGGTTCAGATCTCATCTGCATATAACCCAGCAAGAGAGCTATGATGATAGGTCATACTCTCCTGGCACTTAACTGTGAAAAGCACATGCCCAGTATATCTACATGTAGGGATAGGTATAGATATGAGGTCTTGCTCTGCTTTCCCATGGGCATCCTTTCTACTGGAGCCATCCAGGAAAGATTGTTCTTTGAGCAAGATTTATATAGGGTGTCTCCCTCACTTAGTAGCTTTCCACCTCCCAATTCAGTGAATCATGAGCTAGCAGCCTTCCCCAATGTGGTGTCCTCCAAACACTGTGGACTACATTCCCAACACCCTGGATCATTGGACATGCTGGCTGGGGATGATCAGACATGCATTTCAAAACATCTGGCGGGCACCAAGTTAGGAAAACTGACCTAGAGTCTTCCCTAGTAGGCACAACAGTGAGCAAATTGCTCTCTTAAGATATGAGATCACTCCTTGCAGTAATGAGCCAGGCCACATACTTCTACAGACCAGTTGTTGCTCCACATTGATAATTCTCTGCATGCTGCTGAAGGCTGAAATTCTATGCATCTTAGAAATCATTAATCCATGATTAATGCAGAGCAAAAAAAGGCTAAAAGCAATACAATGCAATGTCATTCTTGGTGGAGCCATCAGAGTTTACTTTCAGAGGTGTCCAGTTCCCCTGAACAGTTTTCGTCCTCCTTGAAAACCTTCTGGAGTATTTCTTTCATGCTCCTCTTAGCACTCCTCTGTCTCCCAACCAAGAAATAGATCAGTGGGTTAATGCTGCTGTTTATACAGGCACATAAGTAGCCATAATGCACGAGATTTGGATGTATATCACGGAACACATAAATAGTAAAGTAAAAGGCATTCAGTGGAAAAGCCAAGATCAAGAAGAAGAGGAGAGTAAGCAGGATGGCTATTAAAAGCTTTCCCCGCATCTTCTGTTTGGATATAAAGTAGACTTTGATGAACAGGGTCAGACTTGAGATAGTCATGAGTGGGAGGCAAATCACAGCATTTACGATAAACTGGTACATTAGGGGAGCATTTCCAAAGCCCGTCGTAAGGATGAGAGTGAAGTGAATTCCACAGATTAGGAAGGACAGGATCCATATTGCGGCACACACGCCGGTGAACCAGTGAGACGGTCGGTGGCATCGATACCAAATTGGGAAGAGGACGGAGACACACCTGTCAATGCTGATGACTGTCAGTAGAAATTGGCCAGCGCTGTACATAAAGAGGAAGATGCTTTGAAATAATTCATAGGGGAAACCACAGTACAAGTGTACAAAAAGCCAATGTATTTCTATCGTCAGTTCAGCTGTGACCAAACCAAAGTCAGCAATGGACAGGTTTAGAATGTAAAAGGCAAAAGTATTTCTCTTAATGCCAAAGCCAAGCAGCCGGATGACAACTCCATTCCCCAAAATCCCCGAAACGCAAAAAATCATTGTGAAGATAGCAAAAATAAGCACTTCGTCATCCAACCCTGGATCATAACAAGTGGTTTTCTTCTTTGGTAAGTCAGTTGCATTGATCGTTCCACCATATCCCTTTCCAGCATCGACAAAGGGCAGTGGTGTCAAGCTAAAATTGGTCATTGTGCTCAATTGTTTCTTTTGTGCCTCTTCTGGTGTAGATATAATGTTGCTGGAAGAAAAGAGACAGGGGTGGAATTAGTCTTTGCTATGGAGCTGAGCCATAACAACATAAGAAGAGCTGTGCTGGATCAGACCAAGGGCCATCTATCTAGTCCAGTGTTCTGCTTACACAGTGACCAACCAAACTGCCTGTGGAAACCCAGAAGCAGTTCATGAATGCAGTAGCACCCTCCCACCCATATTCCACAGCAACAATTGTACATAGGCACACTGCCTCTGATACTCGAGGTAGCAGATAGCCATTAGGACTAGCAGCCATTCTCCTCCATGAATTTGTTTTAAGGCCATCCAAACTGGTGGCCATCACCTCCTCTTGTGGAACTGAATTCCATAGTTTAACTATGCACTGTGTGAAGAAGTACTTCCTTTTATCTGTCCTGAACCTCCCACCAATCAGCTCCATGGGATGACCCAGGGTTTCTGAGAGAGAGAGAGAGAGAGAGAGAGAGAGAGAGAGAGAGAGAATGTCTCTCCATCCACTTCCTCCACATCAGGAATAGTTTTGTACACCTCTATGACATGTCTCCCCTCACTTGCCTTTGTCTAAACTAAACAGCCACTGCTCCAGGCCCTTGACCATTTTAGTTGCCCTTTTCTGCACATTTTCTAACTCTACAATGTCCTCTGGTAGGTGCAGTGACCAGAACTTTACACAGTAAAGATGCAGCTATTAATTGCTTCATGCCTTGAATGAAGTTGAGAGCCCACAACTGATCTAGTTAACCTAAGGCAGTTGTAGGGAAAGTTTGGCCCACCAGATTTTGATGGACTACAACTCCTATTGTCCCTAGCCACCATAGCCCATGGTAAGGGATGTTGGGAGTTTCTGCCCAGCAACATCTGACCACACATTCTCCATTCCTGACTTGAAGTGAAATGGCTCTTCCTAACAGTTTCTCATTTTCCTCAAGACTGATCAAAGTTACATTTCCAGTTAAAAGGACAGATGGGCCTTAAAAAAAGATACATGAAGATGTGTGAGGTTTAACAAAAAATCTCTGTGAGATTTTGCAACAAGCCCCGAGTTCCTTTGCAACAAGCCCGGAGTTCCCATGTCATGCTCCATCTTTAACCAAATCTAACTATGTTTAAGTGTAATAATCAAGCATTCTCTTGCTATTTACCCCTGCTATTTACCCCTGTGTGAAGGAATGAAACTTGTTCGGCCATTTTGCATTGGTTTTTAGTTAAAAATGGGTGCCTCCTTTCTAAACATTGAGTTATTTTGAGTTTACAGAGTTGTTTCTTGCGAGGAGGTTTGAAAGGTCAGCCCAGGAAACAAAATTAATGAGGGGGTGGGGTGGGGTGGGAGGTAGAGAAAAAGCTAATTATTATGGGAAGCAAAAACTTAACAAACTCTGCTGCCATTCTGGTTGGTTAAGAGGTTTGGTGGGGGAGTTTGAACAGTGTATATAAGCAAAGCTGACATGGCGAGAAAAAAATAACTAGAAATCAGAAGAAAGAAGCCAGGACAGCGTGTTGCGGAGGGTCCATATTCCAGGGACAAAGGCAGTCCTCCTATGTTTCAGGTGGGTTGTGAGTTTTCCCTTATCCCGCTTTAGCCTTCCCTGTACATTCTCTGTGCAGCTGCCCATCCAATCCCCCTCCTTAGAATTTGCAGCATGAGATGAGCCAGTCACCATTTGTGGGGCCAAGTAGGAACTTTTGGCATACACTCACAACTGGCAAATTGGAAGCCCCTTTTCTTTTTCTTTCTTTTTTTTTTGCCAACTTCACGCTGTAGCAGCTTTGGGGGGGGGGGGAAGAGTGAGGTAATTTGGCTGTTTTGGAGCAATGCTAATTTTGAGACAGCTTGTAGGTGCAGTGCGGGAATGGAGGAAGTTAAACAGAGGAGACCCTCATGAGCACCTTAGGGCATCTTTGTGGTGGAAGGCTCAACCAAGTGACCCCTCATGGCCGACTGCTGAGAGGGACTGCAGAAGGGGAGCTATTCTTGGGTCCATCAAATCTCATTATATCTACAGCTCATCACATCTGTTGTTGCTTTCCAGCTGGAATCGCATGGGATAATCAAGAGCCTCCTCGGCTCAGCATGCCTTTAAGGCAGGGCTCTCCAACCTTGGGTCCCCAGATGTTGCAGGACTACAGCTCCCAGAATCCCTTGCCATTAGCCATGCTGGCTGGGTATGCTGGGAGCTGTAGGAGAGCAACATCTGGGGACCCAAGGTTGGAGAACCCTGCTTTAAGGTGAGTGGGCAGGGACAAGCACAGATCAATCATCTGATTGTCCTGGAGCCTGAAGCCAGGGTGGAATCAACCATGCCAGAGAAGAAAGCAGGAAAAATATTCTCCCAGCTCTCTTGTTCAGGGGCCCATACCAAGTGGTTGTTAAATTGTTGTTAGCCTATTTATGCTCTTTGCAGATCTTGTTAGGTAAATAAAGCTGTCACCATTCATTGACTGTGGAATGATCTCCCAGCTGAGGCTTGCCTGGTGCCAACTCTGTCATCCTTTCAGCACCAGGTTAAGACAGCCGTCTATGATGAGGCATTTAAAGACATCTAAGGTTACTGAATAGCTTGATGGGGGCTCCCATGCCAGGTATTTTTAACAGGTCTACTCTGTATTAAATATTGTTTTAGCTGCTAAATTGTTTTTAAATTTTGTATTTTTGGGGGGGAAAGGTTGTTTTTATTGTATTATGGTTCTGTTTTAGGAACTGTTGTAAACTGCCCAGAGAGCTTCGGCTATTGGGTGGTATAGAAATGAAATGAAATGAAATGGAAATAAGTAAATAAAGTAAATAAATAAATACATCCCATTTTCTACCTTGCAGGGAGGTTAAAAGAAAAACTGTGTTGGAAGCAAAAATGCTAGATGCTGCCCTGCCAAAAGATTAAGATGGGCTGAAAGAACTTTCTTTGTTGGTAGGACAGTAGAGTAGACAAAGTTTCAATGGATGGATGTATTCATGCTGTATTCATATCCTAGCTGCTCTTATACTTAACCTCTAACAAATATATATATTGCAAACTGCTTACCTACTACCTGACAAAAAGATTAGGATATGCCGGGGTAGACTTCTCTTCCTCCTCAGGCCACTATTTCCTTTTGAGCTTTGGAGCACCTTCCTTACGGTTTCTCGGTGGTCACCTCAAATAAGGCAACATGAAAAAAAAAATATGGAGGAGTGTATGCTGCTGTTTTTATAACTGTTTTGTTTTGTTCTGAGAAGCTAAAGTTAGGGATAAGAATGAAACTGAGCCCAGGGATCAGGAAAGAGATCTTTTAAAAGGCTCATCTAATCAATCCCATCATCCAATCAACCATGTGTACAGTAATACTTGACATAGTAACAGAACCAAAACTGATAGGTTCCTATCTGAAGTAATATGCCATTTAAATGTCAAAAGTTAAATGTCAACAGAGATAGTGGAAATTGAGAGATGACAGATCAATATGAACAGTGTAGCGCAGTGGTGAGAGTGTTGGACTGGGACTCGGGAGATCCGGGTTCTAGTCCCCGCTCGGCATGAAACTCACTGGGTGACTTTGGGCCAGTCACTGACTCTCAGCCTAACCTACCTCACAGGGTTGTTGTGAGGATAAAATGGAGAGGAGGAGGATTATGTAAGCCGCCTTGGTTCCTTGCAGGAAAAAGGCGGGGTATAAATATAATAAATAAAAAAATAAAAACAGAGGCAGTTAGAGATGGTTTGACTTAATTTTGGATAAGATCTATCAAAGGCTTTAGAAGAAGGGCTGTTTTTGAGGAGAGATGAGAAGGAAGAGAGAGGGGGACTGAACCATAGAAGAGGAGAATTTGGCATTACGGAATGGCTTCATGGATAGAATGTCCTACCTTCTTCCGGTCACATCTGCTTGCTCAGAAATGGGGGGTAGACAAGTCTGAGATGATCTCCTTCTAGAATTTCAGGATCTCAGCAAATCGTATTATCTTCTCTGCTTTCAAAAGAACTTGCCCAGCCAGCACTAAGCAAACAACCTGGAGCAGAGAATGTCAGAGAGCTGTTTTATGCTTGTTCAGCAAGGGTGGGACAGATATTGCACTTCGAATGTGGAAGCAGACGACACCCCCTGCTAGGAAATGTCATCAACCTTTTTTTTTTTTCCCTTCCCAAATTTCCCAGCCACGAACTGTTGAGCAACTGTCTTGACAGTAAGGCTCCGAATCACAGTGTACAGTAAGTAAGGGTGACATAATACAGGCATGGGCAGACTTCAGACTGGTATGCTACTTTCAGGCTACTTTCACTTTTACTAGACCCCAGAAGTCCACCAATGTGAGTGAGGTGCAAAATGACAACTTAGAGCAGTGTTCTCCAACCTTGGGTCCCCCGATGTTTTTGGCCTACAACTCCCAGCATGCCCCAGCCAGCTGGCTGGGGCATGCTGGGAGTTGTAGGCCAAAAACATCTGGGGACCCAAGGTTGGAGAACACTGACTTAGAGGTAGAGTCAGATGAAACATGTTGGCTCAAGTAGTATAGTCAATCACCTACTGCATCCTGTGAGAAATATACTGCCTATACAGTTACAAATCTGAGTTACTACAGATCCGAAATTCTATCCATACAGAAATAATAGGAAATTATTCTGCATTTGCAGGACTTGGAAGAGATGTTTTTTGTGTGGAATAGTTTAAAAGTGTGGAGCTAAACTGAATTAAAATGATGTTGAAGGAAGGCAGTGCAGTATAAAGAGAGAGCAAGGGGCTTTGGGAATTTCCTAGAGCGGTAATGAAGGGGCAGAGAAATTCTGGAAATTTGTTGAAGAGTGAGCCCTGATGTTGTTATTAGCGTTCTTTCCCTCTGAAGCAGGAAAAGAAAGATGCAATTTGCTGGTTTGTGAAAGGGAACCAGTTCATCCTTCCGGTGTTCTTCCCCTTTTCTGAAATGCAGTTCTGTATTTAGCAGCATGTAGAGGAAGGCCAAAAAGAGGAAGGAGAAAGATACTGCCTCTCTGAGCGTATACAGAATGAAACTTTTTAAAAAAATGTTTTTAAACTTGTTCTAGGATAGACCTTGGAACAGAAAAAAGATGTTGAGACTAGTGCTGACAAGTTCAATGAATTTTAAAAAAGGACATTCTGTGGGGTTTCTCTCCAAATTATATATATATATTTTAAACAAGAAACTGTTTGTGTTTGTCTTAATTGCACTAAGAGCACAGTTCCTTTTTATGAGCCGAAGAAATATCATGAGACAGTGCCTCTTTTCTGCCTGTCCAGGATAAAGGAAGTAAAAACAAAACTGGAGGTTTTATTTTTATAACTGCGTGGATGGCTTAAAAGATCTATAATAGATCATTATAGTTATAATAATTTCCTGTAGAGGAAGGGTTGGATAGAGGATTTGTCTTCCATTGATGGAAGGGTTCTGCTCACTACCTGATTTTTGGTATTCCTGCCTTTGCGTGTGTAAAGGGTGGAAATAACAAGTCGAGACAGATAAATATGGTACAAATTAGGGCCACATTTACCAAATAATCAAGATCTGCTACGGGAAAGATGTACGGGTCCCTGGCTATACTAGCCACTGACCAGTAAAGGTCTTTTGGGTGATGCATCCGTCCCAGAGCAGCAGTGCCTGTGAATTGTCACCCCTCAGTTTTACACAATCCTGGTGCTGGGAGGCCTTCCCAATGTCACCTCCTCACAGAGCCGCAGAACTCCGATCAGGTGAGTTGAATCAGCCTCAAAGGCAGTCTATATCTCCCCAGCTGGGCCGCAAAACCCTGAGTGGAGAGCCCCGGAAGTCACCAATCACCACAAAGGTGCCATCGGATACTCACCAACCCTACCCCCACTGAATATTCCCAAATGTGACCGAATTAAGCAAAACAAAACGATGAATTAAAATTATTCCCGTCCACTGCATCACAGTGTAGAGTAGGCAAAATGTGCACATTGCCCCATACGGCCAATTGGGGCAATGAACCAAAATTCCTACTCGGCCCCCTAAGAGGCGACCAGCAGAGTCCACACTGCTAACAGAGAGGGAGGGAGCCATGAACAAAAGAGGCCAAGGGTGTGGGGCTGCTGGTTCTAATATCGTCCCTGGTGCCCCAGCCCCGCATGGTCCGCGTAGGAGCGTGCTAGACATGCGATTCGCCCTTTGACTCACCTTCCCCCCCACATGCAAATTTCTCCCTGCCCCAAGCTGTGCAGTGTTGGTGGAAGAGTATTCCCTCAACACCACAGCAAACCCCATTCAGCAGGACACCATATCCACTCAAGTAGCATTTCCAGAAGCCTGGAGGGACTGCTGTGGGGAGGATGGGGCAGGGAATTCTATTTCCACCAGCCCAATTGCAAGTGGATAAATCTGGATCCAAGCTGATGTCCTCTGGGACATCATTTCCTGGTTGGTCATTCCACCAGCCCTTCTGCAGACCACTCCCATGAAGACTCCTCTTCCCTCAACTGTCAACACCAGCAGACATTATAGGGATGAGTGAACATGCGATGTTTGAGCTCATTGAAGTTCCTTAAAGCTTGCTTTACCTCATTCTTATTCCCAAATGTGAGCATTCCCCCCCCCCAATTGGGAAAATGTGTATTTTTTTTTAAATTGCAGATTTTCTCCCATTGAAAATGCACATTCTCTCTCATAGGCTAAAGCAGGGCTCTCCAACCTTGGGTCCCCAGATGTTGCTGGCCTACAGCTCCCAGCATACCCAGCCAGCATGGCTAATGGCAAGGGATTCTGGGAGCTGTAGTCTAGCAACATCTGGGAACCCAAGGTTGGAGAGCCCTGGGCTAAATGTTTGTTTGTGGGTGGAAGTGCATTTTCGGAAGTTCACATTTGCACCAGTGTGCACTTTCGAATGCAAGTTCAGGAAATAAGGAAAAATTCCCAAGAGTTGAATTCCTGCTTGCCTTTGCATTCAGGGTTGCCAAGGGGACAAGTTCACATGATTTGCAAACAGGTACAAAATTCTTACACATTCCTATCTCCAGCTAGGGACGTGCTAACAGAGAGAAAGCCGCTCCACCGGTGATTTTCAGGCAACTTTTGCTCTGTCACCTGACAATTTGAAAACTTGAAATTTGCACAAATGCATTCACACGTATTTGTGCATATTCACATTTGTGCAAATGCACACTCCTTGAAATGGGCAAATCAGCCAAAAATGTGCAAATCCTCCCATAACAAGCATTTTCACACTTTACCCTATGGGGGAATTTGTGCACTTTTCACTAGTCCCTGTTTTCTGATCTATCTAGGCCGGGGTAGGGAAACTTCTTTCAGCCCAAGGGCCAAATTGGCTAGGCAAGCACATCAAGGGGTGGATGCCAGTGGCGGGCGAGACCACCCCCACTGTTGGTATGCACTGCCCAACATACTTCTCCAGGCATACACACTGTTCACATATACACACCATTCACACACATTCACAGCCAGAGCACTTTCCTCTTTGTCACTGGTGCAGTGAAGATGGAGCTGCTCCTTCAGATTCAGAAACCACCACTTCATGGCACTTCTGGTGCCTTGAAAGTGTGGCTTCCATAGAAGCTGACTTTGTGAGCAGCAATATGAGCTGACCGCTAGGTCCAACAAGAAAGGTAGCCCTGGCTTCTGAGAAATGTGTATTACCAGGTCCACTTCTCTGTTGTTTCTCAGTGTTTAGACCTGGTGTCCACAAAATGGTGTGCCAACCTGCAGCTGAAACCCTCAGTTCTTTCCCTGCCTCCCTTGACCCCTGCCATAGTACTTTGGCAGGGTAAACATGGGAGATGAGCTTACCTGGTCAGGCTGAAGTTCACCCGTGAACGATCTAACTGGAGGTTGGCCTTTCACAAAGGTTCCATGGACTTTGAAGAAGCCTGAGTGCAAGGTGAAAGGGAGAAACGTGCTAAGCGAAAAGCACGTCAAACGAATCCTTTACACGACCATCTTCCATCTGGTAGCCTGTGCCCTCACTGTGGGAAGCTGTGTGGATCTAGAATTGGCCTCCACAGTCACTTACGGACCCATCGCTAGAGTCTACACAATTTTCTTTAGAATTTTCCTCCTTTTAAAATCTCCTTTTTGTAAAAAAAATTTATCCTGGAAGACAATCTTACTCGGTCACGAGTGATGTTGATGACTTTCCAGGAAACACAGAAAAGGCTCAGATAGCATCGTAACAGGATTCTTTACACATGAAAAAACACAAACGTCTGAGTATCCTCATGTCTAAGGCCTGCACTCAGAAAGAGAGAGGAAGAGAGACCCCCCC
Organism: Shinisaurus crocodilurus; assembly: GCA_021292165.1. NCBI lineage: Eukaryota > Metazoa > Chordata > Lepidosauria > Squamata > Shinisauridae > Shinisaurus > Shinisaurus crocodilurus. Next base: position 215,107,336 of record CM037880.1, on the reverse strand, counting down.
TCCAGGGGGTAGATTAAAGCTTACTGGGCCTCTTAAAGCTATATAAACACACAGGATGGCCACTTATGAATGGTGATAAAAAGAGGAAACACATTACCAAAAGAGATGACACCAATCTGCATAAAATTTGCATGTGCTGATTGATATATCTAGATGCAAACTTAGAACTAAAGAACCACAATGGCTGCTTCACTGAGTTCGTAAGAGTGACTTCAGAGAAGGGGTAAAGAGGGTGTTCTGGGGGACAGAGAGAGGAGAGACCAGGGCCACCAAGATATGATGTATCCTGGCGGTGCTCCAGCCTCCTTCCCTCCCTGCCTGAAGCAGCTCAGCTAGGCAGCCAAAATCGGCAGTCTAGCTGACTTGCCGGGCAGGAGGAGCTCAGAGATTATGATTGCCTCTGTGCTCCTCCTGCCCTGCATAGGAAGCCTGTAATCCTCCAAGTTAAGTGGCTTATGGGCACCCCCATTGGATTAGAGCCCTAACTGTGCTTCTGCCTCTGACTGCAAAGTCCTCTCCTTGCAAATCATTTAAATGGAGGAGGGTTGCCTGAAATAACAGTTTAAAGAAAGAGAAAGGGGGGATGAAAAAAGAAGGAGAAGCCTCCTACTATGCTGCTGCTCTCTCTGAACTTCTAAAACTGTAAGTCCACCACATTTTTGGAGGTGGAGAAGTCATCAGAATTTCTCCAGTCCACCAGGGAATGTGTAGAAAGTGTGCCCTCCTCACCTTCACAGCCTGAGACTGTCGGGGCCAGCCCTCAGTGTGCGATGTGACATTTCAAAAGCGGGGGACAGTCACAAAGGGGCTGGAAAGGGGGAGGTGGGGGATGAACATGAGCAAAGGCACTTACAGATGGCTCAGCATGATTTTGGGCAGGATGAGGAGGACTAAGCATCAGGAGCCAGGCAGGAAAACAGGAGAATGGATGTGATTTTGCTGCCATTCCTCCATTTAAAATGCAAAGAGCATTTTGACTTAACTTTTGGTGGATCAGGAGGGGACTGGAAAGCCCATGGGTTATTGCATACCATGGCCTCTTCTCTCCCTCTCCCCTCCCCTCCCACCAGTATGCCTCCTTTTCTCCCTCTCTGACTTGCTTCTGAGGTTGCAGTTGTGACCTTGTAAGAGAAGCTTCCCAGGGTGCCAGTAGAGAGGGGAGGGAGCAGGGGAAACCAATCCCAATGACTTGCTCTCCTCCGTGTTTGTAGCTCTGTCTATGGGTACAGAGGAGGAGATCTGTCATATCCTATGGTGTCCCAGATGCTGTTTTGGGGCCATAGGATTGCTCTCTAGGAGGTTCATCCAGAGGCTTCAGAAGAAAGATGGTATTTGAGACAGAGAAGTGGAGAGAGACAGAGAGCGAGAGAGAGACAGAGAAGTGGAGAAGTGCACCACAGAAGAGGAGAAATTATTTCATGTGTAGAATGTCCTACCTTATTCCAATCCAGTCTGTTTGCTCACAGGTGGGAGTACACTGGCTTGAGATGTTTGCCTTCCAGAATTGCAGGATCTCACACATATTCTCCTCTCTGCTTCCAAACGAACTTGTTCATACAGCACTGAGCAGAGAACACCAGACTGCTTTATATTTGTTCACCAAGAGTGGGCACCAACTCCACAACATAATGACCATTTCAGGAAATCCATTAGTTATAGATGCTTCAGAATTCTCCCGTGTTCCGAGGAAATTGCTTCCCAAAATTTAAATCTCAAGAGACATTTGCATTTTATATGTACAGATGTCCGAAGGCATCATCCAGCATTTTGTATTGGAACTGAGCTATTAGTACTTGGACCCACCATGCTCTACAAAGAATATTTTGCTGCTAATTGCACAGGCTAAGTATACAATTAAGCTAATTGTACACAACAGGACTCAATTACAATGGGAGAAGGGGCTGCAATAGCAAGACTGCTGGGACTGGGAGGCATGCCCCATTAAGGCCCTGCTCTGCGGTTCAGTGGGTCACAGTGTGCAACAGTGCAAAGATCTGAACTAACCTGCTTGAGTTCCATATCTGATTTTGCAGATAAACATGTGAAACATACAGAGAATAATAAGGGATGTTTCAGCTGTAGTTCATTGGCCTCCTGTCCCATTTTATTGCATATTTGTTTGGTGTAAATTGGCTATAATCTTGTATGCCAAGATTATAGCCAATTCACCCAGTGAGTTTCATGGCTGAGCGGGGACTAGAACCCGGATCTCCTGAGTCCCAGTCCAACATTCTTGTATGCTGCCTAGGGTATTTGTATATAGGCGGGATATAAACTGAATTATTATTATTATTATTATTATTATTATTATTATTAACAACAGGATTCATCACACTGGTTCAATGTGAAGAAAGAAGTGTAATTCCATTTAAAAAGTGCTAAAGTATGTGTGTGTATGTGGGGGGGGGGGTTGTATTGCTTGCATACATTTTTCCCCTTAAAAATAAAGTATGAGAGAAATGAAAAGCATGCTTCTCATTTCAACAGGGCTGCATTAGCAGATTAGCATCCTTGTCTTCTCCTGGGTGCTCGGCACATACCACAAAAGCCTGGCACAAAGGAGAGCTTGTAGCTACCTCAGATATGTGGGCTGGTGAGTGTTCCAAGTCAACATTTGAGAACTGTACACATGGCCTTTACTGGGCATTTCCAGCATGCCTGCTCTCATATATACACACACAACACAAAACCCATAACATGATATAAGACCTGCAAGGACCAGGTAAACGTCTAGTTCAGTCTATATTTAATTAATTTATTTATTTATTATTCATTCATTCATTCATTCATTCATTCTATTTATTTTATATCCCACCTTTCTTCCTGCAAGCAACCCAAGGCAGCTTACATAATCCTCCTCTTCCTCTCTATTTTATCCCCACAACAGCCCTGGGAGGTAGGTTAGGCGAAGAGTCAGTGACTGGCCCAAAGTCACCCAGTGAGCTTCATGGCCGAGTGGGGACTAGAACCCGGATCTCCTGAGTCCCAGTCAAACTCTCTAACCACTACGCCATACTGGCCCCATAGGGCACAGTCTCCCAAGCAAAGCTTCTTGGGGGAGCAGACTTTTGCTCCTTATTTCTTAGTGGTTTTCTAATTCATATCTAAAGAACATATGGAAGGTTTGGCTTCTCTGTGTGTCTTGTAAACTCAGCTTGCTAAATGCATTATGCCACCATAAAATTTATAGTCTTTAACTTAGAAACTTCAACATATGACAAAAATAAGTCTTCTTTCTTAGGACTTCTTCAGAGGCAAGGGGAAACCTTCCCATCTATGCTGCAGTATCTCTGTATGTCCCATCTCAGAGGGACAATGCCACTCTTCAAAGGCAATAAGGAATCTTTTCCATATTTTCATAGCTATGGGACCATGATAATTCTTCAGTCTTTTGAGATTAAAAAGATAGATAGATATTTATTTACAGTCTACTGACCACGCCAATGTATAAATACAATACAAAATAAATACTGTACACCAAAACTCATTATACATACAAAAATAAAAACAGAATTAGAAAAGTATAGACAGTCTAATCAGAATAGCAACATTCAAGAATTTTGCAACTTCCTTAGTGATTGAACTATTTGAGCCATCAAGCAGAATAGTCAAAAGAGACTACAGTCATGCCTTGGATTGAGAGCATAATTCGTTCCGGAAACATGGTTGTAATCCAAAACACTTGTATATCAAAACGAAATCCCCCCAAAAAAATTTGTACAGAGATTTTTAATTTAAGTCGTACTACAGTACTTGTATTGCAAGATGTCGCTTGTATATCAAGTAAAAAAAAAAAATTAAATAAATATTTAAAAAATTGCTTGTCTTGCAAAACGCTCTCAAACCAAGTTACTTACAATCCAAGGTATTACTGTATAAGGATTGTCCAGGGAAAGATTGTGTGATCAGGTGTATTAAAGTTTCTCTAGCCAGGGGTCTGCAACCTTTAAGACAAAAAGAGCCACTTGGACCCGTTTCCGAAGAAAAAAACAAACTGGGAGCCGCAAAACCATTGTGACATTGTGCCCCACATATAAAATGTAATAATTTCCCCTACCTATGCACCCAACATAATCCACCAGCAAGAGCTGGTTGATTATGTTGGGTGCATAGGTAGGGGAAATTATCAGCTGACGGATGATGGGGGTGTTGCTGGTGGATGATGGGATGCCACCAGCAACATCCCCCCCCCCAAGCAGTAGCATCCCGTCATCAGCACCATCCAGCAGTAGCACCCTCATCATCCACCAGAAACACCCTCCATGTGGTAATAGCACCCCTCATCATCCATCAGCAGGATTTGCTGGTGGATGATGGGGGTGCTACTGCTGGGGGGAGGGTGTTGCTGGTGGATGATGAGGGTGCTACTCAGGCCTGTCTTTAATGTGGGGCAAAAGGGGCAGCTGCAACAGCTGGAGGCACCCTGATTGGGAAACAGAGCACTTCCCCCTACCCTGGGGCTCTTTAGCTGTTGCACAACTACAACTCCCAGCATGCCCGGATAGCCAAAGGCCTACCTGCCTCCTCGCCTGCTTGTGCTCTCCGCGGCGAGCCGGCCGCGCTGGTCCCCCGACACGCTGGACCCCGCGCTATGTTTTTGGCGGGGGGGGAACTTTGGCGCGTGCAGGAGCCCTCCTCTCTTCTGCCGCTCACCCGCTCGCGTCCCTGCTGCCCAGGGGGGGGGGTGCTGCCGCCGCGCCAAAGTTCCCCCGCCCCGCCAAAGTTCCCCTGCCAAAATCATAGTGTGGGGGTCCAGCGCGCCGAAGCAGCTGGATGTGACACGGCGGCAGCTTCAGCGGCTCCGGCATTGACTCCAGCGGCGGCAGCAGCTAGAGCGGCGCGGAGAACGCTCCGCGCCGCTCAGAAGAGCGAAATCGGGCTGCCCCCGCCAACAGAATCAGGCCATATGTGAGGCAGCGGCAAAGTTTTTTGCGGAGCAGGCAGCCTTGTCCTGCTCTCCTCTCTTCCGCTGCCTGCCTGCTCGAGTCCCTGCTTCCGGGGGGGGGGGGTGCCGCTGCCACTGCCGCTGCCAAGTTTTTTTCCCTGCAGGAGCCCTCCTGTCTTCCACTGGACCGGTTGGAGGCACGCAGAGGAAGGTAGGGGGAAAAATATTTGGTTTTTTCCCCCAGCATTCACTCAATAAGACGCACAGACATTTCCCCCTCCTTTTTGGGGGGAGAAAAGTGTGTCTTATGGTGCGAAAAATACGGTAAGTGACAGGCGCCCAGGCCAGGCGGCCAGCGGAGTCTCAGACTGGAGCGGAGCCGCGGCAAAGGTTTGAAAGAGCCGCATGCGGCTCCGGAGCCGCGGGTTGCAGACCCCTGCTCTAGCCCCTCGATAAAAACTGCAGTTAAGAAGAACATGCAGAACAGATTCCACCTCTTCATTATTGCAGGGGCAGCATGTATTATTCCCTGGGATTTTTACTGTGTCTACCATCCAAAAGTTTGGAGGGTAAAACATTGAATCAAGCCAGAGAAAATGCTCTCCTGTATTTAGAGATAGATAACCAATCTAAATAAGACATCCCATTTTTAGATTAAGTGCCTGGCAGACCCGGCGACAGGGGGGAACATGAGCCCTGGGCCACTGCAAGGAGCTCTTAGAAATCGATGTCAGTTAGCCTCTGCTTGACAAGAAAATTGGCTTTCTCCCATGACATGGATAACTAATGAGAAAGTGACAGCCCAACTGAGGCAACCTTTTGCACCACTGCTTTGTTCTAAGCAGACATGTGGGAATCTGTCATCACCTGGGATACAGAAGAATTAGGCTTCAGCAAAAGGCAGCAGCGAAGCCAGCAGTGGATAAAATGTATCCAAGCCAAACAGTTAAGAGAATTAAGACCCACTTCCAAATTGAGGGCAGCACTAGCTACACACCTGGGCGCACCAAATATAGATCTAAGAAAATAAGATTGAACGCCTTTAAGAGCGTCTTTAGGGCATGGAAACCAAATAGGTGCTCCAAAAAGAATATGGGATACAATTTTAGCTTGAAAAACACAAATGGCAGCTGGAACAATTTCCCCCTTCTAGTGAAAAAACAACAACCTGTAATATAGCACACAAATTTTGCTTTAGCCTTAGCATGCCTCTCCTGGACTCTCCAGGTTGCAGCCTCGTGAAACCAAAAACCCAGGTGAAAAAGATGAGAAAAACGTTTTTTCCAATACGTTTTTTACTTTTTTTCAGTAAAAATTGTAAATGAATTTGCACCATTACAACTAATTAGACCATTCGATGACAAAGCTAGAATCTTTAAGATCTTATGGGGACATCATAATTGGATTTGGACTGGGTGGGTTCCGGTCCCTCTGTACAGTCTTCATCCTTGAAAAACTTCTCAATTATAATTTTTAATGTCTCCCTAGATCGGATCTTCTTCTCTCTCCCTACCAGGAAATAGATCACTGGGTTAATAGTGCTGTTTAAAGAAGCAGATACGTAGGCATATTCAAATACATAGAAATTATTAAAAAATGAAACATACTGGGCGAGGCATTGAATGACATTCATTGGAGAAGCAAAGAAGAGGAAGAAGAGGAGAGTAAGCAAGATGGAGGTTAAAATCTTTCCCCGTTTATGTTGTGGTGATATTAAGCAGACTTTGATGACCAGGCTTACAGTGGATATGGACATGACGGGAGTGAAAACCAGGGTGTTCAGCATAAACTGGTAGAACCTTAGGCGGCAATATCCAGTAGTTAGGAAGAGGGAGATGTGAGTAGCAGGCAGCAGGAAGGTGAGGATCCATATTATGGCACACAGCCGGGTGGACAATTGTGGTGACCGGTGGCATCGATACCAAAATGGGCAGAAGACGGCCACACACCTGTCAATGCTGATGACCGTCAGTAGAAATTGACTAGCACTGTATGCAAATTGGAAGAGAGTGTACAATATAGACCTTAGAGGATCACAGTATTCAGTAAGCTTCAATATAGCTATAAGCCAATATATATATAACACAACTAGAGCTGTCACCACACCAAAGTCAGCTATGGAGAGGTGCAAGATGTAGGTGGTGATGGGATTCCTCTTAATGCGGAAACCAAGAAGCCAAATGACAGTTCCGTTTCCCACAAACCCAAACAAGCAGATAAGAAGAACGAAAGGGGTCGTTGACAACATACTCCAAGTATTAGTGTTACTTCCTGGAATATAGCAACTATTTGTTGGGAATCCAGGGCCATGGTTCATTCCATTACAGTCCTTTCCAGCATCTGCTGGAGGCAGCGATGACACACTTGAATTGGTCTTCATGTTCATTTTCTTGTCTGCTGCTTCTTCTGGTGTAGACTCGTCTGCTATAAGAGAAGGGTGGGGGAATCACTTCCCTGCTGCGGAGCTGAATGAATCATAATGCAGCTATGGGAGCAATCCCAGGTGTGTTTAGACAGAAAAAGTCCTACAACTCCCAGCATTCCACAGTGAACATGGCTGGCTGAGGAATGCTGGGACAGGATAGTGTTCTGTCTAAACATGCATTAGGATTGAATCCTAATTTAATTTGTGCTTTCCAAACCAATATGTTAAGCAGAATGCAATTTTCCTTCCTGGTTATTTACTTATTTATTTACAGCATTTTTACCCTGCTCTTCAGCCAAAGAAGGCTCCCAGAGTGGCTTACCAAGATTAATATTAAACTATTAAAATATTAAAATATTAAACCTGCCCTCAGGTTTACAAACTAAAAGACATGACACAGAAGGAAAAGGGATTGGGAGGGAGGAGGAGGAGGAGGAAAGCAATACTCAAAAATTCCTTCTGCCATCTAAGTATTGTGCTTTAATCTTTGAGGAATTCCTTTCCTCCTGCCAGTAGGTAACACCACCACAAGGGATATCTGAGAATTTTGTTTCAGTTCACAAATCACTCGAAAACACCCCATTCGCAACCCTGAATGCGGATGTGAAGAATGCATGTTGTCTGAAAATGTTCGGAAATTCCTGAACTCACATTCGCATTCACAAAAGGTGAAATTTGAAAATGTACAACTTTTGAAAATGCGTAACTGTGAAAATGTGCAACTGTGAAAATGTGCAACTGTTTAAAAAATGCCCAACTGAAAAAAATGCCCAACTTTTGTTGAAAAATGCACTCTTTCCCCACAGGAATGAAAGTGAAACACAGGTTGCAAACAAGAATGGGAGTGAGCCCAACTGAAGTTTGAAGCAAAGTCCGGAGAGTTTCAGTGACTTCGAGCATCCCTCATTCCCCCCATCCGTAAACACCACGCGGATTCAGAAATCATTGTTTCCCCCCTCAGTTGCATTTTCTAAAATTAACTCATGGATTTGCTGTCTGTTTTTTCATTTACAACGCAATCCAATGTGGCTGCCCATAACCATCTGAGCTCGGAGGATTACCGGCATACTGTGGAGGTTGGGAGAAATGCAGAGGGGAAGGCCACCTCTGCACTTCTCCCATCCTGCAAAAGACTTGGACGGCCAATTTTGGTTGTCTATGTGTTTTGCCCTGGAGCACAAGGAGGAGAGGCAGAGATGCTACCAGGATACTTCACATGCTAGCAGAGCCTCTCTCCTCCCCTCTGCACCCCCTGGAATACCCAGAAACCTCTGGCTTCAAGGTTGGTCTTCCAGCCTCGGAGCTGTGCCTTGCGCAGTTCTTTCTATGCTGACTGCGAGGGCAAAGGGAAGGCAATCCAAGGTTGGAGTCCCAAGTCCGACCTCAGAGCACATTTCTCTGAGGTTGAAGCTGGGACTCCGACCTCTCCTATGCCCCATGCTGGGAGTTGTAGGCCAAAAACATCTGGGGACCCAAGGTTGGAGAACACTGGTCTAGACTATATCTAGCAGCCATAGGATTGACCCTTAGGAAGGAATTCCTGGCATTGCATTTCCAGTCTATGCCTTCACAATATTCTGAAGGGCATTATTGTGAAAACCCTGTAGATCAGCGATTTTGTATATGTGGAGCTCAAGTTGTAGAGGGCCTTCGGCATTATTTATTACACTGTTCCTTGTACTCGGATAAAAATTAGTCTGAATTTACTAAAGGATTTATCTGATGATGATAATCAATCTAAAATTATACACTTGCTATCTGATTCTTACAAATGGCTGAGAGACAGAGTGGTGAGATTTGCAGTGGCTGCCCAGAAGCTGAGGAGATGTTTCGTGGAGGCCAATCTGGTGAATTGTAAGGATTTAAATTGCTGGTTTTAGTGTATCAGTGGTACTTATTGTATTTTCAAATTGAATCTGAATGGTCTTCGTTCCAATGCTATTGTTATTGTTTGGGTGTATTTTGTGTGATGCCTAAGGTGTGTTCAGGGGTTTCATTTTGATAAAGGCTCCATTTTATTCTTCTATAGAGTTTGTGTGTATGACGCTGTGTTTTTTGGTTGATTTGGCCATGATGATTGAAACAAGAAACAAACAAACAAATGTGTCATAAACACCACCCAATTTAGCCTGTTTATTTGTTTTTTACTCAGTGCACCCACCATCCAACATTAACTTCAAGCTTTGATAATATAAAAAATGACTATGTTCCTCTTTATTTGTATTTTTTTTCCTCATCTTATAGATGTGCTAAAAAAATCGCGAGTTTTTTTTTTCCTTCGAGTAAGCTCTGCTCCGGTTATCACTCAGCATACTTAATGATTTTTGCGAGATTAAAAAGGTGCTCTAAGCACATCTGCATTACAAACCTGAGCAAGACCCGAGCAAGAGCTGTTGTTCTCAAATTAGCATTTCTCTTAAACAGGTTTTACCACCTGCTGTGACTTAGGCTTTACATTAGGTTTTGCATTTCAATCACTGTTGCTACATTTCTTTGTGTGAGAACTTCTTGCTGAAGGACATGGGGAGCTAGCTAGGGTTTATAATATTCAGAGTTAGAAGGGAGCTATCTCTCCAGCCTCGAGCAAAAGATCTTTCTGATTCGCAGCTCAATTGTGTTCACGTGTCAGGTCTGTGAAGGGGGGGAAGGAAAATCGAACTAGATCAAATCATTAGTTAGGCAGCCGCTGCAAGGATCGCTCCCATGGCATCCTGCCAAGCGAAGGAGCCAAGTCTGTCTTTTTCTGGGCCAGGTGAAAACTGGAGTATCATCTGCAGCTAGGTAAAAGACACAAAGCCTCATCCACCACCTCAGGATGCAGGGAAAGTGATTGGTTCAAAAGCACCAGGAAGTGGTGTGGACCTGCTCCTTCAGGGGGACTGTCACCCAGTTCAGAACAAGTTAAAGCACTTCCCGCAGATCACCTGGGTTCCTGAAAGACAGTGTCACCCCATCTTGTCTAGATTAACCTTCCATTTATTCACCCCTCTAACTGGTGTCTGCATTGACATCAGAAACAAGATTAAAAAAATGAAGGAGGGACAATTAAGCTGCTGCCACCAATAAGCAGCACTCCCACCCATGAGTTCAAATATTTTTTCACCAATCCCACTCCCTGCTAGCCTACCTCCTTTTTTTCAATTTGGGTCACCCCCCACCCCCCAAGTTTGCACAAAATACAGAGCTATGAAAAGAAAGCCCAATCTTTTCCAGAAAGACTAGAAACAGCACTTTTGTATCTTGATTTCCTTACAAATACAAGACATCAAGTGTAGTTTAATTGAGAATTACGCTGGCTCAGCTTGTCTGAGCGTGGAAAGCTAAGAAGGGTCAAGCCTGGTTATTACTTGGATGGGAGACCCCTCCTCTAGTTTCCTGCATTGAGAAGGGGGTTGGACTCAGTAGCCTTGTAGGCTCCTTCCAACTCTATGATCTATGAAATCTATGAAATAACTCCATTCACTCCTCTATCATGTCTCCCCTTACTCACCCTTTTTTCCCTAAGCAGTCAAAACACATTTAAAAACAAAACCAAAACCAAACAATCTAGGAAGGCTCTAGTGAAAAAGAATATCTGTGCAAGCAGGTATCTAGCTTTAGACAAACTATGTATCAAACAATATCTATAATTATTATTATAGAGGAATTAGGAACAGCAGAAAACCAGAACTATACAGGATTATTTAAGCGCAAATCACTTTCTCATTCCCCTGGCAATGATGAAGTTCAATTCAATATCTCGTAATCCTTCTCCTCCTCTCCATTTTTGCCTCACAACTACCCTGTGAGGTAGGTTAGCTGAGAGTCAGTGACTGGCCCAAAGTTTCCCAGTGAGCTTCATGGATGAGTGGGGACTAAAAGTCCAGCCTCTGGTGTCCCAGTCCAACACTGGAACCACTAAGTCGCATTTGCTCTCCAATTGGAGGCTGAATGCCTACAGTGTTGCCTGCTTTACCTGTGTAAGCTCATGTCATGGTTTGGTTTCTTACAAGGGATTAGTGAACTTGTCAATTTCAGCTTCGCACACTTTCTCATTTTCCCAACCGTGAGTTTGTTTAGGCCTGTTTCTGCATCAGTCTGCAAATTCAGCCCTGCTCCCCACCCCAAAACCCACAGCTGCATGAAAACACATACAGCTTTTTGTGTTCTGTTCCTCACTTTTCCTGGTATGCACACTTAGTGCAAGCCATGTGTCACTAACAGACTGCAGGGTGTTGGGGTTGGGTTTTTTTGTTGTTGTTGTCGCATAATTTCCCCTGACAGGCACAGTTTTGCATGTTTGCTTAATATACACATTTGAAGAGTTACTAACTGCATCGTAACATTTTGAAACCTGCAAATTCTGCCATTCAAGAGCTTTCATCTTAATCACTTAATGTATAGGACTGGGTGGTGCAAGCTGGAAAGTTCAAGTAAAAATCTGGAGGGGAAAACATTCTCCTCATCCCAGTTTTGAACCGTGATTTTCTGGGGTTCTAAACTGAATGGGAGCCCACATTATAATAAAGAGAGTAGATCATTGAGCCATGGGTTGTTGCTGAAATGTGGGTTATCGTGTTGTCTGAACCCAGTCAAAGTCCCTGTTTCATCCAAATTCCTTCCCTAGCAATATCTTCCTATCAGAAGACCGACCAGCATTGTCCTCCAGGTTTCATCTCTCCCTCTCAAGCAGCTCATAAATGGCGTTTTCTTCCTTCCTTCCAACTTTTCTCTTTTTCAGCCTCAGGCTTGTATATGTTAAAGATTGCCTGTAATCTCTTGTAACTCATGAGGGCTCACCATTGACCTAAATCCCAATCTGTGAATCACTGTGTCCTTCCTCTGACCTCCTTGCGACTTGTTGCAATCCTTACACTAGTTTTCTCTCTGTGTAGCTGTTTCAGCACCAAAAAGCTGAGCAAAGCTCCTCACCATTTTTTTTTCCTAAGCAGTTTAAACAGTTTTAGCCACCACTTTCCCAGAGTAGCAGTGATCCTCCTCTCTCTCAGGGTCCATCTCACCTACAATCAGGGCCAGTGCTACCATTAGGCCAACTAGGCGGCTGCCTAGGGCGCCGGGCTAAAGGGGGCGCCAGGAGCATAGGGCTGGAGGGAGGGAGGGCTCAAGTGGGAGGGGGGGCGCTAAATATCTGATCTTGCCTAGGGCACCAAACTGCCTTGCACCGGCCCTGCCTACAATGCAAAGAGGAAAGTTGCTTACTGCAAGGAGCATTCTTCCCTAGATGGACTGTGGGAGAGATGCCATGGGAAAGCAACATCAAAAAGGGATAAGAAAGAAAGAAACAAAGAAAGCAAGGAAAGGTAGGGGGGAAATATTAAAAGAAGATCGGGAAGAGATATTCTAAGGCCCCTAGACAGCATCTCGGAGGCCATAGGATTCTTCAGATTCCCAGATCTGAGGTCAGAAAAGAGCTCCAGCCTCGGGGATGGGGATCCGCGCTCAGATAGCCCTCTCCCCCCTTGCAGCTTGTGTGAAAAGAACCACAATGGCTGCTTCTCTGAGTTCGTAAGAGTGACTTCAGAGAAGGGGTAAAGAGGGTGTTCTGGGGGACAGAGAGAGGAGAGACCAGGGCCACCAAGATATGATGTATCCTGGTGGTGCTTCAGCCTCCTTCCCTCCCTGCCTGAAGCACCTCAGCTAAATGGCTGACATCAGCCGTCTAGCTGACTTGCCAGGCATGAGAATCTCAGAGATGATTATTGCCTCTGTGCTCCTCCTGCCCTGCATAGGAAGCCTGTAATCCTCCAAGTTAAGTGGCTTATGGGCACCCCCATTGGTTAGAGCCCTAACTGTGCTTCTGTCTCTGACTGCAAAGTCCTCTCCTTGCAAGTCATTTGGCAGGATCCTGTGGGTGTGCCTGGCTCCATCAGGAGCCAGGCAGGAAAACAGGAGAATGGATGTGATTTTGCTGCCATTCCTCCATTTAAAATGCAAAGAGCATTTTGACTTAACTTTTGGTGGATCAGGAGGGGACTGGAAAGCCCATGGGTTATTGCATACCATGGCTTCTCTTCTCCCCCTTCCCTCCCCGCCCCTCCCCTCCCCTCCCACCAGTGTGCCTGCTTTTCTCCCTCTCTGACTTGCTTCTGAGGTTGCAGTTGTGAGTGACCTTGTAAGAGAAGCTTTCCAGGGTGCCTGTAGAGGGGGAGGGAGCGGGGAAACCAGTCTCCATGAGTGGATCTCCTCCGTGTTTGTAGCTCTGTCCATGGGCACAGAGGAAGAGATCTGTAGTATCCTATGGTGTCCCAGATGCTGTTTTGGGGCCATAGGATTGCTCTCTAGGAGGTTCATCCAGAGGCTTTAGAAGAAAGATGGTATTTGAGGAGAGAGACAGAGAGACAGAGACAGAGAAGTGGAGAAGTGCACCACAGAAGAGGAGAAATTATTTCATGTGTAGAATGTCCTACCTTATTCCAATCCAGTCTGTTTGCTCACAGGTGGGAGTACACTGGCTTGAGATGTTTGCCTTCTAGAATTTCAGGATCTCACACATATTCTCTTCTCTGCTTCCAAAAGAACTTGTTCATACAGCACTGAGCAGAGAATGCCAGAATGCTTTTATATCTGTTCAGCCATAGTGGGCACCAACTCCACGACCACAACATAATGACCATTTCAGGAAATCCATTAGTTACAGGTGCCTCAGAATTCTCCTGTGTTCAGAGGAAATTGCTTCCCCAAATTTAAATCTCAAGAGACATTTGCATTTTATATGTACAGAGCGTCCAATTTTGTATGAGAATTCAGGTATTAGTACTTGGACCCACCATGCTCTGCGAAGAATATTTTGCTGCTAAATTTTGCTCTGTCATTGAGATTTGCATTTTCTGGGTTGGATCTGGAGTTAGTTGTGCTTAGAGGAGCCCATTGAAATCAGTCTGACTGAAGAGAATGGGGATTTCCTGGAAAAATGAATTTAAATCTTTGTGCTTTCATCAGTGGATTTCACTGTGAACTCTTGCAGTAAATAATGCAATATGCTACTGTAGTGCCATGCTATGGATCAAATGCAGAGCTTGGCAAGTTAGAACCTCAAATGATCCCCACGTCGGGATGGGCAAACAGGCAACGTTCAAGTTTGTTGAGGTTCTACAAAATCCTCGATGCATGGTTTTCCTAGTTTGCATTCCTGTGTGCGAGCATCTTTTCCCCTACCTCCAACTGGGGAAAATGCACATTTTCAATTAGGAGAAATATGGTTTTAAGAAGTGTATATTTTCCCTGATCAAAAATGCATATTTCGCCCATAGGTTTGTGAACAGGAACTGAATTTGCAATCTCCCTTGGCAAGATGGCTTACAACAGGGTTGGGCAACCTTTTCAGGTTCACTAGCTGCATTGGCCCCTGCTGAACCTTGTGGAGGTGCCAAGCCTTTTGGGTGTGTGCAACCAGGCAAGGCTGTTGGTGAATACAGAGACTGTGGGGAGGGCCAGAACATGTGTGCACACACACACACACACACACACACACAGATCACTTGTAGGGACTAGGTTAAAACCTCTATCCGACATCAATCCTGATCAGCTTTAACCTCGCCCCCACATCCATCATGCCTCCATTGGGATCACAGGGGAGGGAGTCAGCTTAAAGCCTCTTCCCCTCCGCACACAGTCCTGATCGCAGGACCGGTGCAAGGCAGTTTGGTGCCCTAGGCAAGATCAGATATTTAGCGCCGCCCCCTTCCCACTTGAGCCCTCCCTCCCTCCAGCCCTATGCCCATTAAAAGTCAATTGGCAAAACTTGAACACTGTATTTTTTTTTTCAAGGCGTTTCTGGCGCCCCCTTTAGCCCTGCGCCCTAGGCGGCTGCCTAGTTGGCCTAATAGTAGCACCGGCCCTGCCTGATCGAGACTGCAAAACAGCAGTCTGTTCTCTGCCATCTCGTTGTCCTACCAGCCCTCGATACCCCACTTACTTTTCGCCACTGCTCAGCACATGTCTGGCTGATTAAGCAGGTTCTCTGTCACACTCAGATTTCGATCCATGCACGTACAGTACAAGCAAATGCGAGGAGAACTCCCTTCCAGACCTTTGCTTATTTATTTATTATTTATTCACAAGATGTACATACCACTCCAGATTCTGGTATGGAGATTTCAGAGCGGTGAGCAAGAAAAGATAAAAATAGGTAAAAGAAGGAAACAATATATCAACAACAGAATCAATAAAACCATGGCTCGTTAGTTCAGGAAGGTTTCCTGAAATGAAAGTGTTTTCAGGAGGTTCCAAAAACAATACAATATTGGATCCTGCCTGACCTTCAGAGTTCCAAAGAACTGCATTGAAGGCTCTTCTCCGGGTGGACTCCAATCGGGCCATATAGCTCCATGTGGCACCACAGGGACATGCATGCCATCCAATGACCTCAGTGACTGGAGAGGTTGGTAAGGGAGAAGGAGCTCTCTCAGGTGTCCTGGCCCCAATTCTTTTAGGGCATCCCATGTGGCAAGGTAAGGGAACTGATGGGGGGCATGCATGGGGATCGTGGGCCCAGGGGTAATGTGTTCAGTACCATCCCCCATTTAAGCCCGCATGGATTCCGGATAACACATGAAGAGAGGGCTCTTGTTAAGTCTGAGAGTCCAAATTTATGGGTCACATGTGGGCAAACAAATAATAAAACAAACACAACCTCAAATAAAACACATTTTTAATGCCACACATTGCCGTTGCCATTCAAACAATGTCCCTCTTAAAATAAGCCACCTGCAGTAAAATACAACTTAAAACGTAGCGAAGCCCAGAAAAAGTAAATTAAAGCCACCATGAGGAGCAGCATATACTATACAACTTTTCAGTTCAAAGCCAGAGAGAACAAGTAGGCTTTTAAAGCCCTCTTAAAAGTCATGGCTGATGGGGCCAGCCATGTATCTCTCAGGATGGCAGAGCCTCAGAAGATTACTGTAGAATATTACTGTCAGTCTCCTAAGGTTGAGGCAGTCCTTCATTCTGCTCCAGCTGAAGTTCCCCAATCATCTTCACAGGCAGCCCCATGGAGAGTCCATTGCAGTAGTCCAGTCTCCATGTAAATAATCCATACAAAGCTGAGGGGCTAGGTCCACTTTCCTTAGACTGGGTCGCAGCTGATGTACCAAGCAAACCTGGAAAAGATACTCCTGTCTTTTGCTCCCATGAACACAACCGAATCCAGAAGCACCCCCAAGATACACACATATCTGGGAAGTAGAAAATGTGGTGCCCACAGTGTGCTGAGTAAATATTAGAGAAAAACATAAGAAAATAACTATCCAAATATTTGTAAACATTTTTATAGGGAAAGGGGGTGATTTGTTGTTAAGTATACAATTTTGTTAAATGTACAGGCAAAGTATACAATTATGCTAATTGTACACACAAGAGGACACAGTTACAGAGGGAGAAGGGGCTGCAATAGCAAGACTGCTGGGACTGGGAGGCATGCCCCATTAAGGCCCTGCTCTGCGGTTCAGTGGGTCACAGTGTGCAACAATGCAAAGATCTGAACTAACCTGCTTGAGTTCCATATCTGATTTTGCAGATAAACATATGAAACACACAGAGAATAATAAGGGATGTTTCACCTGCAGTTCATTGGCCTCCTGTCCCATTTTATTTCATATTTGTTTGGTGTAAATTGGTTATTTTTTTAATTTATTTTATTTATTACATTTATACCTCGCCTTTTTTCCTGCAAGGAACCCAAGGCGGCTTACATAGTCCTCCTCCTCCTCTCCATTTTATCCTCACAACAACCCTGTGAGATAGGTTAGGCTGAGAGCCAGTGACTGGGCCAAAGTCACCCAGTGAGTTTCATGGCTGAGCGGGGACTAGAACCCGGATCTCCTGAGTCCCAGTTCAACATTCTTGTATGCTGCCTAGGGTATTTGTATATAGGCAGGATATAAACTGAATTAATAATAATAATAATAATAATAATAATAACAACAACAACAACAACAACAACAACAATGGCCTGAACAGGATTCATCACACTGGTTCAAAGTGAGAAAGGAAGTATAATTCCATTTAAAAAGTGCTAAAGTATGTGTGTGTGTGTGGGGGGGGGTTGTATTGCTTGCATACATTTTTTTCCTTAAAAATAAAGTATGAGAGAAAATGAAAAGCATGCTTTTCATTTCAACAGGGCTGCATTAGCAGATTAGCATCCTTGTCTTCTCCTGGGTGCTCGTCACATACCACAAAAGCGTGGCACACAAAGGAGAGCTTGTAGCTACCTCAAATATGTGGGCTGGTGAGTGTTCCAAGTCAACATCTGAGAACTGTACACATGGCCTTTACTGGGCATTTCCAGCACGGCTGCTCTCACATATACACACACAACACAAAACCCATAACATGATATAAGACCTGCAAGGATCAGGTAAACGTCTAGTTCAGCCCATATTTATTTATTTATTTATTTAGATTATATTTATATCCCACCTTTCTTCCTGCAGGGAACCCAATGCAGCTTATATAATCCTCCTCTTCCTCTCCATTTTATCCTCACAACAGCCCTGTGAGGTAGGTTAGGCTGAGAGTCAGTGACTGGCCCAAAGTCACCCAGTGAGCTTCATGGCCGAGTGGGGACTAGAACCTGGATCTCCTGAGTCCCAGTCCAACTCTCTAACCACTATGCCATACTGGCCCAATAGGGCACAGTCTGTCTCCCAAGCAAAGCTTCTTCGGGGAGCAGACTTTTGCTCCTTATTTCTTAGTCACTTTGTAATTCACATATATACAACATATGGAAGGTTTGGCTTCTCTATGTGTCTTGTAAACTCACCTTGATAAATGGACTATGCCACCATTAAATGTATAGCCTTTAACTTAGAAACTTCAACTTATGACAAAAATAAGTTTCTTTGTTAGGACTTCTTGATAGGCAAGGGGATACCTCCCCATCTATGCTGCAGTATATCTGTATGTTCCATCTCAGAGAGGGACGATGTCATTATCTCTCTTCAAAGGCAATAAGGAATCTTTTCCATACCTTTATAGCTATGGGACCGTGCTATTTCTTCAGTCTTTTGAGAAAAAACAGTTTTCCCCCAATGCTTTTTAGTAAAAGTACATTACAACTAATTAGATCATTCGATGACAAAGCTGGAAGCTTTAACATCTTATGGGGCCATCATAATTGGGTTTCGATGGGGGGTTCCAGTTCTTCTGAACAGTCTTCGTCCTTGAAAACCTTCTCAATTATAATTTTTATTGTCTCCCTAGATCGGCTCTTCTTTTCCCTCCCTACCAGGAAATAGATCACTGGGTTAATAGTGCTGTTTAAAGAAGCAGATACATAGGCATATTCAATGACATAGAAATTACTAAAAAACGGAACATCCTGGGCGAGGTATTGAATGACATTCATTGGAGAAGCAAAGAAGAGGAAGAAGAGGAGAGTAAGCAAGACGGAGGTTAAAATCTTCCCCCGCTTACGATGTGGTGATATTAAGCAGACTTTGATTACCAGGGTTACAGTGGATATGGACATGACGGGAGTGAAAACCAGGGCATTCAGCATGAACTGATAGGACCTTAGGTGGGAATATTTAGTAGTTAGCAAGAGGGAGATGTGAGTAGCAGGCAGCAGGAAGGTGAGGATCCATATAATGGCACACAGCAGGGAGGACAAATGTAGTGGCCGGTGGCATCGATGCCAAAGTGGGAAGAAGACTGCCACACACCTGTCGATGCTGATGACCGTCAGTAGAAATTGACTAGCACTGTATGCAAATAGGAAGAGAGTGTAAAATATAGCCCTTAGAGGATCACAATATTCAGTATGATTCAATATAGCTGTAAGCCAATATATATATATAAGAACTAGAGCTGTCACCACGCCAAAGTCAGCTATGGAGAGGTTCAAGATGTAGATCGTGATGGGATTCCTCTTAATGCGGAAACCAAGAAGCCAAATGACAGTTCCGTTTCCCACAAACCCAAACAAGCAGATAAGAAGAACGAAAGGGGTCGTTGACAACATATTCCAAGCATTAGTGTTACTTCCTGGAATATAGCAACTATTTGTTGGGAATCCAGTGCCATTGTTTGTTCCAACATCTGGTGGAGACTGCAGTGGCAGGCTGAAATTGGTCATCATGTTCAGTTTCTGGTCTGGTGCTTCTTCTGGTGTAGACGCATACGCTATAAAGAGAAGGGACAGGGTGGGGAGTCACTTCCCTGCTGCGGAGCTGAATGAATCATAATGCAGCTATGGGAGCAATCCCAGGTGTGTTTAGACCGGGAAAAAAAAGAGTTCAAATATTTTTTTCCACCAATCCCACTCCCTCTTAGCCTACCTCCTTTTTTTCAATTTTTGGGACACCCCCCCCTCCCCGAGTTTACACAAAATGCAGAGCTATGAAAAGAAAGCCCAGTCCTAAGACTAGAGATAGCAGTTTTGTATCTTGGTTTCCTTACAAACATCAGGTGTCGTTGAATTGAGAACTTCATTGGAAATAACTCCATCCACTCCTTCCTTTCCTGCTTCCTCCATTCTCTCTAGTCCCTGTGGTAAGTCCCTTTTCTACTGCCTCCTCTTCTGGACAAACCTCTAGACAACTGAACAGATTGACTGCCAGGATGCCCAATACTCACCCCTGTGGGGCTTCACACCTTCACAGAGGGAGCGGCCTTTGCAGCCACCCCCAAACTGAGGTGCGTATGCAAGGACCCGACGTGCAAAGACACACAGCATCCCAACATGGGGGTCATGGCTATGTGTGCTATTTAAGCCCGGCCCCACCTTCACTGCACTTGCTTTTTGGTGAGCGTCAGGAAGCTGACCTGCCGTAGGGGTGTCGGGGTTAGCTCCCCTCCCCCATCGTGCTCACACCCCGCAACCCCAGCAGAGACTTTGATAGTTCCCGTGGGAATAGATTCAGACTTGGATGGGAGGGGGAAGAGGCACCATGTGACCACCACGCCAAGACACCTGGGCCTTCAAGGATAGACTCAACCCAAACCAATAGCACAGAGAGGGAGGAGGGGTTGAAGAGCTCCGTGGGAATAGAGGAGCTCTCGCCGGTAGGGGACAAAGGGCCATCCTTTCTGACAGATCCAAGAGAGCGACGCTGCCTCCATTGTCAGGAACAGCTCACGTCCCTCCAACGTTCCACCCAATTGGTTAGCAAAAACCATGATCCGCCTTAGAGGCGGGGGGGGGTGTTTGCTACATTTTACACTGAGCGCATGGAAAGCTCCTCAGTTTGGGATCAACTGTTGCTTCCTCATGACTTTCCCATTGACGGGTTATAGAGTTGTGAACTAGGAGGTATTATCCTACTTTTGCTGTAGAGACTGCTCGAACCGCTGTTGCAACAACAAGCCCTTTCCTTGTACTTTGCAAGACAAGTCCTGTGTCAAGTTACATCACTCTACGGAAGGGGAGGGGGCAGACGGAACATGCAAGACATAACAAGGGGGCTGAGGTGAGGTGACTGCCAAGGCCTGAGGTCTAGCAGTTTGCTGACTATTGGTTGAGTGGTCCATGGTCCTGAAATTCCTTTAGCAGGGAGGAAGCACAAGCACCAGGACTCATGCCAGGCCATGAAATCAGGGTGTGATGGGGTTTTTTTTCAGATCACATAGCCTCAGCAGTGGGAAAGCAATATGCACTGGATACAATATTAGCTTGATCAGATGCACTGGAGAAGGCCAAAGATCTGCACAACCCACACCTGCTGAACAGCCCATATCTGCTGCCTTGGTAAAGAAAAAAAAATGATTCTGGCAGGCTCTCCTGAGGGAGATGAGAAGGGGAAGCAGGGCTATTCCACCAGTCCTGCTGAGAACCATCCCCATGGAGGCTCCTCCTCCCTCAACTGTCACCACCACCAGCCATTCCAGCAGGCTGAGCTGAGGGAGATCGAGGGGGAAGTAGGGCCATTCCACCTGCCCTGCCGAAAGACTTAATTTCCCCCTCTTCTCTCCCCTTTCCTTTCTCCCATCTCGTTGTGTCTTTTTTTATATTGTAAGTCTATGGGTCTTGCTTTAATAATGACATGTAAGCTGCTCCGGGAACCTATTTGGCTAAGTGGCATTAATAATACTTTTAAAATATCAATTAATAAATACTGTGAACTTGTCCATAATAAGAAGCCAAGAAGCCACAGAAAAAGGGAACTTAGAGGAAACCTTACTATCTGTCATTAAACCTCTTACCACAACTGTTTACCAGTACAAACTCACAGAATGGCCGCCACCATCTCAGGCAAATCCAAAAAGGGGGTAAAGGAGAAGAAGGAAAACCCACCCACCCCTTTGTTGGGAATATACTCACAGATATGTCAAAATCAGCTCTACACAATGGTATCCTAGGGCAGGTTTCTCTGTCTGTTCCACACACCACATACGTACAGTTTTTGAGGAGTTTCTTCAAGGTAGCAAAGCCAAGCTCTCTCCCTCAAAACAAGCATCCTGTGCACTTTCCTTGTGGTGGAATTGTGCCAAAGAACTTAGTAAGACTGTGTTAGGGAAGCAAGCTCTTATCATTTCACTGCAGATGCAGTTAGAAGCAAGCAAGAAACATGTCATGTTAAAGTTGAAAGAGGACATTTCTGAGTAAATGGTCACTGCAGAAATCCTAAGTGTGTGGGGAAAGACTGCTGGATCTATATCAGCTGGCAAAGTTTATAATCCAGAGCCCAGAAATGCCATTATTTTCAGCCCAAAGAAACCGCAACATTCTCCCATTCCTTGGGGTTGGTTTCATAAACTTGGAGAGCAATCCTGTGGCCCTGTGGAATGTGTCTGAGGGGCCATGTGGGTGCTTCATTCCAAAGATGGAGACAGATCTCCACCCCTGGAGAGGAAAAGCTGAGTGTGGATCTCTACTCGTAGCCCCTCCCAGCCACTGTGGAAGCCTCCATGGTGGCTCCCTCCCCAAGGTCATGTGGGGGGTGCCTGTGGCAGGAAGGGAGAGGCAGTCACGGCGAGGAACATCTCAGCATCTCATCTGCACAGCTCTTGGGTGGAAAATACTATGATAATAGACTGGTGCTAGGACCAAGTAGGACATATTTGCTGGTCTCGGGCACTCCATCCTCCCCATTTGGATGTGGGCCTGTTCTGTAAGACCAAGGAAAAAGTGGGGGTGTAAACAGTTTAAGTTGTAAGTAAGCACAATTTGCGACATTACACAACATCATCACCAATCACAGGGCACATCAATAAAGGCATCAGCTTTAGCTTCCAATTACCTGGTGTGGGTAGTTGAGCCAACATGAGATAGCCTTACCTCTGGTCTTAAACTGGCAGGTTCTTTTTATCATTGGCAAGTACAAGTGTCTTTGCATTTAGCTGCCAAGAACATCTGTCCAATATGTGTATACAACTGGGCAGCATCTCAGAATGTACAGATTGCTGCCTCGCATCTTTGGCTGTGTTTTGTCGGACCTTCCCTGTCACCTCTGGATATGTCTCATACAACGGCACATGGGGCTCCATGAACATGCCAAAATATGTGTTGTCCATTTGCAGTGTTATTATTTCAGTTTTGTATCTCCATACATTTAACGACAACGACACCACACATGAAAAGTAGTAGCCTCCAGTTAGACCTTGCCTCCAGAGCAAAGTAAGGGGTTAGTAAAATCAGTCACATCCCTTCACCATGCCAGGGGCCTTTAGAAATAAGATGAAAGGCCTTTTAGAGCTAGAGATGTCTTTTTGCCAAATCTAGCCCCCACTTTGTGTACTTGGAGACCTCTGGTGCAGACAGTGGTGTCACTCACACCCCACTTCAAAAAACATCATGGGTGGGGCCATGGCTGAGGAAGAAGAAGTGACTGCATAGAAGGGGGAAGAGAAGACACATTTGGAAGACTGAGGGCCAACAAGAATGGAGATTTGATGGAAAAATGCTTTTCAAGCTTTGTGCTTTTGTTGGATCAGTTTGATCATTCAAGTAGTGCACAGTAGTAGATCAAGTGTTCAGCTTGGTTAATCCAAACCTAAAGGAACTTAGTGATCATACATGCAGCCAGGACAGAATCCAGTGGATCAAAGTAGAGCCAGTGCAGCAGCTAGTGGGTTATGGGCATTATTTTATTGAATGATTGATCAATCTGATTGATAGCAAGTATTTCTAAGCCACCTTCCTTTCAAGCAGGGGCAGTGCTAAGTAACCAAAAAGATCCAGGAATCAGGCCCACAGGACAAAAATAATAATAAAATGCACACATTTGCAGATGCTAATTTACATATGATCTAAAGTCTGTCTCTGTGTGTGTCTTTAAAGGATCCTGTCTCCTAAGGACACCCCTATTTATAAAAAAGACAAAGAAAAAAGGGTGTATGGAAAGGGAAGAGGAAGGAAGTCAATTTCAGGGGGAGAGGGAACCTCAGGCAGAAAGTTTCAAGGTGGGCAGCAGGAGGTGAAGCACATCTGGACAAAAAGCTAGCTAATCCAGGGGATCAGATGCAACAGAGATCATCAGAGCCCCTGTACCTTTCTTCCTGCAAGTGCCCATGGACACCAGGGTGGTGGGGCAGATGGAGGTGGAGGCCCTGGGAGAAACTGGGATCCCCACAGCCAGTTCTACCCCAGGTGTAATGTGTAATGGAGCTGCTGTACGATGTGATGTTGTCTCCGCTTTCCTTGTCTTGCTGCACACCTATAGATAACACAGTGAGGTGAGACGATGTTCTTCTTGATCATCCCAGTTTGCAGGACACGGAATAATGGGCTCAAGTTACAGGAACCTAGATTCCACCTAAACATCAGGAAAAATTTCCTGACTGTCAGAGCAATAAGACAATGGAATCAACTACCTAGGGAGGTGGTGGGCTCTCCCACTCTGGAGGCATTCAAGGTGCAGCTGGACAGACATCTGTCAGAGACGCTTTGACCTAGATTCCTGCATTGAGCAGGGGGTTGGACTCGATGGCCTTGTAGGCCCCTTCCAACTCTACTTTTCTATGATTTCTACGATGTGGCAAAGGGGAAGTCATTAAGTCTGCATTCTGCATTCTGCAATTACCACTGGGGGACTTTGATCTATCGGGATTCCCTTTTGAGGACATTATTATATGGACAGAACTCTTGGTAATGGGTATTTGGCAAAGGAATTTAAGCGAAAATCCCCTATGCATTTTTATTGATCAGTTCTTTAAAAATATTGATAATATATTATGAAGGGACCTAATAGACTTTCTCTTTGATTTTCATAGGTCATAGAGTTGGAAGGAGCCTACAAGGCTATCGAGTCCAACCCCCTGCTCAATGCAGGAAACTAGAGAAGGGGTCTCCCATCCAAGTAATAACCAGGCTTGACCCTGCTTAGCTTTCCACACTCAGACAAGCTGAGCCAGCATCACTGAAGGAGCAATCCTATGCATGTTAAGACAGAAAAAAAGTGCTACTACAGCCCCCAGCATTCCCCAGCCGGCCATGCATAGGAGAGCACAGGATTGTGCCTACATTAGGGAGGGGTGGGAAGGTAATCTCTCTACCTTAAGTAAAATTTGCACTGATGGTCATCAGCGTGGTCTTGCATGGTCTTCAGCAGTTTTAGATTGGACTCCCAGACTGAGCCCTTAAAACAAAAAAGAAGAAGGAAAATAGCAGCAAATGATTTTCAATTGGCATCAAGAGCTGAGATATTTAGGTGTTTTTTTTAAAACACACACACACACACACGTTTGTAACTCACACTGGATCTGCAAGAACAATGAGCAACCGAAGCAGCAGAAAATGCAGCTGCAATTCAACATAGACACCTGCTCTCTTGGAAGCAGGAAGACTAACTACCCCAGGGATGTGGGGACAAACAGTGGGAGAAGACCATCGCCTCCATGGTGTTTGTGTGTGGATTCATAGATTTCATAGATCATAGAGTTGGAAGGAGCCTACAAGGCTATCGAGTCCAACCCCCTGCTCAATGCAGGAAACTAGAGGAGGGGTCTCCCATCCAAGTAACAACCAGGCCTGACCCTGCTTAGCTTTCCACACTCAGACAAGCTGAGCCAGCATTCCTTGCCATTGCCATTGGCCATGTCGGTTGGGGTTGATGGGTGTTGAAGTCCAAAAGATCTGGAGGGCACCAGGTTGGGGAAGGCTTGACTAGCCTCTTGCTGCAGGCGTGCTAAATTGGCGGCCTCTCACCTTTCACCATCCCTTTCCCTCTTTCCACCCTTGACCCTTCTCTAACCCCTAAAGTCAATCTCCTCTTAAACTCTTCCGCTCATCCAGTCCCTATTCGTCTCCCTACTCCCTACCCCCACCTCCTAGTGAAGCATATCTGCCTACCTTTCGACCAAAGTAAGCGGTCTCTTCTTCCCTTGCTCAAGCTCGTTGCCCCAATAAAGAAGGAGGAAATCTATTCCTGTAAATCAAGCCTCCTTGGACACACACAAATCCCTGACCTCTCAGATAGCCCTTCCAATTCTCTCAGGGAATTCTCCTCGGATAACTTTGGTGCTTGAAAAACAAATTCCACCGAATTCCTCCTCTGCCTCTAGATTCTGTGAGTTGGGCTTATCAGGCAAAGGCAGAGTTCAGCTTATCACCCTGGGCAGGCAAAGAACGGCTTGAGTTTATCCTCACTTGGGCAGCCACTGCTCAACAATGCCCTGCAGCCCTCCCTTTACAAGCCACATTAAAATGTCATTTCCCCACTGAGCTTGAGAAACATGCAAGTGCAACCACAACATGTTGACAATTTTAGTCTTTTGCTTAACAGATTTGAAGCCACATTTGGGGGGGTATTCTCCCTCTTTCATAAATAGCACAAAAACACTTCTCAGCTTCTGCTTTTATATTTTCTCTACTTTCTGCTATTACCTCTGAAACAAATAAGTATCTCTTTCCAATCCCATTCCTTTCTCGCACTTTACAAAATTAGAACCAGTTTCACTTCTTGATTAACTTGATTCTAGACTGGTTCCCCCTCTCCTGTCCTTCTGCCAGCAGACAAAGGCATTTTTCTATTCCAGCAGGCCTTAGGCATAGAAACTGGTCTGTTGGGTCTACATTTTAATTTTAATTTTGCTTCTTATTCTTTTTTTAAAATATGTTTTATTGAATTTTTCCAATCATACAGCTAATAATGAAAAAACAAAACAAAAATACAACATAAACATTGTGCACCCCCCACCTCTTGGGACCAAGTTATATTTCTCCCCCAAAAATATTTATATATAAATATAAGATATTATTCTATATTCCAAAAATGTAACAAATCTTGACAAGATTCGTTCCCTTCACCAACACATAATCCAAAAATTTACCCTGTTCACAAAAGTATCTTTCTCCAATTGTCCTTTTTGACACTTAATATTACAAGTTAATTTATCATTTAGTGCGATATCCCATACCTCTTTATACCACTCGGTAACTGAAAAGACATGTTGAACTTTCCTAGCTATAATTAATTTAGCTGCTGTTAACACATTCACAATCAGTTCTTTAGTATTTTTTAAACAAACTAATTTTTCTGTTATTGTTAACAATGCTAATTTTGGGCAGACCTCTAATTCCATTCCGATTATTTCTGATATTTCTGCAAACACTTTCTGCCAAAATTCCAGAACATTTCTGCAGCTCCACCACATATGGGCATATGTACCTTTTTTCATTACACCCTCTCCAGCACAATGCGGAGCTTTGCTTCTTATTATTGTGAACCACTGTGAGCACCATTTCTTTGGTGGAAAGGCAGGGGACGGATCAAATAAATAAATTCTAACAGAGCAATCCTACGGCACCCAAATGGCATCCTGGGACACATAGGATGGTGCATATCTCTTCATCCCTGGCTGTAGACAGAGCTACAACTGCAGAGGAAGAAATTCACTCATGGATCTTCCCCACCACACACCCCTTCCCCCTCCCAGCCACAGTGGAAATCTGCAACCTTAGAAGAGAAGTTGGAGAGGGAGAAAAGGGGGTGAGATGTTGTGTGGGGAGGGCAGACGAGGAGAGGCACGTGATCAAAGAGCCTCTCCATCCCCATCCCCAACTACTCCCTGGTAAGCAAGCTAGACAGGGTGTAAAAGCCTCCATCCTCCTTCCACCCTGCCTGGCTCTTGCTGGCAGAATTTTGGACAGACAAAGTATTCATAGTTCAGAGCCCTCTGTCTATTAAGCAGCCATCTCTTGGGATTGCACTCTAAGAGTGTCACAGCTTTTAATTAGGGCTTTCGAATCCATGAACCATTCTTCCTCCATACCCGCAATGCTTCTTTTCTACTGCAACCTAGGAAAGACCAGAACGTCTCCTTTTACATAATAATGGCTTCGGCCCTGTTGCAGGTTTTACTAATCTTACTAGGACAGAAGACATTTCAGTTCCTCTTTTTCTTAGCTTTTTTGCTGTTCCCCTTTGTCCCCCCCCCTGCAAATCCCTGCTTCATTACCCCTTCGTCCTTTGACTTCCCCTTTATCTGCCAAAATGATTTGAGTTTTGAATCCTGCCTCCAATTCTGTTTTTTAATGATTCCTGGAAGGGCGATGCTGACTTCAAAGAAACGGAAAATTGTCTATGAGGACCAACCTTACATCCTACCCTTCAAATAGAATCATAGAATCATAGAATCATAGAAAAGTAGAGTTGGAAGGGGCCTACAAGGCCATCGAGTCCAACCCCCTGCTCAATGCAGGAATCCAGGTCAAAGCATCTCTGACAGATGGCTGTCCAGCCGCACCTTGAATGTCTCCAGAGTGGGAAGCTTTTGATTTGGGGGCAAGTGACCAGGACTGCGCCTTCCCGTCGGTGCATCCTGTGCACACACACACCCACTCCTTTGGGCCCTGTGGCTTGGGCGGGCCAGGTGGTCCTGAGTACAGGCCCTCCCCTTTGTAGTCAGGGCCAGGCCTCTCCAGTGGTCTCACCAGCAGTACCACACCGGGCCCATCGGGCCACATGCCTTGCCCTCGTGCCTTGCCTTCAGCGGGCCTTCATCTTCTGGTATGCGGGCAAGGCCTTCTACTCGGTCTCCTGGGTGGGAGATTGTAGGGCCCCTGGGCTGCTCCCCTCCACTCATTCCCTTTGGGAAGAGGCTTCACCAGCAGGGTGGGAGCTAGTCCTGTGCGTGCCTGCTTGTAGGCCTTATCAGTCTGGAGCCGCATTGGTCTCCTGCAATTGCCCACCGGAATCATTATACTTGCGAGACCTTATTAGCTTCCTTGGGGTGGCCTGGGTCACATCAAGGTATTTAGTGTCCGGGTTCACAAGGGTGCCTATACTTATAGCTGACAGAGCACTTGCTTTGCCTGAAACAGGTCCCGAGTTCCATCCTACATGCCAAGGTCGTTGTTTGTAATTGTTATTATTTGGGCCAGCTTAAATGTTTGGGCCTGTGGAGCTTCCCCCTGCTCATTCTTAGCAAGGGGCTGGGCATTGCTCCCAAGCCAGGACCCAGTCCTGCCTGTGCCTTACGGTGGCTGTGTCCCCCGGTCTGGGGTGGCTTGGCCTCCTTCCATTAGTTCTTAATTATTATTGGTATTATCATTGTGTTAATTTTAGTTATTTTCACCAAGTATATGATGCCTCGGCGAGCGATTGCTGTGAGTCTCAGTGTTCTTAGGCCAACGGGCTCTATCATATACCACAAGCTTGTCCGGATGTTTTGAGACAATTCCTGAATCCACAGCAGCGGTGCAGGCATAATTTTTCTTGGCTGAGGTGAGTTTTGGTTCCAGATGGACCTGGTGTCCTCCAGGTTCCAATACTCACATTACCAGGACAGTTGTCAATGTCCCCACCACCCTCATAAGCCTGTAACACGTGTCCAGGCTTCACCCAACTGACAGTGCGGGAGCGGCCAACCAAGCTTCATCTTCCCCCTCTTAAGTGGGGGGCACGGCACAATCACAGGGGGCAGTTTCCATCTGTTTGCATTATTATTATTATTATTATTATTATTATTATTATTATCATCATCATCATCATCATCATCATCATCATCATCCTCATCCTCATCAGGACCATAGCTCAATGTGATAGAGCACCTGCTTTCCATGCAGAAGGTCCCAGGTTCGATCTCTGGCATCTCCAGGTAGGGCTAGGAAAGATTCCTGCCTGAACCCTACGGGAGCCATTGCTGCCAGTCAGTGTCCACAATACTGGGCTAGATGGACCTGGTTTGACTCAGTATAAGGCAGCTTCCCATGTTCCTGTTTATCCAGCAGTGGACATTGTCTGTCTTCAGAAGTTTGACTCCTGCAGGAGCCACTTGGCCACCGCCCTTCCTCCTCCTCCTCCTCCTCCTCCTCCTCCTCCTCCTCTTCTTTCACCCTGACATATCTGTTATTTGGCTCACTGTGCAGCAATGGAGAAGGATAAAGGACCCCGGCTCAGGCCAAGCATGATATGGAGATGGTTGGTCTGGGGTGGGCCAGGACAACTAGGAAACAAGCTCAGTACACATTTACAAATCTGTACACATTTCCATGCGTACAGGGTCCCCCCCCCCCCAGGTGTGCATTGTTGTGTATGCATTTCCCCCATTGAATAAAGTGTTTTGGTACACAATTTTTTGAAACATAAACAATTATTGTATTCAATTTTTTTGTGCATTAATTGCATCACAGACTTTGCAAATGTACTGTACGTATTTCAGCAGCAAACTGTGTTCCAGGCCATTTTTTCAGTTTGTGAAGAGTGAATTTGGTAAGTTCTTACTGAAAGGGGAACAGAACAAATGTCTCAACCTTCCCTAATTATGCTAGGGATATTGCTTGCATTCAAGCAAATACAAGTACCCCTGCTTGAATCCTTGCAAGCAGGATCAAGGGAAGCACAGCCATGGCACAAAATGGAAGGTTCCCCATTTAATCTTCAACATACAAAGATGTCTTACCATGAGCTCGATTGTTGATCTATTCAGCCCTGTATTGTCTTCCCCAACCCGGATATCTCGGGCACTTTTCAATTGGAAACTGAACCTGAGATCTTTGGTGAAGCTTCTGCTTTACCACTGGGAAAAGGCCACTTTGCTGCACTTACATTTACTTTACATTATAATGTTCTCTTTGCTGGGGAGCAAAAAGGTTTTGAGTTGCTCCTATTTCCCCCTCCCCCACATTATTAGAGGAAATGCTTTTAATTCCACCATGAAATGTGTTACTCCCATGAAATGTGTAGAGTATAAAAAAAAATAAAGTGATTCCTCAATTGCCTTAAAAGCAACATTAGGGCTGACTTGGTGCCCTGTGTTTTCAGCAAAGGGACTGCCTGCAACTAAGGTGTCATAATGGGAGAGAAACAGGAAAGATAGAGTGGGGAAAAGAAAGAAAGATCTGGTTTGTTTGTCCCCCCCCCCCTCTATTTTTCCACTGAACTTTTACAGAAGGGAGCAGCAGTGAGTGAAGCACTGCTTGTATCTTGGGTAAAAGCTCCGTGTGAGGCTACAGATTGCCTCCAGGTTCTCTGCACATGGCCCAGGACTTAAATATCCAAAGTTTCATAGTGGTATCAAAGATCAGATCCAATGTCGACCTATATATTCTTGGGACTTATCCTGTTGTTCATGCTTTACTACTGTCTACAACTGCTTTGTATGATCGCAGTCTGTTCCAGGCTCCAGCTTTCTTTCTCTCTTCCTCCTCCTTCTTTAACTTCCCAGATTGCCACCTCAGGAGGAAACATAGGGAGTTAATCCTTTTTTCTGCTTTACTTCTCTTTCCCCATCCCATTATCAGTTCCCTTCATTTTCCATTTTTATCTTTGTTCCCCAGTGCCATCCCAGTGTTAAAAATGTAATATATCTTCTCTATTATCTCTCTCTGTTCTTGGACCCTTCTCTCCCCCCACCATTTAATTACCATCATCTTGTATTCTGAATATTGTCCCCCATATGCTATTCTCTTCCATCATGAATCTCATAAGACCTGGCCATGCCCCAGAAGATAGCTGGAATCCACAATCCACAGGTCAGCTGCAGCAATACATGCAAGTGCAAAGGGAAAGTAGCTCTCAGTAACCAGGAGCACGCTGAAAAGGAGCCACATGCACCCTGATGTTCTTTTGCGGTACCATTTTGGCAGTCTGCACAGAGGACACCAACTTCACTAACAGCTGGATGATGGATAAATACTGTGCATATGGAAAATGGAAAAGGAAGAAAGCACAATGTTTATGAACTCAGTTTTCAAGGTGGATGAAAATGCTGGACAATACCTTGGAGATACTTACATCTATAAGTGCAAATTCATCTTGAGACTTATAGAGCGATCCTATGGCACCTACACATTGTCTGGGGGGGGGGGCATGGGATACTTCGGATTCCTAGATACAAGGCAGGAAACAGCTCCAACCTTGTAGCTGGGAATCTGTGCTCCGATCCCCCTCCCCTCTTGCAGTCGGCATGGAAAGAACCGTGCCACCTGCCTCACTGAGGTCAGGAACTCAATTTCAGAGGGGGGTAAAGGGGGCAGGGAGGGGGCAGGGAGGGGAGGAGTCTGCAGAGGCCAGACTATGAGCTACACGGTGCCCTGTGCAGCCTCTTTCCTCCCCCACCGAAGCACCCAAGCGAGATGGCCAAAAATTGCCATCTACTGCAAATGCAGAATGGGAAGGGCAGAGAGGTGGGAAGCACAGCCACGGCGCAAAATGGAAGGTTGACCATTTATTGTATTTCATTTTTTAATATGTTTTATTGATTTTTTCCCAATCATACAACTAATAATGAATAAAACAGAAATACAACATGTGCAGCCCCACCTCTTAGGACCAAGTTATATTTCCCCCCCCAAAAAAATATATACATATATAGAATCATAGAATCATAGAAAAGTAGAGTTGGAAGGGGCCTACAAGGCCATCGAATCCAACCCCCTGCTCAGTGCAGGAATCCAGGTCAAAGCATCTCTGACAGATGTCTGTCCAGCTGCACCTTGAATGCCTCCAGAGTGGGAGAGCCCACCACCTCCCTAGGTAGTTGATTCCATTGTCTTATTGCTCTGATAGTCAGGAAATTTTTCCGGATGTTTAGGTGGAATCTAGGTTCCTGTAACTTGAGGCCATTATTCTGTGTCCTGCAAACTGGGATGATCGAGAAGAGATCCTGGCCCTCCTCTGTGTGACATCCCTTCAAGTACTGGAAGAGTGCGATCATATCTCCCCTCAGTCTCCTCTTCTGAAGGCTAAACATGCCCAGTTCCTTCAGTCCCTCCTCATAGGGCCTTGTTTCCAATCCCTTTATCATCCTTGTTGCCCTCCTCTGAACCCTCTCCAGTTTGTCTATGTCCTTCTTAAAGTGAGGTGCCCAGAACTGGACGCAGTACTCAAGATGAGGCCTAACCAGTGCCGAGTAAAGGGGAATGATCACTTCCCGTGATTTGGAAGCTATACTTCTATTAATACAGCCCAAAATTGCATTTGCCTTCTTTGCAGCCACATTGCATTGCTGGCTCATATTCAGTTTGTGATCTACCACAGTTCCAAGATCCTTCTCACTTGTAGTATTGTTGAGCCAAGTGTCCCCCATTCTGTAACTCTGCATTTGGTTTCCTCTCCCTTGGTGCAGCACTTGGCATTTATCCCTATTAAATTTCATTCTGTTGTTTTCGGCCCAGCGCTCCAGCCTATCGAGGTCACTTTGAATTTTGTTTCTGTCTTCCAGAGTATTAGCTGTTCCACCCAACTTTGTGTCATCTGCAAATTTGATAAGCTTTCCCTGTACCTCCTGATCCAAGTCATTAATAAAAATGTTGAAGAACACCGGGCCCAGGACCGAGCCCTGTGGTACCCTGCTTGTTACCTCTCCCCAGTTTGAGAAGGAACCATTGATAAGTACTCTTTGAGTCTGATTCTGTAGCCAATTGTGGATCCACCTGATAGTTATTCCACCTAGCCCACTCTTAGCTAGCTTACTAATCAGGATATCATGAGGCACTTTGTCGAAAGCTTTGCTGAAGTCCAGATATATAATGTCCACAGCATTCCCACAGTCCACAAGGGAGGTTACCCGATCAAAAAATGAGATCAGATTAGTCTGACAAGATTTGTTCTTGACAAATCCATGCTGGCTTCTAGTAATCACTGCATTGTTTTCAAGGTGCTTGCAGACTGACTTCTTTATAATCTGCTCCAAAATCTTCCCGGGGATTGATGTCAGACTGACTGGCCTATAGTTCCCAGGTTCCTCCTTCTTGCCCTTTTTGAAGATGGGAACAACATTTGCCCTCCTCCAGTCATCTGGCACTTCACCTGTCCTCCATGATTTCTCAAAGATAATAGACAGTGGTTCTGAGAGTTCTTCTGCCAGTTCCTTTATTACTCTAGGATGCAGCTCGTCAGGCCCTGGAGATTTAAACTCATTCAGAGTAATCAGGTGTTCCTTGTCCATTTGCCTATCAATCTCAAGCTGCAATCTTGCCCCTTCGGTCTGCACTTCAGGTTTGTCAGGGGGGTCATAGACCCTCTTTTGGGAGAAGACCGAGCTGAAGTAGGAATTGAACACTTCTGCCTTTTCTTT
Source organism: Shinisaurus crocodilurus (assembly GCA_021292165.1). Lineage (NCBI taxonomy): Eukaryota > Metazoa > Chordata > Lepidosauria > Squamata > Shinisauridae > Shinisaurus > Shinisaurus crocodilurus. The sequence continues at coordinate 215,073,623 of CM037880.1, read as the reverse complement.
GTCTTCTGTTATCAATTTGCCATCCTCATTGCGTAGTTGAACCACCAGTTCTTTCTTCTGTCTTTTACTGTGCATGTATCTGAAGAAAGCTTTTTTGTTGCTTTTAGCGTTCCTCGCTAACCTTAGCTCATTCTCAGCTTTAGCCTTCCTGACACTATTCCTGCAGTTCTGTGCTACCTGCCTGTACTCTTCCCTTGTAGCCTCTCCTTCCTTCCACTTCCTCTACGTGTCCTTTTTTGTTTTCAGGTCATCTTTGAGTTTATTGTGAAGCCACATTGGCCTCTTCTGTTGCCCTCTGCCTTTTTTCCTTGTGGGAATTGTTTGCAATTGTGCCTTTAAAATTTCCTATTTTAAAATTTCCTTTTTTTATCATATATGTATATATATATATATATATATATATATGATATCATTCTATATTCCAAAAATGTAACAAATCTTGACAAGGTCCGTTCCCCTTCCCCTTCACCAACACATAATCCAGAAATTTACCCCAAATGTTCACAAAAGTGTTTTTCTCCAATTGTCCTTTTTGGCACTTAATATTACAAGTTAATTTATCATTTAGCGCGATATCCCATACCTCTTTATACCACTCGGTAATTGAAAAGACATGTTGAACTTTCCATTTCCTAGCTATAATTAATTTAGAAGGTTGACCATTTAATCTTCAACATACGAAAGTGTCTTATCACGAGTCTGATTGTTGATCTATTCAGCCCCGTATTGCCTTCCCCAGCCCCGCTATCTGAGGCACTTTGCAATTGGAGACTGAACCTGGGACTTTTGGTGAAGCTTCTGCTTTAACACTGGGATGAGGCCGCTTTGCCACATTTACGTTTACCTTAGAGTATAATAACCTCTTTGCTGGGGAGTTAAAAGGTTTTGAGTTGCTCCTATTTTCCTTCATACATTATCAGAGGAAATGCTTTTCATTCCACCATGACATGTGTTTCTCCTGTGAAATGGGTAGAGTATAAAAATAAAGTGATTCCTCAATTGCCTTAAAAAAAACATGCTAGGGCTGACTTGGTGCCCTGTACTTTCAGCAAAGAAACTGCAACTAAGGTGTCAAAATGGGAGAGAAACAGGAAAGATAGAGAGTGGGGAATGAAAAAGAGGCATGGCTTGTTTGCTTCCTCCCTCTGTTTTTCCACTGGACTTTTGCAGAAGCAAGCAGGAGTGAGACACTGCTTGTGTCTTGTGTAAAAAGCTCTGTTGATGCCAAAGAAAACACCCATATTGCCTCCAGGTTCTTTGCCGATGGCCCAGAACTCTAATATCAGAAAGTTCATAGTGGCATCAAAGATTAGAACCAATGTCTACCTATACTTTCTTGTGACCTATCCTGTTGTTTATCCTTTAATGCCTACCCCTGCTTCATATTAGAGCAGTCTGATCCAGCTTCCTTTCTCTCTTCCTCCTTCAATCTCCTCCCCTGCTTTTCCCAGATTGCCACCTCGGGAAACAATACATAGGGAGTTTAGCGTCTCCTGCTTTGCTTCTCTTTCCCCATCCCATTATCAGTTCCCTTCATTTTCCATTTTCATCTTCAGTCTCCAGTGCCATCCCAGTGACTCTGAAGAAGTCATCATTGAAAATGTAATATCTCCTCTCTATTATATCTCTCTGTTCTTGGATATGTCTTGCACCCTTCTCCCTCCCCCCCATCATTTCTTACCATCATCTTGTATTTTGAATATTGTCCCCAGTATGCTGCTCTCTTCCATCATGAATCAGCAAAGGCTCGACCATGCCATAGAAGATGGCTGGGAATCCACAATCCACAGGTCAGCTGCAGTAATACAACCAAGTGCAAAGGGAACCCATTAATCAGCTCCAGGAGAGGAGCTCCCAGCAACCAGGAGATCACTGAAAAGGAGCCACATGCACCCTGATGTTCTTTTGTGGCTCATTTTGGCAGTCTGCACAGAGGAACCCAACTTCAATAATAGATGGACAATAGATCGATACATATGGAAAATGGAAAAGGAAGAAAACACAATGCTTAAGAACTCAATTGTCAAGGTACATAAAAATGCTGGACGATACCTTAGAGATACCTATATCTAAAAAGTGCAAATTTATCTTGAGACTTAGAGAGTGATCCTATGGCCCCTTGACATTGCCTGGAGGGGCATTCCATTTTCCATCATGCTTGGAAAGGGTAGGCACCCTTGGTGTACACCGCACAATGGCCATGCATTTAATATTGGTGTGAATGAGAACTACGCGCACACAGCTGAACGCATGAAGATCTCTTCTGCACCCTGGGGCCCTTCACGATCCCAATCGGTGTCTAATTTGTATACAGACTGAGGGGAATCCCCAAAAACTGTCATTGAGTATCCTTACCTGTTGGCAATGTGCAATTAATAAAGTGAATGAATAGCCATTACGACACAGTGAAACATTTTAAAGCAACTTTGTATTAACATTTGGCATATATTTTAATGCAGACATGTTCACATGACAATACCTTTCAGAGCTGAGTACATTGGAAGAAGCTGGAGCCATAACAGATATGCAAAGGAAGTGAAACCATGCCTTGGTGAAAATAGTTTGCCTTGCCTGGAAATATAAGGGTAATATAATAATACATTAGAACTCAATTAAACTCATGTTGTAGAGATATAGATGGAAAGGAGAGATGCTGGGAAGAAACTTTTTAGCTTAGGTCCAGATAACGGCTTTGGGGTCTCCTAATGTGTGGCTCAGAGAAGAGGGAGCATTACAAAGTCCTGAGTCCTTCTCCAGCATGAATTCAAATTCCCCAGTCCCTTGCCCTGCCAGACCTTACGCGATAGAAACTGCAGTCACTGAAAAAGCATGAGGAAGGTATGCTCCGCAGCTCTCGAGTCCCTCAGGGAGTAGAGCCTTCAGCAGTTCGTTGTTGTTTCCCCCCCCCCATCTGACATTTTGGGGCTGGAACCTCTTTAAATCCCCTTATGTAATCCAATGGAGGAACAATGCATATCATTAGGACTGTTGCAAAATGTGATCCCCAATGGACCACAGGGGCACATGGGAGACATTTTGCAAGTTTGGGAGGCAAACATATGCTATGTGATTTAGTGGGAGGAAAAGCTGGGCACTGGCCTTATGAATGTACTTGGTCAAGTGGCAGGCAACTTCCTATTCCTTATTCATAGGAGAACTGGAGGATATATATCTTAGCTAGATTGCTAGGCAGCAAGATCAGGATACTTGCTAGGGGTTGATTATTGGTGGGTAGCCAACAGTTGACTGGTGGCCCTATTTCCAACCCCCTGAAAAGATGCTAAGTTATATTGCTTAAGCTACACTAGAATTGCTTTTTACACACACACACACACACACACACATACACCCCGTATAAACATTCTTACAGCCAGTACTGCATTTAATAACAGAAAGAAAAAGGAGCTATGGATGAGAATTGATCACAGCTTCTCTCTGAAATCAAAACTGTCTCTGATGATTTTATAGGCGAGAGGACAAGGCCACTGGTGGGATAACTTCGGCCTCCAGCAACATCAAGTAAGCCGCTCAACAAGATCTGCCACAGACGGCCTTCTCCAGGCTGGAGAAGGCTGGTGGGGACTAGGAGGAGGCAGCCCCCATTTTATGGAACTCTCTCCCCAGTGACCTCCGCCATGCCCCTTCCTTGATTAGCTTCCGCCAGGCATTAAATACGTGGCTTTTCAGGCGGGAATATGGGGTGAGTTAGGATTTTTAAGTTTTGTACCATTTTTAATTGTGTTTTATACTGTGTGTGTGTGTCCCCCCCCCCTTGTATTTTCTTGGACTGTACATCGCTCAGAGTGGCTGGAGGTCTGGCCAGATGGGTAATTCATAAATATAATAAATAAATAAATAAATAGAGGATTTGTACCTATGAAATTCCACCTATATGGGGAAGTTGCCTTAAAAGCAGAATGTCACTTCCACCCCAGCCAAGGAAAAGCCAAGAAGACACAGTGACTTGGTCATCCAGACATCTTGTGCATCCATGGTGGCAGGGGGTGGCCATCAGCTGTTCTCCTCCCTAGGTGCAGTTTGCCTTCTGATTGACACCCACCTGGCCTCCCTTGGCACGGTGCAGCATTAACGGGTTGCTAGGTGGGTAAGTAGGTATTTCCCCTCCCAGTCTTCATTGGCTTTTGGGTTCTTTATCTTTGTTAATCTACTTAGCTTAGATCTTCGGAAGGGAACCCAATAGATAGGAATAATTAAATAAGAGATCCAACAAGCGGAGAAAATGTGGACAGAAAATACGACAGCAGAGATTGGGAAACCTCTTGAGGCATCAATATTTGGTGAATGTGGGGTCCAAAGACAACTCTCTCAGGGATCATAGGACTGGGAGAGCGGGGACAGGAACATCACTGAGGCATCTCTGCTGGCTTGGCTGTGGTAAATCAGACACGGCTTCTCTCAATTCAGCATTAGGTGTGTGGCAAGGATGAGTAAACTGCTTGTGGTGAGACCAAGGGTCAAGGAAACCTACCTAGCAATGTAGTATATCACTAAGCACGATAGCTCACACTGTTTGATCAGCTGGAGAAAATGCAGATTCCACAAATTAACAATATCGTGGCCACGGTGACTGCAATGGGTTCATCTCCCCTATTTGATCTGTATATTTGCATCCCATAACCATCATATTTAATATTTTCCTTCTTGCTACAGTGACTCAGTGGCATGGGGAAAGTGCCTTAGTAGGATGGGTTTCCCAATTCCAGTTAGGAACAGGGGAGAATTTTATTTGCTTTGCACTTTAATGTGAAAGTAGCAAATTTCCAATTCCAGAACATACACACATTCTGGAACATAATTATGTGGTAATAGTCACACTTGTGTAATGGAGATCATTAGGAGAAAAAATGCATGCACTACAGTAAAGTGTACACAAAAACATGCCTATATTATGGGAACGTGCATGGAACCTCTTGCAAGAGATTTGTATATCTGGAAAACTGGATAGAAAATTCTGTATAGTTTGAGAAGTGCATTAAATGAATATATTTTGAGAAATATACAGGAAAAAAAAATAAGGATGTGCACGGATCTCGATTGGGGGGGTGGAAGTGGAGGCGAACTCACCCCGATTGTCCCCCCAAGCCCCACGGGACTTACCTTTCCCCGGCTCAGCACATCTCCCCGGAGAGGAGCCGGGGAGAGGTACTTCTGGGTCCCCTGCACTGCATTTTTCATGTAAATACTATAGAAAACCACCTTAAAATGATTTGTTATATGTGGCCATTTTAAGGTGGTTTTCTATGGTATTTACGTGAAAAACGCAGCACAGGGGACCTGGAAGTGATGCAACGGGTCCCAGCGCTGTGCCAGGAAGTGAGGCGACGGGGCCCTGGCGCTGCGTTTTTCACGTAAATACCATAGAAAACCACCTTAAAACGGCGGCAAATCACAAATCATTTTAAGGTGGTTTTCTATAGTATTTATGTGAAAAATGCAGTGCCGAGGTCCCGTCGCATCACCTCCTGGCACAGCGCCAGGACCCGTCGTGTCACTTCCGGGTCCCCAGAAAGTCCACCAGGAGCAAAGAGGTAAGTGTACATCCCTAAAAGGGTATAATTTTTCATACTGTGTTTATCATGCAGTGTATATCCTTGTATGTTGACCAACAATGCTGTTAGTATTAAGCATTAAAGGACTCATAACTGAGTTTGAACTTGGGGTTCCTCTGCCTCCCTGCAGTCTTCCTCATCATTGAAAACCCTCTGGAGTGCAGCTTTCATGCTGGGCACCCTGGATCGAACCGACTTTTCTCTCCCAGCAAGGAAATAAAGCACGGGGTTGACACTGCTGTTTAGAGAGGCACAGAGAAGAGCAAGCATCCCAAACAGCAAAAAATGACGAATAGAGATTAATATGGAAATAGCAGACAAAGGATCAGATACCAGGCTATCATCAATACGACTGATAAAATAATAATAAGTGATAACACTATAGAGATTCATTGGAGAACCAAAGATGAGGAAAAAGAAAAGTGTAAGCAGAATTACTGTTAAACTTTTTGTCCTCTTACAGTTATGTCGTGTATAGCGGATTTTAACAAACATGGTCAGAGTACAGGAGGCCATCACTGGATAACAGATCAGAACATATAACAGATTTACAATAACCTGGAACCGCCAGTCTTCGCTAGAAAGTAGAACTACCATGGTAATTCCACAGAGAATGAAGGAGAGGACCCATATGAGGACACACACAATGGTGGATAATTTTGATGGCCGATGACATCGATGCCAAATTGGAAAGAGGACAGCCACACACCTGTCAATACTGATGGTTGTCAGGAGAAGTTGACCAGTGTCGTACATGACACTGAAGATAAAGAAACCAGCTGTTATCAATACATAATCCCCAAAAATGTACATCTCAAGAGCAAATAGAGTCATCCATATTGCTAGTAATGCTATGGTTATGAGGACCCCAAAGTCAGCGACAGCCAAGTTAAGGATGTAGGTGGTAAAAGGATTCCTTTTCATACGGAAGCCAAGAAGCCAGATGACTGTTCCATTCCCCACAAGACCAAAAAAGCAGATAAGAAGAAGGAAGGGGGAAATGATCATACAGTCATGCATAACATCAAAAATTAGGAACAGAGTCTCATTGGGCATTTCCATAAAAACATCTATTTCTTCATGGGAGGATTGAGAAGGCACAGTCAGATTGGGCATCATCATGCTAGGAACACCCGAGCAAATCAGTCTTTCCAAATTCTGTTCTGAATTGACGTGATGTGCACCTCTTGCAGTAATGTGCAGATCAGAAGTTAGTTATTCACGAGATGTTAAACTTCTCAAATGTTCTGATGTATTTCATTGTTCACAAACCTATCAAAATATATTTAAGAATGCATATTTTTGAACTGAGAGAAAATACAAATGCATATTCCAAGAGAAACCACATTTTAAATTATTATTTAAATGCTCATTTTCGTGTGAACTTTTTGTAAAAGGAAACTGCAGATTAATTCAGAAACAGGATGGAACAAAATTATGGGGGAACACAAGAAAGTGATGTATTCCACAATCATCTGCCCCTACTTCATGCTCAATCTCTTCTTTGGGGAATGTTGTCTCCTCTGCTGGTACAGTTACTCCTGCAAGAAGAAGAAAAAAAGTAGACATGGAAGAGGTAAATGAAAATGTGCCCCATTGAGGTGAATGCAAATGTGTCCTCTGAGCTCAGCCTCTCTCAGTCAGAGATTATGTGGTAATAGCCACACTTGTGCGATGGAGATGGCAAAGAAAAAAAAATGCATCCATTACAGAAAAGTGTACACAAAAAAGTGCCTATATTATGCGAATGTGCATGGAACCACTTGCAAGAGATTTGTATATTTGGAAAAATGGATAGAAAATTCTGAATAGTTTCAGAAGTGCATGAAATGAATATATTTTGAGAACTATACAGAAAAATAGGTATAATTTTTCATACTGTGTTTATCATGCAGTGTATATTCTTGTACATTGAACAACAATGCTTTAGCATTAAAGGAATCATAACTGATTTTGAGCTTGGGGTTCCTCTTCCTCCCTGTGGTCTTCCTCATCATTGAAAACCCTCTGGAGTGCAGCTTTCATGCTGGGCATCCTGGATCGAACCGACTTTTCTCTCCCACCAAGGAAATAAAGCACTGGGTTGACACTGCTGTTTAGAGAGGCACAGAGAATATCAAGCATCCAAAACAGCCCAAAGTCATGAAAAAATATTAATATGGAATCAGCAGACAAAGGATTTGGTACTTGGCTGTCATCAATACCACCGATAAAATCATCAAGAGTGACAATAGTATGGAGATAAGTTGGAGAACCAAAGATGAGGAAAAAGAAAAGTGTAAGCAGAATTACCGTTAGACTTTTTGTCTTCTTACGGTTATGTCGTGTATAGCAGATTTTAACAAACATGGTCAGAGTACAGGAGGCCATCACTGGATAACTGATCAGAACATATAACAGATTCACAATAGCATGGAACCGTGGGTCTTGGCCAGAAATCAGAACTACCATGGTAATTCCACTGAGAATGAAGGTTAGGCCCAGATGAGGACACACACAATGGTGGATAATTTTGATGGCCGATGACATCGATGCCAAATTGGAAGGAGGACAGCCACACACCTGTCAATACTGATGGTTGTCAGGAGAAGTTGACCAGTGTCGTATATGACACTGAAGATAAAGAAACCAGCTGATATCAATACATAATCCCCAAAAATGTACTTCTCATGAGCAATTTGAATAATCCATATTGCTAGAAATGCTAGAGCTGTGACGAGCCCAACGTCAGCGACGGCCAAGTTTAGGATGTAGGTGGTAAAAGGATTCCTTTTCATACGGAAGCCAAGAAGCCAGATGACTGTTCCATTCCCCACAAGACTGAAAAAGCAGATAAGAAGAAGGAAGGGGGAAAAGATTGTCCATTGACGCCTAATGTCTAAACTTGGGAAATGAGTCTCATTGTATATTTTTATTGAAGCCTCTTAGCTTTCCACACTCAGACAACCTGAGCCAGCGTGAGCCACATGTGTGCTCTTGATTTTTTTCTACTTCTTTAACACCCCATTACAAACTTAGGAATGTCTTCCACACCCCCTCCCTGTGCAACAGTTTACCTGGTTACCACTGGAAAAGCACAATCTGCTAGAATGGGGCTTACCTCTGGGTAAACACAGAAGAGGAAAATAAGGAAGATAACCATTAATTGTTTCCCCTAGACTTTGCTCCTGCGATGTAAAGCAGACGCGGATGGACAGGATAGAAGTGGAGATAGCGAAGATGGGGGAAAGGAGCAGGGCTCCACATGAGGGCACACAGAGTGGTGGACAGGTGTGGTGGCCAGTGGCATCAATTCCAAATTGGGAAGAGTGCAAACCACGCATCTGTCAATGCTGATGACAGTCAGAAGAAGTTGATTGGGGCTGTACATGAAGAAGAGCTCCAAAGCTATCCAAGAAGAAAAACTACAATGATCTTTACCAACAAAATGGCCAAGTTCATTATATAGATGGAGAAAGGATTCCTCTTAATGTGAAAGCCAAGAATCTTGATGATAATTCCATCCATTCCCATCCATTATTGCCTGACAAGCAGTGGTTTCCCAAGGTTTATACAGCATCTTTACCAGCCCTGTGATCTGGGAACACAGATTATCTTTGTAGACTCCAGAGGCTGAATGTTAGACTAGGGATATATGATAAATTATTTAAATTGCAAAACATGGGTTCAATGCTTCAAACATGAGCGTGAGGACGTGCCCACTGAAAATATTAGTAAATTGTTGAATACGTGCTCGCATTCATCTCGTTCCTGATTCCCATTTTGATTAGTGGGAATTTCCTAATTTGGTCTTGGGGCCAAAGGATTCTTTGGATTCCCAGATCCGAGGGAATCCAAGAGCTCCAAACTCAGATCTGGGATCCACGCTCAGATCACCTTCTCCCTCCTCACAGCTGGTGTGGAAAGTACTGTAGCAGCTGCTTCTCTGAGGTCTTAAGAGTTACTTTGGAGAAGGGGGAAAGAGGGTGTTCTAGGGGACAGGGAGGCTGGAGAAAGGGGCCACCAAGATACGATGTATCCTGTCAGTGCTCCAGCCTCCTTCCCTCCCCCTCCCCCGCTGAAGCATCTCAGCTAGATGTTCAAATTGGCATCTAGCTGACTTACAGGGCAGGAGGAGCTCAGAGGCAAAGAATGCCTCTGTGCTCGTCCTGCCCCACATATGATACCTGTAATCCTCCCGGTTTGGAGGCTTTGTGGAACCCCACTGAGTTAGGCACCCTAAATGTGCCTAACCCAGTGGGGTTAGGCACATTTCTATCTCTGACTCCAAAGTCCCCTCATTGCAAGTCATTTGAAATGGAAGAGGGTTGCTGAAAGCACAGTTTAAAGAAAGAAATACAGAGGATGAAAAAGAGGGAGAAGCCTCTTACTATGCCGCTGTGTCTAACTTCCAAAAATGTAAGTCCACCACTTGGAGAAGTCATCAGGATTCCTCCAGTCCACCACTGAATGTGAAGAAAGTGTGCCCTCCTCACCTTCTCAGCTTGAGACACACGGGGCCAGCCCTAAATGTGCAATGTGACATTTCATCAAAAGTGGGGGATGTTACAAAGGTTGTGGAAAGGGGGAGGTGAGGGATGAAGTTCATGTGTGAAGGCATCTATAGATGGCTTAGCATACTTTTGGGTAGGATGAGGACAAAGGACACAATCCTGCGGGTTGCATTCCCATCGGGAGCCAGATAGGACGAGAGGAGAATGGATTTGATTTTGCCTCCATTCCTCCATTTAAAATGCCAAAAGCATTTTGACTTTCCTTTTGGTGGGTCAGGAAGGGACTGAAGAGTTAATAAGACATTGCATATCATGGCCTCTCCCCCGCCACTCCATGCCCTGCCCTGCCTTGCCCCTCCCCTCCCACCAGTATGCCTCCTTTTCCCCCTCTCTGACTTTCTTAGTTATGACCTTGCAGTTGTGACCTTGTAAGAGAAACTTTCAATCGGGAGAGAGTAGGGAAAGAAAGATCCATGATCAGATCTGCTCCACGCTTGTAGCTCTGTCTACGGGCACAGAGGAGGAGACCCGCAGTATCCTACGGTGCCATGGGATTGCTCTCTTGGAGGTTTGGCGAAAGGTTTTAGAAGAAAGATGATATTTGAGGTTGGGGGGAGAGACAGAGAGAAAGAGAGTCATGTACTACAGAAGAGGATAAATTGTTTCATGTGTAGAATGTCCTACCTTATTCCAATCACATCTGTTTGCTCACAAGTGGGACCACAAGTGAGGGCTTGAGATGTTCAGCTTCCAGAATTTCAGGATCTCACACATTTTATCTTCTCTGCTTCCAAAAGAACTTGCTCATATCACATTGAGAACAAAAGCTTGAACAGAGAATGCCAGAATGGTTTATATATATTCAGCAAGAGTGGGGCACCAACCACTCAAAATAATGACCCTTCCAAGTTATCCATTAGTTATAGATTCCTGAGAATTCTCCTGTGTGCAGAGGAAGTTGCTTCCCAAAGTTTAAATCTCAAGAGACATTGGCATTTTATATGAACAGATGTCCCAAAGCATTGTCCAGCATTTTGGATAGGAATTGAGCTATTAGTATTTGGACTCACCATGCTCTACAAATAATATTTTGCTGAGTATTGCTCTATAATCAAGATGTGCACTTTCTGGATTGGATCCAGAGTTGGTCATGCTCAGAGGAGATCCATTTAAAGCACTGGGATTGAAGAGAATGGGGATTTGGTGGAAAAAAATGATTTTAAAACTTTGTGCTTTCATCATTGGATTTCACTGCCAACTCTTGCAGTAAACAATGCAATATGCCTCTGCAGTGCCATGATATGGATCAAATGCAGAACTTGGCAAGTTAGAACCTCGAGTGATCCCTGCGGGGCGGCGGCAGCCTAGGGATGGGCAAACACGCAATGTTCAAGATCACTGAGTTTCTACAAAACCCTCCTTGAAGCTCGGATTTCCTTGCTCGCATTCACGCAAGCATCTCCCCCCCACCCCAATTTGGGAGAAATGTGCATTTTTTTTTATAAGAAATGAACATTTTAAAAAGTGTTTATTTTCCCTGATTCAAAATGCATATTTCACCCCATAGGCTAAAGCATGAAAATATGAATTTGGGGGAAATGCACATTTGCACAAGTGCATACTTTCAGACGTGAACACAATTTCGGGAAAGTGTGAAAAATTCCCAAAAAATCACATTCAAACAGGGATGCAAAGAGGACATATTTACATGGCTTATGAACAGGAATTAAATTTCTGTACCTCCCTATCCCCATCACATCTTCCTAAGATGGGATACAACATGAGTTTTCATCCTTGAAAACCTTCCAATTATCATCTTTATTGTCTCCCTAGATCGGCTCTTCTTCTCTCTCCCTACCAGGAAATAGATCACTGGGTAAACAGTGTTGTTTAGAGAGGCAGATATGTAGGCATATTCAACAACATAGAAATTATCAAAAAATGGAGCATAATGGGCAAGGTATTGAATGGCATTCATTGGAGAAGCAAAGAAGAGGAAGAGGAGAGTAAGCAAGATGGAGGTTAAAATATTTCTCCAGCTATGCTGTGGTGATATTAAGCAGACTTTGATTTCCAGGGTTACAGTGGATATGGACATGAGACATGACGGGAGTGAAAACCAGGACATTCAGTATAAACTGGTAGAACCTTAGCTGGGAATATCCAGTAGTTAGCAAAAAGAAGATGTGAGTAGCAGGAGGGTGAGAATCCATATTACGGCACACAGAAGGGTGGACAAATATATTGGCCGCTGGCATCGATACCAAAGTGGGAAGAAGACGGCCACACACCTGCCGATGCTGATGACTGTCAGTAAAAATTGACTAGCATTGTATGCAAATAGGAAGAGAGTGTAAAATAGAGACTTTAAGGATCAGAAAATGCAATATTTTTCAACACAGCTACAAGTCTATCTATCTATCTATCTATCTATCTATGTCTCAACTACAGCTCTGACCACACCAAAGTCAGCTATGGAGAGGTGTAAGATGTAAGTGGTGATGGGATTCCTCAAAATGCAGAAACCATGAAGCCAAATGACAGTTCCATTTCCCACAAAGCCAAAAATCAGATAAGAAGAATGAAAGGGGTTGTTGATAACATATCCCAAGTATTAGTGCTATTTTCTGGAACATAGCCACTATCTGCTGGTAATCCAGTGCCATTGTTTGTTCCATTACATTCCTTTCCAGCATCTGGTGGAGATAGCACTGGCAGGATGAAATTGGTCAGCATGTTCAATTTCTTGTCTGGTGCTTCTTCTGGTGGAGACACATCTATATATATAAAAGAAAGTGTCCTGACTGACTGACTGACTCATAAACGCCCAGCTCAAACCGTTTAATCTAGTAACGTGAAATTTTGAAGGAACATTGCTTTTATGACGTAGAGCCCCACTAAGGAAGGATTTTTGGAAATTCCGTCCCTAAGGGGGTGAAAAAAGGGGGCAAAATCACCCCACACTCATATCTCCTATGGCAAAACAACAGGACAGCAGTTATGCAAATCGGCCTCACCTCAGAATTCCTGCAGGAGCCAATAGGAGCAGTTATGGAAATAGCCCATAGGACACTTAGAATGTTCTGCAGGGGCCAATAGGGCTGGGTTTGCAAATCTCCCCTAGGCCGTTTAGAATGTTCTCTGAGGGGGTGAAAAGGGAGGGGAACTTTTAAAATAACTGCCTGACTGAATGACTGCTGTGTGCGGGGCATCGTCGCATAGGCTCCATCACGTTTTGACAGATCCGCCCAAACTTGGCAAGCAAACTTGGCACTCTATCACCCAAGGACAAAGACTGGTGGGTTCAAATCTCCGAAAAACCCTCACTGCGCCTGTACGGCCCAAAATAGATGAGAGCCAATGGCATCACTTGGAATGTCCGCAGGGGCCATTCAGGCGCGGTTATGCAAATCGCTCCAATGACATATAGAATGTTCGTATGAACTGCCACAGGGGCCTATCAGGAGTGGATATGCAAATCTCTCCTGCATCAAAACAGAATGTTCATATGAACCGCAGCCAGGGCGGAGCTGGGATTTCATTGTTGGGTAGTCCTGGGGGGGAGAAGCTGGGATTTCATTGTGTAGTCCTGGGGGGGAGCAGGGATTTCATTGTGCAGTCCTGGAGGGGGGGAGCAGGGATATCAGTGAGCAGTCCTGGGGGCGGGAACAGGGATTTCATTGTGCAGACCCGGGGGGGGGGGGAAGCAGAGATTTCATTGTGCAGTCCCGGGGGAGGAACAGGGATTTCACTGTGTAGTCCTGGGGGAGCTGGGATTTCATTGTGTAGTCCAGGGAGGGAAGCAGGGATTTCATTGTGTAGTCCCTGGGGGGGGGGGGAAGCAGGAATTTCATTGTGCAGTCCCGGGGGAGCTGGAAGTCCCAGGGGAGCTGGTAGTCCTGGGGGAGCTAGGATTCCATTATATAGTCCCGGGGGACCTTTCCTATGGAGCGATTCAAAACAGCGGTCAGTGACCTTAAGGAATTTCGAACAAATAGTGCCTATAGGAAAATGACGAGCCGTGCAAACTTGGCACAGTCATTCTTCATCACACAAGCGAAGCCGCAGGCAAAAGCTAGTCTCGAGTCCGAGTCCTTGGTCCAAAATGGTGACTCCATGGTAGGCCCCTTCCAACTCTACTTTTCTATGATTCTATGATTCTAAGTCACAAGTCACGAGTCACTTCCAAAGCTGACTCCACGAGTCCCTATTAAAATCAATGGGGTTTTTTTCCAACAAAATAAGGCTACTTCAGATGTGCCTAGAATTTATTTAAACCACACAAGGGTGCCTTTTTATTTCAAAACTCTGCAACTGATTTTGGCAATAACAGACCAGGCAGAATAACCCAAAATAACCAGGCAGGCAGAGGAGGCTGGGAACCCCAGACAGGCAGGCAGAGGCAGCCAAACCCAAAATGTCTGAAAGGTTGCATTTTAGAAAAATGATTTTAAAAAATAAACTTGCTGTACTTCCTAAAACTTATCCATGTTGCATTTGAGGAACATGATTTTTTCTAAATGTTTGGCCCCCATTCTGGAACGGTGAGATGTCATCACAATTCCACCCTCACTGAACACCCACTCCACTGGTGATGAACTTGCTGGAACCAGAAACACACTCAGAGCAGCCACACAGAGTAATCTCAGGTCCTTCTTCTGCCTCTCCCAAGTACGCAACACATCAATCAAAATAAATCTTGACGCACTGTTGGGGCTGCACTCCTGGTAGCCGTCCATAGTGGCTGAGCAGCGGCACACCTCGCTTCCATGCGCTCTTCGCCGGCAATTACGCTCCTCTCCACTCCTTCTGGCACAGCCCAGGGATGTTGAAAGCAATAAGAGAAGAAACAGGGTGGGGGTGACTTTATTGCTACCAAGCTGAATGAATCATAATGCAGCTATGAGAGCAATCCTATGAATGTTTAGACAGAAAAAACTCCTACAAATCCCAACATTGCCCAGTGAACATGGCTGGCTGGGGAATGCTGGGAGATGTAGGATTTTTCTCTCTCTAAATATGCATAGGATTGTGCCCTAAGAGTTCAACCTGGTCTTGCTTGGATCAGACAATGAATCATTTTGATATTTCATTGAGAGATGGGCAAACCAGTCCATTTCCAGACCGTGTCAATGTAAGATGTGTCCACCCATTTCTACTCCCCGAACCATGCACAGCTGTGGGAGGGGGGATTTTTTGTGGGGGGGGAGGGGAGAGTGACATCTCTATAGGGTGATCTCACCCTTCAATGAGGATCAAGGTGGGTGGGGTGCCAGGGCCGATATTAGATCCGGTCGCCCCACCCTCGGCCTCTTTCTTTTTGTGGTCAAGATTAGAGAGGATAGCTATCCCTGATCACCACTTAATAAATGCTGTTCACCCAGTGATTTCAAATGTCAGAAAGATGAGCCACACACTCGACGAAATTGAATATTTTGAAAAGGAGATGGGGGCATCTGGGACATGCACACAAAAAACCCATGATTGAGTGAAAAGCAAGGATTCCTCCACTTACCCTGAACTGCCATCTACCCAGATCTGACAAAGATTGTACCAACCAAACTCTCCGCTAACACTTCTGTGCTAGAACATCGCGGGATGGCTGAATAAAGTTGCAGACTCGTCCTTTCCAGACTTCATTAATAAACATGACATTTTATTACTATAAGAGACATGGGCTAAGGAGGAGCTATATCTGAATGGTTTTGCCGCATATTCTCTTGAAGCAGAACCTAGCTCCGGGGGAGGACGCTGTGGTGTAACCCCACAATTCAGTTCCCTGGTGTATGTCTGCTTTAGTATATTTAGTGAGTATAGAATGTTGAACTGAGTGGGTGTGGTTTGTGATGTCTTGGAAAGGGTGGGGGGAGGAGTATATAAGGAGTGTCTGAGTGATGTCAGAGTTAGTTGAGTTAAGAAGTAGAGTGTTGGTTGTAGTGTGTTGGGAGTGTTAGAGAGTTGGGGAGTTAGGTTAGTTGGGTTATTTGTGTCTTGTCAGGAGTTTTAAGAGAAATCAGTGCTTGTATGAGGAGTGAAAGTATTTGGAGTTATAGGGACTTAGGTTAATTACAAAGTGTTTGGGGGGGTAGGCAGGTTTAAAGTTATTTGACTGGAACTAAGATTTTGAGAATTAAAATAAACTTATTTTTATTTTGTTTGCTACCCAAATCCTACGTGTCAGCTTGGTGTTATTAACCTGCATTACTTTCAAATCTACACACACACCTTTGTACCCACAGTATCATAGATTTAAAATAGATCCTTCATAACCAGTATTAATCTTTTCCCTCATTAGTAGGGGAAAGGTTTCATGTTTCATTTGACCCTCCCCTCAAGTTCATAAGTGTTGATGCTTAGCCTGAGAAGGGTTTATGTGCCTGGTCCTAAAGTGTAAGGGACTGTGTCGTCGCAGACGCTCTAAAGGAGGTCTGAGTAAGACAGTTTCTGCTAACATTCAAGCCTCCATTTTAAAACCAGACCCCCTGACTCAGCTCACTACCTCTGTGGTTATTAAGTGCAGAGCGATTTGTTTATTGGTAATGTCTACTTGCCCCCACAGTGACAAAAACATCTAATTAAGGATAGTTGGTCAAGATTAGAAGAAAAGTATATCAACAAATTGACAGCTTTGTATCCAGAAGCTTATGTGATCATGGCAGGGGACTGCAATGCCTGGATAGGGCAAAACAATGATGCTTTGCATTCCTATTTTTCATGAATCTCCTCCTGAAACAGAAGAAGCTCATCCATTGTCTGTTAGACAGTTTAAGGGGCATAACTACACTGGGCTCTGTCTTTTGCAAATGTTAAATAGACTGGATTAAGTAGCTTTGAATGGAGGAGTAGAGGAAGATAGGAATTGTGAATTCACATTTTGATCTGGTCTGGGTCGCATCTGCAACTGATTATATAGTTTCTTATAATTTGTTAATTTGCTGCCCAGCCTCAAATTGGCTTCTCCAGCCCTGCTATCTGAGGAACTTTTCAACTGGAGATTGAACCTGGAACCTTCTATGCAGCTTTTGCTTTACCACTGGGATGAGGTCACTTTGCTGCATTTCAGTTTACTTTCAGGTGTAATATCCTCTTTGCTGGACAGGTAAAAGGTTGTGAGTTACTCCTATTTTTCTTCCTACATTATTAGAGGAAATGCTTTTAATATTTCACCATTAAACTTCTTCCTCCCATTAAAAGTGTAGAGTATAACTATGAAGTGATTCTGTAATGGTGTTGAGAATAACATTAGGACTGATTTGGTACCCTGTCAGCAAAAAGATTGCAACTATACTGGGTGTTGAATTAATCTTTCAAACAAGCTTCAGGTGTCATGTTGGGAAAGAAATGGGAAAAAGAGAGTGGGGAATGAAAGAGAGGCATGATTTGTTGGTTTCCTCCCTCTGTTTTTCCACTGGACTATTGCAGAAGGCAGCAGGAGCGAGACACTGCTTGTGTCCTAAAGCTCTGTTGAGGCCACACAGAAAACACCCATATTAGGGTTAGGGTTACTTTCTGGTACAGCGCTGGGACCCATCGTGTCACTTCCGGGTCCCCGGCACTGCAAATTACGGCTGTTTTAAACTGGTTTTCTATGGTATTTACGTGAAAAACACAGTGCCAGGGACCTGGAAGTACCTCTCCCTGGCTCCTCTCTGGGGAGATGTGCTGACCTAGGGAAAGGTAAGTTCCATGGGGCAAGCAGGGGGCGAGTGGGGCAACTTTGCCCTGCTTCCACCCCCCAATCGAGTCACATGTGCACATCCCTAAATTGAAGTGACTAATGTGTCAACGTGCTAATGCAAGTAGATAAGGCACAAGGCACAGGAACCCTAAGAAGTGAATGAATGGTCACAAACCAAGGAATTAGTTATATAAGTGTTGTGGATACAATTCTTTTTATTCAAGTTATGCAAATACTTGTATGTTGAATAACAAAATTCACACCACAGTGTACAATAATATAATCAAAAAATACAAATGCCAAACATATTACAAAAATTAATCCAAACAGTAGGTTAAACAATAAAAAAATACAATTTTCAATCATTAAACATAATATACAAAAAGAATTTTTCTCTCAACTTTGTCTTCAATATCCTGTCCCCAAACCACAAAGATTTCAAATGAACAACAAGAGCTTATAACAAAGACAAAGGGAGTGATGATCAAAGGAACAAACAAAAGTTTACCTCAATCCAAGACCAATCTTACTTCAGAGCAGACTGTAAACTAACTAGCCCTGCTCCCACTGAGTTGAGAATACCACCATGAAAAGAAAAGCTGTCTCGCCTGATTTATATGAGCACCTACCTCAAAAAACCTATCTCACCTGGTATATAAGATCACCTGCCAGGAATCTTCATGATTCTTAAAGGTAAATTAGCTAACAGATAGGAACACTATTTACGCTCTACTCCTGCGGGCAGGGACTGTCTTGTTACTTGTTGTAAACCGCCCAGAGAGCTTCAGCTATTGGGTGGTATAAAAATGAAATAAATAAATAAATAAATAAAGTAGATTGTTTATGGATCCAAAATGCTTCCCTTTGAGATAGTCATATATGACAGGATAAACCAGTAGTGGAAACAAAATGAATATGTTCTATAGCAAAAAATCGAAGATCAGTAGCCTGATGATGGAATTCCTCAAAATGGGATATTAAGGGAGCTCAGGCACTGATCTATGAATTTTACTCTTATGTTCCGTTATACATGCTCTCAAGGATTGGGTTGTTTGTCCAATATACAACTTTGGAAAAGGACACAGGAATGTTCATGTGACAATGCCTTTCAGAGCTGAGTACATTGGAAGAAGCTTTTTTTAGGGATGGGTGCTGA
Source organism: Shinisaurus crocodilurus (assembly GCA_021292165.1). Classification (NCBI taxonomy): domain Eukaryota; kingdom Metazoa; phylum Chordata; class Lepidosauria; order Squamata; family Shinisauridae; genus Shinisaurus; species Shinisaurus crocodilurus. The sequence continues at coordinate 215,054,726 of CM037880.1, read as the reverse complement.
GCCCGGCGCTCAACTCATGGGGCGCTCGGTGAGCCAGGCCGAGCCTCCAGCGAGCGCCTCAGCCAGTGCTCGCTGGACTTCCAGGTCCTGGGCTCTACGCCGTTTACATGGAAAATGTCATCGTATACATTAAAAATGGCTGCAATTTGCGTAAATTGCAGCCATTTTTAATGAATACCACGCCATTTTCTATGGGCCGCTCAGAGAAGAGGGAGAATTACAAAATCCTGAATCCTTCTCCAGCATGAATTCAAATTCCCCAACCCCCTGCCAGACCTTACGCGATAGAAACTACAGTCACTGAAAAAGCATGAGGAAGGGATGCTCCCCACATCTGGAGTCCCTCAGGGAGTAGAGCCTTCAGCAGTTCGTTGTTGTTTCCCTCCCACATCTGACATTTCAGGACTGGAACCTCTTTAAATCCCGTTATGTAATCCATTGGAGGTAAACATATGCTAAGCGATTTTGGCGGAGGGAAGGCTGTATATTGGCCTTATGAATGTACTTTGTCAAGTGGCAGCTTCCTATTCCATATTCATCAAAGGCGATATATCTTAGCTATTTATTTATTTATTTATTATATTTATACCCCGCCTTTTTTCCTGCAAGGAACCCAAGGTGGCTTACATAATCCTCCTCCTCCTCTCCATTTTATCCTCACAACAACCCTGTGAGGTAGGTTAGGCTGAGAGGCAGTGACTGGCCCAAAGTCACCCAGTGAGCTTCATGGCCGAGTGGGGACTAGAACCCGGATCTCCCGAGTCCCAGTCCAACATTCTAACCACTATGCCACACTGGCGTGAGCCAAGATTGCTAGGCAGCAAGATCAGGAGACTTGCTAGGGGTTTTACTGGTGGGCAGTCAACAGTTGACTGGTGGCTCTATTTCCAACCCCTTGCAAGAGATTTGTATATCTGGAAAACTGGATAGAAAATTCTGTATAGTTTGAGTAGTGCATGAAATAAATATAATTTGAGAAATATACAGAAAAATAGGTAAAATTTTTCATACTGTGTTCATCATGCAGTGTATATCCTTGTACGTTGACCAACAATGCTGCTAGTATTAAGCATTAAAGGAACCATAACTGAGTTTGAATTTGGGGTTCCTCTGCCTCCCTGCAGTCTTCCTCATCATTGAAAAACTTCTGGAGTGCAACTTTCATGCTGGGCATCCTGGATCGAACCGACTTTTCTCTCCCAGCAAGGAAATAAAGCACGGGGTTGACACTGCTGTTTAGAGAGGCACAGAGAAGAGCAAGCATCCCAAACAGCAAAAAATGACGAATAGAGATTAATATGGAAATAGCAGACAAAGGATCAGATACCAGGCTATCATCAATACGACTGATAAAATAATAATAAGTGATAACACTATAGAGATTCATTGGAGAACCAAAGATGAGGAAAAAGAAAAGTGTAAGCAGAATTACCGTTAAACTTTTTGTCCTCTTACAGTTATGTCGTGTATAGCGGATTTTAACAAACATGGTCAGAGTACAGGAGGCCATCACTGGATAACAGATCAGAACATATAACAGATTTACAATAACCTGGAACCGCCGGTCTTCGCTAGAAAGTAGAACTACCATGGTAATTCCACAGAGAATGAAGGAGAGGACCCATATGAGGACACACACAATGGTGGATAATTTTGATGGCCGATGACATTGATGCCAAATTGGAAAGAGGACAGCCACACACCTGTCAATACTGATGGTTGTCAGGAGAAGTTGACCAGTGTTGTACATGACACTGAAGATATAGGAACCAGCTAATAGCAATACAACATACCAAAAAATGTACATCTCAAGAGCAAATAGAATCATCCATATTGCTAGTAATGCTATGGTTATGAGGACCCCAAAGTCAGCGACAGCCAAGTTTAGGATGTAGGTGGTAAAAGGATTCCTTTTCATACGGAAGCCAAGAAGCCAGATGACTGTTCCATTCCCCACAAGACCAAAAAAGCAGATAAGAAGAAGGAAGGGGGAAATGATCATACAGTAATGCATAACGTCTAAAATTAGGAACAGAATCTCATTGGGCATTTTCATAGAAGCATTTATTGCATCCTGGGAGGATTGAGATGGCACAGTCAGATTGGGCATCATCATGCTAGGAACACCCGAGCAAATCAGTCTTTCCAAATTCTGTTCTGAACTGACGTGGTGTGCACCTCTTGCAGTAATGTGCAGACCAGAAGTTAGTTATTCACCAGATGTTAAACTTCTCAAATGTTCTGATGTATTTAGTTCTTCACAAACCTATAAAAATATATTTTAAAAATGCATATTTTTGAGAGAAAATACAAATGCATCTTCCAAGAGAAACCACATTTTAAATTATTATTTCAATGCATATTTTCATGTGAACTTTTTGTAAAAGGAAGCTGAAGGTTAATTGGGAAACGGGAAGGAACAAAATTCCACATGCCAACATATTCCAAATGAGTAGTGGATCATAGTCATATTTATGTAATTACTATTCCCGGCAACAACTGCGCAAACAAGAGCTGGAAAGACTGGAGGTTTGATGAAAGCTTGAATGAAACAATTGCCTTTGCTGGGAAGATAGCAGAGAATGGAGTAATCACTGCTACTGGTTTTCTGTAACTTCTTCCTGTAAAGCAGGGCACCAGTGGCCCCCCAGATCTTGATGGACTCCAACCCCTATCATCAGGCGTATCCAGCATGGTCAGGAATTATGGGAATAGTAGGGCCCCACTCTAGCTTAATGAGTATTTGGGGAAGGGAAGTTCCCACTGAAGTATTGGCATTTCATTTCATTCATTTATTTAATTTCTATACCGCCCCACAGCCAAAGCTCTCTGGGCGATTCACAATAGTTTGTACATAAAAACAACAATAAAAGCATACAAAATAGTTAAAAAGATTAAAAACCAATTTTAAAAACACAATTTAAAATAACAATCCAAAAGTTAATAAAACTAAGCCTACAGGTGACAATCCCCCCCCCCCCGCGTGCTATTTTGAGATCTTAACTATTAAATGCCTTGGCATAGAGGAAAGTCTTAACCTGGCGCCGAAAAGACAGTAAGGTTGGCGCCAGGCGGGCCTCAGTGGGGAGCTTATTCCGAGCCTCTCTTGGAGGTGGCAGTCGGAGGAGGGCCCCAGATGTTGAGTGTAGTGTCCGGGTACATTGCGGTTGGGAGAGACGTTCCGTCAGGTATTGTGCTCCTCAGCCATGTAGGGCTTTAAAACCAGCTCCTTGAATTCGGCTTGGGAGCATATTGGCAGCCAGTGCAAACGGGCCAGAACTGGTGTAATGTGCTCGGACCTTCTGGTTCCCGCAATAAGCCTGGCTGCCGCATTTTGCACAGGCTGCAGCTTCTGAAAAGTCTTTAAAGGCAGCCCCACGTAGAGTGCATTGCAGTAGTCTAGTTTAGAGATCACCAGAGCATAGATTACTGAGACTAGGCTATCCCTGTCCAGATAGGGGCATAGCTGGTAGAAGGTACTCCTTGCCACTGAGGCCACATGAGCTTCAAGTGACAAAGATGGCTCCAGGAGCACCCCCAAGCTACGAACCTTCTCCTTCAAGGGGAGTGCAACCCCATCCAGAACAGGTTGAACACCCTCCATCCGGTCAAAGGAACCACCCACTAACAGCATCTCAGTCTTGTCTGGATTGAGCCTCAGTTTGTTAGCCCTCATCCAGTCCATTGTCGCAGCCAGGCACCGGTTCAGCACATACACAGCCTCACCTGCTGAAGATGAAAAGGAGAAATAGAGCTGCGTGTCATCAGCGTACTGATGGCAACGCACTCCAAAACTTTGGATGACCCCACTCAGTGGTTTCATGTAGATATTAAAAAGCATGGGGGATAAGACCGACCCCTGAGGAACCCCATACTGGAGAGTCCATGGGGCTGAGCAGTATTCCCCAAGCACAACCCTCTGGAGCCAACCATCCAAGTAGGAGCTGAACCACTGCAATGCAGTGCCCCCCACCCCCAACTCAGACAGCCGCTCCAGAAGGATACCATGCTCGCATTCATCTCATTCCTGATTCCCATTTTGATTAGTGCGAATTTCCTAATTGGGTCTTGGGGCCACAGCAGGATTCTTTGGATTCCCAGATCCGAGGGAATCCAAGAGCTCCAAACTCAGAGCTGGGGATCACCTTCTTTGACCTGGATGCTTTGACCTGGATTCCTGCATTGAGCAGGGGGTTGGACTCGATGGCCATGTAGGCCCCTTCCAACTCTACTTTTCTGTGATTCTAAGATTCCCCCCTCACAGCTGGTGTGGTGTACCAGCTGCTTCTCTGAGGTCATAAGAGTTACTTTGGAGAAGGGGGAAAGATAGGGATTGGGAGGCTGGAGAAAGGGGCCACCAAGATACGATGTATCCTGGCGGTGCTCCAGCCTCCTTCCCTCCCCCCCCCCACTGAAGCATCTCAGCTAGATGTTCAAATTGGCATCTAGCTGACTTACAGGGCAGGAGGAGCTCAGAGGCAAAGAATGCCTCCGTGCTCGTCCTGCCCACATAGGATGCCTGTAATCCTCCTGGATTGGAGGCTTTGGGGAACCGCAGTGGGTTAGGCAACCCTAAATGTGCTTCTGACTCCTAAGTCCCCTCATTGCAAGTCATTTGAAATGGAAGAGGGCTGCCGAAAGAACAGTTTAAAGAAAGAAATGCGGAGGATGAGAAAGAGGGAGAAGCCTCTTACTATGCCGCTGTGTCTAACTTCTGAAAATGTAAGTCCACCACCTGGGGAAGTCGTCATCGGAATTTCTCCAGTCCACCACTGAATGTGAAGAAAGTGTGCCCTCCTCACCTTCACAGCCTGAGACACACGGGGCCAACCTTAAACGTGCAACTGAACATTTCAAAAGTGGGGGATGTAACAAAGGTTGTGGAAAGGGGGAGGGGAGGTATGAACACGAGGAAAGGAATCTATAGATGGCTCAGCATCTACTTTTGGGTAGGATGAGGACAAAGGACACAATCCTGTGGGCTGCATTCCCATCAGGAGGCAGGAAGGACGAGAGGAGAATGGATTCAATTTTACCTCCATTCCTCCATTTAAAATGCTTAAAGCAGGAAGGGGCTCAAGAGTCCGTAGGATATTGCAATATTGTATATCATGACCTCTCCTCTCCCGCTCCTTCCCCTCCCTTTCCACCAGTATGCCTCTTTTTCTCCCTCTCTGACTTTCTTATGACTTTGCAGTTGTGACCTTGTAAGAGAAGCTTTCCATGGTGCCTGGGACAGGGGGAGTGAGTGGGGAAAGAAAGATCCGAGATCAGATCTGCTCCACACTTGTAGCTCTGTCTATGGGTGCAGAGAAGGAGATCTTCAGTATCCTATGGTGCAATAGGATTGCTCTCTTGGTCGTTCAGCCAAAGGTTTTAGAAGAAAGATAGTATTTGAGGGAGGGGGGGACAGAGAGAAGAGGAGAAATTATTGCATGTGTAGAATGTCCTACCTTATTCCAATCACATCTGTTTGCTCACATGGGAGCACACTGGCTTGAGATGTTCGCCTTCCAGAATTTCAGGATCTCACACATATTCTCTTCTCTGCTTCCAAAAGAACTTGCTCATACAGCATTGAAAAAGCTTGAACAGAGAATGCCAGAATGCTTTATATATATTCAGCAAGAATGGGGCACCAACCACTCAAAATAATGGCTGTTCTAGGATATCCATTAGTTATAGATTCCTGAGAATTCTCCTGTGTGCAGAGGAAGTTGCTTCCCAAAGTTAAAATCTCAAGAGACATTGGCATTTTATATGAACAGATGTTCCAAAGCATCGTCCAACGTTTTGGATAGGAAGTGAGCTGTTAGTACTTGGATTCACCATGCTGTACAAAGAATATTTTGCTGAGTATTGCTCTATAATTGAGATGCACACTTTCTGGATTGGATCCAGAGTTAGTCAAGCTTAGAGGAGGCCCATTTAAAGCAATGGGACTGAAGAGAATGGGGATTTTAAAGTTTTTAAATTAGTTTTACATAAATTATATATATATATATATATATATATATATATACAGACACACACACACACACACACACACACACATCTATCTATCTATATATATATATATATATATAGACAAAGACACATACAAACACACTTAACATTTAAAACTATATAAAAATAATTTTAAAATTTGATTTTTTTTAAAGAAATCTTTAACTTCTAAAAAAAAATTAAATCCAGAAAATGTATAAACTGGATGCTCTACCAGTGGTCATTTGTTTGTTTTTGGGAGTGCTGTATATCATGCACATAGCATCTCCTACATATCGGTTTATTCCTTCTGAAAAGTCCAAATCATTTCAGGCAATAGATGATTTTAAGAGTTTGCAGATGAGACGGTCTGGGATTCAGGTCCTTTGGTCAGAATTATTACCAAGAAGTGTCTAGAATGGGGAGGGAACTGCCAGCTACCAGGAATGGGCCCAGGAGAAGGTGAAGAGAGAGGCGAAGGCTGCTGTGCTTGGGAGCTGGTCAATTATTTATCTCACCCAGAGTTGTATAACTCTTGTAGCATCTTTACCTGGGTGATGGCATCTACTGTACCCATTGGATTCCGGTAATGCAATATATTTATGCAGTGGAGCCTGGGTTGTAATATACAGGAAGTTGGGCCAAAAAGGAGGTTTTGTTCTTTGCTGCGGTGGGGCAGTGCATGGAGGGCACTTTGGGGATTCGTCAAGGAACAGCCACTTATCCCTCACTAGCAGGATATGTAGAAGAGCATTCTGCGTGGATGGGCGGTGACTCAGTTTGGAGCAGCACAGAGGTACACCTGTGGCCTTCCTGATCTTATTGGACTACAATTTCCATCATCCCTGATGACTGACCATGCTAGCTGGGAGCAGTTGGTTGTTGGATTCCAACAATATCCGGAGGGCCACACATTCCCCATCGCTGAGATACACCTTTGCATTTGGCCAATGCCAACACAACAGTGCATAACTGCATGCTGTAACACCTCAAGCTTTTTCAATAGACCATGCATGGTATGTCATCTAATCCAGGGTGGGGCTGTGAGAATCAGAAAAACCTGAGCTGTCAAACTTCGATTGTTGATCTCTTCAGCCCCACATTGGCTTCTCCAGCCCTGCTATCTGAGGAACTTTTCAACTGGAGATTGAACCTGGAACCTTCTGTGCAGCTTTTGCTTTAGCAGTAGGATGAGGTCACTTTGCTGCATTTCAGTTTACTTTCAGGTGCAATAATATCCTCTTTGCTGGACAGCTAAGTGGTTGTTGTGAGTTACTCCTATTTTTCTTCCTACATTATTAGAGGAAATGCTTTTAATTCCACCATGAAACTTCTTCCTCCCATTAAATGTGTAGAGTGTATAAATATGAAGTGATTCTGTAATGGTGTTCAGACAGAGTAACATTAGGGCTGATTTGGTACCCTGTGTTTTCAGCAAAAATATTGCAACTATACTGGGTGTTGAATTAATCTTTCAAACAAACTTCTGGTGTCATGTTGGGAAAGAAATGGGGAAAAGAGAGTGGGGAATGAAAGAGAGGCATGATTGGTTGATTTCCTCCCTCTGTTTTCCCACTGGACTTTTTCAGAAGGCAGCAGGAGTGAGACACTGCTTGTATCTTGTATAAAAGCTCTGTTGAGGCCACAGAAGAAAACACCCATATTGCCTCCAGGTTCTCTGCACATGGCCCAGAACTCCAATATCAGAAAGTTCATAGTGGCATCAAAGATTAGAACCAACGTCTGCGACGACACAGTCCCTTACACTTTAAGACCATGCGCATAAACCCTTCTCAGGCTAAGCATTAACACTTAAAAACTTGAGGGGAAGATCAAATGAAACCTTTCCCCTACTAATGAGGGAAAAGATTAATTCTGGTTATTAAGGATCTAGCTTAAATTTATGATGCTATGGGTACAAAGGTGTATGTGTAGATTTAAAAGTAAAGCAGGTAATAATGCCAAGCTGACACGTAGGATTTGGGTAGCAAACAAAATAAAAGTAAGTTTATTTTAATTCTTAAAATCTTAGTTCCAGAAAATAAACCTACCTTTCACAATAAGGGGGTTGTGTGCCATAATGGAACTCAGACTTACTTTTAAGTAAGGTAGTGGCTTTTAGCCATTGCATTTAGACAGAAAGAGAAAGGGAGAGGTGGTTGGTTGAATTTGATAAGTATTTTTCTGTAGGTGTTCCAACATGTGATACAGCATGGAAGGTTGTGTTGTCAATGCTCCCCAACTTGGTTTTCCTAAATAATTTAACTGATTCTTCAGTAGGTTTACTTGGGAGTAAGTTCCATTGAACTCAAAGGGGCATTCGGATTAGACAGACATAGGATTGATTGCATTGCTAATCCCTGATTCTCCCTTCTTCCCCCCAAACATGGGATGGGACACCACTTAAACCTCTGAGAGTGCTTTCCCGTAAATGCTTCAGTGGTACATTTTCTTATACTTACAAAACAGAAGTCTGTAGATATGATGGGTGAAAGGCAACAGCGGTACTGTATCCTGTACTGGAATAGTAGATTACACAAAGACTGGAAGAGAGAAAAAAATCACTACTGCAACACTGAAGAAAAATTAGACAGCTCACCAAACTCACTGCAAGAAGGACAGCCCGCCTGGTTTCTGCCTTTGCTTAATCAGCTTACGGCATCATCCGGTGTGGCTACCTATAACCCCCCGAACTCGGAGGATTACGGGCATTCAATTGAGCACTGGCGGAGCGTGGAAGCAAGGATTGACTCTGTGCTTCTCCCGCTGGGCAAAATAAATAGACAGCCCACTTCTGCCGCCTATGTGTTTTGCCCCTGCTGGCAAGCGTAGCTGGCTGGGGCATGCTGGGAGTTGTAGGCCAAAAACATCTGGGGACCCAAGGTTGGAGAACACTGCACTAGCACTTATAACACAGTGAGTCTGCTGCACTTCTGTCCCTCCTTCCCCCAACCTCTGGAGGTGCCCCTTCAGAAAACACAACCCCCTAAAAGTCACCCCTTCAGCTTCAGTCAGGCCTGACACAAAGCGCAGAACAGACGCTTCTTCTGTTAACGGTAACTGCTGCTTTCACTCTAAGATATTTTACTCTCGATCTTCTGCTGCCTCGAGTGCTTATTCTCGACTCCTTCAAGCTAATACTGTCTTTAGTTTCCCTCTCTGTCAGCCATGGCTCCCTCATTCCAGCACTTCCTTCTTTCCCGTCCATCCATATCAATGGCTGGCATTCTTTTCCCATTACCTGGGCAACTTGCTCCCTTCCCCCGCACCTTACTGTATCTATGTGATAACTTCAGCGCCTTCTACAGTGGCATAGTATCTGGTGCTGGAACAGCTGGTGACGGCAACACTGGCAGGAAAAAACAACTGTGCACACCTTTTACATCGTGCACGGGGGGGGGAGTTTTTTCACCAAATGTGCTGTGAGATGTACAGAACATTTAATCCATTCTCTCTCTTGCCTTAATCCATTTTCCTGCATCATGTAACAAAAAGAAAGTGCTCTTTCACTGGCTGTGACGGTAATAATCGTAAGTGAATTTGGAAGGAAGAAACTCTTGTTATCAAAAAGCACCCTTGAGAAAAGACACTTTACAGTTGGGAAGTAAAGGAAATGCACTTGTTTACTTCTGTGTGCCGCTCATGTTCCACTTCCACTTGTGATCAACTGCCATTCTGAAATCCTTTTCACAGGTACTACTACACAGGCTATATCCCAAACTTCCTTATACCAATCAGTTATTGGGAAAATGTTGTACTTTCCATTTCCTTGCTATCAGTAACCTAGCCGCAGTTAACAATTTCACAATTAATTCCTTCGTCTTTTGGGCAGAAGTGACTTTATCGGTTATTGATAACAAAGCAAGTTTAGGACAGACCTCTAGATTAATACCAATAATTTCCGATTTTTCTGTAAAAACCTCTCGCCAAAATTCCAGAACATTTTTACAACTCCACCACATATGAGCATATGTACCTATTTCCTGACATCCTCTCCAGCAGAGTGTGGAGCAATTGTTATCTATTCTATTTAATCTTACTGGAGTTAGGTACCATCTCCATATTATTTTATAGACATTCTCCTTTATCCTAGTTGACATAACTTTCACAATCGGTCTATCCCATATATTGTTCCAGCCCACCTTTGCTATGTATTTGAGTTGTATCTGACTCTGTCCCCTCCTGAGCACAATGTTACTTACATCATTTCCCCTTAAATCTTGTAGTCCAGTCCCTGGGGCTCACAATCCAAGCTATGGCTGTTATTTGTTTTCTATTCAAACACATGGGATGATGGCCCTGCTTTGAAGTGACTAATGTGTGGATGTGCTAATGAAGCCAGGTATAGATGTCACAGATTTGCCGCCACTGCAGTTTTGGGAACAAGCAAAAATCCAAACGCACTTGGAGGCTAGGCTACTCCTTGATCAAAGCACCAGAGCAATAACTGCCAGGCCTGTGGCTTACGCTGGCTCAGCTTGTCTGAGCGTGGAAAGCTAAGCAGGGTCAAGCCTGGTTATTACTTGGATGGGAGACCCCTCCTCTAGTTTCCTGCACTGAGCAGGGGGTTGGACGCGATAGCCTTGTAGGCTCCTTCCAATTCTATGATCTATGAAATCTGTAAGTTAGGTAAATGTGTCAGAGTAATTCCGCAGATCCCTAGGTTCTGAGGAATTTGCTTAAAGTGAAATTTTGAACATGTTTGGAGGTTCTCTCCAGATGTTATTTTGAGCAGATCCAAAGGAGTTTTGACAGGCCCAGAGCTAGTGAAATATCTCCAGATATTTTTCAACATTCCCATTCATATGTTTACAGTTGGCAAGTTTGTGTTTCAAGTAAGAACGCCAGTGCAGATCTTCTGAGCCAGGCTTGGAAAAAGAACATCTGTGACATAGCCTGCATCAAAGGTGAGGTGAGCTTTAGAAGTCCCAGAATGCTTCTGGGAAGGAGAAGCATCACTGGTTTCCTTGGCAGACAAACACTTTGCAATAGCGAAAAGAGATCTCCCTCTTAGCTGAGCAAAGCATTCACTAGACAGGGATCAAGGGGACTCCGGCAGCCGAAGACTACACATTGGCAGATCTGTCAATATTCTGATGGACAGGATGGAAGTGGAGATAGTGATGAGGCAGAAACAGAGCAGGGCTCCACATGAGGGCATGCAGAGTGGTGGACAGATGTGGCAGACAGTGGCATTGATTCCAGCTTTGGAAGAGGGCAACCACACATCTGTCAATGCTGACGACAGTGTGCCTTAGGGAAAGTACATAGAAAAATGTGCATATTTGGGGAAAAGTGCACCCCAAATTCATAAGAATGTTCATGCAAACTTTTGTCTTTCTCGCCCCCCTGCCTTTTTAATGAATTTTGTCACATTCACAAACTGATGTAAACACAGGACAAAATTAACTTGCAGTAAGGAAAATGAGTCCAGCATCCTGTTCACACAGTGGCCAACCAGCTGCCCATGGGATCCCACAAGCAGGACATGAGTGCAACAACACCTTCCTGCCCATGTTCCCCAGCAACTGGTGCACATAGGCATACTGCCACTGATACTGGAGGAAACCTATAACCAATCAGACTAGTAGCCATGGATGGCCTTCTCCACCATAAATTTGTCCAATCCCCTTTTAAAGCTGTCCAAATTGGTGGCTATCACCACATCATATTGAGTATGCACTAGTGCAGTTAGAACTTGTTCTAATTAAGATTTCCACAAATCAGCAATCTTCAGATATGGTTCGCAGTGTCCTGTGTTGGGTTGGCATGACATGGGAAGACCTGCAGAGTATATATTTCAGCTCTCAAATTCTGAGGAAATATTTGGCCTTCTTTTCCAAGAAGTGTAGGATCCTCCTGCCCCAACCCTTTGCCTGTCCTGAGTTAGTTCATATGACCAGATGAAAATGTAATTCCATTCTCTAGTAAGTTAGCAATCAATACAGTAGCAACCAACAATGAAAAACGGGGAGGGTTGGTTTTGCTACTATCCCTCTGCAGCTGGTGTTCCTGGAAGGCAGCACCCAAGACAGCAAACTGGAGACCTGTCTCTGTTTCTGGAATCTGGTATTGTCTTTTGGCAGCAATCATAATTATATATGGGGACAGAATGACATTGCTGGGAGACTTGAGTTTGCTTGCCCCTTATGCAGAGCATAGTTTATGACAATGATACACCGTGATTCAAAATGTGCATTGGGTTTTAAAGTAGCTAGAAAGGATTGCAATTGCGATAAAGGCAGAATATCTGTCTATCTTCTTCCTTTCTTCCTTCCTTCTATTCACATGCCATTTTGTTATTTTGATGTTTTTAATTTGATTTTATTTTATATTAATTTTATTTAATTTTATTCTTCATTCTTCTTCATTTTATATTTAATATTAATATATTTTAATTTCACTAGAATGAATACATATCATTAACATTTCAATGGAAAAAAGCTACTCAAGGAAGCTCCTTTTCTAAAACAACAACAAGCATCCAAGCAAAGGTAGGAAAGCCTAACTGTCAGAGCAATAAGACAATGGAACCAACTACCTAGGAAGGTGGTGGGATCTCCCAATCTGAAGGCATTCAATGTACAGCTGGACAGCCATCTGTCAGGGATGCTTTGACCTGGATTCCTGCATTGAGCAGGGGGTTGGACTCGATGGCCTTGTAGGCCCCTTCCAACTCTACTTTTCTATGATTCTATGATAATAAGAGCTCCCAGGAGAAGGAATTCCACAGTCAAGTTGTCACAGACAAGGTTCATATAACTGAATTTGCCTCCAGCATGGAGTCTCTCTGGGCAAACCTAGTCAATAAAGAACTTCAAGGGGATGGGTAAGGTTTGTTGCATCCAGGCTGTTTAATACTTCACTTGCAAGGAGACTTAGGGACGGTTCACACGACCCAGGATGCCGGCGGGGGAGGAACCACGGGGCCGTCTGCGGGGTCCGGCGGGGCGCCGCACACGACCGGCACCCTGCGCACGTGGGCAGACCCCGCAGTCCCCGCACCATAATGCGGGCCTCCCAGCGCTAGGAGGCGGGGCCCCGGGGTGCCCAGAGGAGCCGTTTGCCCCCAACAGACTGGAGCGGTGGCCGCTCTGGCTGCTCTGGGCTGCCGTCTCTGTGGGGACCCTGTGGGATGGCCGCCTGCTGTTTGGACGGCACGGTGACCTCATGCGGTAGGGGCTTACCCCTCTACCGACCACGGTCACTTTGCGTGCGTCCCGCCTGTGGCTGTCCCGTGTCGTGCGAACAAGCCCTTAGTCTTTAGCATTTTACCACCTGTGAGAGTGGTAAAATTTGAAATCCCTTTGAAATCCCCATGAACTTTCAGTTGTATTATAAAGAACTATTCCTTCAACCAAAGAATGAAATTCCCTCAGAATGGAATGTGGATGGGCTGAATAGGTCTTTTCCATTCTCTGAAACCGCCATGTTCCTTCGCCATCATACCCAGGGAACACAACCATGCTCTGGAGTGGTCATGCGGAGCTCCAGAACCAGGTTCCAGTTGTGGCAGAGATTCCTGGATGCTTTAGAGAGAGACCATATTTTTAAGACACATTGCTGCTGCTGCTGCTGCTCCTCCATGCTGACCGGTGCTCAGAGATGCGATGTTCCACTCATCACCAATCCTTTCTCCTCCTTGGACCTTTCAGATGTGTTGCCTCCACAGGACTATGGAATGCATGGTGGAGGGAGCCCGGTCATACTCAATACCCTTTCTCAAAACACTCCATGCGCTTGCTGCGCACCCCACAATGACAGTGCATTTAATATTAGTGTGAATGAGAAGTATGTGGCTAGAGCTGCACACATGTAAATCTCTTCTGCATCTTGGGGCCCTTCATGCTCCCAGTCTGTATGTAATATGAATTCAGACTGAGGGGAATCTCCAAAATGCTGTCATTGAGTATCCTTACCTGTCGGCTATGTGCAATTAATAGAGTGAATGAGAAGCCATTATGAGACAGTGAAACGTTTTAGGGCAAGTTTGTATTAACATTTTGGCATATATTTTAATGCACACGTGTTCATATGATAAAGCATTTCAGAATGAAGTACACAGAGGAAGCTAGAGCCGTAGCAGATATGCAAAGGAAGTGGAACCAGGCCTTCGTGAAATAGTTTGCCTTGCCTGGGAATATCAGGGTACTATACTAGTATCTTGGCACTCCATTAAACACAAGATGCTACTACAATGTTGTAGACACATAAATAGAAAGGAACGATGCTGGAAAAGCTTTTTTAGCTTAGGCCCAGGTAATAGCTTTTGGGGTCTCCTAATGCATGTCTCAGAGATGAGGGAGCATAACAGAGTCCTGAATCCTTCTCCAGCATGAACTGAAATTTCCCACTCCCCTGTCAAAGCTTACACAGCAACACAGACTGCAGTCCCTGCAAAAGCATGAGGAACCAACTCCCCACAACTCTGAAGTCCCTCAGGGAGTAGAGCCTTCAGCAGTTCGTTGTTGTTTGCCTCCCACATCTGACATTTCAGGGCTGGAACCTCTTTAAACCCCCTTAAGTAATCCACTGCAGGAACACTGATGGATATCTTCTGGAATGTTGCAAAAAGTGACCCCCCAATTCACCACAGGGGGCACACGGAGGGAGACATTTTGCTTGTTTGGGGGATGGAGAGGCAAAAGGATGCTAAGTGATTTGGGGGGAGGAAAGGCTGTGCCTTGGCCTTATGAATGTACTTTGTCAAGCGGCAGCTTCCTATTCCGTATTCACCGGAGAACTGGAAGTAATATATCTTTGCTAGCTTGCTAGACAACCAAAGCAAGAGACTTGCTAGGAGTTGATTATGGGATAGCTTCAGCCTTGTTAGCTGTCCCAGAGCACTGAAGGATTTGGGGCTATGAGACCTCTGCCTGTATGGGGAAGTTGCCTTAAAAGCAGCACTTACACAGCAGCCAAGGAGAGACCAAGAGACGGTGGGCCGGTTCACACAACATGGGAACCGCGGGGAAGCGGAAGTCCCCCACGGTTCCCATGTCGTGTGAACGCCGGCTGGGGGCGCCCCCGCAGGACAGCTGCAGGCGGGAAGCATGGAAAGTCACCATGGGCGGTAGAGGGATAAGCCCCTACTGCATGTGGTGGCCCTGCCATGCGGACAGCGGGTGGCCGTCCCATGGGGCCTCCTGTGGCCGCACAGAGGCGGCAGCCCAGAGTGGCTGGAGCTGCAGCCGCTCCAGCCTGTAGGGGCAAACAGGCTCGCTGGGCATCCCAAGCTGCAGCCCCCTAGCACCGGGAGGCCCTGTTGTGATATGTATCACTTTACCAGCTGCAGCACATTGTTTACACATGGAAGGGACAGAATGGCTGTAAAACAGGTTTGTTGTGTCTTTCTGGGATCTCGTGTTTTCGCATGGGAAACCTGAGCTGTGAGAACAGTATGAGCTAGTCACATGGTATGTTCTGATGACGTGCTAACTTGTTTTCTGTCTGAAGCCATCTTAGAGAGAAGCTGGACTGCTTTCTCTCTTCTTCTTGTTCTTTTTGCTAAGACTTTGTTCCTGCAACAATGTAACGTCTTTGCTGAGGTGGAGTGAAGCTCAACTTACTCCACTGGAATGCTTGCATTTATACTCTGCACATGGACTGTAACTAGGAAATGTATACTCTGTAGAACTTTACTTGCTAAGTGAATAAACAGGTAGAAATAGACCTGTGGCGTTACAGAGTGTTTCCTGATTCCATGGATTAATCTGCAACAGGGAAGCGGGAAGCAAGTCTGATTACAGGGCAGACTGGGCTGGCACCTTCACATCACGCTGCACGCTGCGCAAGGGGGGAGGTGAGATCTGGAAGATCTGTGTGTGGAATTTCAGGCATCTATTAGCACACAGATAGGATTATAAATCTCCCCAACTCGCTCGAAACCCCAACAGGCCCACGCTGCGGCACAGGGACTGCCGGCTCCACTGCGGTCCGCCCACGCATGCGGGGCGCAGGTCATCTGCGGCGCCATGCCAGACCCCGCGGATGGCCCCGTGGTGCCTCCCCTGCTCGCCACCCGGGTCGTATGAACCGGCCCAATGACTTTGATCATCCACACATAATGTGCAGCCATGGCAGCCTGGGGTGGACATTGGCTGTGCCCCTTAGGTGTAGTTTGCCTACTGATCAACACCCACCTGGCCTCCCTTGGCACAGTGCAGCATTAATGGGTTGCTAGGGGGCTCAGTAGGAATTTCCCTTCCCAGTCCTCCTTGGCTTTTGGGTTCTGTTTGTTTTCAATCTACTCTTCGCAGACCTGGTCAGGGGAAGCTGATAGGCAGGAATAATTAAATAGAAGACACAACAAGTGTGGAAAATGTGGACAGAAAGTACAACAGCAGAGATTGGTAAACATCTTGAGGCATCAGTATTTGGTGAATGTGGGTTCCTAAGACTACTCTCCCAGGTATAACAGGACCAGGAGAAGGGGGCAGGGACATCACTGGGGCATCTGCAGTGGCTTAGAGGTGGTGAGTTAGACAGGGCCTCATTCAATATAGAATTAGGGCCTCATTCAATATAGAATTAGGCAAGGATCACCCGGGCAGTGAGTATACTGCTTGTGGTCAGAGCACGGCTCAAGCAAACCTAGGAATGTGTATCACTTAACATGATAGTTCACATGTTTGGTTAGCTGGGAAAACTGTAGATTCTACCATGTAATAAATAAGGCTGTGCCTAGGGAAGTACGGCACTGGGAAATTTGTTCCGTTTATGCTCAATGGACTTTCAACACGTTTCCAACCCAACAGCCAAAAGCGGGCCAAGTCGTTGGGTTTTTTTTTTTTTTCCTGGCTTCCATGAAATCTCATATTATTTGCGCAGCAGATTTGGAGAGGAGAACCACGTATCTCTAATGCAATTTGCGCGAATCAGGCCCGACTCGTTAGAATCAAGTCACTGTGGTTGTTCTTGTAGAATTTAACATGAGAAGTACGGAAGTCTCCTCCTCTCACTGCATATGCATGCACTCCACCTTGCCTACCTTGATTTTTTTCTGACAGTTAATTACAGATTTGTGTAAAAGCTGAGCCTCCATTCCACAGTTTGCACAAATTTGCACAATCTTATGCAATTTGTGCAAAATTGTGCTAAGTGCGGAGCAGAGGCCAGAATTTGGCACAAAATTCCCTGGCTTTAAAAACACACACACACACACACACAAATTATGGCCTGTTTCAAAAATGGAAGTCCTCATGCTGGCTCAACTCGCATCAGATTGAGTCAGCACCAGAGTAAGGTTGCCAAGATGGAATCTGTGGGACTGAGTCAAGAAAAGCAGTCAGATTTTCTCCACCTATAAGATTCCTCACACTTCCCTAGTTGTGGCCACTGAGTCTGCAATGGGTTCATCTCCCCTATATGATATGTATATTTCCTTCCCAGAACCAGCATAATTTCCACCATGGTAAAGTGCCTCAGTGGAATGCGGAAAGTGGGATGGGTTTCCCAATTCAAGGTAGCAACTGGGGATAATTTTGTTTGGTATGCATTTTAATCTGAAATTACTGAATTTGAACTTCCTGAACCTACACATGTGCTGGAACACAGTTCTGTGGTAAGATTCTCAATTTTCAGAATTGTATGATTGAGGTCGCAAAGAAAAAATGCATGTATTACAGAAAATTGTATACACAAAACCATATATTATTGGAATGTGTAAGGAATCACTTGTGTATATTTTTATTTATTTATTTATTATATTTATACCCCACCGTTTTTCCTGCAAGGAACCCAAGGCGGCTTACATAATCCTCCTAATCCTCCTCTCCATTCTATCCTCACAACAACCCTGTGAGGTAAGTTAGGCTGAGAGTTAGTGACTGGCTCAAAGTCACCCAGTGAGTTTCATGGCCGAGTGGGGAATAGAATCTGGATATCCCACGTCCCAGTCCAACACTCTCACCACTACGCCACACTGGTGTATCAAATACGACAGCACTGTGGTCACTGTTTCCAATTGGTTCAACAACATTTACATCTTGTACTAGGTCCTGGCTGACAGCAGCATTTAGGATTAAATCCAGGGTCGTCTCCCCTCTGGTTGGCCGGTCCCATGGCCAACTATTCTAGGACATGGTCAGTTAGTGCATTCAGAAATTTAACCTCTTTGTTGTGACTGGAACATGCATTTAGCCAATCAATGCAGGAGTAATTGAAGTCACCCATTATTATGACACTTCCTCATTTGGAGGCCTCCCTGATTTCATTTTCCATCTTAAGATCACTCTCAACATTCTGGTCTAGGGGAAGATAGCATGTTTCTAGCGCTAAATTAGTTTTGGAATCTGGTATTGTCACCCACAACGCTTCTGTGGAAGAGTCTGCCCCTTTTAGGTTCTCTAGTCTGCTCGACACTATGCCCTCTTTGACATGCAAAGCAACACCTCCTCCAGTACACCACGCTTCCCTGTCATAGAATCATAGAAAAGTAGAGTTGGAAGGGGCCTACAAGGCCATCATCAAGTCCAACCCCCTGCTCAATGCATCTGGAAAAAATCTGGAAAAATGCATAGAAAACTCTGTATATTTTGAGAGGTGCATAAAATGGGTATATTTTGAGAAATATAGAGAAAAATGGGTATAACTTTCCATGCTGTCTCTATCATGCAATGTATATCCTTGTACCATGACCAACAGTGCTGGTAGTATTAAGCTTTAAAAGAATCATAACTGAATTTGAACTTGGGGTTCCTCTTCCTCCCTGTGGTCTTCCTCATCACTGAAAACCCTCTGGAGTGCAACTTTCAGGCTGGACACCCTGGGTCGAACCTTCTTTTTTCTCCCAGCAAGGAAATAAAGTACTGGGTTGACACTGCTGTTTAGAGAGGAACAGAGAGTAGCAAGGCACTCAGAGACCATATACACATAAAGCGGGGTTTCAATGTTGTTCCCTTCTCCATCGGTTAATTCTGAGTCTCCAGACAAAGCACTGGAGTTTTTGTTTTGATCTATACCATGTAAAAAGTAATAGTAAGAAATAGCAATATACAGATTTGTTGGAAAACCAAAGATGAGGAAAAATAAAAGTGTAAGCAGAATTACTCTTACACTTTTTGTTCTCTTACAGTTAAGTTGTTTAAAGCGGATTTTAACAAACAGGGTCAGAGTAGAGACGATCATTACTGGATAACAGATCAGAACATTCATAATAACCTGCAACAGTTGGTCTTGACCAGCAAGAATAACTGGCACATTAAATCCACAGAGCATGAAGGAGAGGACCCATATGAGGGCACACACAATGGTGGATCATTTTGGTGGCCGATGACATCGATGCCAAATTGGAAAGAGGACAGCACACACCTGTCAATACTGATTGTTGTCAGTAGAAGTTGACCACTGTTGTACATGACTAAGAAGGTAAAGTAAAAAGCTAATATAAACTACAAAGGAACATGTTTCTTATGAGCTTTTTGAATCATATCTATTGCTCTGCATACTAGGGCTATGAGGACCCCAAAGTCAGCGACAGCCAAGTTTAGGATGTAGGTGGTAAAAGGATTCCTTTTCATACAGAAGCCAAGAAGCCAGATGACTGTTCCATTCCCCACAAGTCCAAAAAGGCAGATAAAAAGAAGGAAGGTGGAAATGATAACTTCTTCACACCTAAAATATACAATTGAGAACTCAGCCTCAATGAGTATATTTAAAACATCCTGGGAGGATTGAGGTGCCACATTCAGATTGGTCATCATGCAGGGAATGCCTGGGCAAGTCAGTCTTTTCAAAGTCTGATCTGAACTCACCTGATTTGCACCTCTTGGAGTAATGTGCAGATGAGAGCTTACTTATGCACCGGATCTTACACTTCTCAAATGTTCTGATGTATTTCTTGGTTCTCAAACATATCAGAATATATTTATAAATGCATATTTTTCAGAGATAAAAGAAATGCATATTTTGTTTAAATGCACATTTTCACGTCAGATTGTTGTAACAAGAAACTCGTAGATTAATGCAGAAACAGGATGGAACACAGTTATGGGTGAACACATGGAAGTGATGCAGGTCAGAAATAAACCATCCCATTCATCCCTACTTCATGATCAGACTCTTCCTTCGGAACTGTTGTCTCCTCTACTTGTACAAATACTTCTGCTAGAAGAAACCAGATAGACATGGGATCAGTTCCTGTATACAGCTAGAGTGATCTCAGCAAGTATGCAATCATTTCTGCTATTTCTGTTATATATAAATCCTTTAAAGATATATGTACAGATAGACAGACAGACAGACAGACAGACAGAGATATTCCTGCTATTAGAGGAAGTAGGGTTGTTCCAGCATATAAGATGAAATGTGACTTACTGTCAGTTGTAACAGAGGGAGGAGTGGAGAGACATTTACAACTTGACTCTTCTTTCTGAGCACCAGAAGTGAAGGGAACAGGTTCTGATGGTCAGGAGGAAACAGAGAAGAGGAACAAATTCCACATGCCAACACATTCCAAATGAGTAGTGGATCTTCTTAGACATACTAATGTAATTAATATCCCCAGCAAGCAACTGTGTTAACAAGATCAGGGAAGGAAGGGAGGGTTGATGACAGCTGAAAGCAAACAACTGCCTTGCTCATTCTCCAAAAGGCTAGTTCTCTGTAACATCTTCATTTAAAGCAGGGGTGGAACACCAGTGGCCCTCCAGATGGCTTACGCTGGCTCAGCTTGTCTGAGTGTGGAAAGCTAAGCAGGGTCAGGCCTGGTTATGACTTGGATGGGAGACCCCTCCTCTAGTTTCCTGCATTGAGCAGGGGGTTGGACTCGATAGCCTTGTAGGCTCCTTCCAACTCTATGATCTATGAAATCTATGTTGCTGGACTGATCCCCATAATCTGTCTTAGCCAGCGTGGTCAGGAATTATGGGAATGGTAGGGCCACAACCCTGCTTAATGAGTATTTGGGGAAGGGAGGTTCACTCTGAAGTATTAGCAGAAGTATTAACTTTAAAAGCAATCAGGAAAAAAGAGGCCAAGGTGCTCAGAAAGAAAATCTGACTTTGAGTGGACTTACCTGTCCCCTCCTTCCACGGCAGCCCCTCCAGCCCCCTGAAAGTGCTATACAAAGAGTCAGGAGACCCTGCTGAATGGGGTCAGCTGTGATGTGTGTGTGTGTGGGGGGGGATCCACAAAAATCAGATGTAGGGACATTCCACAAGATCAGCCCTTCTTCTCACACAAGGCCCCTTTCTCTCATGGGAGGCAGATCCTGAATATGACTGCTTGTCTTTCTCCACCTTCACCTCCATACCACACAGCAAACCACCTTTTGTAACTTTCAATAAGCATTGAAAAATGATGTGATGTTTGAAGGAAAGGAAGGAAAGCTGTTGGACATGTTCTCATCCAAGGGGTAATCTAAAGTGACTATTTATTTATTTATTTATTTATTATATTTATGAATCACCCATCTGGCCAGACATCTGGCCACTTTGTATTTTATTGGTACAGTCCAATAAAATACAAGGGGGGAACACACACACACACACACACACAGTATAAAACACAATTAAAAACAGTACAAAACCTAAAAATCCTAACCCACCCCATATTCCTGCCTGAAAAGCCACATTTTTAATGCCCGGTGGAAGCTAATCTTTGGATTCCTACCATGGCTTATATCACTCTCAATACCCCTTAGAGGCTTATGCTGGCTCAGCTTGTCTGAGTGTGGAAAGCTAAGCAGGGTCAAGCCTGGTTGTTACTTGGATGGGAGACCCCTCCTCTAGTTTCCTGCATTGAGCAGGGGGTTGGACTCGATACCCTTGTAGGCTCCTTCCAACTCTATGATCTATGAAATCTATGACTCAGATAGCATTTTTAACAATCCAGAGGAACATATCTACCTCTAAAGGACATACAATTTTTCCTATAGTTGGAGCCATGTTTAGCAAGTGAGGTCTGGGTGCAAAGGAATACACAAGACAGTAATGAGTCCCTGACAAAGTGAGTTCATTAAATTGAGGCATCCGTGGGTAGAACAATAAACTGGATATCATCTCTGATCTGTTACGTAACATCTCCCAAGGAGTCCAGCACTCTAACCATGACACCACATGGGCACTACACCGCACTGGCATTTTGCATGCAAGGTGTATTTGAACTAGAGATAGGTGACAAATCTGATCTGTCCAAAATTTATGCAGATTTACCAAACTGGCACCCACTAAACCAATAAGCAAAACAGAATGGGTTTGCATATTTCCCCGAGTTTAGCACTATAATTCTACACTAAAAGGGGGGGATCTGCCCCCCCCAAATGCATGCATCAGAGGAAACTCTGCAGAAAAATCCATATATTATGGGAAAGTGCATGAAAATTTGCATAGAAGATTCAAAATAATGCGCAAACACATCAATATATAGGAAAATTGCTTGCAAAAATGCCTACATTATCTAAAGTATGTACAAAAGCAGGTACATGTGGGAAAAGTACATACAAAAATGCCTAGGAACGTTCATGTAGACTTTTTTAAAAATAGAAGTCATGTGTTGATGCGGAATCAAACCAAATTTAAGACTGGAAATATGAGAAAATGAATGAAAGCAAAACTGTCAGATTCACCCATCCCTAAATTTTGAATCCGCTGGCCCTGGTGCTGGAAAGTCGGCTTCCTGTAGCATTGCATCCATACAAATACAGGCATGAATGATCCATATCTGGAGGCTCACCCCTGCTTAGTAGGTGCCTGAAGGGCCGGAGACCACGACAGTGTTCCTGAGAACCGGGCTCAAAGAAGAACGGCAGTGGGCAGCCAGCCTCCTGCAAAAGGGGTCCAACCTAATTAAGTTTCAGGAATTGAGTAGACTGCTAAGGGCATACCCCAACTAACCATGAAGATCCTGGATATTCAAAGACAGGGTTTGGTTTCACTTTCAGCATTCCTTAGGAAAACCTGAGACTCCTATGCATGGTTAAGAACCTCCTCTATGCATGGCATGGTAGGGGTGTTCTGAAAGA
The DNA here is from genome assembly GCA_021292165.1 of Shinisaurus crocodilurus. Classification (NCBI taxonomy): domain Eukaryota; kingdom Metazoa; phylum Chordata; class Lepidosauria; order Squamata; family Shinisauridae; genus Shinisaurus; species Shinisaurus crocodilurus. The sequence goes on along the minus strand of CM037880.1, from coordinate 215,031,778 downwards.
AGGTAGACACGGAACTGATGGAGGACCGGGAATTGGGAACATTTGTGGCCCTCCCTGCCCCCTTTCTTAGGGTTCCCCGCTGGGCACAGTTCCCAAAAAGGCAGCATGGGGATAGCAGTTGATTCAACACTTATCCCAAGGGGGAAATTGTTAATGATGACATTCTTGCCCACTTGTGTACAGGACATTACACCTTCTTTCCCCCCCTCCCTCCCAATCCCTTTTCCCTTTGTGTCATGTCTTTTAGATTGTAAGCATGAGGGCAGGGACTGTCTCATTATTAATCTTTGTAAGCCAATCTGGGAGCCTTTTTTTTTTGGCTGAAGAACGGGATAAAAATGCTGTTGATTAATAAATGATTAATAAACGATACTGTTTGACAGGTTCAGCAGTGTGGAAAGAGGATACTGTAAGATAAATGTGACATCCAATCAGCATTTTGCTTCCCTCCTGTTTATCGGAGGAGGTGCCCCCTATAGGCAGCTCTGTGTCACGTGCCATCTTAAAGAAGTTCAGTGCAGCAACGTTGGAGTTGACTGAAAGGAGGCAAATGGATTCTGTTCATACAGCGAACTAGCAGAACAATTTCCTTATTTGCTGGGCCTAAAGGTAAAGGGCAGCATTAGGAATTCATGCAGGAATTCGGATAATTAGCCTCTGAGTTGGGTGTTCACCTAGTTGAGGAATAAACTCAACAGGGTCCCACACTCAGCCTCACCATCTCAGGAATTGAAATTGCCAGCTCTTTCAGCTCCCAGAAGACCAAAATCATTGCCTTGTGTGCAGGAGTTTTTGGTATCACATGAAGTCATGCTGTGGGACCTTTTAATCTGCAGCCAATTTTATAATTCCCACCATAAATTCCCAAATTTATAATTCCCACCTGGTGGGAATTATAAATTTGGGAATTTATGGTGGGAATTATAAAATTGGCTGCAGATTAAAAGCAGGCATACAAATATTAAATCAAATACATATAATAGGGTATTATTTTGCAGGGATGGCTTGAAGATAAAAGGCTGAATTGCAACTGCACTCTGTTGCAGCAGGGGGTGCACACGGATTCAGTTTCTGTTTTGAATTTGGAAGAGTGATCAATTTTCTCTCTTATATTCCTCCGATTTCTCACTGGAGGAGAGGAGAGGTACTTTATTTTAGGGGGAACATTACGCTGTCCAAAGCTTACTTTGGGGTGCTTTTGAATTCCCTGATGGTTTTAATGGAGTGAAAGCATTCCGTGTAAGCCCACCCTGTGGTTTAGCTGGCATAGATGCACTGCTGAGGCCTACTGCTGTTGGAGTCCTGTGCCATGTGCCAGACACAAAAATGAAAGTAACTCTCAGGCATCTGAGGAAGAAATTCTTAGCCCTCCTTGCTTATCTGGGCACGATGCTGTTTTTAAAGAAACCACATTTATTTATTAATTTATTCAAAATATTTCATGGCTGCTTTTCAGGGCAGGAGCCCTCCCAAGGCAGCGTACAACAATAAAACACATACTAAAAAATATAAACCAAACCATCTAGGCAAGCTCTATTCATAAAGAGCACGTGTGCAAGCAGATATCGAGCTTGGAGAAATTTTGTGTCCCCCCCAAAAATGTCTTATAGAGGAGTGAGGAACAGCATAAAATCAGAACTATACAGGATTACATAAGCAAACCACTTTCTCATTCCACTGGCAATGCGGAGGAGGTTCAAATCAGCATCCCATGAATTTTCATTGTTCCAAGAATCTTTTCGCTTAAAGGCCACACATAGATGGTCTGTGGCTCACGCTGGCTCAGCTTGTCTGAGCGTGGAAAGCGAAACAGGGTCAGGCCTGGTTATGACTTGGATGGGAGACCCCCTCCTCTAGTTTCCTGCATTGAGCAGGGGGTTGGACTCGATGGCCTTGTAGGCCCCTTCCAACTCTATGATCTATGAATCTATGTGCTCGGGATAGCTCTAAGACAGTGTTCTCCAACCTTGGATCACCAGATGTTTTTGGCCTACAAGGCCAAAAACATCTGGGGACCCAAGGTTGGAGAACACTGCTCTAAGAAAACCATATGGTAAAAGGGACCAGGAAGAGACTGACTAGGTACTAGGTAGGGAGAAAATAGAAGGCTTATTTGGGTGTTCTAATCCCCCATTCAATTACAATCACATGAGGGAGAGTAAGGACAAGCACACTCGCTTCACCTTCTCCATCGTCATTTCTGTTGCCCTCTACAGAGTGCCCTCCAGAAATTATTATTATTATTATTATTATTATTATTATTATTATTATTATTTATTATTATTATTATTTTATTAGATTTTCATCCTGCCTTTTTTCCAGCAAGGAACCAAAGGCAGTTTATATACTCCTCCTCCTTCTCTCCATTTTATCCTCACAACAACCCTGTGAGGTAGGTCAGGCTGAGAGTCAGTGACTGGCCCAAAGTCACCCAGTGAGCTTCAGGGATGAGTTGGGACTAAAACCTAGATCTCTGGAGTCCCAGTCCAACACTCTAACCTCTGTGCCACACTGGTTCTCCAACTGGAGGCTGAATGTGTACGGTGGATCCTGCTTTACTTTGTAAGCTCCTTTCATGGTTTCTTAGTAAAAGTAAAAATCTGGAGGGGAAAAGGAAAACATTCTCTTCCATCCCAATTTTGAACCGTGATTTTCTGGGGTTCTAACCTGTGTGGGAGCCCACATTAATGAAGAGCGTAGATTGCCACCCCCACCCACCACATGTCTCCCTCACATGGTTCGAATCACACGAGGAATTAGAATGCCCAAATAAGGCTGGAAAAGCAGACACCTTCTGTCCCCGACGTGCACACACACCATGTCAGAACATGGCACCTTCCCGGAGACATTCGTGGCTGCACGTACAATACGGTGTAGGAACTGTGCAGCGGCCGCGTTGCCAGCGGCCGTGTTGCCAGCAGTCGCTCAGCTGGGAATTGCAGATTCACTTTTAATGTTAAAAAAGAGAGAGAGAAAGAAGCCCTCAGACAATAATAATATGAGTGTAGTACTCCTGCCATTTAAAAGTCCTGAGCAATTCTCTCCCCGCTCCTATACAGATGGCCAAGAAATCCCCCCCTCATTTGCCAAAAAAAGATAGAAAAGAAGCGATGACCAAGATTTGGGGGGTGGGGTGGGGGAGGGGATTTTGCACAGCCCATCCCTTTCTATGACCTTCCACTGCCACCAGGTGGAAGTCTTCATAGATTTCATAGATCATAGAGTTGGAAGGAGCCTACAAGGCTATCGAGTCCAACCCGCTGCTCAGTGCAGGAAACTAGAGGAGGGGTCTCCCATCCAAGTCATAACCAGGCTTGACCCTGCTTAGCTTTCCACACTCAGACAAGCTGAGCCAGCGTATATTTTCACTGGCTGCCCCCATCAAACAATGTGAAAGATCTCTGGGTCTTCTGTACCCACCTTTAAGGTAGTGTGTGTGTGTGTGTGTGTGTGTGTGTTGGGGGGTGGCTACTAGGCATTGAGAAGGGTAACCCAACCAGAAAAGAGACCACAAAAATTTAAACAACCAAATTTAAACATTTACTAAAAACAGTTTGGTAACAGGGAAAACATTTTTTAAAAACATTTGAATGGATAAAACTCACACAGAGAGAAAACAGAACCATTAGAGCAATAGGGTAATAAAATAACCTACCTTAAACATGAGCCTAACTGGACTGTGGCTGGGTTCAGACAACATGATAACCCACACTCAAGGGCTGAGTATGGGTTGAATGAGGGTTGTCATTGAGCTGTGAGTTGTTGAAATAATGTGGGTCATCGTGTTGCCTGAACCCAGTCAAGTCCCTGTTTCATCCAAATTCCTTCCTAGCAATAGCTTCCTATCAGAAGACCAGCATTCTACTCCAGATTTCAGAACTCTCTCAAGCAGCTCGTAGATTTCTTTTTCCTCCTTCCTTCAAACTTTTCTCTTTTTCAGCCTCAGGCTTGTATATGTTAAAGATTGCCTGTTCTCTTGTAACTCATGAGGGCTCACCAACCATTGACCTAAATCCCAATCTGTGAACCACTCTGTCCTTCCTCTGACCTCCTTGTGACTTGTTGCAATCTTTATGCTAGTTTTCTCTCTGTGTAGTCGTTTCAGCCCCAAAAAGCTGAGCAAAGCTCCTGACCTTTTAGCTAAATCTCTTTGCTTTGTAGAAATACCAGCATTGGGTACTATCTGAACTTGGCTGCCTGAACCTTTGGCCTATCCACTTTGAACACATCTATCATGTCTCCCCTTACTCACCTTTTTTTTTTCCCCCTAAGCAGTTTAAACAGTTTTAGCCACCACTTTCCCAGAGTAGCAGTGATCCTCCTGCTCTTTCAGGGCCCAGCTCACCTACAATGCAAAGAGGAAAGTTGCTTCAAGAAGCATTCTTCCCTAGATGGACTGTGGGAGAGATGCCATGGGAAAGCAACATCAAAAATGGTTAAGAAAGAAAGAAACAAAGAAAGCAAGGAAGGGTAGGGTGAAAATATTAAAAGAAGCTCGGGAAGAGATATTCTATGGCCCCTAGACAGCATCTAGGGGGGCATAGGATTCTTCAGATTCCCAGATCTGAGGTCAGAAAAGAGCTCCAGCCTCGGGGATGGGGATCCACACTCAGATAGCCCTCTTGTGTGAAAAGAACCACAATGGCTGCTTCTCTGAGTTCGTAAGAGTGACTTCAGGGAAGGGGTAAAGAGGGTGTTCCAGGGGACAGAGAGAGGAGAGACCAGGGCCACCAAGATATGATGTATCCTGGTGGTGCTCCAGCCTCCTTCCCTCCCTGCCTGAAGCACCTCAGCTAAATGGCTGACATCAGCCGTCTAGCTGACTTGCCAGGCATGAGAATCTCAGAGATGATGATTGCCTCTGTGCTCCTCCTGCCCTGCATAGGAAGCCCGTAATCCTCCAAGTTAAGTGGCTTATGGGCACCCCCATTGGTTAGAGCCCTAACTGTGCTTCTGCCTCTGACTGCAAAGTCCTCTCCTTGCAAGTCATTTGAAATGGAGGAGGGTTGCCGAAATAACAGTTTAAAGAAAGAGAAAGGGGGGATGAAAAAAGGAGAAGCCTCCTACTCTGCTGCTCTCTCTGAACTTCTAAAACTGTAAGTCCACCACATTTTTGGAGGTGGAGAAGTCATCAGAATTTCTCCAGTCCACCAGGGAATGTGTAGAAAGTGTGCCCTCCTCACCTTCACAGCCTGAGACACACGGGGCCAGCCCTCAATGTGCGATGTGACATTTCAAAAGCGGGGGACGTCACAAAGGGACTGGAAAGGGGGAGGTGGGGGATGAACATGAGCAAAGGCACTGTGGGTTGCACTCCCATCAGGAGCCAGGCAGGAATAAAGGAGAAAGAATTGCTGTGATTTTTCTGCCATTCCTCCATTTAAAATGCAAAGAGCATTTTGACTTACCTTTCATTGGGTCAGGAGGGGACTGGAAAGCCCATGGGTTATTGCATACCATGGCCTCTTCTCTCCCCCGCCCCTCCCCTCCCACCAGTGTGCCTCATTTCCTCCCTCTCTGACTTGCTTTGAGGTTGCAGTTGTGACCTTGTAAGAGAAGCTTTCCAGGGTGCCTGTAGAGGGGGAGGGAGTGGGGAAACCAATCCCAATGACTTGCTCTCCTCCGTGTTTGTAGCTCTGCCTATGGGCACAGAGGAGGAGATCTGTCGTATCCTACGGTGTCCCAGATGCTGTTTGGGGGCAGTAGGATTGCTCTCTAGGAGGTTCATCCAGAGGCTTTAGAAGAAAGATGGTATTTGAGGAGAGCGACAGAGAGACAGAGACAGAGAAGTGGAGAAGTGCACCACAGAAGAGGAGAAATTATTTCATGTGTAGAATGTCCTACCTTATTCCAATCCCATCTGTTTGCTCATAATTGGGAGTACACTGGCTTGAGATGTTCACCTTCTAGAATTGCAGGATCTCACACATATTCTCTTCTCTGCTTCCTATTGAACTTGTTCATACAGCACTGAGCAGGGAACGCCAGAATGCTTTATATCTGTTCAGCAAGAGTGGGCACCACAACATAAGGACCATTTTAGGAAATCCATTAGTTATAGATGCCTCAGAATTCTCGAGTGTGCAGAAGAAATTGCTTTCCAAAATTTAAATCTCAAGAGACATTTGCATTTTATATGTACAGCTGTCCGAAGGCATAGTCCATTTTGTATCGGAATTGAGCTATTAGTACTTGGACCCACCATGCTCTACAAAGAATATTTTGCTGCTAATTGTTCTGTCATAAAGATTTACATTTTCTGTGTTGGATCCAGAGTTACTGATACACAGAGGAGAGGAGCCCATTAAAAACAATGGGACTGAAGATGTAGTATGGGGATTTGGTGGGGAAATGATTTTAAATCTTTTGCTTTGATCAGTGGATATCACTGCCAACTCTTGCAGCAAACAGTGCAGTACACCAGTGTGGTGTCCTCATATGGTTCAAATGCCACTCTTGGCAAGTGAGAACCTCAAGTAATCCCCACCTAGGGATGGGCAAACATACAATGTTCGAGCTGGTTGAGGTTCTACAAGATCCTCCTCAAAGCTCAGTTGTCCTAGTTCGTATTCCTGAATGCAAGCATCTCCCCCTCCCCTCCAATTGGGAAAAATGGGGAAAATGCACATTTTTGATCAGGAGAATTGGGAAAGTTGGGAATTGGGAAAAATGAACATTTTTGAACAGGAGAAATTCACATTTTTCAAATTGCGGATTTTCCCCGATCCAAAATGCATATTTCGCCCCATAGGCTAAAGCACAAAAAAATGTGAATTTGAAGGGAAATGCACATTTGTGCAGGTGTGCACTTTCAAACACGGACACAGTTTTGGGAAATTGTGAAAAATTCCCCCAATAATTGCATTCCTGCTGGCATCCACATTCAGGGAAGCAAATGGGACATGTTTGCATGATTTGTGAGCAGGAACAAAATTCCTGTCCATCCCTGTTCCCACCATATCTTCCCAAGATGGCTTACTACAACAAGGTTGGGCAATCTTTTCAGGTTCCCTAGCCACATTGGCCTGTGTTGCACCTTGTGTTGCACCGGCTCCTGCCAAGCCCTTTGGGTGTGTACAAGTGGGCAAGGCTGGTGGTGAATGTGGAGACTGTGGGGAGGGCCAGAACACGTGCATGCACGCGCACACACACACACGCGCACGCGCGCGCACACACACACACACACACACACACAGATATCTGCTCATTGATCCTGATCAGGATCACTTGTAGGGATTAGGTTAAAACCTCTATCCGACATCAATCCTGATCAGCTTTAACCTCGCCCCCACATCCATCATGCCTCCATTGGGATCACAGGGGAGGGAGCATGCTTAAACCCTTTTCCCCGCCCTCCCCACACAATCCTGATCAAGACTGCAAAACAGCAATCTGTTCTCTGCCATCTCATTGTCCTACCAGCCCTCAATACCCCACCTACTTCTCCCCACTGCTCAGCTGACTGGCTGACGAAGCAGGTTCCCTCTGTGACACTGAGATTTCAATACATGTGCAAGCAAGCACAAGCAGGACTTCCCTCCAGACCTTTATTTATTTATAATTTATTTGCAAGATGTTCTATACCACTCCATATTCCGGTATGGAGAGTTGAGTGACGCACAATGAAAGATAAAAATAGGTAAAAGAATAAAACAATATGTTAAAAGCAGAATCCGATTGATAAAACTGTCTGGTTAGTTCAGGAAGGCTTGCTGAAATAACTGTGTTTTCAGGAGGTGCCAAAAACAATACAGTGTTGGCGCCTGCCCAACCTCCAGAGGCAAGGAGTTCCAGAGAAATGGAGCTGCTGCACTGAAGGCTCTTCTCCGGGTGGACTCCAGTGGGGCCATATAGGTCCATGTGGCACCACAGGGACATGCATGCCATCCAATGACCTCAGTGACTGGAGAGGTTGGTAAGGGAGAAGGAGCTCTCTCAGGTGTCCTGGCCCCAATTCTTTTAGGGCATCCCATGTGGCAAGGTAAGGGAACTGATGGGGGGCATGCATGGGGATCGTGGGGCCAGGGGTAATGTGTTCAGTACCATCCCCCATTTAAGCCCGCATGGATTCTGGATAACACATGAAGAGGGCCATGTTAAGTCTGTGAGTCCAAATTTATGGGCCACATGTGGGCACAGAAATAATAAAGCTAGCATGACCTCAAATATAATAGATTTTAAAAGCCACATGTTGGCATTTACATCAAAACAGCCACTTTTAAAATAAGCCACCTGCAGTAAAATACAACTTAAATCATAGCAAAGCCCGGAAAATGTAAATAAAGCCACCATGAGGAGCGGCATATGCTATACAACTTTTCAGTTCAAAGCCAGAGAAAACAATTAGGGTTTTAAAGCCCTCTTAAAAGCCATGATTGATGGGGACCACCATGTAACTCTCAGGATGGAATTCCAAGGGACACAGGCCACCCCTGAGAAGGCCCTGCCTCCACTGCCTGCCAACCTTCTTGTTCTTCAAAGTGGGCCCTCAGAAGATTAATGTAGAATCTAGTCAGTCTCCTAAGATTGAGGCAGTCCTTCATTCTGCTCCAGCTGAAGTTCCCCAATCATCTTCACAAGCAGCCCCATGGAGAGTCCATTGCAGTAGTCCAGTCTACATGCAAATAGTTCATACAAAACTGAGCCTTAGACTGGGTCGCAGCTGATATACCAAGCAAACCTGGAAAAGATACTCCTGTCTTTTGCTGCAACCTGGGCTCCCATAAACACAGCCGAATCCAGAAGCACCCCCAAGATACACACATATCTGGGAAGTAGAAAATGTGGTGCCCACAGTGTGCTGAGTAAATATTAGAGAAAAACATAAGAAAATAACTATCCAAATATTTGTAAACATTTTTATAGGGAAAGGGGGTGATTTGTTGTTAAGTATAACATTTTGTTAAATGTACAGGCAAAGTATACAATTATGCTAATTGTACACACAAGAGGACACAGTTACAGAGGGAGAAGGGGCTGCAATAGCAAGACTGCTGGGACTGGGACTGGGAGGCATGCCCCATTAAGGCCCTGCTCTGCGGTTCAGTGGGTCACAGTGTGCAACAATGCAAAGATCTGAACTAACCTGCTTGAGTTCCATATCTGATTTTTGCAGATAAACATATGAAACACACAGAGAATAATAAGGGATGTTTCATCTGCAGTTCATTGGCCTCCTGACCCATTTTATTGCATACTAGCTTTTTTTACCCAGCGTTGCACGGGTTGTCATTTTCCCATAGGCACTATTTGTTCGAAATCCCCCCCCCCCCCCGTGTAGGCCCCGGCTGCAGTTCATATGAACATTCTGTTTGGACGTAGGAGGGATTTGCATATCCGCCTCTGATTGGGCCCCTGTGGCAGTGCAGACCAACATTCTAAATGCCGTTGGAGCTATTTGCATAACCGCTCCTGAATGGCCCCTGCGAACATTCCAAGTGTCGCCATTGACTCTCATCTATTTGGGGCCGTACAGGCACGGTGTGGTTTTTTTTGGAGATTTGAACCCGCCAGTCTTTGTCCTTGGGTGATGGGGAGTATGCGTGCCAGGTTTGGGGCAGATCCATCCAACCGGGTAGGAGCCAACGCGACACACGCGAACCCCCCATGCGGACATACGTACACACGTACAAACATTCACATTTATATAATAGATTTGTTTGGTGTAAATTGGTTATAATCTTGTATGCCACCTAGGGTATTTGTATATAGGCGGGATATAAACTGAATTAATAATAATAATAATAACAACAACAACAACAACAACAACAAAAACAGCAACAGCCTGAACAGGATTCATCACACTGGTTCAAAGTGAGGAAGGAAGTGTAATTCCATTTAAAAAATGGTAAACTGGGTGTGGGTGTGGGGGTGTGTATTGCTTGCATACATTTTTTTTCTTTAAAATAAGGTATGAGAGAAATGAAAAGCATGCTTCTCATTTCAACAGGGCTGCATTAGCAGATTAGCATCCTTGTCTTCTCCTGGGTGCTCGTCACATACCACAAAAGCGTGGCACAAAGGAGACCTTGTAGTTGTAGCTACTTCAGATTTGTGGGCTGGTGAGTGTTCCAAGTCAACATTTGAGAACTGTACATATGGCCTTTACTTACTGGGCATTTCCAGCATGGCTGCTCTTGATGGCGCGTGAGTGACAGCAGAGCCCCGTGTGTGCGAGATGGGAGATTAAAAATCCTGTTCGTGTGTAGAGGCCCATTTATCCACACACAGAAATCCAGATCTTTCTCCCCCTCTCTCTGCGCAGCGTGCAGCGTTTCGGTTGCAATCAGCCAGCCAGCTTTCCAGCCTGTAATCCGACTCCAGCAGCCAGCTCCCCCGTTTGCAGATAGCAAGGAAAAAACTCTGTAACTCCACAGGTCTATTCTACCTGTTTATTTACTTAGCAAAGTAATATTCTACAGAGTATACATTTCCTACTTACAGTCCATGTGCAAATGCATAGCAAGCATTTATTCCAGTGGAGCAAGTTGAGCTTTACCCCACCTCAGCAAAGACGCTACATTGTTGCATAAGTCCAGCAAGCAATAGTCAGAAGAAAAGAGTGAAGAGAGAGAACAGTCCTACTCCTCTCTAAAATGGCTTCAGACAGACAACAAGTTAATACGTCACCAGAACATACAAACCATGTGACCAGCTCATATTGTTCTCACACTTTAGTAACCCCTGCGAAAACACGAGATTCTAGAGAGACATAATAAACCTGTTTACCCGCCATTCTGTCCCTTCCATGTGTAAACAATGTGCTCCAGCTTGTGAATGTGATACATATCACAACATCCCCCCACATGCTGTAGTACATCTTGTTTACATTTACTCAATGAGGCCTAGCGCCGTCATCAGTTTCCTGTGTGTTATTACAGGCAATGGTTTTGTGAAAAGATCTGCCACCATTTCCCCTGTTGCACAGTATTTGAGTGTTACCCACCCTTTTTGCACACAGTCCTTTACATGAGAGTAACGAACATCAATGTGTTTGGTTCTTGGCTTACATTTTTCATTGAGAGCCATGCTTATGCAAGCTTGGTTGTCCTCAAAAATTGTAACAGCCTTGTCTACTGGTATGTGCATATCAGCAAACAATTGTTTGAACCACTCAATCTCATTACATGCTTGAGATAAACTGATGAATTCAGATTCTGCGCTAGTTACAGCCACACAAGATTGTTTGCGAGTGTACCAGTCAATTAGACTGTTATCATACAAAATTACAGTCCCACTTGTGGACTTCCTATCTGTTGCAGACCCCCACTCAGCATCAGTGTACACACAAAAACCTCCCTCTGTGTGTGATGACAATTTCAGTTTGCAATTCATGGAACCTTTTAAATACCTTAACACACATTTTACAGCTAGCCAATCATACATAGAAGGATTTTGCGTTTTCCTGCTAAGTATGTTTACAGCATTACTGATGTCTGGCCTACTCACATTTGCCAAATATAGCAGGCTTCCAATAACAATTTTCCAATATCCTCAAATTCAGTGTTATCTCTGTGTTTCTGATATTCAAGAGTCATTGGAGGGGTAACTGGGTTACAATTCTCCAATCCATGAATTTCCAGCAATTTCTGAATTTTTCCACTTTGTTCAACCATGAAAGAACCTTCTTCATCCTGGGATAATTGCATTCCAAGATAGTGTTGTACCAAACCTAGATCTTTCAGTTCAAAGTGTGCTTGCAAACCTTTTGCAATTTTGTCTTTCTGACTTACTGATTCAGTTACCAGCAATATATCATCAACAAAGACTAACAAATACACCCAGTGTCCTGGTTCTGTGTAATTTGTGTACAGACAGTGATCAGCCTTGCTTTGTTTGAATCCCAAACTAATCAAAACTCTGTCCAGTTTTTGGTTCCAGCATCGAGCTGCTTGTTTTAACCCATATATGGACTTGTGCAGATGACATACAAGACTGGGATTTTCTACAAAAGCTTTTGGTTGCATCATGTAGATTTCCTCTTGTAATTCACCATATAGGAAAGCAGTTTTTACATCAAAATGAAATGCCATCATTTTTCTTTGTGCTGCCAATTTCAACAACAATCTGACAGTTGCATACCTTGTTGTTGGTGCAAACATGGAATCATAATCTATCCCATGTTTTTGTGCAAACCCTCTTGCCACGAGTCTCGCTCTGTACCTTTCCACCTGCCCCTGGTGATTTGTTTTCACCTTGTACACCCATTTACAGGTGATGGCCTTGAGCCCTACAGGCAGAGATACCAGACTCCATGTTTTGTTAACATGCATTGCATTGATTTCATCCTGCATGGCTTCAAACCAATCATTTTCCACCTTTGGTTCCATGCTCTGAATTTCCTCAAAACTTTGGGGTTCTAAAGCTATTTTGAGAGCTTTATTTACAACAGTTTTCCCACTTTGGAATTCATCCTGATATCCAACAGGTGTTTTGCATTCTCGGGTTGAACGCCTTAGAGATTGTTCACCTCCCTCCTGCTCCCCAGATATCTGCCCAGTGGCCTGTTCTGTGTCAAAAACTTCCTGCTGTGTTTCAGTCATTGCATGCATTGGCAATTCCACCAGCTGTTTCTGTTCATGTGTTTGCTCATGAAAAATCACATCCCTGCTCAGAATCAGAGGCAAACTTCTCTCTGAGTGGGAGAAACGGCAAGGGAAGAAAAACAATGCAGGACATAAATCAGCAGACAGCTCGGCTGACGTGGGGCACAGCCAAGCTGGGAATAGCAGCAGCAAGCTGGGGGGAGTTACCCAAGCGGCAGCTTTAAAAGTGAGAAAATGCTTTTCTTGTGGATCTACATCGCATCTGAAAAAAGATTGTACAAAGGGCAAACAGAGAAAGAAAAAGAACAAACAGGAAGCTACCAGTGCACCTGAGGAGGCAATTAAAACGGGCAAAAGTTTGATTGCTAGGGTGGGAGTTTCCAACAACAATGTATGGGTTTTGGACTCTGGAGCCAGTCATCACATGGCTAATTCCAGAGACATATTTCAATCTCTGGATGATGGATGTACAAATCAACATGTAGAACTGGCTGACGGAAAGCGGATCCAAGTTTCAGCGATAGGAACAATTGCATTTGCTACTTTGGGTCAGCAGAGGGCACTGCTTGTTCAAGAATTGGACACAAATTTGATAAGTATTTCACAATTAGCTAATAATGGTTTTGAAATATGCTTTTCTGACAGCAACTGTGTAATTTCACGTGAAGGGATAGTCTGTGCAAAAGGTGATTTGCAGAATTCTCTGTATGTTATAAATCCATTTGTAACACATGATGAGAGGGCAAAGTATGCAAATTGTGCAGAGTACAATGCATAGCAAGCATTAATTCCAGTGGAGCAAGTTGAGCTTTACCCCACCTCAGCAAAGACGCTACATTGTTGCATAAGTCCAGCAAGCAATAGTCAGAAGAAAAGAGTGAAGAGAGAGAACAGTCTTGCTCCTCTCTAAAATGGCTGTTCAGACAGACAACAAGTTAATACGTCACCAGAACATACAAACCACGTGACCAGCTCATATTGTTCTCACACTTTAGTAACCCCTGCGAAAACATGAGATTCTAGAGAGACATAATAAACCTGTTTACCCGCCATTCTGTCCCTTCCATGTGTAAACAATGTGCTCCAGCTTGTGAATGCGATACACATCACAACAGCTCTCACATATACATACACAACACAAAACCCATAACCATAAAACTCACAAGTACCAGGCAAACTTCTAGTTCAGCCCATATTTAATTAATTAATTAATTATATTTATATCTATCATCATCATCATCATCATCATCATCATCATATTTATTTATATCCCGCCAGGAACCCAAGGCGGCTTACATAATCCTCCTCCTCCTCTCCATTTTATCCTCACAACAACCCTGTGACATAGGTTAGGCTGAGAGTCAGTGACTGGCCCAAAGTCACCCAGTGAGTTTCATGGCTGAGTGGGGATTTGAACCTGGATCTCCCGAGTCCCAGTTCAACACTCGCTTTAACTGTGCGAATACAATCCTGGCCAGCGCCAAAACCTGGGCATCCAGGCTCAGGGCTGAATCCAGAAGTGCACCCAAGCTGTGAACCTGTGTCTTCAGGTGGAGTGTAGCCCCATCCAACACAAGCTAAATCCCTATTCCTTGATCTGCCTTCCAACTGACCAGGAGCACCTCTGTCTTGTCTGGATTAAGCTTCAGTTTGTTTGCTCTCATCCAGTCCATTACTGCTGACAGTCACCGGTTTAGCTTCCTTGGAATTAGATGGAAAGGAGAAAATAGAGTTGGGTCTCATCAGCATATTGGGGACACCAAACCCCAAAAGACCAGATCACCTCTCCCAATGGCTTCATGTTTATGTTAAATGGTATGGGGGACAAGACAGAACCCTGAGGAACTCCACAGGCCAACAGCCAAGGAGTCAAACAGAAGTCCCCCAGCACCACCTTCTGGGTCCATCCCTCCAGGAAGGAATAGAGCCACTGTAAAACAGTGCCTCCAGGTCCCATCCCAGTGAGGCGGCCCAGAAGGGTGCCATGGTCAATGGTATCGAAAGCCACTAAAATGTACAGCAGAACCAACAGGGACACACTCCCCCTGTCTAGTTCCCAGTGTAGGTCATCTACCAAGGTGACCAAAGCTGTTTCGGTCCCATACCAGGTCAGAAACCAGATTGAGATGGATCTAGATAATCCGTCTCATTCAGGAATCCCTGGAGTTGAGAGGCCACTATGCACTCCAATACCTTGCACAGAAGAAATGGAGTATTGGAGACTGGCCAGTAATGATCCAATATTGTGGGGTTCAGGGAGAGCTTTTTGAACAGGAGTCTCACCACTGCCTCCTTCAGGAAGGCTGGAACCCTGCCTTGACAAAGAGAGGCATTCACCGCTCCACTTACCCACTTGGCCAGTCCCTGACTGGCTGCTTTTATGATCCAGGAAGGGCAAGGATCTAGTACATACATGGTGGCTCTCACCTCTCTTGCCCTTCTTCCTGCAGAGAACCCAAAGCAGCTTACATAATCCTCCTCATTTTATCCTAACAACCACCCTGTGAGGTAGGTTACGCTGAGAGTCAATGACTGGCTCAAAGTCACCCAGTGAGCTTCATAGCTGAGTGGGGACTACAACCCAGATCCCCTGAGTCCCAGTCGAACTCTGTAACCACTACGCCATACTGGCCAAAGGTTGTTGGGGGAGCAGACTTTTGCTCCTTATTTCTTAGTGGTTTTCTAATTCATATCTATACAACATATGGAAGGTTTGGCTTCTCTATGTGTCTTGTAACCTCACCTCACTAAATGGATTATGCCACCATAAAATTTATAGCCTTTAACTTAGAAACTTCAACTTATGACAAAAATAAGTCTTCTTTGTTAGGACTTCTTGATAGGCAAGGGGAAACCTCCCCATCTATGCTGCAGTATCTCTGTCTGTCCCATCTCAGAGGGACAATGACATTATCTCTCTTCAAAGGCAATAAGGAATCTTTTCCATACCTTCGTAGCTATGGGACTTTTTAATTCTTCAGTCTTTAATTCTTCAGTTTTTTCCCAATACTTTTCAGTAAAAAAAATGTAAATGAATTTGCACCATTACAACTAATTAGATCATTCAATGACAAAGCTAGAAGCTTTAAGATCTTATGGGAGCATCATAATTGGGTTTGGACTGTGGGTTCCAGTTCCTCTGTACTGTCTTCATCCTTCAAAACCTTCTCAATTATCATCTTTATTGCCTCCCTAGATGGCCTCTTCTTCTCTCTCCCTACCAGGAAATAGATCACTGGGTTAACAGTGCTGTTTAGAGAAGCAGATACATAGGCATATTCAACAACAAAGAAATTTTTAAAAAATGGATAATAGTCAGCGAGGTATTTAATGACATTCATTGGAGAAGCAAAGAAGAGGAAGAAGAGGAGAGTAAGCAAGATGGAGGTTAAAATCTTCCCCCGCTTACGATGTGGTGATATTAAGCAGACTTTGATTACCAGGGTTACAGTGGATATGGACATGACGGGAGTGAAAACCAGGGCGTTCAGCATAAACTGGTATAACCTTAGGTGGGGATATCCAATAGTTAGCAAGAGGGAGATGTGAGTAGCAGGCAGCAGGAAGGTGAGGATCCATATAATGGCACACAGCAGGGTGGACAATTGTGGTGGCCGGTGGCATCGATACCAAAGAGGGAAGAAGACTGCCACACACCTGTCGATGCTGATGACCGTCAGTAGAAATTGACTAGCACTGTATGCAAATAGGAAGAGAGTGTACAATATAGACCTTAGAGGATCACAATATTCAGTAAGCTTCAATATAGCTACAGACCAATATATATATATAACAACTAGAGCTGTCACCACACCAAAGTCAGCTATGGAGAGGTGCAAGATGTAGGTGGTGATGGGATTCCTCTTAATGTGGAAACCAAGAAGCCAAATGACAGTTCCATTTCCCACAAACCCAAAGAAGCAGATAAGAAGAACCAAAGGGGTTGTTGATAACATATACCAAGTATTAGTGTTACTTCCTGGAAAATAGCAACTATTTGTTGGCAATCCAGTGCCATTGTTTGTTCCAGCATCTGGTGGGGACAGCAATGACAGGCTTGAATTGGTCATCGTGTTCAATTTCTGGTCTGGTGCTTCTTCTGGTGTAGACACAAGTCCTATAAGAGAAGAGATGGGGGGCAGGTCATTTTCCTGCTACGGAGCTGAATGAATCATAATGCAGGTATGGGAGCAATCCTAGGCATGTTTAGATAGAAAGAAGTCATACCATTCCCAGCAGTGCGCAGTGAGCATGGCAGGCTGGGAAATGCTGGGAGATGTAGGTATTTTTTTCTGTCTAAAACTGCATAGGATTGTGCCCTGAGTGTTCAACCTGACCTTTCTTGGCTCATGCAATGAATCAATTTGATATTTCATTGAGAGATGGGCAAACCAGTCCATTTCTAGTCTGTGCTGATGTAAGATGTGTCCACCCATAAGTATATTCTATCTCATTTCCACATCAATTTGCAACAAAAAAAAAATGTGGACAAGCACTTAATACCTAGATCTCTTCAACAGGAAAGACGTTACATCATGAAGTGTGTTTTTTTGGGGTGGGGGGATATAAGTCATGAAGTCTGTATGAGGCATTTGTTTGGCATTTTAAGAATTAATTAAGGGCTCAATCCTATCAATGTTTAGACAGAAAAAAGTCCCATAACTCCCAGCGTTCCCCAGCCAGCATAGGAGTTGTAGGACAGTTTTCTGTCTAGATATGCATAGGATTGCACATTAACTTAATTTGTGCTTTCCAAACTAATATGTTAACCAGAATGCAATTTTCCTTCAAGTTTTTGCCCTTCTCCAAATTTTGCGATACAGTTCTCTGAACAAAAAATGTGCACATATCTGCATACTTTAGGAGAAATGCATACACATTAGCAGAAATACTCTCAAAAATTTAGACTACTAGAAAGGCATACAAAAGGGCATGTATTAGCAGAAATCAACACAAAAGTGCAAACACTGGTGTACAAAAAATGCAAAAAATGTGTACAAAATTGCATACAAATGTTCTTATTTACCAAAAACATTTGGTAAATAATTTACCAGACAAATTGGAAATTGATGCCGAAATAGGACTGAACAAATTTTCGCTTCAAAAAGTGTGAGAACTGTAGAAAACAAAACAGACAGATTTGTCCATCCATGCAAGGGAGGAAAATGCCCAGACTGAAATGGATAAGGCTTTAGTAGGTGTCATGTAGGTTTCAGGTTACACCTACAGTTGTGGGGACAAACACACAATGGCTGATTCTCCTGTTTTTGCAAATATACAAAGGAATTGTTACTTGAATTTGTCTCCAGTCTTAGGTTAAACACACAGGTTCCTTCCTTCTGCCAAGTAAGTATTGTGCTTTACTATTTGAGGAATTCCTTATTTATTTTATTTATTTAATACATTTTTATATTGCCCAAGAGCCGAAGCTCTCTGGGCGGTTTACAACAGTTAAAACCATAAAATACATTATAAAATAAATATAAAATTTAAAACCACAGATTAAAACAAACAGCAGAGCTAGCAGCAACAGTTACAATAACAGAGTTAAAAACAACTACAAAATTAAAATGATTAAGATGATTAAAATGATTAAAATGCCTGGGAGAATAGAAAGGTCTTCACCTGGCACCAGAAAGAATACAAGGTAGGCACCAGCCGAACCTCTTTGGGGAGCTCATTCCACAACCAGGGTGCCACAGCGGAAAAGGCCCTCCTCCTGGTAGCCACCTGCCTCACTTCCATTTGGTAATTCCTTCCCTCCTACCAGTAGGTAACACCACCACGAGGGATAGATGAGAGTTTTGTTTCAGTTCACAGATCACTCGAAAACGCCCCATTCACAACCCTGAATGCAAACACGAATGCGTGTTGTCTGGAAAAGTTCAGAAATTCCTGAACTTGCATTCATATCCACAGAAGGTGACGTTTAAAAATGTACAACTTTTGAAGATGCACAACTATGAAAATGTGCAACTTTTTTAAAGATGCACAACTTAAAAAATGCAACACTTTAAAAATGCACACGTTTCCCATAGGAATGAAACTGAAACACAGGTTGCAAACAACAAGAATGGGAGTGAGCCCAACTGAAGTTTGAAGCAAAGTTCAGAGAGTTTCAGCAAACTTGAGCATCCCTCATTCTCCCCTCCATAAACACCACCCAGATTCAGAAATCATTGTTTTCCCCCTCAGTTGCATTTTCTAAAATTAACTCATGGATTTGAGAATCATTTACATGAGTTGTCTGTCATTTCATTTACAGCACAATCCAATGTGGCTGCCCGTAACCATCTGAGCTCGGAGAATTACCGGCATACTGTGGAGGTTGGGAGAAGTGCAGAGGGGAAGGTCACCTCTGCACTTCTCCCATCCTGCAAAAGACTTGGATGGCCAATTTTGGTTGTCTATGTGTTTTGCCCTGGAGCACGAGGAGGAGAGGCAGAGGTGCTACCAGGATACTTCACATGCTGGCAGAGCCTCTCTCCTCCCCTTTCCACCCCCCTGAATGCCCAGAAACCTCTGGCTACGAGGTTGGCAGAGTTCTTTCATTGCCAGCTGCGAGGGCAGAGGGAAACACTCTGAGGTTGGAGTCCCAGCTCTGACCTCGGAGCACATTTCTCTGAGGTCGAAGCTGAGACTCTGACCTCTCCTATGACTGTCTAGACTCTATCTAGCAGCCATAGTATTGACCCTTAGGAAGGCATTCCTCTGGCATTGCATTTCCAGTCTATGCCTTCACAATATTCAGAAGGGCATTACTGTGAAAACCCTGTAGATCAGCGATTTTGTATATGCGGAGCTCAAGTAGTAGAGGGTCTTCGGCATTATTTATTACACTGTTCCTTGTATTCTGAGCCTCGGGTAAAAAATTATTCTGAATTTACCAAAGAATATATCTGATGATGATGATGATGATGATGATGATGATGATGATGATGATGATGATCAAGCTAAAATTATACACTTGATATCTGATTCTGACAAATGGCTGAGAGACAGAGTCCCAAGACTTGCAGTGGCTGCCCAAAAGCTGAGGAGAAGGAGATGTTTTGTGGAGGCCAATCTGGTGAATTGTAAGGATTTAAATAATTGCTGGTTTTAATATATCAGTGGTACTTATTGTATTTTCAGATTAGATTTGTATTCTCTTAATTCCAATTGCATTGTTTGGATGTATTTTGCGTGGGATCTTTGACATACTTATGTAATTAATATTCCCAGCAAGCAACTCTGTAAACAAGAGCTGGGAAGGGAGGTTTGATGAAAGCTCCAACCAAACAGTTGCCTTGTTCATTCTTCAAACCTTTGCTGGGAAGATAACAGAGAATGGTGGTAATCCGTTATACTGGTTTTCTGTAACTTCTTCCTTTAAAGCAGGGGTGGGGCACCAGTGGCCCTCCAGATCTTGATGGACTCCAGTCCCCATCATCAGGCTTATCCAGCAGGAATTGGTCAGGAATTATGGGAATGGTAGGGCCCCACTCTAGCTTAATGAGTATTTGGGGAAGGGAAGTTCCCACTGAAGTATTGGCAGAAGTATCAGCTTTAAAAGCAAACAGGAAAACAGGCCAAGATGGTTAAAAAGAAAATCTAACCTTGAATGGACTTCCCTGCACCCTTCCACGAGTTGATTCCTTCCTCTCACACAAGCCCCCTTCCTCTCATGGAAGGCAGATCCTGAATCCAACTCCTTCACCTCAATACCACACAGCCAACCACCCCTTTTCACTGTCAAAAAGCATCGGTAAAGGATGTGGTATTTGAAGAAGGAAAGCTGTTGGGCATGTTCTCATCCAAGAGGGAAACCTAAAGTGGCTCTTCGGATTCCTGTCATGGCTTATACAGCACTCAGTACCCCTTAGACTTAACTTAGCATTTCTACCAAATCCAGGTGAACATTTCTACCTCCAAAGGACAATCAATATTTCCTATAGGCAGTTGGGGCTATATTTAGCAAGCGAGATCAAGGTGAGAAGGGGATATACAAGACAGGAACGAGTCCCTGACAATGTGAGTTTATTAAGTGGAGGCATCAGTGGGCAGGGCAATAAACTGGACCTCATCTGTGATCTGTTACATAACGTGGGTTGGATGGATCATTGAGGTTTGAACTCATTGATGTTCTCCAAGTTCCACCTCAAAATTCAGTCTGCCTCATACCCATTCTCAATTGTGAGTGTCCCCCCCCCCCACCGCACTGTTTGAATCAGGAAAGTATGCATTTGGGTGAGCATCCCCCCCCCCAATTTATTAAAGTGTGAAGATGTACAATTTTCCAAAGGGTACATTTTGCAAATGAACATCAAAAGCTCTGGAATGTGGGAGGTTTGCCCTCAAAATTCACTTCTGTTCACATTCAAGGGTCTGAACAGGGCAAGTTCTGGTCTTCAACGAATGGAAACGAAATTCTCATACATACCTATTAATGCAACAATTCTGAAATGGTGCTCAAGGATACTCCATGAAAAGACAAACCTCAGCTGATTGGCAAGCTGCTCCTTTAAGGACTGAGAGAAAGAGAAGGGCTTGAAGGAGTTTGTGTCCCATGGGTTGGCTTGGTGAATTCCAGTTCAACCAATCCAGGGTGCCTCATTTGCATAATATGCAAATTATTTGCTAATTAGTTATAATTATATGTGGTTGGTTGGGAAAGGGTTAACCATGCTACCCCTGCTAATTTCCCTCTCCAAATAACTGCTTTCAATATTGCTTAATACAAAGGAAACATAAGGCTGAGGGGGGTTTTTTTAGTTGAAGATGCTGCTGCTGATGAGGATGAATATTTTGTATTATATTTATACCCTCTTTTTTCCCTTTGGCAAGAACTCAGGGAGGCTTACATGGTCCTCCTCCTCCACTCTATTGTATTCTTACAACAACCCTGTGAAGTAGGTTAGGCTGAGAGTGAGTGATTGGCCCAAAGTCACCCAGTGCTCTTTATGGCAGAGTAGGGACAAGAACTCGGATCTCCCAAGTCCCAGTCCAACACTCTAACGACCTCCAAACACTGACCCTACACCACACTGGCATTTTGCATGCAAGGTGTATTTGAACTGGAGATAGGTAACAAATCTGATCTGCCCAAATTCTATGCAACTCTACCAAATTTGTACCTACCAAAGCAGTAAGTGAAACAGAATGGGATTGCACACTTTCCTAAACTTAGTGTCACAATTCCACACTAAAAAATAAATTAATAATAATAATTTTAAAATGGGGGGGGGGAGAAATCTGTCTGAAATGCATGCAGCAAGGAAAACTCTGCAAAAAAAAATCCATATATATATGTGTGTGTGTGTGTGTGTGTGTGTGTGTGTATTTGCATGAAAAAATGCACACAAGATGGAAAATAACACACAAACACATTATTATAGGAGAAATTGCTAGCAAAAATGCATACATGTGCCAAGGTATCTACAAAAATGTGTACATTTGAGGGATTTCTGGTGGGGTGTTATGGCAGACTGACGTCTTCACTTTTTAGTGGAGAAACAACGCGGCTTTAAAGCCAGTTTGGAGGGGCTCCTCCATCTGGCAAAATATCCCTAGACTAAGGGGAGATCAAGAGATAAGCCAAGAGATAAATAACTCATTAAAATAATCCACATGTTCACGAGTCTCTTTAAGTTTAGAATATAATGGTGCACATGTGGATGTATACATAGAGTTTAAATCATTTTTAGTAACAACCTCCCTTATAGTTCACTTAAAAATATTTTTCTGTGTGTCTAATCGAAAGTCTTTAAGCTCAGCCAATGATAGACCATATTTAACCATAAGTTGAGCATCGTGATGCACCCAATTTTTAAGAGGTAATCCATTGGCCAATTCAATCAAACATTCCTTGGGTAACCTGGTGTTATCCATCTGTTGCACATTAAGCCAATAGCATGGAATTCTTTTCTCTATTTGACTCTCCCATACTAGGCATACAACAAGTCTCTAGCCTAACCATAGCAGATTGTACATCTTTAGGCAAACCCAACAGAGGTCTTAAAAAGTAATTCTGAGGGGGTTCTAAACCTAAGATCATTGAGGTGCCACAAACCTCTGCCCCATATAAGATTTGAGCCAATGTTTTGGCTTTATATACAGATAGAGCTGGATTTACCAAGTTCCCTCCTTTAGAAACAGCAAATTTCAAAATAGCTTTTAGCTGATTTAAAGGTTTGCAGCTTAATGTTTGATAATTGTATGTTCCAGGAAGCTGTTTCTGAGTAGACCAATCCCAAATATTTAAATTATTTCACTTGATTTATAGCGTGTTCGTCCAAATGTCAAACATCATGCTTTTGGGGACATTTCCCAAACACAACAACCTGTGTTTTATTATAATTTATGGACAGATCATTTGTCTTACAATATGAACCAAACTTCACAAGCAGCCATCTCAGTCCCACCTGAGTTCTAGAGTACTAAGTCATCACCATACATTAATACTGGAAATTTTTGCTCAAGGATTGTAACAGGGGCAAACTGTAAACCATCCAGTTCCTTAAACCATATCATTAATGTAAAAATTAAACAAAAAAGGGGCCAGAATGCATCCCTGTTTAACTCCGACAAAAGTTTTTATTCTAGAGGGAAGATGGCCAGCCAAAGCAACTTTAACTTGTACTGATGTATCAGTATACAGTGTTTTAAGAAGATTTTTTTTTTAGTTTTAGTTTATGTTGATTGTTGTATGTCTTTTGTGGTGTTTGTTGTTGATTTCAATAAAATTTATAAGAAAATGTGTACATTTGGGAAAAGTGAATACAAAAATGCTGCATATGGATTTTCATGAAGACATTTAAGAGTTGAATTCATGCATTGACTCGGAATCAATGCAAATTTAAGGATGGAAATATCAGAAACTGAAAGGGAGCGAAACTGGCAGATTCACTCGTATCTAGTTTGAACACTCGGAGGCGAAATATAATTCCAGACTGTTATGCATTGTCAGTCGTCGGATCTGCAATCCCATGCACACTTTTCTTGGGAGATAGTACCACTTAACACAGCAGCCCTTACTTCTGAAAATCTCACACTAGGGATAAAACCACACATAGTATTTTAAAAGAGGGAGGGGTATAGTCCAGCTGATCATTGGAAGACCTGAAAAGAACCGGCTCAACCAAGCTTTTCTTTCCTTTTCATGTGAAAAACATGAAGTACTTGGGTGGATATTTACGTATGTCATGGGACATACTTGGGCATGTATTCAAATTATGGAATTGTCTCCCATTGATTAAAGCATGTTTGTGTGCATTTCTCGAAAAGTGCACCTTTTTTTTCATGCAACAGATTTTCTTGCCCCGTGGACAGCATCACAGCTTGCCCCCTGGACAGCATCACAGCTTAAAGAGCTGCACTGGATACCAGTTGCTTGCTGAGCTGAATTCAAGGTGTTGGTTTTGACCTTTAAAACCCTACACGGCTCCGGCCCAGTTTATCTCAGGGAGCGCCTCCAGCAACATCAAGTAGGCCGCTCAACAATCTGTCACAGATGGCCTTCTCCTTATCCCATCAGCCAGAGCAGCCAGGCTGGTGAGGACTAGGAAGAGGGCCTTCTCTGTGGCAGCCCCCACATTATGGAACTCCCTCCCTAGTGACCTTCACCATGCCCCCTCCGTGATGAGCTTCCGCTGTGCATTAAAAACATGGCTGTTCAGGCGGGAATATGGGGTGGGTTAGGATTTTAAAAGAATTTTTTATACTGTTTTAATTATCATATTTTATTGTATTGCTTTACTGTATTATTTTAATTGTACATCACCCAGGGTGGCCGGGTGGCCGGCCAGATGGGCGATTAATAAATATAAGAAATAAATAAATAAATATAAGAAATAAGCTCAGGAATGTATGAGCTTTGATCACAGATGGTGCTTGTGTTTGGGAGTTCCAAAAGGAGCTTAATTCTGGTAATAAAGGAACTGAAATGAATTTCTCATACATCGCTGATTATACTGAGTACGACCATCAGTCACTTTAGCCCAGGCCTGATTTGTAGCAGCTCGTTAAAGGCTCATATGCAGTCCAACCCTGTTGTTTGAGTTCCTTTGAAAAGCGAGATGACAGGATGAAACATGGGGCCTTCCACATGCAAAGCCTCTGCTCTGTCACTGAGTGATGGCATCACCCATCCTTCAACTGGAAACATTTACATACCTGAGAGTCAGTTCAGGTGACCAGTCTTCAGATGTGCTGAGTGAGTGGAAGCCAACTTTGGCACAGGATCCTGTGCTGAAATGGCGAGTGATGGGGAAATATGAAGCAGTCCTCAAATCTCCAGGAGGGATGTAACATCTCACCAATCACACTGTGCAAGATATACCCGTGCTGCTCTTTGTCTTGGCGTACTCTCTTTGCCAGCCTCATATCATAAGAAGATGTTATTTTACTGGTTGGGAAGATAACAGTCTGTGAACTTAACAGGAGGAGTCTCTTGCCATTTAACAATCTACATTTTGAGATAGCACAGTTGAGAAAGCCAGGCTTGCACTTGGTAAGGAGAGGGAAACCAGCCCATGTTGCGTGCACTTCTTAATCTATATTCACAGTCAAGGGAAATATCTCAGCACCTCATCTTTGCACATCTATGCAATATTGCTGTGGTGACAGATAAGAATGTCATGTCATGTAACTGCCATAAGACTTTGCCCACATGGTGTCTGTATTTGGTGGTGTATATCAGAGTGAAGACATGACTATCCAGAATCAATGGCTGTGTCTTCCTGCATGCCCACCAGCTTCCTGAGTGAAAATATATCCAGCTATAGGCAAAAATTTCTCCTATTGCCAACATGGTTCATTCATGTAATTTTTGGGCTGGTAATTTTGAGAGGACATGTTGGCCCTTTATGGACAACATGTTTTATCAGAGGCTTACCCAAGCAATGGTCTCCTTTGAGATATTGATCTATATCAGATTTGCAGCTGGATATGACAGATCGGAGTAGAGGCAAGGGGGTACACTGGTCAACATGTCCATGTGGTTTTTGGCCATACTAGCAGCCAGACTGATGGGGGAAAGCACACACATGTGCAAATCATTCCAGTGTCGCTGAATGTGCTGCTGTGGCTATCTTCAATGGTGAGAAATATCATCTTGAACAACATTGGTCAGGTTGTAGGAAAAGGTGTTCTCTGTGATAGCACTTGAATTGTGCTACCACACAATTTTTCTCTGTGCTACCACACTGATTTCCCCTGTACTTTAGAAAAATACACTCAAATGTGCTTTTGGAAGCAATCCTATGTCCTTCCAAACATGGATATTCTATCCTCTGTGATCCTCCCACACTCAATTGAGTACCCATAATCCTCTGAGATGGGGGGGGGTCACAGGCAGCCTCATCAGATTGTGCTACCCATGAATGAGAGAAGAATGCATACATTTCCAAAATGTGCACAGTCGATGCCTACATATAGAAAAATGCACACCGAATTATGAATGAATGTTCATGGAAAAGGAGAAAAAGGGTCTCAGACTGAAATGGATACAAATTGGTACTGTGAGGTGGAATTCACAGAACTGGCTGGCCATTGTGTGAACAGAATGCAGGACTAGATGGACCCCTGGTCTGGTCCAGCATGGCTCTTCTTATGATCTTATGAGACCGGTCACTGTTTCTAGGATCTATTGTTATCCTATGGCAGCAATCATAATTATATATATGGGGACTGAACAACATAGCTGGGAGCCTTGAGCTTGCCTGTCCCTTATGCAGAGCATAGTTTAGGACAATGGTAGTGATTCAAAACCATTGAGACATACAATAGCCAGAAAGGATTGCAATTGCAATAAAGGCAGAATATCTGTCTGTCTATCTTCCTTCCATCCCTCCATTCACATGCCATTTGGATATTCTGTTACGTTGATGTTTTCAATTTTATTCTGCTTTATATTTTATATTTATATATTTCAATTAAACTAAAATAAATATGTATACGTGTATTATTAAACTTTCATTGGAAAAAGCTTCTCAAGGCAGCTCACAACCAGTGAAAATGTCAGAACACACACACACACACATGCACACTTTATACTCTCTAAGAATATAGATGAGATGATTGCTCATTATGGAGAACTGATAGATACCCAATGTTCAATTTTAGAGAACCCCCAAACCACAATTCCAAAAGCATAAACAAAGTTTTGGCTGGTTTGATATTTATTTATTTATTTATTATATTTATACCCCGCCTTTTTTCCTCTTGCAAGGAACCCAAGGCGGCTTACATAATCCTCCTCCTCTCCATTTTATCCTCACAACAACCCTGTGAGGTAGGTTAGGCTGAGAGTCAGTGACTGGCCCAAAGTCACCCAGTGAGTTTCATGGCTGAGTGGGGACTAGAACCCGGATCTCCTGAGTCCCAGTCCAACACTCTCACCACTATGCCACACCACTATGCCACACACAATGTATGTCCCTTAAGAAACAGATACAGAATATTTATAATAACTACAGAGGTAGCACAATCAATGTGCTTCCTGCAAATTACGTCCAACTTAGAAAGATATATAAAGCGACTATTCAGGTTAAGAAATGAGCTGATATTAGAGAGAGGCGGAATTTACTATATCAGACCACTTTGAACAAGGATTCAATATGTTTTTGGAATCTAGTATCTAGAGAACTATCAGATAACAAGGCTCCGGATTCCTATATCCCGTCAGTGGTATAGGAGAATCACTTCACTGATATATTTTTTTTATTTTTTTTTTGCTCCTGACTTTGTAAATTTAGTTGCAGTTGGGAAGATAGATGACCTACCTGTGTGGCCTGATGTCCAGCCAGAAGAGATCAGTGATCTAATCATTCAACTCAAAAACAACAAAGCCCCCAGTCCTGACAGGATATCATCTAATGCAGTGTTCTTCAACGTTGGGTCCCCAGATGTTTTTGTCCTACAACTCCCAGTATGCTGGGAGTTGTAGGCCAAAAACATCTGGGGACCCAAGGCTGGAGAACACTGATCTAATGTATTAAAATGCAATGTGAGCTGGTGGGCCTCCTTATTAGCTCCTGCGACGACAGGGTCCCTTACACTTTAGGACCAGGCGCATAAACCCTTCTCAGGCTAAGCATCAACACTTAAAAACCTGAGGGGATGGTCAAATGAAACCTTTCCGCTACTAATGAGGGAAAAGATTAATATTGGATATTAAGGATCTAGCTTAAATTTATGATACTGTGGGTACAAAGGTGTGGGTGGGTGTAGATTTAAAAGTAATGCAGGTTAATAACACCAAGCTGACACGTAGGATTTGGGTAGCAAACAAAAGAAAAATAAGTTTATTTTAATTCTCAAAATCTTAGTTCCAGAAAATAACTTTAAACCTGCCTACCCCAAACACTGTGTAATTAACCTAAGTCCCTATAATTTTAAATACTTTCACTCCTCATGCAAGCACTGATTTCTCTCAAAACTCCTGACAAATAATCCAACTAATCTAACTCCCAACTCTCCACACACTCCCAACACACTCTACCAACACTCCCCCAACTTGACTAACTCTGACATCACTCAAACACTCCTTATATACTCCTCCCCCCACCCTTTCCAAGACATCACAAACCACACCCACTCAGTTCAACAATCTGGACACATTAAACATACTAATGCAGACACACACCAGGGAACTGAATTGTGGGGCTATGCCACAGCCCCCCCTTTCTTTTACTTTGTTTAAAAGGACAGGCTGTGTTCTACATTTTTTGGCGCAAAGCAATTCTAGTCCCCATATATAAGAAGGGCGAGAGGCAGGATCCCAACAATTACCATCCTATAAGTCTTTTATCTATAGTTGGGAAGGTTTATTCCAAATTGCTTTGAAATAGTCTTTTGGAATGGATGGGTGATTCCAAAGTGTTAGGGGATGAACAAATTAGTCCCAGCTGCACAACGCTGGATCATTGTTTTGTTTTGGCCCATTTAGCTGAAAATTATTCTAAACCAAAAGGAGGCCAACTATTCTCTGCATTCATAGATTTGAAATCTGCTTTTGACTCGATTTCGAGGAATTAGCTTTGTAAAATTGGAAGTATTAGGCATTGACAAAAGACTTCTATACTTGATTCAAAATCTTTACCATCAGACTGAAATTCACATTAGATGCGATCTCAATAGTAGTCTGTCAAAACCAATAGTAGGGCTATTGGATGCATCTAGGGCTGTAAGACAAGGTTGTGCGCTAGGCCCATCTCTATAATAATAATTATTTTTTTGAGTGATTTACCAACCTCTCTGAATACAATTCATTCCCACCCTCCAAAGCTGGCTAATTCTAAGATTCCCATTTTACTTTATGTAGATGATGCTGTTTTATTATCACACACCAGGGTTGGCCTCCTGCATCTATTGACAGCATTCTCTAGTTACTGTGTAGTGAATCAGTTTAGAATTAATTGCAACAAATATAAGGTACTTGTTTTTTCAAGACGCAGGAGGACCTACAGATGGCCTGTGAATGGTAATTACATTGAACAAACTTCAGGCTATAAATATTTGGGTATATACTTTCATAGAACACTCAATTAGTCTTTGCTGAGAGCTAGAGCAACAGCAAATAATATAGCTGCTGCAATAAAAAGGTTTCACTTCACCAGAGGGGGGGGGGATTTGTTTCTGCATCACTTAAAAGTTTTTAAGGCTAAATCGCTAATGCAACTGAAGTATGGTATTGCAATCTGGATCAAAGCTGTTAACTCTACAATAGAGTCTGTACAAGCAGCTTTTGTACACTCTATCCTTGGCATTCCAAATTGTGTGGCAACATCTGCTCTCCTACTAGAAACTGATTTACAAACAGTCTCCTCAAGAGCTTGGATTAGTGCATCAAAATTTTGGATCTATGTGTATGGTCCTGGATGCTCAAGTTACCTACATAAGATGTGAAGCAATTCTTATGTCTCTGAATGGGCGAAATTGCCCTGGAATAAGATCAAATCCCTGCTTTTGCCCAGAGCCCCTATTAGTGATGGAAGCCAAACATGCCAAAGCTTCTTTGCCTCAAAGGGTAAGGGATTGTGACTTACAAGTTTTAAGATCTGCCGTGGCTAGAACTTGATCTCCTGTTTTTAGCAGTTAACCTGAGTTATGGGCTCGCAGAAGCAAAATATTTTTCAACGCTTAGCATACCAAAATATTGATGTGCTTTAACTTTGGCAAGATTCAATGCCTTGCCTACTGCTTTGTTACAGGGGAGGTGTCAGGAAATTAGTATTCGGATCGCCTGTGACCTTGTGGAAGGAATGAAATAGAATTGGTTACCCGTGTTTTACTTTGCTGCCGCTTTTATATAAAGATTGGAGAGAAATTGCTGCTTAATATCAATATTAGACATCAACGCACTCCTCTGTTGCTTTAGGACAACAAAAGGCAGAGATATAATTGAGGCTTTTGCCTAAATCTTTTTGAATGCTATGAGAATAAGTTCTCTTCAGAATTGATTTTCGTTTTTGTTTTCTTTATCTTTAAATTTGTATGTAGAGCCTTGTTTTGATTATTTAAAGTCTGGTCGGTGATGATTGTGATGATGATGATGATGATGATGATGATGATGATGATGATGATGACGACACACACACACACACACACACACACACACACTCCCCCCTTTTCTAAACAACAACGATGACTAGCCAAGCAAAGGTGGGAAAGGCCAAAAGAGCTCCCAGAAGGAGCGAATCCACAGTCAAGTTGCCACAGACAATGTTCAAACAACAACTGCATTTGAGTGCTGTTGCACTCATATCCTGCTTGTGGGATCCTGTGGGCAGCTGGTTGGCCACTGTGGGAACAGAATGCTGGACTAGATGGACCCTTGGTCTGATCCAGCAGGGCTTGTCTTATGTTCTTATGCCTCCAGCATGGAGTTTCTCTGAGCAAACATAGCGAATAAACAATTTCATGGGGGTGGATAAGGTTCATTGCACTGAGACATTTTAATATACTTGCAATGATATCTACTCCTTAGCAGTTTGCCACCTATGAGAATTCATACTGGATCCCCTTGAAATCCCGATGAACTTTCAGTTGTATTAGAGAGAACTATTCCCATGACCTCAGAACTAAATTCCCTCAGAATGGAATGTGGATTGGCCAAATGGGTCTTTTTCTGGAACCACATTCCAGTTGTGACACAGACTCATGGATGCTATAGAAACCTTATTTTTCAGATATGCATCTCCTGCTGCTCCTCTTATCCATCCATGCTGATGGTGACAGAGCACAATAGCAGCAGCAGAGTTCTCCAAAGAAACACACATAACATAACACAGGGCTATTTTTTTTAAAGTAGATGCTTTTAAAATAAATAACAGTAACACAAGATTACATCTGTACTATACACCTGATGGCTACACATTTCTAGTAAGTATAGTTTCTGTTTCTTATATGTTACTTATTCTGTGAGGAAAGGAAAACACACGTAGTGGTGGGGCCGAGCCTGGAGTCGGCTCGTGGCTCGCTCCTGGCTCGGCCCTCAAGGCGGCGGCGGCCGATCTCACCAGCGGCGGCCGATCTCGCAAATCAGAGCAGCGCGGAGCGTTCTCCGCGCTGCTCGAGCTGCTGCCACCGCTGCTACCACCTCCACAGCCGCCGGACCCCCCTGCCACCCCCTGCCACCCCCTGCAGCCTCTGGACCCCCCAGCCACCCCCCCACCACCCCACTGCAGCCTACCTTCTCTGCGCCGCTGCCTCCGCCGCCTCCGCCGCTGCCGGAGCCCCGCCCACGCTCTGTTTTGGCAGGGGGAACCCACCAAAATGGAGAGTGGGGGTCCCATCGCGTCACTTCCTCTGCTCTAGAAGGACGCGACAGGACCAGTGGACGGGGAGGCAGGCTCTCCGGAGAGCCGGAGAGCCTGCTGGCAGGTAAGCCTGCGTGGCCGAGTAGCTCGGGCGGACACGAGCAGGCCCAGTTCGGGCTGCTCGGTAACGTCCGGGCTACTTGGCTACATCCTTGCTTAAAACCAGCAGGCGTCAGTTCAGTCTGTTAACTGTTACAATGTCCTAACCATCAGAGAGGGGGGGAAATGGAATTTCTAACTTGTTGCTAGGCAATGTCCAGCATTCCCTCCCCTGATACCACTAAATAGTTTGCTCCACTGAACCCTGCCCCCTGACTTCTCAGAGGAGCTTGGTTTCTGCCTTTGCCCTTTAAGTAGACTATAACAGGCTATCTTAACCTGGCTGCAGAGTCGACATCTTCTCGCCTCATATTCCAACAACTGGAAGGTGTTCAGATATGTAATGTTAGGCTTATAAAGATTTTTTTCCACCTGTTGCCTTTCCTTTCTCCTCCTTAGACTTTTCAGACATCTTGCCACAACAGGTATACAGAATGCATGGAGGAGGGAGCCTGGTCATACTCACTGCTCCTTCTCAAAACATTTCATGCACTTGCTGCACACCCCACAATGACAGTGTGTTTAATGTTAGTGTGAATGAGAAGTATGTGCATAGAGTGGCACACATGTAAATCTCTTTGCAGCTTGGGTCCTTTCATGTTCCCAGTCAGTTTGTACTTTAAATACAGACCGAGAGAAATCCCCCAAAGCTCTCATTTAGTATCCTTACCTGTTGGCTATGTGCAAGTAATACAGTGAATGAGAAACCATTATGAGACAGTGAAACATTTTAAAGCAAATCTGTATTAACATTTTTGCATCTATTTTATAAATGTTCATATGACAAAGCCTTTCAGAGCTAAGTACACAGGAGGAAGCTAGCACCATAACAGATATGCAAAGGAAGTGAAACCAGGCCTTGGTGAAATAGTTTGCCGTTCCTGGAAATATCAGGGTAATATGATTATATCTTAGCACGCAATTAAACACATGATGCAAATACAATGTTGCAGAGATATAAATGGAAAGGAAAGATGCTGGAAAAGCTTTCTTAATTCAGGCCCAGGTAATAGCTTTGGGGTCTCCTAATGTGTGGCTCAGAGAAAAGGGAGCATTACAAAGTCCTGAATCCTTCTGCAGCATGAATTGAAATTCCCCACTCCCCGGCTAAAGTTTAGGCAAAAGGGACTGCGGGACCTGAAAAAGAATGAGGAAGGGACTCCCCCCAACTTTGAAGACCCTCAGGGAGTAGACCCTTCAGCAGTTGGTTGTTGTTTCCCTCCCACATCTGACATTTCAGGGCTGGAACCTCTTTAAATCCCCTTATGTAATCCACTGGAGGAACACTGATGGATATATTTTGGACTGTTGCAGAATGTGATTCCCCATTCTGAAGGGATGTCCCGTTCTGTTTTTTTTTTGTTTTGTTTTTTTGCATTCATGAATGGTGAGCTGGTGTGAGCAAAAGGAGAACGTTTGTGAACAGACTCACGTGAGCTGAACAAGGCGAGTTTGCTCTGAATGAGAATTTTTCAGGAACGTTCAGCAAGAGCAAACTTGCCTTGTTCAGCTCACGTGAGTCTGTTCACAAACGTTCTCCTTTTGCTCACACCAGCTCACCGTTCATGAATGCAAAAAACAAAACAAAACAGAACAGGACATCCCGCCGGGCACGTTGAATGGGACATTTTGCCAATATGGGGGGATGGGGAGGCTAAGTATGCTATGTGATTTGTGGGGGACGAAAGGCTGTGCATTGGCCTTATGAACGTAGTTTGGCAATGTCAGCTTCCTATTCCTTATTCATCGGAGGAAAAGGAAGTGATATATCTTAGCTAGATTGCTAGACAACAAAATCAAGAGACATGTTAGGGCTTGATTACTGGAGGGCAGCCAACAGTTGACTGGTGGCCATATTTCCAACCCCCAGAAAGATGCTAAGCTATATCACTTAAGCAACACTAGAACTGTTTTTGTTTTTTTAAAAAATAAACCTATAAATATTCTTACACCCAGTACTTTGTCATTTAATAAGACAAAGAAAGAGGAGCTCTGGATGAGAACTGATGACAGTTTCCATCTGAAATCGTCTCTGATGATTTCGTAGGAGAGAGGCCAAAGCCACTTATGGGATAGCTTCAGCCTTGCTATCTGTCCCAGAGCAGTAAATGTTTTGGTGCTATGAGACTCCACCTGTATGGGGAAGTTGCCTTAAAAGCAGAATGTCACTTCCACCCCAGCCAAGGGGAAGCCAAGAAGACACAGTGACTCGGTCATCCACACATACGGTACAGCCATGACAGCAGGGGGTGGGCATTGGCCATCCTCCCTAGGTGCAATTTGCTTACTGATGGACACCCACCTGGCCTCCCTTGTCACAGGGCAGCATTAATGGGTCACTAGGGGGCTCAGTGGGAATTTTCCCTCCCAATCCTCATTGGCTTTTGGGTTCTTTATCTTTTTTAATCTACTTTGCACAGATCTTTGGAAGGGAGGCTGATAGAAAAGAATAATGAGAGGGGGGAGGAGCTTTGCCAGCTATGGAACAGTAGCTTTCTACTGAGCTCCCGGATGATTTGATAATATCTGCAAAATACACAGGAAAGACAAATCGTGAGTTGAAATTCCTTTGCTGTTTGCTTTCTGGAAGGTATACGCAGATGCAGAGTTAAAAAGGAAATAAAAAGAACAGTTTTCTTTTGCTGTGCTTGCCCTGGATTGTTTATGAGCTCCAGACGGGTAAAAAAGTCCCTACCCCCTCTTTGGAAACGCGATCGGGCGCATCCCTCAGATAACAGTTTGAAAAGGCTAATTAGGATCCTTGATACGAGAGGTACTGAACTTTCTTATCAATCTGAGCAACAGGGTCCTGAAAAGAAGCTACGAGGTAGTGAAAGTTTTGAGACAGCGAGGGGGAAGGGCGGAAAAATGGCGGATTCAGCTGGCAAAGTCCCTGCTGGTGCCAAGCCAAAGACAATATCTCCAGCTAAGCTTAAAGGGGCAGCACCAGACTGGGAGAAGATTTTATTACTCTATTGAATCAGGGCAGCAGAAACATACAGAAACAATTGAGAAATTTCGAAAAGAACATAAGGAGGATATGAAGCAAATGAGAGAAACCATGGATCAGATGGGGGTTCAAATTCAAGAGCTGCAAGTTAGAGTTGATAAGGTGGAAAAACTCCAGGCGAAGGATGAAAAAAGTTTTGAAAAGTATGAAACGAAATTTAATGAGATGGAAATACAGATGATCAACATGCAAGACAGGCAATGCCATTCTAACATCCGGATTAGAGGCTTCCCCATGGAGATGGGGGAGACTGGATATAAGTTAAGAGGCAGTATTTTGGAATGGATGAATGAAGCTGTCTCTGGAGAAACAAATCTCTGGGATGATATGGACATTGAGATAGTGCATAGAGTGGGAACATTAAGGCGTGGCATGACATCCAGAGATGTTGTAATGAAATTTGCAAATTTATACAAGAAGGATGTCTTCATGAAAGCGATTAGAAAGCAAGGTCAAGTAGCTTTTAAGGGAGCTACTTTGCAAATCTACAATGATCTCTGTCAGCAAACAATTAATTGGAGGCGAAGTGTTAAACCGTGTACAGCAGTCTTGATCAGAAAGGGATTACAATACAACTGGGGTTATCCGGTCTTTTTTACTTTTTTGTGGAACAGTAAGAGATACAAGATCTCATCATGTGTCCAAGGCATGGGCCTGCTGGGAGAGTTGGGGCTTCATGATGATGCGGAGGGTCCAGAATCGATGGGTCAACTGGAAGAAGAAAGAGCAAGCGGAGGAATTGTATAAGAGGTTGTTTCAGCACGAGAAGAAAAAAAGAAAGAGAAAATGTTTTATAAAGAAGTTATCCGAGAGGGAATGAGGGGCTGCTGTTCGGGCGGGTGATGGTTCCTTCCCCCCCCCTGGGATAGGTGGGTAGGTTTAGGGTGGGGCAAGATGCCCTGGCTTAGCAGGGGGGATAGTTTAGATGAATGTGGGGGTGGGTTAATGGGCTTGTTATTGTTTAGTATATTCACTTTTAGGGACCAAAAAAGAAAAAATGATGTTAATAGATGGATTATAAATTAAGAATTTCAACTTTAAATGTTA
The DNA here is from genome assembly GCA_021292165.1 of Shinisaurus crocodilurus. Lineage (NCBI taxonomy): Eukaryota > Metazoa > Chordata > Lepidosauria > Squamata > Shinisauridae > Shinisaurus > Shinisaurus crocodilurus. Next base: position 214,996,277 of record CM037880.1, on the reverse strand, counting down.
AGGGGCTAGGTTCAGTTACCAAGAGGAGGCGAATAGAAGCACTTCTTAAGAAGGATAAGGCAGATATTATATTCTTGCAAGAAACGCACCAGGCAAGGAAAGGAGTCAATGAATTGAAACTGAGGTGGTCTAGAATATATGAGATAGCATGTGGATCATCTAAATCAAGAGGAGTAGCAATCATAATTTCAAAGAATTGTGGTTTTAATGTTTTAAAGTTGAAAAAGGATGGTACAGGTAGATATATTATAATGTATGGGACCTTAGGAGGAGAAGAATATGTTATAGTTAATGTTTATGCTCCCAATCAAAATCAAGGAGAATTTTATCAACATGTCTTTAAAGAAATGGGTAATTTTCAAAATCAAAGGGTTATTATGGCTGGGGACTTTAACATGGTATTGGATAGAAGAAAAGACAAATCCAATCCGACAAGAGAAGATCAGAGAAATAATTTAACGATTTTGAATAAGTTAATTTGTAAGGAAGGGTTGCTAGATGTTTGGAGAGGGGTCAAGGGGAATGAGGAAAGATATACATTTTACTCAACAGCAACTAAGAATTATTCTAGGATAGATTTTATATTTGTGTCCAGGACACTGTTTTCAAGGGTCTTGGGCACAGAGATAGGAGTGATAAAAGTTACAGATCATGCTTTGGTTAATATGGATTTGAAGATACATAAGGATTATAGAGAAGCGAAAAGATGGAGATTGAATTGTAATATTTTTCGTTTTAAACATTTAACAGAAAAAATAGAGAAGGAATTGAGGGAAATTTGGGAATTTAATCAAACAGAAGAATGTACTGAAGCGATAATATGGGATACAATGAAGAGTGTAATGAGAGGAATAGGATTGAGAGAGGCAATAAATTTGAGGAAACAGCAAGAAGTTTTTTATCAAAAGCTAGAGGGGGAGATTAGGGATTTGGAAAAGAAGTATTTAGAGAAGAGGGATAAAAAGATTTTTGCAGAATTACAGGGTAAAAGGAAAGAATTGGAGAATAAAGAATTGGACAGGGTACAAAGGAATTTGATTTATACAAAAAGGGAGTATTTTGAGAATAGTAATAAAAATTCTAAAATGTTGGCTAGATTAGCACAAAAAAAAAAGAAAAAAGCTTAGTGGGGGTGATTAAAGATAAGAGGGGCAAAGAATATAATCTATTAAAGGATAAACTGAAAATTTTCCATGAATATTACACGGAGTTATATAAGGCAGGAAAATGGTCGGAAGCTGAGAGTAGAAAATATATCGAAAAAAATTTAAAAATAAAAATCCAGGAAGAAGATAGAGAGAAAATGGAGCAACCATTCATGGAAATCGAAATAGAAAATGCTATAAATAAATTGAAACAGGGGAAAACGCCAGGATTGGATGGTCTGGGGGCGGAATATTATAAAGTTTTTTAAAAAATGTTAATTCCAAAGTTAAAACGGTTGTTTAATGATATTTTACAGGGGGGAGAGATCCCCCCATCGTGGAAACAGTCCTTGACTATTTTAATCCCGAACCCAAGGAAGGATTTAGCAGAACCAGGTTCTTATAGACCAATATCATTAATTAATCAAGATGCTAAATTATTGACAGCAATTTTAGCTAGAAGAATGAATAGTTTTCTAAATAAGTATATAGGGATAGATCAATGTGGTTTCATTCAAGGAAGACAAATGGCAGACTTAACAAGAAGGGTTTTGAATATAATATATTTAATAAAGAAAAATAATTTGAAAGCGGGGGTTCTTGCATTGGATATTTTTAAAGCCTTTGATTGTGTGGAATGGCCTGCATTAAAGATGTTAATAAAAACTATGGGGTTTGGAGAAAAATTTATAGGTATTACTAATCAATTATATACTCATAATGTTACGTTGGTAATTGTAAATGATGGAATAACAGAAACTATTAGCCTAGGCCGGGGAACTAGACAGGGTTGTCCCCTTTCCCCAGTATTATTTGTGTTAGTTATGGAATTGTTAGCGAATGCGATAAGACAGGAGAAGAAATTACTGGGGATAGGGATAGAGGCTAAATGTAAGATAAACCTTTTTGCAGATGATATATTGTTAACATTAGAAAGGCCTATGGAAAATTGGGATTGGATAGAGAAACATTTAGATGAATTTAGAGAAGTAACGGGGTTAAAAGTTAATTGGGATAAATCGGAGATAATGACATTTAATTATAGTAAACTGGAGGAAAAGGGATTTAAACAAAGGAAAGTTGATATAAAGATAAAAAATATAATTAAATATTTAGGTATTGATATATTAAAAGATATGGATAAAATAGGGGAATGGAATTTTAAAAAATTAAAAGATGAAGTTAAAAATAAAATAGAGGATTATAAAAAATTGGGACTATCATGGTTCGGTAGGATAGCGTTGATTAAAATGAAGATTTTACCAAAGTTTAATTTTTTATTTAGAATGATACCATATAAGATATCAGAGAAAGAAATCAAAGATTGGCAAGTAATGTTAAATAGCTATTGCAATGGGGGGGAAAGATCAAGGATTACTAAGAATAGATGGTATAAAGCTCAAAAAATAGGGGGATTTGGTCTCCCTAATTTAAAATGGTATTATATAGCTAATCAACTTAGATATATTATGGATACTATTGTTAGAAAAGATTTTATGTGGTGGGAAATAGAAGCATTTGAATTGGGTAATAGGGTGGAGAAATTTTTATTTACAAAACAAGGACATATTATGACAAAAAGATTAGAAAATCCCTTTTTAAAAAATATGGTATGTTAGAAATTTGGGGTAGAAATAAGGAAATATTTTTACCAGGTATATCCCCGCTTACTCCAGTGGTGGTTATGGAGAATTTTCCCGAGAATGTTAGACATTTAAAACGAATTTTTAGAGAGAAAAAGGTGATAAGTTTAATGGATTGGCTGGAAAAAATGGAGACAAGACAGATAGGGTTGGGGCAGGAAGAATTTCGTGGTTAAATTTAATTCAATTAGTACAATGGGGTAAGAAATGGAAGAGGAGACATGAGCATGAAAGGGATTTCACCGCATTTGAGCAGTTGGTTATGTCCAGAGAACTCGTAGAAGGAAATGCATCAGCTAGGGGTCTTACAAAGATGTTATATAAAATGTTGGAGAAATCAGAAGAGCAAGCAGAAAATCTTAAAATAGTTTGGGATACAGAGTTTTAAGAGGAAATATCAAAGGACGAGTGGAACAAGATTTGGGATAGGCGAATATTGAAAAATATGTCTATAAGAATTAAAGAGAATTTTTATAAGCTAATTTGGAGATGGTATTTGACTCCAGTGAGATTAAATAGAATAGATAATAAATGTTCTCCAATGTGTTGGCGAGGATGTCAGGAGTTGGGTACATATGCTCATATGTGGTGGAGTTGTAAAAATGTAATGGATTTTTGGAAAATGATTTTTGAGGAAATATCAGAAATTGTTGGAGCTGATTTAGAGGTTGTCCTAAACTAGCTTTGCTATCAATAACGGAAAAGGTGATCGGTCCTCAAAATGTTAAAGAATTAATTATAAATTTGTTAACGGCAGGTAGACTAATGATAGCAAGGAAATGGAAAATTCAGCAAGTTTTCACTATTACTGATTGGTATAAAGAAGTATGGGATATGGCATTGAATGATATGTTGACTTGTAATATCAAATGCAAAAGGGGTCAATTAAAGAAAAATATTTTCATGGATATTTGGGGTTTATTTCTGGAATATGTGTTAAAAAAGGGGAAAGGGAGTTTACCCTGTCAAGATATGTTGTATTTTTGGAATAATGAACAACTATAGAGTCATTGTATTATTTGGTCCCATGGTGATGGGAGCACTATATTAGTTATATGTGTGTGTTATTTTCTTTGTATTGTTTAAAAATTTTAAATAAAAAAATATTAAAAAAAAGAAAAGAAAAGAAAAGAATAATGAACGAAAAGTTCCATCAAGTGGAGAAAATGTGGACAGAAAATACAAGAGCAGAGATTAAGAAACATCTTCATAGATTCATAGATCATAGAGTTGGAAGGGGCCTACCAGGCCATCGAGTCCAACCCCCTGCTCAATGCAGGAAACTAGAGGAGGGGTCTCCCATCCAAGTCATAACCAGGCCTGACCCTGCTTAGCTTTCCACACTCAGACAAGCTGAGCCAGCATGAGCCACAGGCCTTGATACATCAATATTTGGTGAATGTGGGTTCCTAAGACTACTCTCCCAGGGATACTAGGACTAGGAGAAGGGGGCAGGAACATCACTGGGGCATCTGTGCTGGTTTGGTGGTGGTGACTTAGACATGGCCTCATTCAATATAGCATTCCGTGTGTGGCAACGATGACCCGGGCAGAGAGCAAACTGCTTGTGGTCAGAGCGCAAACAGTTTCATCAGCTGGGGAAAGTGAATATTCCACTATTTAATATATAATGTTGTGGCCTGTGGCCACTGTGTCTGCAATGGGTTCATGTCCCCTATATGATCTGTACATTTCCATTCCATAACCAGCATATTTTCCTTCTTGCTAAGGTGACTCAGTGGCATGGGGGAATGCTTCAGGGAGTGGGTTTCCCAATTCCAGCGTAGGGATAGGGGAGAATTGTATTTGCTTTGCCATTTATTGTGAAACTATCAATTTTGAACTTCCAGAAGGTCCACACATTCTGGAACACAATTATGTGGTCATAGTCACACTTATGTGATGGAGATTGCAAAGAAAGAAAAAACACACACCACGCATTACAGAAAAGTGCACAGAAAAAAAATGCATACTATATTATGGGAACATGGAAGGAATCAATTGCAAGGAATGTGTATATCTAGAAAAATGGGGGGCGGAATTCTGTATAGTTTGAGAAGTGCATTAAATGAATAAATTTTGAGAAATTGTGGAGAAAGCCTGAGCACATGCACCGTGACATGAACCCTGACACAGTTTCCCCTTGGCAACCCCACATAGTTTTCCCTCGACAACCCCTTTCTGCATAATCCCCCACCGGGGGGGGGGGGGGACAGGAGATGCAATTCTGGCCAGACAGGTAATACGTGACCCCATCCGCATACCCTCAATAGGACACATCTGCCGCAATCCACAAGAAGAAGCATGGACCATCCCGAGGTGAGAGGCAGTCTCAAAGAGCTGCTAAGTATTCTCCAAAGGGCACCGGTAAACCCCAGGCGCCACCTTTTCCTGGGCAGGAATAAGCCCACCTGATCACCAAGGGGCGGGGAGGGGGCGTACAGGGTAAGAAAATCCCTCTGCTAGCCCCAAGGAGTTGTTGGGAACACGGGACAGGCTGTCGTCTTCAGATCCTAGCCTCGGCTAGGGCCAAGCAGTTCTCTTCCCCGAGCGCGGACGGGCTCGGAGTCAGGCTATGCAGACCGCTACGCAAAGTCTGTAAGTGCAGAGTCTTTGATGCGAGGTGACTCCCTTACTGCAATACGCTATGCCTGTAAATTGAAGGTTTCCGCCTATTCAGGTCACGACCTGGTTTTGCTTATGTTGTAACATTCCTGGAAGTCTATTAGTTCCGCTCCATTAACCTACCATAAATAAAAGTCTATTCTTTGGTCTAAATACGGTTACGTGTGATATTTAGGTCACGGTTGGGTTTAGGTCACTTGATATCCCTTTGAAGGGCAATATCTCAGTGACGGTTAACCCGTTAAGTGCCGAACTCACGCCAAAGACCCAGTTGTTGGTCTTCCAAGGAAATATACAGAAAAATAGGCATAATTTTTCATGCTGTGTATATCATACAGTATATATCCTTGTACCTTGACCAAAAATGCTTTTAGTAATACGCTTTAAAGGAATCATAACTGAGTTTGAGCTTGTGGTTCCTCGTCCTCCCTGTGGTCTTCCTCATCACTGAAAACCCTCCGGAGTGCAACTTTCATGCTGGGCACCCTGGATCGAACTGACTTTTCTCTCCCAGCAAGGAAATAAAGCACTGGGTTGACACTGCTGTTTAGAGAGGCACAGAGAAGAGCAAGCATCCAAACCAGCCCAAACTCATGAAAAAAGATTAATATGGAATCAGCAGACAAAGGATTAGATACTGAGCTGTCATCATTAACAACGAAAAAGTAGTAATAAGTGATAACATTATAGAAACTCATTGGAGAACCAAAGATGAGGAAAAATAAAAGTGTAAGCAGAATTACTGTTAAACTTTTTGTCCTCTTACGGTTATGTTGTGTATAGCCGATTTTAACAAACATGGTCAGAGTACAGGTGGCCATCACTGGATAAAAGATCAGAACATATAACAGATTCACAATAACCAGGAACCGTCGGTCTTTGCTAGAAAGTAGAACTACCATGGTGATTCCACAGAGCATGAAGGAGAGGACCCATATGAGGACACACACAGTGGTGGATAATTTTGATGGCCGATGACATCGATGCCAAATTGGAAAGAGGACAGCCACACACCTGTCAATACTGATGGTTGTCAGGAGAAGTTGACCAGTGTTGTACATGACACTGAAGATATAGGAACCAGCTAATAGCAATACAACATACCAAAAAATGTACACCTCAAGAGCAAATAGAGTCATCCATATTGCTAGTAATGCTACAGTTATGAGGACCCCAAAGTCAGCGACAGGCAAGTTTAGGATGTAGGTGGTAAAAGGATTCCTTTTCATACGGAAGCCAAGAAGCCAGATGACTGTTCCATTCCCCACCAGATCAAAAAAGCAGATAATAAGAAGGAAGGGGGAAAAGATCATACACTGACGTCTAATATATAAATAAATTAGGAACCGAGTCTCATTGGACATTTTCATAGAAGCCTCTTTTGCATCCTGGGAGGATTGAGATGTCATGCTCAGATTGGTCATCATGTTAGGAACACTTGAGCAATTCAGTCTTTTCAAATTCTGTTCTGAATTGACGTGATGTGCACCTCTTGCAGTAATGTGCAGATCAGAAGTTAGTTATTCACCAGATGTTAAACTTCTCAAATGTTCCGATATATTTCATGGTTCATAAACCAAATATATCAAATATATCAAAATATATTTTAAAATGCATATTTTTGAGAGAAAATAGGAATGCATCTTCTGAGAGAAGATACATTTTAAAGTAGTATTTAAATGCGCATTTCCGTGTGAAGTTTTTGTAAAAGGAAACTTGAAGATGAATGCAGAAACAGGATGGAACAAAATTATGTGTGAAGACAAGAAAGTGATGCATTCCACAGTCATCCGTCCCTACTTCATGCCCAATCTCTCTTTGGGGATTGTTGTCTCCTCTGCTTGAATAGTCACTCCTGCCAGAAGAGAAAAAGGTATACATGGATTCAGTTCCTGCTATACAGCTAGAATGATGTCACCCAAGTTTGCCATTATTACCGCTATATCTGTTATATTTACTATATATATATATATATATATATATATCCTGATATTAGAGGACATAGGGAGTTACACAGCATAGAAGATGAAATGTTTGCTAACTGTCAGTTGTGACAAAGGGAGGGATGGAGAGGCATTTACAGCTGGACACTTCTTTATCAGCACCAGAAGTGAAGTGAACAGGTTCTGATTGTCAGGAGAAAACAGAACGGGCACAAATTCCACATGCCAACATATTCCAAATGAGTAGGGTTTTTTAGATGATGATGATGATGATGATGATGATGATGATGATGAATATTTGTATTACATTTATACCCTCTTTTTTCCCTTTTGCAAGGAACCCAAGGAGACTGACACGGTCCTCCTCCTCCTTCCCTCTGTTGTATCCACACAACAACCCTGTGAGGTAGGTTAGGCTGAGAGTGAGTGATTGGCCCAAAGTCACCCAGTGATCTTGATGGCTGAGTGGAGACTAGAACCTGGATCTCCAGAGTCCCAGTCCAACACTCTAATGACCACCAAACACTGACACTACACCGCACTGGCATTTTCCGTGCAAAGTGTCTTTGAACTGGAAAGAGGCGACAAATCTGTTCTGTCCAAATTCTATGCAGATCTACCAAATTTGTACCTACCCAACCAATAAGTGAATCAGAATGAGGTTGCAGAATTTCTTAAACCTAGAGCCACAATTCTCCACTCAAAAAGAAAGAAAGAAAAGAATAAAAAAAGTGGGGTGGGGGAAGAAACCTGCCTGAAAGTCCATGCATCAGGGAAAACTGCACAGAAAACCATCCATTATGGGAATTTGCATGAAAAACTGCCCATAAGACAGAAAATAACACACAAACACATTATCATATGGGGAAATTGCTTGCAAGGGCAGAGCCACGATATCTGCAAGAATGTGTACGTTTGGAGAAAGTGAGTACAAAAATGCATACGAATTTTCATGAAGACTTTTAATTGGGCACTTGGATATTTGCCATTTAAAAAAAAATCATTACCCAAGCCTGAAAGGTATCAAAATAAAGAAACAAAAACTCAACAAATGAGCTGTATATATCGGGCTAGAATCATTTTCTAGGCAAGAGGCATGATTGGAGAGTCAGGTTCTGGGGCTCCACTGGCAGTTTTGGACTTGCCTTTTTTATAAAGAAAGTTGAGGATTCAGGCCAGCGAAAGGTGCAAGCCGCCACCAGGTTGCATGGCTAGAATGCGGGTAATGTCCAGCCAAGAAGTGATCTACTGGCTCTTAGAGTCCAGAGAAGGGAGACATTTCTGACAGCTGCGTTTTGGACAGGAAGGCAAAGGGAGGGTGGCAGTTGTTTCAATTTGGTATCTATAGTCTGATGAGCTCACACTAAAGATAAAACCACCCAGAATATAATTATTTTTTTAAAAAGGGGGAAAACATAGTAATGCTGAAAATTCTAAGAACTGAAAAGAGTAGATAAGGCCCAGGCAAACACTCATTATCAGATTCTGTTGTTTTCGGCACAAAGGTCTTTGGTATTTGCCATTTTTTAAAATTATTATCCAAGCCTGAAATGTATACATATAAAGAAACAAACACTGAAAAAAAAATGAATATTGTATATATTGGGATAGCGTCATTTTTCAGCTAAGCAGCCTGATTGGGGCCAATTTGGAAGTTCGAGTGTCCATTTGCATTCTGTGGAGATAGACATCTGCTGGTAAGTTTCAATAAAGTTACGTCCCTCCGTTCTGCAGTGTTCACAGAACCCTCCTAGAACAACTGCAGAGCTCACACACCACTTTCCCACATGTACAAAAGCGCACAAGAACATAGCGCCCCTGGCAGAGTCAGGGTAGAGGGAGAGAAGGAGCAGCAGCAGGCCCAGTGTTGGTCCTTCTCAAACTGTGTGCGTGCGCGCGCGCGCATGTATGTGTTTAATCACCCGGAAAAGGCAGCTCTTTGAGTCATCCTCAGCTGCTGTTTCCTTCTCAAAGGGAGGTGGTGGTCTTTGGAGCACCCCGTTATTTCCTGCTGTAAGGACTGCGCGTAGAGTTCATGGGGCTGTTGAGGTGGTCCTCACCTACCTTGTACACATCAAGCAGAGCAATCCCATACATGACTACTCAGAATTTAGTCCCATTGACTTCAATGGGGCTTACCCGCAGGAAAGTGGGTAGAGGATTGCAGCTAGTGGCATCACCCATCCTTCAACTGGACACATTTACATACCTGTGAGGTTACCAGTACAGCTGGCCAGTCTTCAGATGTGCTGAGTGGAAGCCAACATTGGCACACGATCCTCTGCTGAAATGGCAGGTGGTGGTGAAATATGCAGCAGTCCTCAAATCTCCAGGAGGCATGTAACGTCTCACCACTCACACTGCAAGATATACCCGTGCTGCTCTTTGTCTTGGCTTACCCTTGTTTGCCAACCTCATATGATAAGCAGATGTTCTTGTATTGGAAGGGAAGATAATAATCAGTGAACGTAAAGGGAGGGGTCTCTTGCCATTGAACAATCTATATTCTAAGATGGCACAGTTGAGAAAGCCAGGCTTCTACTTGCTATAAAAAGGGAAAGTCAAAGGAAATATCTCAGCACCTCATCTGTGCATGTCTATGCAATATTGCTATGGTGACAGATAAGAATGTCCTGTCTTTTAATGGCCAGAAGACTTTGGCCACATGATGTCTGTATTTGGGGGTGTACATCAGAGTGAAGACGTGACTATCCAGAATCTCTGGCTGTGTCTTCCTGCCTGCCCACCAGCTTCCTGAGTGAAAACATATCTAGCTGCAGGCAAACTTTCTCCTATTGCCAACATGGTTCATGTAATGTTTGGTCTGGTAATTTTGAGAGGACATGTTGGCCCCATATGTACAACTTTATCAGACGCTTACACAAACAATGGTCGCCTTTGAGATATTGATTTTAAAATGCCAGATTTGCAGCTGGATATGACAGATTAGGGGAGAGGCAGGGGGTACCCTAGTCAACATGTCCATGTGGTTTTGGGCAATACTAGCAGCCAGACTGATGGGGAAAACCACACACATATAGAGCCAGTGTGGCGTAGTGGTGAGAGTGTTGGACTGCGACTTCGGAGATCCTGGTTCTAGTCCCCGTTCAGCCATGAAACTCACTGGGTGACTTTGGGCCAGTCACTGACTCTCAGCCTAACCTACCTCACAGGGTTGTTGTGAGGATAAATGGAGAGAAGGGGGAGGATTATGTAAGCCACCTTGGGTTCCTTGAAGGAAAAAAGGTGGGGTATAAATATAATAAATAAAATAAAAATAAATAAAAAATCATTCCAGTGTCGCTGAGTGTGCTGCTGTGGCTGTCTTCAATGGTGAGAAATATCAGGACTTCTTAGTAATGTTTGTTTCAATTGTTTCTTGAACAACATTGGTCAGGTTGTAGGAAAAGGTGTTCTCTGTGATAGCACCTGAAGTGTGCTACCACACAATTTTTCTCTGTGCTACCATACCGATTTCCCCTGTACTTTAGAAAAATACACTCAAATGTGCTTTAGGGAGCAATCCTATGTCCCTCCAAACATGGATATTCTATCCTCTGTGATCCTCCCACACTCAATTGGATACCCATAATCCTCTGAGATGGGGGGGTTACAGGCAGCCTCATCAGATTGTGCTACCCATGAATGAGAGAAGAATGCATATATTTCCATAATGTGCACAATCCATGCCTACAGATAGAAAAATGCACAGCGAATTATGAATGAATGTTCATGGAAAAGGAGGAAAAAGGGTCTCAGTCTGAAATGGATACAAATTGGAACTGTGAGGTGGAATTCACAGAACTGGCTGGCCATTGTGTGAACAGAATGCGGGACTAGATGGACCCCTGGTCTGGTCCAGTATGACTCTTCTTATGATCTTGAACAACATTGTTCAGGACCGGTTGTCGGAAAAGGTGTTCTCTTTGATAGGACCTGAATTGTTCTACCACACATTTTTCTCTGTGCTACCACACCTATTTCCCTGTACTTTAGAAAAATACACTCAAACACGCTTTAGGGAACAATCCTATGTCCCTCTAACCTTGGATATCCTATCCTCCATGCTCCTCAATTGGATACCCATAATCCTCTGAGTTCAGAGGGTTATGGGCAGCCTCATAGGACTGTGCTGCCCTGCCCATGAATGAGAGAAGAATGTGTGTACGTTTCTCAAATGTGCACAATTGATGTCTACAAAATGGAAAAATGCACACAGAAGTATGCATGAATTTTCACGGGAAAGGGGAAAAAAAAGGGGGTCTCAATCTGATGGGACATGAAGTGTAACTTTGAGGTGGAATTCACAGAACTTCAACCATCTTGAGTTTTGCTGATTCACACATCCCTGCTCTACGTGCAAAGCACATGCTCTGTATCCACTCTGGATTTTACTCTGACCTTTGAAGGAGCTACCCATGGTGCTGAACTTGCTTTGGGGGATAGGGTTCGGCACCATGGATAGCGCCTTCAAAGTTCAGAGTGAAATCGGAGCACTTATAGAGCCCTGCTGACACTGGAACCACCACACCAGCCTCCACAGGGGAGGGGGGTGCAGTCTGTCTGAAAATTCTAATGGAGAAAAGCATAGAAAAGGCTCGACTAAACTCTCTTGATCAGATTCTGGTGTTTTAGGGATAGAGGACTTCAGTATTTGCCATTTAAAAAAAAATATATTACCCAAGCCTGAAATGTATAAATATAAAGAAATGAAAACTCAACTATATATATATATATATATATATATATAGGTCAGAGGTTTTCTTTCATAGATTTCATAGACCATAGAGTTGGAAGGAGCCTACAAGGCCATCGAGTCCAACCCCCTGCTCTCAATGCAGGAAACTTTGAGGAGGGGTCTCCCATCCAAGTAATCACCAGGCCTGACCCTGCTTAGCTTTCCACGCTCAGACAAGCTTAGCCAGCGTAAGGTGTGATTGGAGATTTGGGTTCTGGGGCTCCATTGGCAGAGCTTGAGACTTGCCTTCCCCCCCCCAAATGAATGTTGGGGATCCAGACCAGCTAAAGGTGCAAAATGCCACTGGGTGATATGGGTAGAATCTGGGTCATGCCCAGCCAAGACAGGTTCTTAGATTTAAGAGAAGGGAGACATTTCTGACTGTTTTGTTTTGGACTGGAAAGCAAAGGGAGGATGGCAGTTGTCTTGATGATATCTACAGTTTGATAATCTCACACTGAAGATAAAACTACCCAGAGTATTATTTTTTTAAAAGGGGAAAACATAGTAATGCTGAAAATTCTAAGAACTAAAAAGAATATAGATAAGGCTCAAGCAAACTCCCATGATCAGATTCTGTTGTTTTAGGCACGAAGGTCTTTGGTACAGCATTTGCCACTTTTTAAATCATTACTAGAGCCTGAAATGTATAAGTATAAGGAAACAAACACTGAAGAAATGAATGCTGTATATGTTGGGATAGCTTTATTTTTCAGCTAAGGGGCCTGACTGGGGCCAATTTGGAAGTTCGAGTGTCCATTTGAAGGCTGTGGAGACAGGGCCGATGCAAGGCAGTTTGGTGCCCTAGGCAAGATCAGATATTTAGCGCCCCCCCCCTTCCCACTTGAGCCCTCCCTCCCTATTTCTGGCGCCCCCTTTAGCCCTGCGCCCTAGGCAGCTGCCTAGTTGGCCTAATGGTAGCACCGGCCCTGTGTGGAGATAGACGTCTGCTGGTTGCCAATCCAGGCACGTTTCAATAAAGTTGTGTGCCTTCATTCTGGGGTGTTCACAGAGTCTTTCTAAAACAACTGCTGAACCCACACACCACTTGTCCACATACACACAGATGTGCAAGAACACAGCGACCCAGACAGAGTCAGCTTAGAGAGAAGGAGCTGCAGCAAGTCCAGTGAAGGTCCTTCTCAGACTAGCTTTTTCTTTTTTTCCCCCCACTGAGCTCAATGGGACTTACTTCAGAGTAGACATGCATAGGATTGCATTGTAAGGGACCAGTGGGATATGTCAGAAAATCCTGACATATACAGTAAGTTGCAAGGCCAGCCAAATGACTTTATATGCTCTTTGTTTCCCTCATGTATTACTAATGGACACACTTTATAGGGTGGATATGCAAAGTACAAAACAAGATGTGTGATGCAAACTTTTGTGACAGTTAATGGGGAATGTCATGGCCATCTTCTCATACTGACATTTTATTTATTTATTTATTTATTTATTTATTTATTATATTTATATCCCACCTTTTTTCCTGCAAGGAACCCAAGGCGGCTTACACAATCCTTCATTCCTTCTCCTCTCCATTTTATCCTCACAACAACCCTGTGAGGTAGGTTAGGCTGAGAGTCCGTGACTGGCCCAAAGTCACCCAGTGAGTTTCATGGCTGAGTGGGGACTAGAACCCGGATCTCCCGAGTCCCAGTCCAGCACTCTCACCACTACGCCACACTGGCTCTCTGTATTTTGGAGCATATACAGTTCAGTTCAGTTCAGTTCTTTATTATTACGGTCATATGACCCAGCGCATACACTTTACATTTCTGAGCATATACTAATGCAGTAGTTTACCTTGATTACCTTACTAGATGAATCTTTGTCAGATAGATTCCCATCATTAAGTCATTAGGTCCAGGTGGAGTGCAATGCTACAGTGTCCACTAGATGGCGGTATCTGCTAGTAGTCTTTGCGGTAGCAAAGACTACTAGCATTGAAAAAATGATCCTTCAACGCCAACTTCAGTGGACCGGTCATGTTGTTCGAATGCCTGACTGCCGTCTCCCAAAGCAGTTACTTTACTCCCAACTCAAGGATGGAAAGCGGAATATCGGTGGTCAATATAAGAGGTTTAAAGATGTTCATAAGGCTAATCTAAAAAAATGCAATATAAACATCGAAAATCTGGGAAGCTCTGGCCCTAAGATGAATCTAACTGGAGGTTGGCCTTTCATCAAAGGTTCTCATGGACTTTGAAGAAGCCCGAGTGGCAAGGTGAAAGGGAGAACGTGGCTAAGCGAAAAGCACGTCAAATGAATCCGTTACAGACACACTCTTCTATCTGGTAACCTGTGTCCTCACTGTGGGAAGCTGTGGATCTAGATGGCTCCTCACTTGGACCACGGAGACACATCTCTTGTTTCCTCCTTTATCTAGACATTCCGGTCACGAGTGATCGCCAGATGATCTCTAAATGGGTAGGCAAATGCATAGAGAAATCAGCACACTTTACACATTCATGCAAACTTTTTTAAAAAAATCACAAGATGGAGACTGAATGCATACAAAAGAGAGTCCGAGGGAGGAGAAAGGGAGAGACATTGAAAGAAACTGAAATTGTGAGATTGATCCATAGCTGCTGCCTAACACTTTTTGGTGGGTGCAGCTTCTAGGTGCTTGGAATGACTAGATACTAGTGCAGCTGCTGCTGAGTTCCCTGCAAAATCCCATGGGAAGATGGGGGCTCCTTTTATCCCGGAAGACAATCTTACTCGGTCACGAGTGATCGCCTGATGATCTGTCTTTGGAAATGGCCCTTGACCCATCCATGCCATTATACGCTGCGCCTGGGCAGATGTCATCGACTGTCCCTTCTGCATCTCCTGTAGTGCCCTTTCCTGGCTCAGGATGTTCGGCCCTGGTGAGAGGAAGGTCTCTTTCTGCTGCTTGAGGATGGCCTGTTTCCAGTGCCTTGTGGGATTTTTCTTTTCCTTTTTTTTTTTTGATGTGTGAGTTTGTTGTTATATTGTAATGTATCATTATTATGGCTATTGTATTTGTTTGCTTTTGTAAACCACTTGGAGCACAATTTGATATGTGCACAAATTGACTATGAGTCATGTTTTTATCTTGTGCTCTTTGGATATTGGGTATCCATTCATTCATTCATCAAATTGATATACTGCCAAAGTGACAGATGCCTTCAGGGCAATTTACACTCACAAACAAACAAACAAATCAAGAATAGGATAAGAAGCAAAACAATAAATACAACAATGCAAATATTAAAATATTAAAACATTAAAGGTATAATCCTATGCAAGTTTAGACAGAAAAAAAGGCCTACAACTCCCAGCATGCCCTAGCCAGCATGACTGGCTGGGGCATGCTGGGAGTTGTAGGGCTTTTTTCTATCTAAACTTGCATAGGATTGTGCACTAAAAATGTTAAAGGGCCAGCCATTAATTGAATAACCAGCGCAACAGATTAAAGATTAAATGCCTGTTGGAAGAGGGAAATGTTATCCTGGTGTCTAAACATATACACTGAAGAAACCAGGTGGATCTGCATGGGAAGGGCATTTCAGAGATTTGGGGGCTGCACTACACAAACAGCTCCTTTCCTTTCATCACACCCTTGTGGCTGGTGGCACCCAGAGAAGAGCCTCCAAAGATGATCTCAGCAATTGGGCAACACCTTTGAATCGGGCCCAGAAAGGGACTGGCAACCAGTGGAGTCGATGCAGCACTGGAGTAATATGTTCAAAATGGCCAGTCACGTTAAGCAGCCTTGCTACTCCATTCTGCACTAACTGACGTTTACACACCATCTTCAGAGGCAGCCCTACACATAATGCATTGCAATAATACAGGCGGAAGGTTTCCAGTGCAGGGATAACTGTAGCCGCCAGTCTACCGCTGCCCAGGTAAGGTCATAGCTAGTATATCAGCCAAAGCTGATAAAAGGCACTTCATGCCACTGAGGAGACTTGGACCTCAAGTGACAGTGCTTGATCTATAAGCACCCCCACTCTGCGAACTTGTTCCTTCTGGGTAACGATGTATGGGCATTGCAAAATCTGTTCCGTCTATGTTTCGCAGATTGTCAGGAGCCTTTCATTCCGTGGTCTGCTCATTGAGGGAATCGGATTTTGTGGAAACGCGTCTATGCACATTTGCACAAATTTTGATTTGTGCAAATTCGCACTCCCCAAAAAGTGCAAATCCCCCAAAATACACAAATCCCCGAAAAATGTCTATTTTCATACTTTAGTCTATGGGAGAAATGCACATTTTTGGTTGTTGTTGTTTCATTTTACATATTTTCCTATGACTAAATTTGCATTAAATTACATATTATTATTTTTTTTAAAAAGGTCTGCAACTCCATGGAATCTGTGCGAACCAGGAAAAGACAGTCTGCCGTGGAATCCACAGGTTGGATTCTTAGAAATTTGAACTCTTTTGAATCCATTGTGGATTTCTCTGACACCCCTACGTTCTAGGGGAGCGCAGCCCCATTTAGAAGAGGTTGAATGTCACTTAACTGGACAGATGAACTTTACCATAGAACTATTATAAGAAAGACTATGATGGCTTACTGATTTCTGTTCCTACTTCTTGCCCCTTCATGATTGTGTTTCATTCTTTTGTATGGCATTTCTTTTGTACTCAGCTGCCGTCTTCTGAAAAAGGAAGAGTGAAATCATATAATCACTAACCCAGGTAGTAAACCCATTGAACATTAGGACTTACTTCTGAATAGATATGTAAATGGTTGCACTGTAATGTTCATTCTACTAGGTAGCCTGACTATATCAATGAGAACTGTCTTCCATCAGGTCAAATGTTACTAGCTCAATCCATTGAGGTTATTGTCATAATAATACATATGTATGCTGAAGGAGATAATAGATGCATTATACAACCTGTGTCATTCAAATCAGGACAGTGGAGTTCAGTATATTGTTGGCAGAATAATTTCAACAGTAGTTCTCCACAGCAATTTTATGAAGATGATTCAGAAAGATATTCCTAGTAGCTGCTCCACAGTGGCGGGACTTCCTTTTCTTGGTCACTGTTCATGGTCGAAGCCAGGCCCCTAGTTAGCCTAAAGGTTCTGGGCAGGGGGAAGCCAAAAAAACAGTGGGAGGAAGTTCATCTGGTTTGCAGGTCCTTTAAAGACCAAATTGTAAACTGTTTTTTTTTTTAAAAAAAATTATGTGATTGTAAAAAAAAGGGGTGGCAGAGAAAATATAGGGGGCACCCCCCCCAGCTGATCCTGGCTAGAGGGCCAGTCATTCATCACCACCCCTCGTTCTCCTTTCTAGCATGTTCCATGATTATAGAATAAGAAAGAAATCTTTCATCCATATCTTCTATGAACTGCTGGCAGAAAGAAAATGTTCGTTCGTATCTTCTACAAGCTGTTGGCAATAATTAAACGCTAACTGGTTACTGTGTTATACAAGAGATAAAGGGAGGTATAGGGCAATTCATCCACTCAGCTCTGTCTGGTTAAAGATGATCAGAAGACAAAGAATATGAATTCTGTAAGGTATACACCACCACCACCACCACCACCACATAGAAATGCTGAGAGACTGCATTAATTCATGCTGTGGAACAGGCATGGACAACCTTCATCCCGTGGGCTGCATGTGGCCCCCCACCACTGCCTGCCACCACTGCACTGGTGAAATTCCCAACAGCCACACAAAAAATCTGTGGTTCGCCACTATGGAGCGATAAAAAGGTCAAATTTAGCTTGGGAACAATCTAGATTTCACCTGTTTATTGTTCCGTAGCAATTTGCAGCTGATTTTTTGTTTGTTTGTTTGCTTGCTTGCTGCCACCAAATTAAGCAGCATGGTGGCAGCAGGAGTGTGGACCATGGGAGGTCAGGAATGGCCCCCAGGCCCCCTGAAGTTGCACACCTCTCCTGCAGACAATCCATTATCCTATTTCAATTCCAATCTTTTCAAAACGGGTTGGCTGAGTCTTGAAATGCTCTCCCTCAAAATGTCAGGATCTCAGCCACAATATATTAACTTTTCTTTTTTTTTAAGGCTGCCCAACAACCTATGTACATATGCTTAAGTCTCTGCCAGCCCCCAACATGTTTTGTTGCATTCCCCCCCACCCCATGATAACTGTTTGCCGCACATCACACTGAAATAAATGTGGGGGAAACAAAGTCTCAAACAAATCTTTTAATAAATAAATATAACTAAGGGTGTAACCCTATGCATGTTTAGATGGAAAAAAGTCCTACAGTTCCCAGCATTTCCCAGCCATCATGGCTGGCTGGGGAATGCTGAGAATTGTAGGACTTTTTCCTGTCTAAACATGCATAGGATTGGGCCCTAAAATAACTAATGTGCATTTAGTTACGCACACGATGTTTATTTTATTTATTTACATTTATTAATCGCCCATCTGGCCGGCAACCGGCCATATTTCTCCTAATATGTGCATTTTTGTATGCGGTTATGCCCAATATACAGAGTTGTGCAAGGTATCTTCTGAATATGATGCACATTTTTTACATGCACTTTCCCCAAATATAAATATTATTGTATGTATTCCCCCCGCCCCTTAATTGGGGAACTCCACTGCAAAATTCTTCTGAATAGTGTGAATTTCAAAGGATGGCTGAGTTCCAGTTTGTGTATTGGTTCAAAAGTGCAAAATCAAGTAAATTCGCATTAGAACGGATTAGTGTTCTAAATCATACCGAGGAACCTACAGATCGAGCAGGCTGCCCCACTTCAGACCATCTCCTTAATGTGTAGAAAGCAGCGGGACCAGGCCAAGGAGGACACGATTGAGAGGGAAGGGCCAGCAAGCCTGACTGTAATTGCATGAGGAATGAATGTCTGAATATGTCTTAAGGATGACCACAAACTGATCTTTCAACGATGATGGTGGTGAAAATGGTCCTCCTTTCTTTCTAAAATTACTATGGCCCAAATACAATGGCCATGCAGTAGGTCCCAATAACATGGAAGAACTCTGGGTAGAAATAATGGGCAAACATACACTGGGGTGTTCTTCCATAAAAGCCCTACAGAAATAAATGGCTCCTGTGCAGAAGAACAATGAGAGGGGAAGGCGCTTGTGTGTGGTGAAAACCAAAAGAGAGACAAACATTCTCAGATGCTTGGAAAGAGTGGTTAGGGGGCTTGGACTGGGACTCGGGAGATCCGGGTTCTAGTCCCCGCTCGGCCATGAAAACTCACTGGGTGACTTTGGGCCAGTCATAGACTCTCAGCCTGACCTAAGGGTTGTTGTGAGGATAAAATGGAGAGGAAGAGGAAGATAATGTTAAGCCGCCTTGGGTTTCTTGGCAGGAGAAAAGGCGGGGTATGATATAAGAATAAATATAAATTTATTTTGCCAATGCAATTTTGGGGGGAAATCTGTTTTCTTTGCCAGGGTTATTTTGCTCAATGCATTTTGGGGGGAAATCTTTTTTCTTTGCCAGGGGCCGTTTGTCTTTTTTTCAGATGTATTGAGGGGGAAATTCCTTCTCTTCTACATTAAAATGCTCTGAAAACTGAGGGCCTCACAGCTGTCCTATGATCTGCTCTATTATTTGTTCTGGATTGCAGACGTCTACTGTCTGTGTGTGTATCTCAGAAAGCATCTTGCAAGTTGCACATCAGGCAACATTCACACAACTCCCTCACCCATTCATGAATGTGAGACTGAAGGGGAGATCACGCCCAGAGCCCATTTGCCTCCCCAGTGACTGCATGTTCAGCATTAGTGGGAAGGGGCCATATATGTAAACATATGTATGCATGTAGGGATCCTCCATGCTAGGGTAGAGATGCATGAGGAATCCAATAGGGGGGGGGGTGAAAATATGACAGATTTTCATGTTTTGCTCCCCTGGATTCCAATTCACCAACCCTGCGCCGTCACTGACTTGCTATGATGCAAGTCGAGCCAGCTCATGGACTTCCGTCTCTAAGATGGGCCACAGTTTGCGCATTCTTAAAAATGCTAGGGAGATTTGCGCAAATGTGCGCAATTTGTGCAATTTGCGTAACTTTATGCAATGTGTGTAACCTGACGCAAATTGCATAAATCGTGGCATTTTGCATGCCTTTCGCAAATCAGCCTCTGAAAAGCATGTGGATCTAGCAGACTGGCCGATCTTACATAAGTCATGCTAGATCCACGTGGTTTTGGGGTGCTGATTTGCAAAAAAAAAAAACAACAACCCAAAACAACAACATGCAAAATACTGCAATTTGCACAGACTTGCATAAAGTTAGGCAAACTGCTCCATTTGCACAAATTTCCCTAGCATTTTAAAAAATGTACAAACTGCAGCCCGTCTTAGAGACTGAAGTCCACAGAAACCCACCCACCCCCCAACGAGGCCAGCTTCTGATCATCGGATCAGAAGGGGGCAGGAAGTCCATTCAGCCCAGATTTCCCAGCTCCATCACATCCCTGTGCATGGAGCAGTCCAGAATCCTACATCTGTGCGTGCACACAGAGCCCCTTCCCACTGATACCAAGCTCATGGCTGGTGCACAGAGGGCGCAATCCCTCTCCCCCTCAGTCATCCATGGATGCATGAAGGGGGTCATGTGAACCCCCTCATGCTGTCACTTGATAGATATTTACAAGAAGCAGTGCCGTGTGTTGTGGTGTGTATTTGGGGCAATCAGATGTGACTGCTTCAGCTGAGTAAGATAAAGTTAGACCAGGGAAAGACATACTCAACTAGGCCTTTCATCTGACCGGCACAAGGCTTGACTTGGGTAATAAAAGATGTCAAATCCCCATGCCGCTTGTTGAAATCTTGTAGACAAACATTTGGCACCAGCTGAGAGACCTCCCTACCTCATAATAAATGCCTAGGATCAGTGCTTCCCAGTCAGCCTGTACAAAAATAATAACCTGGGATTTTTATGCAAGGGCGGAGTGGCTCCAGCCATCCAGCCACAGCTGAGCTACCTCCCAAAATATTCCTGCCAAGGGCCTTTTAATTTAGACCACAAGTGTGAGAGCAATTGGGCAAGAATCTTCTCATCTCTCAAGGTAATAGTTTCCCCACTAAATCAAGCAGGACATATCCGGCCTCCTCGTTGTGTTCCTTATGCCTTAAGCACATCTCAGAGTACCTCAGTTCAAATATCCAAAGTGTGTGTGTGTGTGTGTGTGTGTATGTGTTGGTATTAGTCTTTGTAGCAGTGTCATCTTTCTCTCCATCCCCTCTCCCTCACCTCACAGTGAGTTATTTCAGAAGCAGCTATAAAGAGACCAAAATACTTGGCCCAAGTGGGGCTAAAATTGTCCCAGGAGTCCCTATTTCTCTCCTTCTCCTCCTCTAATACTTTGCTTTAACGATGAAATTCTCAAGTCTTTCTTTTATGCCTGCAGCATCCCTTTTCTTTTCATCCTCTTCCTGGTCTTGTCGTCCACATTTTTCTCTTTTTCACTTTTCCCTGAGTCAAGCCAACAGCAAGAAATTCCTTCTCATAATGTTGTGTGAGGAAATCTTTTTTCACCTGGCTGCTGGTGGGTGGTTCATCTGTTTGGGAAGGTGGTGATCATCCTATTCTAAATAGGGGTTATATTACTCTCCCTAAAGCTGGGGGTGGGGTATATTTTTTTTTCATCCTGAGGACTGGATTCCAATTTAGATAAGCTCTTAACGAGGGGGGTGCATTCCAGTGGTGGGTGGGGCTACAGGCAAAAGTGAGCAGGAGTGAAAAATACACACACACACACACACCCAAAAAAATTCAGTTGTAACCAATTTAATTAAGGAACCATGTTTATTCAGAAGTAAGCAGGACTGAATCACTCAGCAGCACTTTCAAACAGAATTCCAAATATTAAGCCTATGCATGCCTGCTCAGAAGCAAGCAGGACAAGCCTCTGTATGACTACTCAAAAGCAAGCAGGACAAGCCTCTGTAGGACTACTCAAAAGCAAGCAGGACAAGCCTCTGCAGGAGAAGGCTCAGAAGGAAGGAGGACTGAATCACTAGGCAGGTCTCTCCCATGGCCCAGCCCTAGGGTTGTGTGCAGAGCTCGATGGGCGGGTAGAAGCTCAGTGAACTCGCCGAGCTCAAAACCCCCCCCCCCGAGCTCTGCTCAACTTACCTTGCCCCGCCAGGGAAAGGAACTTCTGGTTTCCAGTTCTACATTCTTTACGTAAAAAAAAAACAGCGTAAACTATGTTAAAACGGCTGCGATTTTCATAACTGGTGCTGCATTTTTTTTTTTACATTAAAAACAGCGTAAAATACATTAGAACAACCATGATTTGCATAGTTTGCATACGCAACTTGCAGTTGTTCTAATGCAGCCCCCTCTGACAGTGAGGGAAAAACCTCTGATCTCTGATCAGTAACTGATTGGAGATATGAAAAGGTGAAGGGAGGCCTTTTTCATTGCTAAGCAGAGGGCAAAACTCTTATCTCCAATCAGAGCTTTCTCCTCAGGGGCAGAGGAGGCTGGGCCAGGAGAATAAGCTGCTGGGTGTGATGGGGAACTCTTGGAGTACAGAGGCTCCCCTTCCCTGCACTCTGGGGGATCATAGATTCAACTTTTCCACTGTAGGCCAAAGTGATGTGCCACCTACGGATTCTTCCCAGGCAGGGATAGCCTGGCCACTGTTTTTCATGCTCAGGTAACTTCCAGGTTACACTAGTGTAATACATTTTGCATGGGGCAGCCTTAGAAGACTTCTCAGGAACTGCAGTTAGATGAAAATGCATCTGACTAGGCTGCTAACTGCGGCTGGCCATTGGGAATATATCTTACCACCGCTGAAGCCACACAATTCGTTTCTGATCCATTTCCAAGCACAGTTCAGAGTGCTGGTGCTTATCTTCAAAGTCCTACATAGACTTGGGAAATGAAGGATCACTTACTCCCACATCAATCACTTATGCGTTGAGGTGCCTCTGCCATTGGTGGAGAGGCAGATGGCAAATGGGGACGGGGACTTCTTGGTTGTGGCACCCCATTGATGGAATGTTCTCCCCAGGAAGGCTCACCTACTGGTTCCTTCATGCTAGTCTGATCAACAGGCAAAACAATAAAATAAAAGCCTACTCAGCCCTACAGCAACCAGCTACTCCTGGTACTGAAGCCACAAGGTATACAGATCAAAACAATCCCTCAAAGGTCAGAGATGAGCAGGCTCTGGGTTTATAAGCCTTCCTAGTCCCAGCTTGTGCTGGCTGATGTGCGGACAGACTGTGTGTCCACATGCTAAAGTCAGACAAAATGCTGACCCTTCATACAGTGCTTTGAAGTTGGGCAAAAGATCAGCATTCTCAGTAAACTACAATTCCCAGGATTCTTTGGACAAAGCCATATTGGTTAGAATGGTATAATAAAAGTGATATAAATTTGTAGTGAGGATAAAGTATGTGTCGGAATGCTGTTAAGGTCTAGAACACAAAGTGGTGGTTACTGTATCTTTCTTACCCTAAATGTAATTTTCCTCTTGTTTCTCTTTTAAAAATCAAAAACTGGTTTAACATCATTCCTCTGTTGCTGTTTTTTCTATCTCCCATCTGCCACAGAAGCAAATATTTAGATCATGCCTCCCACTTGAGATTTTCCTCTGGCCCTCTCCTCCTGCTTATATTGTTTCCTTTCCTAGTAAGTCCTTACACATCTCTTCTTACCTGTCTTTGCCTATCCCTGAACTCCCAGCCTGCTAATAAGTGCTTTGCCACAACCTCAGAATAACGCCCAGATTCAACCCTTTCTTAAGTATATCCCAATGCAAGCCACCCTCTCCTCTTTTTCCCCTCCCCGCCACCTTGTCTCCTAAACCAAATCTCCATCGCCCTCTTTTCTGTCTGGTCTGCCTCCTTTCTGTGCAGTCACAATCCTCTGTGTGTTTACTCAAACATAAATCCCACTGTGTTCAAGCGGGGCTCACTCCCTAGGAAGTGTGTTTGATTGCAGCCTTAAACTTGGAACGTTTACCGATGTCCTTCCTCACTCTCTTCTCCTAAAGTTCCCTCAGGCCTCCACCCCACATACACACCCTCCTTCCCTCTACAGACCCCTCCCAAAACCACCTCCTCAGTTCCCTGCTCTTTTTGCTTTCCATCCTTCCAAAGTTAGCCTCACTCTGGGCAACAGGAGCATGTCGATCTGTTGCTGTTGCAGAATCTCTGGAGTTTAAATACTCTGTTCCCCCCCCCTCTCAAATATCAGTCTTTCTTTTTTTTTAAAGAGTCTCCAAGTACTTGGAAGTAGGATGGAGAGAGATTTTCCCCCCTCCTTCTTCATTTTAAGGTTGCCCCAAACACCCTGCTGTGGTTTGCTTTGCACTCTGGAGAGCAAGTTTCTGTTCTGGTTGCAAGTGCATCGCGGCTTAAGTGCTGGGAGTGATTTGCTTCTTCAACAGCAGCTGGAAGCTCTCAACTTTCATTCTTCAACAGGTAAGAGGAACCAGAGGAATTGTTGTAATTGTGGAAGAAAGACACTTAACAAACGAACCTGAAGGCAACTGTTGCTTGCTTGTTGACATCTCCTCCAGGCTAGGGAGGGGTGAGAATTTCATTTCAGCTCAGCTGTGATAAGAATTTACCAAAGTTTGCAAAGTTCTTCACATTCGGGATTTAAAAAAATGTAAATGAAAACAAAACTGACAGGTCCGTTCTTTGAGTTCTTTTCTCTTGAAAGTCTGGGTTTTTGAACCCCTGTGTATTCAGCCACTTTAGTGCTGCATTAGGGTTGCCACCTCTTTTTTTTCTTCTGACAGGCTCCTCATTTTTAACAGCTATATGGCACCTAGGTACAATATGGTCCTCTCAATGCTGGGATAACTGTGCCCATTGAATCTGGCTGATGCAGATGGGTGAGAATTTTGTTTCAGTTCGTTTTTGATAAGAAATGACCAAAATTCACAAGGTTTATATTCGGGAGAGAAAGTACTTGACTTTTTTTAAAAAAAAATGTGAATGTGGAAGAAAGTGAAACTGACAGGTTCTCCAATCCCATCTGTCATTTAGGGTGCCTGCAGATGGAGGGGTCCTAATGCTAACAAACAGAAGGCATTGTGCAACTATTCCATCTTTTCTTCCTTAATGGAATTTCCATGGTAAGAAAAAAAAGATGAAGAAGCAGTGGGAAAACATGGGAGGGTTATGAGTGGAAGACGATATCTGGACTCCCTCCCCCATAAAATTCCATTAATGTTGCAAAACAATTGGGTGATAAAAGCCTCGTCTGGAAGCAACCTTAGTGGGAAAATAGCATGGAATTTCTTTCCACCATGGATATGAATCAATGTAGGGTGAGACACTTCATGATAGGATCCATCCACACTTGTTCGAGATGCTGGAAGCAAGCTTTTCTTAATGTCTAGGTGTTAAAGCAATATGTGTCCAAGCCAATATGAACCTGATAAAGTTGAGTAAAGTTTGTTTGAACCAATGAGCAGAAGGTCCCTCGTGCAATCCACGTCAAATTGTCGATAGAATTGTTTCCGGTTTCGGAATGCCCAGGAGCTTTCTAAGATTAGGTGTAAAAAAGCAAAACATCCTGGTTGTTTTTAGTGGATTTTTGTACATTATTATACACTACTGATTCTTCTTTTCCCCATACAAAGCAACTGTTTCTATGTTGCTAACGGTTATATGTGACCTATTTAGTTCAGAGTAAATAGCCAGGAGAATATAAATATATTCCTCTACAGCAAGTTATGTATGAATTCCAGCCTTGGTCTTGGTTGGATAATGCCACCAATTGAGCAAGTTTCACTGTAAACTTGGTGAAATATAGTTGCTGGTTTTGAAAGACTTAAAGTAGTGTTCACCTGTCCCGATGATCTCTTAATGTAGTGTTCACATTCCCATTAAAAAAAAAAAAACCTATGCCGCGTCATGTGTAAACCATGGCACTGCTCTGTACACTCAACAGCCATCTAATTATATGTTACCTTCTTTGGTTTCATGGGTGTAAGAATAGTATGCTAAAATGGGAAAACTCCGCTCTTTATGTAGGCAGGTGCTGCTGTCAGTATTAGTACAAAGATGATCTTCCACCACAAAGAGGGCTTTTTCAATGGTGACACCTCCACTGTGGAATTCCCTCCCCAAGGAGACCCATTACACCAAAACTCGTGCAAGCTTAAGAAGCCTGTAGAAAAGGTGCTGAACAAAAATGTACTTACACAATTTGCCGTTCGAAGCAAAATTCTAGGCAGGCACACCATCCCCATCTCCCACCCCCACTTTTGGGAGGAGGGTGGCACTTGCCTAATGCTACCAGCATTCCATGCCTATGGGTTTTCTGGGGAAAGGTAGCTTAAGAGCAGAAGAAGAGCCCTGCTGGATCAGACCAAGGGTCCATCTAGTCCAGCATTTTTTTTGTTCACTACAGTGGATCCTGCAAGCAGGACAGGAGTGCAACAGCTAGGGATGGGCGACTCGCCTGGCACTCGACTCGCGGTGTGCAAGCCGAGTCGAGCGCCAGCGCCAGCCGAGGCACTCGCCAGACTTCCGGGTCCCCAGCACTACGTGGTTTACGTAGAAAACAGCCTCATTTGTGCAACCTAATTTGTGTAAATTAGGCTGTAATTTGTGCAAATTAGGCCGTTTTCTATGTAAACAACGTAGCGTCAGAACCCAGAAGTCGCTTTCCCTGGCACGGCTCACGAGAACGTGAGTCGAGTCGGGGAAAAGGTAGGGTGATCGGAGCTTGGGGGGTGGGGGTCAAACCTGGAGAGTTTTCTGGACTTGCACCCCCCCCCCCAATCAAGCTCTGTGCACATCCCTAGCAACAGCACCCACCCGTCCATGTTCCCCAGTGACTGGTGTACATAGGCATCCTGCCTCTGATACTGGAGGTAGCATATAGCCATCAGGACCAGTAGCCATTGACAGCCTCCTCCTCCATGAATTTGTCCAATCCCCTTTTTAAGCCATCCAAATTGGTGGCCATCACTACACCTTGTGGAAGTGAATTCCATAGCCTAACTATGCGCTGTGTGAAGAAGCACGCCCTTTTAGCTTACCCTAGCACGACATAATCTACATTAGTGCTAGCGCCAAACAGGATGCTGCCCCATATTACCTCATCATCCCTGTGGTCTTCTCCCATGTTGGATCATCAGTAACCTGTTAAAAGTACTGATCGTGTATCAAGTACTGATCATTTAACCATTTAACTGCATTAACCATTTATATTTATTTATTTATTTATTTATTGTATTTCTAAATCGCCCATCTAGCTGGTACCCGGCCACTCTGGGTGACGTACAACATACAATGAAACAAAACAGATTACAGTAATACCTTGGATTGCAAGTAACTTGGTTTGGGAGCGTTTTGCAAGACAAGCAAATTTTTAAATATTTATTTAATTTTTTTAAACTTGATATACAAGCGACGTCTTGCAATCCAAGTACTGTAGTATGGCTTAAATTAAAAAAACTCTGTACAAATTTTTTTGGGGGAGGGATTTCGTTTTGATATAAGAGTGTTTTGGATTACAAGCACGTTTCCGGAATGAATTATGCTCTCAATCCAAGGCATGACTGTATAGCTTTTTTATCTTGCCCTTTAGCCAGAAAGTCTCCCAAGGTGGCTTACAAAGGTAAGAAATGAAACAGCCCCTGCCTGCAGGCTTACAATCTGAAAGACACAACAGAAAAGGAAAGGGGACTGGGAGGGAGGGGGGGGAAGCAAATCCAGGCGCAATATTCTCAGTTGCAAAGTTCAGCAGGTCATGGGCACAGTGGACGGGCTGCGGCTGCTTCTCCCTCTGATGGCCTCAGCGGTGACGCTCGGTAGCAGGAGGGAGGGGGCTCTCAGCTGGAGCCGTATCCAGGCCTGATGCATGAAAAAAGAATGGTACGTGAAGGATGTGTGAAAAAGTATGGGTCTCCGGGTGTGTGAGAGTGAGAGACTGAGTGAGAGGGAAACGAATGGACAGAGGAGCTATTCCGAACCAAAGGCCGTGCCAAGTTCCAGGCTTTGGAGTGCCCTGGGCAAGCTACCACTAGTGGGCCCTGAGCAGTACAGTGGCCACCCCAGCAGTCCCCGACACTTACTGGTGGCACTACTCTGTTATGCCAGCCCTGCCCTCAATATGCATCCATCGGGGCAGCGGTGGCATGATACCAGGGATGGGGACTCGGACCCCAGGACTCGACTCGTGAGTCGGACTGAGTCCCCCCTCTGACTCGACTCGGACTCGAGTCCCAATATTTTTAATGGGACTCGAGACTCGACTTGGGACTCGAGACCAAGGACTCGTCAACATCCCTGCTTGATGCCACCTGCAGGTGCTGTCTGGACCTAGTTGCAGTAACAATCCAAGTTTATTTTTTAAAATCATTTACCTAAAATGCAACCTTTCAGACATTTTGGGTTTGGCTGCCTCTGCCTGCCTGTTTGGGGTTCCCAGCCTCCTCTGCCTGCCTGGTCTCTTCTTAACCAGTCCCACAGTTTGAATTGTCCAAGACAAAGGCCTCTGCCTGCCTGCTTTGGGGTTCCCTGCCTCCTCTGCCTGCCTGGTTATTTTGGGTTTGTCTGCCTGGTCTGTTCTTGTCAAAATCAGTGGCAGAGTTTTGAGATAAAAAGGCACACTTGTGCCTAGAAGTTATTTAAGCCACACATCTGAAGTAGCCTTATCTTGTTGGGGAAACCCCCCCCCCACTGATTTTAATAGGGACTCGTGGAGTCAGCTTTGGGAGTGACTTGTGACTTGTGACTCGTGAGTCACCATTTTGGATCAAGGACTCGAACTCGAGACTCGGGTCCAAAGACTCGTGACTCGACTCGTGACTCGAGACCAAGGACTCTTCAACATCCCTGCATGATACAGGTGGCAGTAGCAAGGAGTGCAGTGTAGGCATGTGGGCTTGGCATTTTGTTCAGTGCTGCCCACCCTCTTGGGAGTGGCACTGAGCAGAGCTCCTGGCCTTGTTCTTCTTGGCGTCATCAACTGGATTACATCCCTCTGGCAGTGCCGTGCGCACATTGGGAGTGGGGCCAGCATTACATGGCAGCGAGGGCCCCGCAAATCCAAAGCCAGCCCCGCCCACCGCTACCCGGCCGAGCTGTCCTGCGTTAGCTTTATTTATTTATTTATTTATTTATTATTTCATTTATTAATTTTATTATTGAGAATGATGCTCAAGGCAGCTATCAGGGAAATACCTATTAGAAACACAATCTTAATTAAAACATTGCAACAATGTCTTTGTTATCACGCGACGATGCTTTGTAAATGGCAAGTGTTAGGTAATAATCACTGCCCAGACTTTTTTGCTTTTCAGTTTTGTATTTAAAGACGTGAATTGGCTCTTCCTTGCAAAGACACCTGTGCTATCACTCAACAACATTTTGTGAATGACAACTGTTAAGCTTATTATCACTGTCTGAACTTTTTTTTTTGTTTGCATTTTATTCCCCTCTGATGTCACTGTTCACATCTCCTCCCTTCCCGCCCCTTCCGCATGTGTTATATAGATCAGTGTTCTCCAACCTTGGGTCCCCAGATGTTTTTGGCCTATAACTCCCAGCATGCCCCAGCCAGCGTTGGAGAACACTGATATAGATGGGCAAATCTGAGGTTGACGCTTCATGAACCCGACAAAGTGGGCACAGTCTCCGCAAAAGCTTATGCCAGGACAAATATATTTGTGTAGTCTTTAAGGTGCCACAAGACTTCTTTGTTGTTGTTGTTGTTTTAAAAGATGAAAATCACAATGAAAAACACAACAGTAATAAGACAATAAGCAGCACCAGCCAGTTTAAGAACCCCTTCAGCAGCAGACCAGGTTATATGGCAAAGTCCTGCCTGATTAAAAATGTTTTTGCCTGCCAGAGGAAGGACCACGGAGAGCGGGCCAACCTAGCCTCCCTTGGCAGGGAGATCCAGAGTGTGGGAGCCTCCACCAAGAAGGCCCTATCTCGTGTCCCCACCAATTACACTTTTGAAGGTGGCAGTACCAAGGGAAGGGCATCCCCTGAAGACCTTAGTTGTGGTGGTGGTGGGTTGTGGCAGTGGGTCTTGCCAGCATTTATTTATTTTTATTTATTTGTTTTATTATATTTGTTAATCGCCCATCTGGCCGGTCACCCAGCCATTTGCCCCATCATGCCATGTATTGGCACTGGGCATGATCCAAGATATACCTGAGAATTACTGTAGGTCAGATTTCTGTATGTTGCGTAGAGATGTACAACCAAATTCCTTTTTGAGTCCTCTCGCTGCTGGCTCTGTTAGTTTCAGGGCGCTCATTTCTATGCTACATGTCTGAGCTAGCTTTTGATGCAAGAAAGAAAGTTGTATGCATTTCAAAAGATGTTTGTGGCTTTACCTCCAGTATGTGCTAGAAAACTCCTCCTTAGATATTTCTTGTGGAATGTTTTATAGACACATTTCTTTCTCCCCCCCCTCCAGTGTCACACTGTAGTGTTATTATTTTCCCCTGAGGCAAATACTTTAATCACATTTTTAATCACTCTTAAATCTTCCTTCTCATGCTCCCCTGTTAAGGAAAGAGAATGGAAACCCCCTGCTTCCAACTCAGAATTGGCAGGGTAAATCATGCTGCTAATTTTCTGTTTTTCTTGCTACCTCTGATTTACCAGTCTCTGTCCCCCCCCCCCCCCCACCACACACCTATTCTGGTTTGCATCTGAGATGTATCAAGACATTTTTTTCTCTGTGTTAGACTGACAGGTAAAGGGTCCATCTAGGGAAGTAGATCCATGTGTTGTGAGCTAGTCAGGTCAGGTGGTGCCCAAGGTCCAGAGAATGGTCAGTTCCTGAGTGATGGAATCACTCAGTAAATGGAAATACGCTTTCAGTAGGGCAGTTTCATTTGAATGTGGTAGGAGACCCCTGACATTATTTTATTTATCCCATTTAAATTCTGCCTTCCTTCCATGGAATTCAAGGGTGGCATACATTGGGTTTCAGGTAACCGCCCATCCAGGCACTGACCACACCCAGAGCTGCTTAGCTTCAACAAGGTTGTGGTATCATGAGCTTTTAGACCAAGCCTTCACTGGTGATGAATTTTGTGCTGGATTTGCAGGTAAATGATAAGGCATTCCTTCCGCAGTTGATTTAAGGAAATGTCAGGCAAAAATCACATTCAGATTATTAGGAATGGACTTCACCAATCAACCACCATCCAATTATTCTAATGTTTATGGGATGGATGAAATCTCTACTTCTGTAGCATTTTTTTTTTAAAAAAAACCCTCGCTTTTACTTGGCATCTCATCACTGATGGCTTTAGTTTGAAATTATCCCAGGTTAACATCTGCCTGTCTATTATTTATAGTAGGGGTCGGGGACCTCAGACCCATGGGCCAAGTCCTGTTCTCCTTGGGGCCAAATTTGGCCCTCTGTGGTTCCCCAGATGACCACACCCCATTCCCCCTGACCATCCAATCATTTGTTGGTTTCCCAGCTTTTGTGCAGTCCTTTCCCATTCTTAAAGGTTGAAATGCCTCTGCTAAGGCTTACCGGTAGTTACTGGCAGTAAGAGCTTTAAGTTAAAATATGCTGGGTTTTTAAATTATTATTTGGCCTCACCCCCTTTGCCTTCAGCCCCATCCAGCACTGGGATGCCGCCCCCAACTTGACCTTCTCCAAAACTGATTTTGGATCTCAGGCTGGAAGAGGTTCCTCACCTCCGATTTATGGAGATATGTCAAACCAATCCTCTTTACAGCCATTACTAGGGTATTGCTTAGGTTACGATCCTGAAAGACTTAAAAAACCCCTACACTGTTGTAGAGGGGCAGGAAACACCATCCCATACCACATATTTATGGAGATATGTCAAACCAATCCTCTTTACAGCCATTACTAGGGTATTGCTTAGGTTACGATCCTGCAAGACTTAAAAACCCCTACACTGTTGTAGAGGGGCAGGAAACACCATCCGATACCACATACACCTGCTTTGCCCAGCCTGATGTACTGGACTACAACTTCCATCATTCCCAGCCAGCATAGACATTGGCCACTTTCTCTCCTTGTTTTTGTTTCTGTTTTCCCCTGACCTGTAGAATGTCCTAAGCTTCCTGTTTAGCTCAAAGTGTAGGATGCTTCCAATGATGTATCGGTGGATGGCTGACTCAGAAGAACTTGGATGATTCTCAGTATAGATAGATATTGTTAAAATGCATCATCAGCTCCATCTTGCAAGAGCAGGAGAAATGAAATTGCCATAGTTAATAGAGTTAACGACAAACTGCTAGGAAGTTTGTCTCCTCCTAGAAAGGCCTTCATCCAGATGGAATGAGAACACTTGTTGTTACAGTTGGCTCTCATGCTTCATAACTTGCCTAATGCTTGACTTAGTAATTTTCCTCCTTGGCCTGCTTTGCTGTTTAATTGCACAGTTCCCTGCAGAGTAATTCTGGGATCTGTTTTTATTCCTTTTTGCATACTCTTCCCGATTATTCGTACAAACACTTTTGATGTCCTGTTCATGAAATTAACACTTCTTCACTTGGGCTTCAATTACAACCATGCCTATTTCTTTTGTTTTGCTGCAATCCTATACCTAATTCCCAGTGAACTCAGTGAGACTTATACATCTAAGTAGACAAGGATAGGATTGCACTGTTAGGCTGCAATCCTATATACACTTACCTGGGAATAAGTCTTATTGAACTCAATGGGACTTACTTTGGAGTAGGATTGTATAGAATTACACTGTTAATTTATTACACACATATTTTTTTAACATTTCAGCACAGTTATTATTTTGGATTTGCACATTTTTGTATGCCCCCTTGCATCTTTTCCATATGCATCTTTCTTTTTAGTAGCATGTTCCCTTTCTTTTATGAAAGCTTTACTGTAGCCAAAATAACATCTTCATAGGATATCTTAGGATCATAGAGTTGGAAGGGGCCTAGAAGGCCATCGAGTCCAACCCCCTGCTCAGTGCAGGAAACCAGAGGGGGGTGGTGTCTCCCATCCAAGTAATAACCAGGCCTGACCCTGCTTAGCGTTTCCACACTCAAACAAGCTGAGCCAGCGTGAGCCACAGGCCTGTATATCCAGAACTAAACTTACCTCCCTCCCATTTGACATAGAGTGGCCAGATGCAAAACAAGGACAGGGCTTCTGCACCTTTAATAGTTGTGTAGAAGAGAGAATTTCAGTCAGTGCAGCTTGTCCCAGCTCCCTTGCACAGCTCTAGAGAGGGAGAAAAATATCTCCCTATCCACTTTTTTCCACATGCTTTGTGATGGCTGTGTTGATATCTTCTGGTCTGTGTGACAGACTCTTGGGATGGTGCGGGGAGGCTCTATGATCTTCTGAGTGATATGCTGTGTTAAACCATATGCACAACAAATTATTGATGGGTGAACTTATCCTGGGTGAATTAGTTATTTCCTCAGAAAATAATTATCCTATGTTAGCTTGGAGTTCTATGATTCTCCTTCAATATGAACTCTCATTCATTGTATATGAAGTTCACTTTTGCACATGTGCAGTATCAATCTTGGGAGCTGTAGTTTGGAAACACATAGTGTATCATGACATCATGTGTCACCATGTTATGTACTCCTTTCCTGA
Source organism: Shinisaurus crocodilurus (assembly GCA_021292165.1). Lineage (NCBI taxonomy): Eukaryota > Metazoa > Chordata > Lepidosauria > Squamata > Shinisauridae > Shinisaurus > Shinisaurus crocodilurus. Next base: position 214,962,668 of record CM037880.1, on the reverse strand, counting down.
TTGACTGACTATCTAAATAGGAAACCAAGCCACATGTAAGAATGAAACAGAGAAAAGGGCTGTGTAATGTGTATGCACCTACCTGGCTGTTCCTTTGAATGCGATTGGTTGTGGCGCTAAAGTGACATCATCACACCTTACGTTAAGCAAGAAAAGGGTTAATCCAACCAACTCAGCACATGCACAGAAATGGTGTTGTTTAGATGCACACAGCACATGCTCCAAAGCTTGCAAACAATTCTGAACTAAATAGTGAAATCATAAAGCACTGACCCAGGCTCACCAACAAAGGTGAGCATAATGAATAGATATGTTTTGCCCAGCTAGCCATCTAATTATGAAATCTGGTGGCATCACTCTACAAAATTGCAAGTGCAAAAAGTATTCTTAGGGCAGTTTTGGACATTCCATTTTGTCTACTTTTTTCTTTTCTTTTCTTTTTTGGTGCAGGGTGCTATATCTCAGGTTCCCCATCACATGTGGTGGTAAATGTCCATCCTGAGAACTAACAATGTTGAAGGAACAGACATAAATTTGAGAACTAGATTAAATGAAAATAAAATGTGAATCTGAGATGACCCACCTATTTTTAACCTCATGCTTCCAGTTAAAAGCAAGAGGGCGTCACTGCTGGGTTGGGTAACAATATCACAATCAGTCCTCTTCTTGCATAAACTTCCTTCAAAATGTACGGTTAAATAACACATTCTGAATAGTGGTATGTAGAATGCACATGGGGGCAGAAAAAAATTTAAGAGTGTGCCTGTACTTGCATTCTTCTCCCAGCAATCCATATAGACCCATAATAGTAGCTTGGCTGTTCCTATCCTTGGATTTTGTGTGGGTTCTTTGTTATCTGGTTAATGTGTCATTAATTGAATTTTCTTTTCATGATTCATTGGCTGTTAGGTTTTATGTTCATAAAATTGTCAGGTGGGGGGAACCTGTGTCCCCCTCAAGTCACTGTTGAAAATCAAAGTACAATAATGCCTTGATCACAGTTCCAATTAGAAGGATGGTTTTGCACTGTAGACTTCACAGTCGACTTCAAAGATGGCAGACTCTGAGCCACATCCAGCCAATGCCATCCCATTATCATGCCCTGCTCAACTGATCCCTTGGGAGGGGCTGTGGCTCAGTGGTAGATCACCTGCTTTGCATGCAGAAGGTCCCCGGTTCGATCCTCAGCATCTCCAGGCAGGGCTAGAAAAACTCCTGCCTGAAACCCTGGAGAGCTGCTGCCAGTCAGTGTCGACAATACTGGGCTACATGGGCCAAATGGTCTGATTTAGTATAAGGCAGTTTCCTATATTCAGGCATCCCTCCCACTGAGAAAAGAGAGCAGAATCAGCCCCAGCATTGGGCAAAGTGAGCTGGTTCACTCCAGTAGCACCTTCTGGGGACAATGACAATGGCCTTGCCCCCTTTCCCTGTGCCACTTTGTTCCCACCAAGCCAATAATGCAACTTCTTGCTGCACCCTACACAGGTGGCATGGAATACTACTGCCGTCAGGAGGAGGTAGCAGCAAACAGTTCTGTTGCCAGAAGGACTCCGGCTGCTAAACTTCAGCTGGTGCAGGATGTGGTCACCCAAGTCTTGGTGGGGGGCGAGACAATTATTTATTTATTAATTATAGTTGTATCCATTTTTCCTGCAAGGAACCCAAGGCAGCTTACATAATCCTCCTCCTCTCCATTTTATCCTCACAACAACCCTGTGAGAGTTGAGAGTTAGTGACTGGCCCAAAGTCACCCAGTGAGTTTCATGGCCGAGCGGGGATTAGAACCTGGGCCTCCTGCGCCCCAGTTCAACACCGTAACCGCTACGCCACACTGGTTCTATTAGATCATATAATGCTAATATTGCACCAGCATTGGTTACCAATGTGTTTCAGAGCCCATTTTAAAGTTCTGGTTTAGACCTTTACAGCCTTAAATGGTTTGGGACCAAATTACTTGAAGGACCGTCTTCACCCTTATCAGCTTGCCCGCACTTTAAGATGAGGAAGAGGGGCCCTTCTCATTTGCCAACCTGTGACGGTAGTTAGGTGAGTGACTACATGAGAGAGGGCCTTTTCCACAGTGGCCCCACACCTCTGGAATAAGTTGCCATTGGGAGTCTAGCAGACCTTGTCATTGCAGGCTTTTAGGAAGGCCTTGAAGACTTGCTACTTTACTCCGGGCCTTCCCCTGATTATGTTTTCTCAGACTGGGCTGTAGCTGCTGCCTTATGCTGAAGGTTTTGTTTTATGCTGGTGTTTGTTGTTTTTAGAATCTTTGCTGCTGTTGCTGGTTGTTGTTGTTTTTACCATTTTTCTGACACACAAGTTTTTATCAGGTGAGTTTTGTTGTATGCCACCGTGTGAGGGCAGCTGCCCTGAAAGGTGGTCAAGAAACATTTTAAATAAATAAATTTGCTGCATGTTGGTGCATCTCAGAAGCCCCCCTTTTCCCCCTCGTGTGCCTTATTTATTTATTTATTTATTCATTCATTCATTCATTCATTCATTCACACCCTTTATATACTGCTCCACATCTACACAGATTCTGGAACGGTGAACAATAAAAAGACCAAAAAGACCAAAAGAATAAAACACAACATTAAAAACAGAATATCAATAAAAAACAGTGGCTGGTCAAAGAAAAGAAGTGCCTTCCCCCCTTCCCCACTGTCTTCTTTTGCATCAGGACTTTCCTCATTTCTGTAACTTCCCATATCTTTTTGACTATTTACTTCTTTACTTCCTGCCTGTTTCTTGCTTCTTTTTTTGGCTCCTCTGTTATCTCTTCCTTTTGCTTTCCTCACCCACTACTTCTCTTTCTGCCTCTTTTCTGCTGGTTCCCCAGTTCTGCTGCTGGCCTGGTCTTTCTTTCTCCTCCTTTCCTTCCTTCCATTTATCTTGACAGCTCCCAACTCAAGGTTTGTCTCTCCCTGCAACAACAAACTAATATAGCTAGGTGTGTGTGTGTGTGTGAGAGAGAGAGAGAAAGAGAGAGAGAGAGAGAGAGAGAGTTGGGGTAGGGTGGGATATGCAGAGCAATCCTATGAAGGTCTACACCAGCATGCCCCAATGTTGGGTCCCCAGATGTTTTTGGCCTACAACTCCCAGCATGCCCCAGCCAGCTACGCATACAAGCAGAGTTTCACCAGTTAGTTTTGTTTCCCTGTCATCTCTCTTGGGTACACTTTCTTCCAAAGTCTCTCCTTATGATCTGTCAGTTTTACGCTGGGGCATGCTGAGAGCTACGCTGGACTGGGGCATGCTGGGAGTTGTAGGCCAAAAACATATAGGGGACCCAAGGTTGGAGAACACTGGTCTACACACAGTCTTTCTGCATCCAAATAAGTATACATAGGATTGCAGCCTTTGAAGGAAAGGGGATAGATTAAAGCAGGAATTGGATTAACAGTCTGAGTGGTGGAACAAGACTTTTTAATTCGTTGGCCTGGGGTGGGCCTTTGGTCTTTACCTCAGGCAGCAAAATCACTTGTGGTGGCACTGAATGAGAGACACGCTCTCATCATCCCCTACTGGGAACCAAGCCTTTCATGCTGATTTTGGCTAGTGCTATATCCCCTGGTGAGATAATTATTTTGTGTGGGAACAGAAATAACATTGCATATGGCAACTAGGCTAGCACTTCCAATTCTGGGTCTACACACTTTGCAATGCAAAGTGGGTGGTTTTGACGCAAACCTTTGGGGGGGCATCATTCCAGGAAGTGTGTTAGTTTATAAGGTAATGCATTGGGTTTGCAGATACGTATTTCAAGATTTTAATCAGTACAGCTGGGCACGGATGAAATAAATCGGTCAGAAAAATGTGGCTGCAAATGAATACATGGTTATATGTGCTAAAAGTCTCATTAAGACCATTAGAACATCGACTGAATTTGTGTTACAGATAATGACAGGGTAATAACAGGAAAACATCACCACCTGGTGTCTGTCCCCAGTTATTTTTGCACGGTGTCCAACTTCTTTTGGAAGCTCTGTTCTACATAGTGGATTTCTATTTGGCCACATTTTGAAGTCGCTTTTGTTGCTGAAGGTAATTAAAACTGACAGATCATAAGGAGAGACTTTGGAAGAAAAGTGTACCCAAGAGAAATGACAGGGAAACAAAACTAACTGGTGAAACCCTGCTTGTATGCATATGCGTACACTGGCTTGCAACCCTACATAGCTAATAGAACTATGACTTTATGAACAGGTGGAGGAATCCCTGTTTCTGATTGTTTTATACCTGTAGAAGTGAAGGATAGTGACCTTAGCATGCATTGCTTGGGAACTTCCCAGAGTTATCTGTCTGCCCACTTTTAGATGCAGAGTACTGAAGTAGATGGTGCTTTGCTTTCCACTAACCTTGCCTTTTCTTAGTTAGGGGAGTGGTAGGGTCTCATTCCTGACATTGTTGCAAGCTTTGGAGGCATTCTGCAGTTGCTTTGTTCTCTCTAAGTGCCTCTAAAGACCAGCTTCGAGCCGGAGAGGAGCCCTCACCCATCTTGCACTGGACTAAAAAATGCACTCACCACTGGCCAGCTGCAGTCTGCTTTATTCATTTGTTTGTTACATTTGTACCCCACTTTTTTTCCCCTCCAAGGAGCCCAAGGCAGCAGACATGATCCTCCTCTTTTCCATTTTATCCTCACAACAACCCTGTGAGGTAGGCTAGGCTGAGAGTCAGTGACTGGCCCAAAGTCACCCAGTGAGCTTCATGGCCAAGTGGGGACTAGAACCTGGATCTCCTGAGTCCCAGTCCAACACTCTCACCACTACGCCACACTGGCTCTCATTTGTGATCTCCTGGTGCTTGGTTTGCTCTAGAAAGGCAATTTCGTATTAGGTGACAGCCTACCGAACACTGACAATAAGAGATGAGAGTTAGGCCCAGTGAAGTCCAACTCATCTGGAGGGCCCCAGGTTGGATAAGCCTGGCCTGTTGTATCCACCAGATGACTAGGGACTTAACATGGCCTGCTGTGGCCTTGCTTAAAATATTTTACTGTGGCCTTGCTTAAAGTCTTTTAAAGTCTTTTAATGTGACTGGGGGAGCTCAGCCGTCACCACTATAGAGCCACCCTGCCTGCAGTGTAGTTCCAAGATCTGCTGTGCTCCCTCACTTGGGGCAGCTCAACAACGCTATCAGTTCTTGCTCTGTACTGCCAGGCTTTTTGCATGGCGGTCATCCTCTCTCCTTCAAGTACTTGTTGCCTTTCCAGCTGTGGGGCACTAGATCTCGCCAGTATTTGGTCTTAGCGTCTGATAGTGGCATGTCAGTAAATAAGTAAGTAAGGGCATAATCCTATCGATTGTACCCTTGTTGCTTCTCAGAAGGCTCAGTCCAAACTCGGATGCTTCTAAGATTCCTACGCCCTCCCTGGCTGATTGCCACTGGAGAGGCAATCTTTGCCTCCCCGTCCTCTGTGTTTGCTGTTTTTCTCTAGGTGGCCTTTTCCGTCCCTCTAGCGAGGCCACTTCAGAGAGGGTGGGAAGGATGCTGGAGGAGGCTCAGGATATCTTGCATCTCAACCTCTTCAGTCTCCTTCCCTCCCTCCCTGCCCACTGGAATGCCCCCTTTCCTTCTCCTCTGAGGTCGCTTTTCCGACCTGGGAGAGGCAAACGGCATGGTTCTCTCTACGCCAGCTGCGAGGGGACGGGGTCTGAGGTTGGATCTCCTACTCCTGCTTCCAAGGTCGGAGCATTGTCCCCGACCTCGGGGGGGGTTTCTGAGCCATCCTATGGTCCCTTTGATGCTCTCCCAGGGAACCGAAGGATTGCTCTCTAAGTAAATAACTGTACTTGCTTTGCACTAGCTTTCACATAGCAATGGTGGCATATATTACTTACATCACTTTGCACATCTGGTCATGCCCAAAGTTGGTGGTGAAAGTTGGTGTCCTTTGAAGCCAGAATTCTATTTCTGAAAGTGGCCAGCACCTGAAGTTGTAGAGCAAGTGTACAAGGAGCGCAGTGTAATAACACAGTTTTGAACTTCCTGCCTTCCCCTCCCAGCTTTCGGCAAGCTTAACAACTGCATAACAGACCACATAATGACAGATACCAGACCGCTTAATGGCAGATGTTCGAGAAAAGAACAACATACCAAAATAGACTTATGTGAATTGAATTATTTCTGTGTGAAATGAATATCTGGTGGCAACCTCCAGGCTTCTAGAAAAGTTCTTGATAGAGTTAGTTCCTGTGGGTCTGTGGCCCATTGCAGCCCTCCATATGTGTTGGACTACAACTCCTAGCATGACCCAGTCAGCATGAATGGCTGGGTCATGCTGGGATTTGTAGTCCAACTCATCTGGAGGGCCCCAGGTTGGATAAGCCTGGCCTGTTGTATCCACCAGATGACCAGGGACTTAACATGGCCTTCTGTGGCCTTGCTTAAAGTCTTTTACTGTGCATCCCCACCCCGTCTGTCATCTTCCAGTCTCCTGCAGCGCAAAACCTAATTTTAAATATGGAGAGTTTAAGTTAAAGTCTAAATTCATATCCCCAGAGGAAAACAGCTCAGGAAACCACGTGTGGGTGTAAAACAGGCCTATGTCGGAGTGAAGGTGGTTTGGGGAAAGGAGTGTGATTGCATTCATGCCCTACTTGTGGGCTTCACACAAGCATCTGGTTGGCCACCGTGTGAACAGGATCCTAGACTCGGTAGGCCTTTGGTCTGATTCAGCTGGACTCTTCTTATGTTCTTATGAAGATGCAGGGAAGTTGTCTGAGTGGAAATGTTACGGCATGTCCCTGAGGGGAAATGCACATGTGTATCTAGTACAAGATATTTTTTAAACCATGGTTTAAAGAGGGTGGGGTTTACATTTTAATTACACACGAACACTCCACTGTTACTGAACATTTCCTGTATCCAAATTGGCACTTCTGTAATTTCATATCTGATACCTCTTTACCAAGCAGTGTGGCTAAAACTGGCAGCAGGATTGCATCTTTCATTATTGCAGGGTGGGGGGAAAAAATCCACCATCATTTAGAAAACAAAACTGTTTAGACTGTTGCACTAGGACTGGGGAGAACTCACTAGGTGAGTGACCTCAGGCTATACAAAGACACACACACACACACACACACACACACAGGGTTGTTGTGATGATAGAATGAGAGTAATAAAAATATTTATGCCGTCTTCACCTTCCTTCCTTGGAAGAAGTGAGGGATATAAATTAGCTTTCCCCAAATTGGTGCATGCCAGATGTTTCATCCCCGACCATTGGCCATGTTGGCTGGGTTTGATTCCCCAAGCTGGATATATGTGTAGTCCCTAATATCTGGAGAGCGCCAAGTTGGGCAAAGGCTGATATAAATATAATAGGCACATAAAATGATTGTGATGATATTTTCTAAAATATAATGACATTTATTTTTTCCTCAAAGGGACATTTTAAAGGGACATTTCTTCAGCACTTCTATTTCCAGACATATCTCCCAAACCATCCCATTTTTCACAGCCGTATCACTTGCATTATAATTAATTATGTATTCATCCTTCTATCTGAACTTAATGTTGGGAGAACAGTATACAGCAATACCTTGAATTGCAAGTAACTTGGTTTGAGAGCGTTTTGCAAGACAAGCACATTTTTAAATATTTATTTATTTATTTTTGACTTGATATACAAGCGACGTCTTGCAATACAAGTACTGTAGTACGGCTTAAATTAAAAATCTCTGTACAATTTTTTTTTAAAAAAATTTCGTTTTGATATAAGAGTGTTTTGGATTACAAGCACGTTTCCGGAACGAATTATGCTCTCAATCCAAGGCATGACTGTAAATTCTCTGGGCACTGATTTTTCAAAGCATTCATCATATATATACATATATACGGTGTGTGTGTATATATATATATATATTTTTCGGACCATAAGACGCACTTTTTCCCCCCCAAAAAGGAGGGGGAAATGTCTGTGCGTCCTATGGAGTGAATAGTAAAAAAAAAAAAAAAAAAATTTTTTTTTTTTTTTTTTTTTTACTTTCCTGCTGGTCCGGAAGAGTGGAGGACTCCTGGGTGGGGTGGGGGAAGCCCCCGCCTCTCAGCTGATTTTTTTTTTTAATTTTTTTTTTGTACCATACAGTAAGTGCGTCTTATGGTCCGGTGCGTCTTATGGAGCGAAAAATACGGTATATATATATATATATATATATATATCCCACCTTCCACCACAAATGGTGCCCAAGGCAGCTGAGGGCACCCTCTTAAAACCTATTTTAGCAAACTGACAAGTCAGCTTAAGGACAAAAGCCTCTCTGAATAAGAACATCTGCCTGCCAGCAGAAAGACATCAAAGATAGAGGTAGCCTGGCCATTCTTGACAGGGAGCAGCCAGCAAGAAGGCCCTCTGTAACATGCCCTGATGATGGTGGGACAGAGAGAAGGGACTTTCCTGAGGATCTTAAAGTTGGACAGACTCATATGAGAGAGCACTGTCTTTCGGATAATCTGATCCCAGTTCGTTTGTTTTGAGAAGAATTTACCAAAATTCACCAATGGAATACTCAGACTGGAAAGAACTTGAGTTTTTTAAAAAAACTGAAAGTGGGAGAAAGGAAAACTGACAGATTTGTCCGTCTGTAAACTTCAGATACAAATACTTAATCTCGAAGACTGCTAGGTGGTGCACTGACTCAGGGGCATAGAGTCCTGATAGACCACTGTATCTCCATCTCTCCCCACTTTTGGTCTTGTTTGCTGCTGCATGGAGAACCCAGGTGGGCACTAGGTGAGATTCACATCCCACATACGGTCTCATCCAACTGGCTAAAAGTTTTGAAATCTGGTGTGTTCTCTCTCCGTGTGTGTGATGGTGGCGGTGGTGGAGGATGGGATGGGGATAAGGCATGATTCCAGGCAGCAATTATGGGTGTTGTTCCAGCACATGCCAGGGAGAAATGTATCACCATCAGCTGAATGGGGACATCAAGTTTATCCCCAGGAGGGATAGTTTATTTTTGAAGGCCCTTAAGAAATCACAGTGATATTGTCCAAGAAAAACACAGGCAGGATTAGTTGCTGTGGTGATCAATGCAGAGTTATAAAGTATCTTCTTTTGCTCAATTAAAAAAAAAACCACACACACACTTTCCATTTGCTTATAAATAAGCAGATTTGTTTTTGTTTCTTCTTAACATTAGTGGTGTTTAAAGCCTCCTAGCAGACTTTGTAAGCAGACTATGTTAGACCTTCCCTATTTCCTCAGATATTTCTCTCTTGTTAAAAGAAAAACGGTTTGGGTCATTTACTGCATGTTTTGGTCTGAGATGGAAAATAACTTCCTTCCATTTTTGTATTTAGTTCCGGTTCTGGATACTATGGGGTCAAATATTGTGTGTGTGTGTGTGTGTGTGTGTGCTGGCCAGCGTTAGCAAAAAGCTCAGGGGGATGTTTGCAGAGGAAGAAAAAAAAAGAGCAGGAATTTTTGGCAAAGGTGAACAAGAAATTACCCTCCTGATTGGTTGGATTTCAGAAGGGAATTTAAATAATTTTAAGATACAGAGTGCAAGGTGCAATCCTATGCATGATTAGACAGAAAAAACTCTGAGCATGCCCCAGCCAGCATGGCTGGCTGGCTGGGGCATGCTGGGAGTTATAGGCCTTTTTTTCTGTCTAAACATACATAGGATTGTGCCTTAAAAGAAAGAGAGAAGAAGAGAGAAGAAAACAAGTCCAGAAAGAGGCAGAGCTCCTGGAACTGGAGAAGTGGTTAAAAGCGTGCCTCCCAACCAATGAGAATAATAAGATATTATTTGGACATAACAAAGTCTTGTTAGGTTAGCTGGGTGCATTTTTTCTCTGGTGGTTTTATTACCTATAGTGGATGTGGTTTTCTGGAGTGTCTATTCAGATTTTAAAATGTTTTCCAAGTAACAATTTTCTCTGTAAAAATTTAAACTTTGTGATTTGAAACATTGTGTGATTTCTTTTCTTTTTGGGTTACCCGCCTAACAGCCAACCATCACACAACAACCTAATTTATTTATTTATTTATTTATTTATTATATTTATACCCCGCCTTTTTTCCTGCAAGGGACCCAAGGCAGCTTCCATAATCCTCCTCCTCCTCCTCCTCCTCTCCATTTTATCCCCACAACAACCCTGTGAGGTAGGTTAGGCTGAGAGTCAGCGACTGGCCCAAAGTCACCCAGTGAGTTTCATGGCCAAGCGGGGACTAGAACCCGGATCTCCTGAGTCCCAGTCCGACACTCTTACCACTATGATACCAAAGACCCAGAGAATTTTAAGGCTGGTTAGAGGCAGCTGCGGGGGGGTGGGGGTGATTTCCACCCAATGGCAGCAGAAAGGGCCACAGGAAGGGCAAAACGCTATTTTGTTTTCCCTTTCACTCATGGGATAAGGTGTGGCCGGTCTGTGGCTGGCAGAGTCATTTACTGAAAGAAGGGGGCACATAATTTTTGCAAGGATAATATCTTCCAAACTGGTCTAGCTATGCTATTTTCCTGTCTCAGAGCTGAAAGACTCATGAGTCATGACTCATGACTCGATGGCCTTGTAGGCCCCTTCCAACTCTATGATCTATGGATCTATAAGTTCACAAACACAGGCATCACATAAATTTAGCTGTGTCAAGGGATGGGCGACACTGAAGAACCCAACCTGTTTGCACTCGGTGGACTTTGCCGCACCTCGCCGACTCGAGAGCCGCAGTGGGCCAAGTTGGAGGGGGGGGGGTAGGGGTTGCGCCTTCCGTTTTTAAAGCGGGCCCGATTTGTGTATTTTATATTTTTTTTAAAAGCAGATAAATTTGCATAAAATACAGCTGCAATTTGCACAATTTAAGATACAGCTGCAATTTGCGCAATTTAAGATACGGCTGCACATTGTGGCCGTATTTACACAGATTGCGGCTGTATTTATGAAAATTGTGGTCATATTTACACAAATTGCGCAAATTGCAGCCGCATTTTGTGCAAAATTCTCTGCCTTTAAAAAAAAGTGTGCAAACCATGACCCACTTTAAAAGCAGAAGACCACATGCTGGCTCGACTCCTGTGGGCGCAAGTTAGCTCCAGCACCAGGTGTTAGCATATGGGGGGCTGAGCCAGGCCAATCTGCCAGAGTTTGAACCCCAAGCAGATTCCTCGCACATCCCCAGTCAAGCTACAAAGCTACAACGGCAAATTCTGAGGTAAATTCTCCATGCAGAACAGTTTCTGTGGTTGGAAACTGGTACCATACATATTCAGCCCCAAAGACGGGAATGGGCAACTTGTGGACCTCCAGATGCTTTGGCCTATAACTCCTACCAACCCTAGGCAGCATAGCCAATAGTGACCGATGATAGGCCAAATGTCTGAGGGCCAAATGTCTGAGGGCCACAAGTTGCCAGGGATGGGGACTCGAACTCGGGGACTTGACTCGTGAGTCGGACTGAGTCCCCCCTCTGACTCGGACTCGAGTCCCAATATTTTTAATGGGACTTGAGACTCGACTCGGGACTCGAGACCAACGACTCTTCAACATCCCTGGGCTGTGCCACAAGGAGTGGAGAGTGGAGTGCGATCGCCGGCGAAGAGTGAGGGTGAAATTGTGATGAGACCTCACTGTTCCAGAATGGGGGGCAGACATTTAGAAAAAATCATGTTCCTCAAATGTAACATGGATAGGTTTTAGGAAGTACAGCAAGTTTATTTTTTAAAATCATTTTCCTAAAATGCAACCTTTCAGACATTTTGGGTTTGGCTGCCTCTGCCTGCCTGTTTGGGGTTCCCAGCCTCCTCTGCCTGCCTGGTCTCTTCTTAACGAGTTCCACAGTTTGAATTGTCCAAGACAAAGGCCTCTGTGCCTGCCTGCCTGCTTTGGGGTTCCCTGCCTCCTCTGTCTGCCTGGTTATTTTGGGTTTGTCTGCCTGGTCTGTTCTTGTCAAAATCAGTGGCAGAGTTTTGAAATAAAAAGGCACACTTGAACCTAGAATTTATTTAAGCCACACATCTGAAGTAGCCTTATTTTGTTGGGGAAAAACCCCATTGATTTTAATAGGGACTCGTGGAGTCAGCTTTGGGAATGACTCGGGACTCGGGAGTCACCATTTTGGACCAAGGACTCGGACTCGAGACTCGGGTCCAAGGACTCGTGACTCGACTCTTGACTCGAGACCAAGGACTCTTCAACATCCCTGCAAGTTGCCCAGCCCTGCTCTTAGACAAGGCCATTTTATGATTGATTGTTTACTGTGCCTTGTAAAAAAATTTAGATAGCCAGTTTGTGTCAAGGGAAATGTTCTGAGAATACCCCAGCTTCACCTCCACCTCCTTCCATTGTTTCAATTGCCTCACAAACATTAATTGTTTAACCATGCCTTGTATTGTTGAGCTGTTTTATGGACCACAACACAGCAATGCCATTTCCTCTGGGCTTCATGTAAAGATTTAAAAAAAAAAAAAATGAGCGAGGGACAGCAGGGAGGGAGAAGTCTGGGGGAAAGAGAAAATGGACAAAACCATACAGCAGAATGGTTTGAATTCCTTCCAGTGAATGTCAGGAATATTGATTGGTCCTTGCGTCAACACCTGCCAAAGGCACAAGTATGGGGGCAGAACATGACCAAGAGATTGTTCAAAAGAATGAATTCCTGTGACCCTCCTTTTGGTTCATGTGCTATAGAGGTCAGGTCTCTGCATGGCTACTGGCACGAAAGACTCTTCCATGAATGCTATTTGTCCAGGAGCAAGTGGACGGAGAACTCAGTGGAGGGTGTCATTTCTCTCTTTCACACACACACACACACACACACACACACACACACACTTCACCATGGATGCTTTCCTTAATCTCATTCTCCCTCTATCTTGTCTACAGATTCCAGATTGTGAGAGGAACCCAACTGTCTCCTTTCCCCCCCGGTGATAAACTGAGGAAATTCATGACACACTAGGAAGGATTTTCAGGATGCTGTCCCATGTTTCTGTCTGCGCCTCCCCGATGCCCCCCAATCTCTCTTGGCTGTTCCCAGACATATTTATCTCATTCTCTCCTTTATCTTCCTTCCCTGGCTATTTGTACTCTCTTGTTTCTGAGAGCCAGTGCAAAAGAAACAGCCACCTTGTCCCTGGCGATTTTACTGATGTATGAAGCGTGCGCTCCCAGGATCCCCTGCAATTTTACTGTAGTGCAGTTACTTACAGTTGATGGGAATTAGGTGTTGTTGCTGTTGTAAAAAAAATGGGCATATGCACAGTCCTAATTCAGAAGCAGACTTACCGCCACTGAAGTGTAATTACACCATGTATATTGTTTGTGTTATCAGCAATAGCTGCACTGTGAATGACCACTGATAATAATGTGTTGTCCACTGTCAGCGTTTTCTCCATTTAGAATGCAATCCTATGCATGTTTAGAAAGAAAGAAAAAGTCCTAGAACTCCCAGCATACCTCAGCCACCATGGCCGGCTGGGGAATACTGGGAGTTGTAGGACTTCTTTCTGTCTAAGCATACATAGGATTGCCCTTTCAAATTCCTTCTGACTTCACTGTTTACAGTTCTTCCCACCACCATATGTACTGTATATAAACCTGAAAGATCGCCATAATTCTCCATGCATAAGAACATAAGAAGAGTCATGATGGATCAGACCAAGGGTCCATCTAGTCCAGCCTTCTGTTCACACAGTGGTCAGACATCTGCCCACGGGAAACCCACAAGCAGGACATGAGTGCAACAGCACCCTCCCACCCACGTTCCCCCACAACTGGGGTACATAGGCATACTGCCTCTGATACTGGAGGTACCATATAACCATCAGAACTGCTACCCAGTGATAGCCATCTCCTCCATGAATTTGTCCAATCTCCTTTTAAAGACATCCAAACTGGTAGCCATCACTACATCTTGTGGAAGTGAATTCCATAGTTTAACTATGTGCTGTGTGAAGACGTTCTTCCTTTTCCCTGTCCCGAATCTCCCATCAATCAGCCTCATGAGATGACCCCATGTTCTAGTATTATGAGAGAAGGAGAAATATATCGTATCTACTTTCTCCATGCAATGCATAATTATGTACACCTCTATCATTTATTTATTTATTTATTTATTATATTTATACCCCACCTTTTTTCCTGCAAGGAACCCAAGGTGGCTTACATAATCCTCCTCATCTTCCTCTCCATTTTATCCTCACAACAACCCTGTGAGGTAGGTTAGGCTGAGAGTCAGTGACTGGCCCAAAGTCACCCAGTGAGTGTCATGGCCGAGCGGGGACTAGAACCCGGATCTCCTGAGTCCCAGTCCAACACTCTCACCACTGCACCACACTGGCTCTCATGTTTCCCCTTACCCTTTTTCTAAGCTAAACAATCCCAGATATTGTAACCTTTCCTCATATGGGTTGCTCCAGCCCTTTGTTCATTTCAATTGCCCATTTCTGCACTTTTTCCAACTCTACAGTATCCTTTTTTTAGGTGTGGTGACCAGAATTGCAGCCGCACACTGGATTGACAGTTTCATTGAGCTTTCCACCACAACCCCAAGATCTCTTTCTTTGTCAGTCCCATTTGCTTATACTTGAAGTTGGGATTTTTTGCCCCAACGTGCATCACTTTACACTTGTTTACATTGAACTGCATTTGCCATTTTGATGCCCATTCTCCCAGTTTGGAGAGATCATTTATTTGGAGCTCTTCACAATCCCTTTTTGTTTTAACCACCCTAAACAATTTGGCGTCATCAGCAAAGTTGGCCACTTCACTGCTCACTGCTAATTCCAGATCATTTATGAACAAGTTGAAAAGCATACAAACTCCTGTGGGACCCCACTGTTTGCATCCCTCCATTGGGAGAATTTGCCATTTATTCCTACTCTCTGCTTTCTGTTCTTTAACCAGTTACTGATCCATAAGAGGACCTCTCCTCTTACTCATGACTGCTATGTTTTCTCAGGAGTCTTTGGTGAGGGACTTGGTCAAAAGACTTTTGGAAGTCCAAGTAAACAATGTCTACTGAATCACCCCTGTCCTCATGTTTATTATTGACACTCTCAAAGAACTCAAAAAAGTTAGTGAGACAGGACTTACCTTTGTGGAAGCCGTGTTGATTTTTTTGAAGCAGGGCTTGTTCTCCTATATGCTTACTAATTTTATCTTTAATGATGCTTTCACCCAATTTGCATCTGATGAAGTGGGCTTAGTCCACAAAGGCTTATGTCAGAATAGATCTGTTAGTCTTTAAGGTGCCGCAAGACTCTTTGCTATTTTTGTGCAAATAGATTAGCATGGTTACTCTCTGGAAAGAAGCACCAAGTGCATTGTTAGGAACTATACGGACATATAAATCATACCCAACTGATAAAGCAGAATGTGTATGCAAGTTCTTGGCTGAATACACCAAAGAAACCGACATTCCTTTATGTTTCCCCCCTTGTAGAGGAAACGGGTAACTTCTTTTTCCAAACCAGATTTAGGCCTATTGCCCTCTCCGTCCTCTGTCCTATAAAAAGACATGACACATTGGCTCTTTTATTAACACAATCCTGTACTGGACTAAAAAAGAATAGGTTAGATTACATTCAGGGAACCAGAATAACTTCCTTGTGGATATAGAAACATGAAGCAACCACTGTGTGGAAAATCTATTTATTTCAAAACAGGCCCAAGTTATACACTCTGCTGTAAGTTTGTGCTCCATGGCAAAAACAAAATATGTGGAAACCCCCCTGAGAAATTCCTCAGACATGTTGTCAAAGCTGGCCTGGAGCATCTACATTCACTTAAAGTTGCCGCTGCATTTCACCTAGCAGACAAAGTCACTGAGAGATCCTTTGTTGGTGCAGACTGGAAGACTAAAAATGTATGCCATTCAAAAGGTATCTTCTCAGACTTTTGCTCATCTCTCCTGATGGTGAGGAAACCCAATAGATCAGGAGAGGAGGCCAGATGACCCACCCACCTATACCTCTGTGGGCCAAATATGTCAGCGGCATGGCCCCACACCCTGACAGCAAAAGTGGCATGACCATGCCCCCCAACTTCATTTGGTTCCTGGATGATCTTCCTGATGCATCTGCTGGGATCAATGTCACTGTGTAAGGGCCTTCTACCATTGGAGAAAGCCCATGTGCAGCAAAGCTGTTTGCTTGCCCTGTGGCTTCTCCACATTGGGGAGAGGACACAGGGCGGACAAAGCCACCTGACTGAGCCAGAGGCTGGAGGAGTGTTCCTCTAGCTGCCAACTGAGTCCTGGGTGCTTTGCCCACACAGCAGCTTCCCTGATTGGTTGGGGAAGGTGCCATGTGGGCGAGTCCCCCATCTGCATCCCCCGATGTTACCTCCAATCACAGATCAGAGATAAGAGTGAGGTGGGGATTCCTTCAGGGATTGGGGCTTGACCTCCAACCCTGCCCCCTGGAAGAATCCTGGAAGATGGCAAGCCAGGTGAGCAATCTCCAAGGGTCGGATTAGTCCCATGGGCTACAGTAGGTAGGCCCTTCTCCCCTACAGCAGAGAAGCTCACTATCTGCTGTTCCATCTAATGCATCTAATGGGCTTAAGTTACAAGAAGGTCAATTTCAGTTGAACATTAGGAGAAACATCTTGATGGTAAGTGCAGTACAACAATGGAACCAATTACCTATAGGAATTGTGGGCTCTCCCTTGCTAGAGGTCTTCAAACAGATGTTGGAGAGCCATCTGTTGGGGATACTCTCACCCTGGATTTCCTGCATTTCCAGCAAATTGGATTAGCTGACAAAAAACATGAAGTAAAGTCAGTGTATGACCAGCAGAGAAACAGAGAAGAGCCTAAATTTATGAAGGCCTAGTGCATTTTGAAAAACAAAGCTTCCTTTCTCAGATTCCTTACAAATTCTGTAATTAGGGAGCCAAGGAGTTTACTGCTGCAGGTTGACCATGACCATGCAGGTTGACCAAACGTTGCTTTCTGAAACATTTTTTTCTGAAAAGCATTAGGCCTTAATAAATTTGGGCACTCTTGAGAACACTTTCTTCCCTGGTCATTAGTTAGTTTAGATGACCTACAACTCCCCCCCACCCACCCTGTAAGTTTATTTATTCGTTACATTTGTATTCCACCTAATAGCTTAAATGTGCATATCTATTGCAAGTCTAAAGGCCAAATCACATATCACCAAATTCCTTGAACCCTATGTTACATAATCATCGTGCATGTGTTGAGCAGACTTTGGTCATGCTAACTGTTTCCCCTAAAAGGGATGGGGATCTAGCATGGTTAACTGTCTCAAACATCTCCATACAAATTGCTTGCCATTTCAGCAGCATACACGTTGGCAAAGTAATTCTGAAGTTGGCCATAATAAGGAAGGTGTTTTGATTGAAACACCCTGGGCCCCATTTCATTCAGCTCTTGAATCTTGAGTGTGTACATCAGGGCCGGTGTCAAGTGTAGGCAGGATTGGGCACCTGCCAAGGGTCCATGCCCCAGCAGGGGCCTCCTGACAAGAGTCCGCTGGAACTGCTCCTCCTCTTCACCTTTGCAACCTGCTTGTTCACCGGCCTCTTGCTCTGGCTGAGACAACAGAGGTGGTGAGGAGGAGCAGCAGCAGCAGATGCCACTGCCTACTTGCTCACTGGCTGGCTGCCTGTCAGAGGATGCAGAGCAATAACACCTGCTGACAATGCCAGTGAAAACATAGTCTTGCTGAGGTAGAACTCAGCAAGTTCTTGCCCAACAGCCCTCCAAAACCTGGAGCTGGCACTGGTGTACATATTCCTATATACAAGTGTCCAACCACCCACCTGCCATCAAACCTAGTGTGTGTGTGTGTGTGTGTTTATACACACACACAATTTATTTATAAATGTATATGCCACTCTTCACCACAAATTGCAAAGCAGTTCACAAATAACATAACCATGCAAAACACAAGCAGTAGCAAAGCAATACTATCAAAACTCTAAAACTTGATAAAATTCAGCCAGCCATGAGATCAAACATACCAAAGGCTGTCCAGCAAACAGGGCCCATGCAAAAATCTCCCACCATCCGAGGTGGGAGGACCCACTGCTGCCGCTGCCACAGAGACGGGGACAGAAGGAGCATGAGTTGCCTCTGCCACCCTAGTGTGTGTGTGTTTGTGTGTGAGAGAGAGGGGGGGCAGTTCACACAA
Organism: Shinisaurus crocodilurus; assembly: GCA_021292165.1. Lineage (NCBI taxonomy): Eukaryota > Metazoa > Chordata > Lepidosauria > Squamata > Shinisauridae > Shinisaurus > Shinisaurus crocodilurus. Next base: position 214,944,546 of record CM037880.1, on the reverse strand, counting down.
CACGGGAACCGCAGGGGAGTGGAAGACCCCTGCGGTTCCCGTGTCATGTGAACGCCGGCCGGGGGCACCCCCGCGGGATGGCTGCATGCAGGGCTGGTGCAAGGCAGTTTGGTGCCCTAGGCAAGATCAGATATTTAGCGCCCCCCTCTTCCCACTTGAGGCCTCCCTCCCTCCAGCCCTATGCTCCTGGTGCCCCCTTTAGCCCGGCGCCCTAGGCAGCCGCCTAGTTGGCCTAATGGTAGCACCGGCCCTGGCTGCATGCGGGAAGCATGGAAAGTCACCATGGGTGGTAGAGGGGTAAGCCCCTACTGTGTGTGGCCGCTCTGCCTGGCGGAAAGGGAGCAGCCATCCCACTGGGGCCTCCCGTGGCCGCACAGAGACGGCAGCCCAGAGCGGCCGGAGCTGCGGCCACTCCGGCCTGTAGGGCCAAACGGCCCCGCTGGGCATCCCGAGCTGCTGCCCCCTAGCGACGGGGGGCATGTGACATGGCGCAGGGACTGCCGGCTCCACCGTGGTCCGCCCACACGGGCAGGGCGCAGGTCGTCTGCAGCGCCCTGCTAGACCCCGGGGACGGTCCCGTGGTGCCTCCCCAGCTCACCGCCTGGGCCCGGCCCAGAGAGAGAGAGAGAGAGAAGAGGAATGTGACCCACGCGGGAGGAAGGAGGAGTGCGAGCTGCCTCACGGAGGTGTGGGGGGAGAAGGGACATGAGCACTGCATAGGAGAGGAAAGAGGACTGTGAGCAGGGCAAGAAGGGTGAGACCCCCTGGCACTGCACATGCAAGGTGGGAAAGGGGAGCATGAGCCAGCACCTAAGAACATCAGAAGAGCCCAGCTGGATCAGGCCAAGGGTCCATCTAATCCACCATTCTGTTCACACAGTGGCCAACCAGCTGCCCATTGGAAACCCACAAGCAGGACAGGAGTGCAACAGCACCCTCCCGCCCATATTCCCCAGCAACCTGTGTACATAGGCATATTGCTGCCACTCACACCGTCTTCCCCCTTCTTACCTGCCAGCCGCATCCAACTACCTTCCCCTCAATACTGTGCTCTGATGGGTCCTTTGTGAGAAAGAGGCATTGGTAGGGAGGTGGCCCCGGAGACTGCCTTTAGTGCGGGCAGCAATGTCAATGCCTCACTCTCATGAAGGACCCCTCAGAGCGAGGGGCGGAGTAGCTGCTGCTACCTGCCCTATGCCTCACCCTGAGCAAGGCATCCTGCAGGATCCGCCACCCTTCCAGATCCACCACCTGAGGTGCGTGATTCACCCCGCCTCATGGGAGGACCAGCCCTGTCCACAAACTAGAGACTCAAAGCTCTCATCTACAGGTCCCAAGGCCTTAAGCAACTGACACTGAGTTAGTGAAGGTACATGAGGCAGGGAATTCCAGAACAAGGCTGTCACAACTGAGAAGTCCCTCATTTTTGTCATTGCCTCCCCAAGCATTGCCCATAGGACAATGAGCTGGGTCCCCTCCAAAGATCTCAAAGACTAGGCCAAGATGTCTAAACTGGGCCATTGTGTGAAAGGTGAAATGGGCTAGTTTAAAGGGCAGCAGTCCTGGAAACAAAATAAGCATATGTGTCACACCCGGAAGGAACCTCCCAGACGTAATTGCAAGGGCCCAATTATGTGTGTGAGTGGGCTTGCGTGTTCCGATGAATCCAGTGAGCAATGCCGTCGGGAGCTATGTACTCCCAGTAGGGTCACCCATGGCGGTAAGGTCCGGGGAGCGGAACCAGACAAAGAACGATCCAAAACATAAAGACCTCAACGGCAGAACAGGCGGAAGATAATTAAACCTAAATTACAACGGCTGTGAAGGCGGATGAAGGCTGCAGCAGAGAATGGTTTTCCAATCGTCAGGGTAACCGTGCCATTGGATCTCTGCTGTACTCTGTCAAGTTTGTGTGGTGATTCGTTGTGCACCGATCTCCCCACATAAAACAGTTTCACGCACAGGCGTCTTCCAACCCAACCCATCCAACCCAACCCAACCCAACCCAACCCAACCAAACAAACATTTAAAAAGTCCCATGGCGACTGGCGAATGGCGACGGGGGCAGGACTGTGAATCTGGAAGCCCCTAGTCATGGACCAGCACATGGGCGGTGGATGCAGACTCAGTCGCCCTGTTCAAGGAACGAGGTAGTCGAGCAGCTCGGCAGCTGTATCCATGACTGAGCAGCCCTATTTAGGATCCACTCTGCTCACCCCGTATGGGGAGGGGGCTAGAAAAGGTGTCCTAAACATAGTCTACCTCTTTCTCCCCTGACTGGATTACCGCGTCCAGTGGGGTCACCATTTTAGCGGTCGAAAAAGACATTTGAAGAGTCTACACAATCTCCTTTAGAATTTCCTCCTTTTATCCCGGAAGACAATCTTACTCGGTCACGAGTGATCCCTGATGATGATGAGGTCATTTAGTGTGTAAAAACGAAGTGAGAGCATTGCAACTCATCCTCCAGCATCCCATTATAATGTTGGGGTTTGTTTGCTGCATGATTACTAAAGACAGATGGAAGAAAATCAGATAATTCCTGTTAGGTTGAATGGATAGAAGCAGTGCTAATGTTACCTCAGACTGAGTAACTTGAAGTAGTCACTCTTGGTGGCAGGTTTCAAAGCTTCCTCTCCGTGCAGCATTTTAAAAAGTGGGCAGAAGAAGGCTGATATTCAGAGGTGCTGCTAGGTTTGAGGGGGGCCCAGGCCAGTTGCTTTCAATCAGATGCTGTCTTTGGGGGAACGCAACCAATGGGGGCACAGGAGCAGTGAAGGAGCAGTCTTTATGCTGGTCCTGTGCCCTCATTGGCCATGTTTCCTCCAGAGACAGCATCTGATTGGTTCAGCTCTCTGCTACTCAAAACTAAAATGAGGAAAAAAAATCTGATAAATTGTTAATCACAAGAAGAAGGAGAAGGAGAATAAGGGAGGGAGGGACGGATGGACTTTCATTTAAAATGGCACACTGCGTGGCTGCACTCTCAACCAGCCAGCTGCCGCAGCACTTCCTTTAACCAGCAAGTCGGCAAGGAGGGGCCGCCACTGCCATCTGTCAAGTAGTTGTTTGGGGGGCCTGCCAAACTGTGGGAGCCTATGCCTGTGCCCCATGGTCTGGATCCCAGCAGCAGTGCTGCTGGTGATATTTTGATTCAGGTGTGTAAAATGTTTAAAGCTGGTATTGCTTTGGGAATAAGTTTTCAAGGTGTGATGGGAATAGGCTGGTACCTTGGTAGCTCCTTAGCCAACTGTCAGTGGTGGGGCAGGCAGCATTTTTATAAAGAGAATGGGAAGGTGGACTTATTCCGTTCTCCTGGATGAAAAAGCTGGGCTGACTACACTCCAGGGCATTCCATCAACGTTTATCCTGCAGACTCCATGTGTCTGTCTGCAGCAGACAAAAATATATGAAGTCTCAGCCGGTCCTTGCTCTGGAATTTCTGAGCTGCTCCTCTGTCAGGGGACCATTAATAGCTTCTTCTAAAGTCACTGTATCTACGCAAGGGATCACTGTGCGTGCATTCTGATCTAAGCATAGTTCGGGGAGAAAGGGATTGTTACACTTAATAAAAAAACAAAACCCTAACTCTATTTAACTTCTATGTTTCTCCATCGGTTTCTCCCTCCACCTCCTCACTAAATGATGTAGAGAGTAATTAAACTTCCACTGGGATAAATTAGCAAATATTTGTGTAGTGCCAGCAAGATAAAGCAATCAATGAAAGGGTTCACTATTATTATTAGATACAAGGCTACATATGTTATTCTAGTGCCCTGGGTTACTGCTTGTTAAAGCAGGATAGTGTGTCAAAGAACATTGTGGCTGCAACAACCAGGAACAGAACTCTAGAGGTGTACGAGAATATTGTTTCAGTTTGCAAACAATTAGACATTGCTGCATTCACAACCTCGGACGTGTACTCAAATGGGGAGTGTATCCCCCCCCAAAAAAATGCATGCACATTCCCAAACTTTTGATCACATTTCAACAAATGTCTATTTTTAAAATATGCATACTTTAAAATGCACATTTTTCAAAAGATACACATTTTCAGGCTTTACTCAGTGGGGGCAAGTGTGCACTTTGAAACAATATGCACAGAAATGCACACTTTCCCCATCCAAATGAAAAAGGAAAACAGGTTGCAAATGAAAATGGAGGTGAGGCCAACTGAGTTTCGAAGTGGCGTTTGGAGAATTTTGGTGAGCTTGAGCTTCCCTGGTTCCTGCATTGCTACTAAAGAGTGACAGGGCTACTCGGAATAGATAAATGACGAGGAGCATCTGCCTTGGATCATACTTATTTTTTTCTAACTGCCGACAGACTGTTGTTGACATGCTCTACCTCAGGCCCTTCTTCATGGTGTGGAGAAAGTAGACAGGGAGAAGTTTTTCTCCCTCTCTCATAATACTAGACTTGGGATCATCCAATGAAGAATGGTGGGAGATTCAGGACAGACACAAGGAAGTACATCTTCAGACAGCGCAGGGCCGATTAAGATAGGGGCTATTGGAGCAGCTCCAGGCCCTATAAATAGGCCAAGCCGGCCGCAAGCAGCGGTCGCGCCCACTCGCCCGGCGCGGCTGTGTCTCCGCTTTTTGCCAAGGATCTTAGGTTGGTGTACCGGAGCAAGGCTACTCGAACTTGTCTTTTCTACATTCTTGAGCAACTTCGTGGGAGGAAACATGAGGATCCTGCAAGAGACAATTTGGGTCTGCGCAGCGCAGGATGGCAGCGCATCTCTGATTAAGCATTGCTGGCTGCTGCCGCTAGCGCGCTCCATGTGGGAAACCCCAAACGGATCACCTGTGGGGTGAAATGGGGGGGTGTTCCAGCTTGCACCTTCCCCCCCCGCCATGCCCCCTCCCCCGCCACCCCCAATTCACAAGGGGGGGTCTCACTGGATCGCGGGAGGGAGGGAGGCACCGAGGCAGCCGGTGGGAAAGAGCAGAGTCCCCACTTGCCAGGAAAATGGCGTTGTCCTTCAAGCTGCTTTTAAAGGGGCCACGTGGGCAGTGGCAGCTCAGCTTGCAGTTTTAGCTTAGCTGCAATTGAATTTTGCCCATGGCCCCTTTAAGAGTAGAGAGACGCCGCTCAACTGGGAGGTGGAGGCGAGGGGTGCGCGTGCCTGTGCGTGCGCGTGCACGGGAGGGCGCCCCATGGGAAAGGGGTTAGCTGGGCGGAAAGAGGAGGAGGCGGGGGCTGCACCGGGTGTCCCGGACCGAGGGAGGGAGGGAGGGAGGGGAGGGGAGGGGAGAATGAGGGAATTGATCACATGATTCCTTTCTTTAAATTGCCAAAGATTTCCTTTCCTAACAGAGCTGACTCGGTGCCTCTAACAGGTGAGATACAGTGTCAGAAGGAAAGGCAAGAACCTTCCCTGAAGCTCAATCCTGACAATTAGAAAACAAAAAGAAAAAGATTGCCTTGCAAGCACTGACCCCCCCCCCATGAAAAACACCAGATATCCAAAATTAAGGGTTCAAGTAAGGTTTTAAAAAAATTACAAAAGCCACTTATGAAATATTATAAAAGAATATAAAATCGAATAATGTAATAATTATAATATATCAGATATTATATAATAATATAATTCTGGAAAAGTCATCCTAGCACTGGCGCTGCTGCTTCCTCTTCTAGCAAGGAGCAGCAGCATTGGTCAGTGTTGTAGATTGCTTTAAAACATGGAGCTTCAGTGTTTAATACTGGATAATCCACCCCCCACTGAGGAGCCCGCCAGGCAAGGACCCGCGTTCACGGGTGGTGGGGTGGGGGGTGCTTTGGCGGTGGGGCTGCCGTGGGGCAGCTTGGAGGTGGCGTGATCTAAGCTGTGGTGGCTTGTGCGACTCAACTAGGATTTCGCTGACCCGAAGTGGGCCCGCGTGGCCTCCGGGCCTCTTTCTGCTCATCCCAGAGCTTAGAGGCGGGGTCGTTTCTTATGTTTTCTGTGCAAAATGTGGGAGTTGTGGGTCATTTTTGAATTTCTTGGAGCAAGATGTGGTGGTTGTGGGCCGTGTTTTTTAAAAACAGAATCTGAGCAAGACGTGGTGTGGTGTTTGTGGGGCAGTAGCATTTCCTCTGAGTAAAATATTTGCAGGGTGCTTGGGGACTTTAATCATACGCCTTTCCCAAGCCCACTGCAGTATCCTGCTCAGGAGACAGGCTGGGGCCCATCGAGGTTGGTGCTGGTTGCTGCAGCACCCTTTCTTCCTTATTTTTTTAAAAAATATTTTATACTCTGCGAGCACCTGTATGGGCAGGTGCACGGTTATAGATGCTCATCTTTTTATTTTTTAAAGACTTATTTCAAACTAATTATTTACTAAATTTATTTTAGAGGATTGTTATCCCGCTGCTCAGTCAAATAGACTCCTGGCGGGGCTTACATATGATCAGTAAAGGAAGACAGTCCCTGCCTGCAGGCTTACAGTCTAAAAAGACACAGCACACAAGGAAAAAGGAATAGGGAGGGATGAGGGATGAAAAATAACAATGCAATCCTGTGCATCTTTAGCCAGAAGTAGTAAGTCCTTCAAGTCTCAGCATCTGCCAGCTGGCCATGCTGGCTGAGGTATTCTGGGAGTTGTAGGCCTTATTTCTGTCTAAACCTGCATAGGACCTTTTTCTCCTTGGGGGCTAATGAGCATGAACATGTTTTTTTCAGGTGCAATTTTGACTAGGGAAAAGATTTGGATTAACTCTGTGTGTCTCTCTCTCTCTCTCTCTCTCTCTCTCTCTCTCTCTCACACACACACACACACACACACACACTTCCCCCATCAAATTTATAGAGGAGAAGGATATCAATGGCTACTAGTCCTGATGGCTCTCTGCTTTCCATATCGGAGGCAGTATGCCTATGTACCCGTGCGGGTGAAGCAAATGCGGTTGCTTGTTGTAGTTGAAGAATATTTGGAGTTTGTGAATTGACCTAACTTGTGGACTGTGTACTTCTTTGTGAGGTTCTCTTTGCTGACTAAACTATTAATTTGTTTAATATTAAAATTGCGTCTTCATTTTATGTATTCATAAAAAGGACACCAAATCTCAAGCACCGGGGCCCCTAATGCTCTGTAATCGGCCCTGACACAGCGCATGGTTAAACTATGGAATTTGCTACCACACAATGTAGTGATGGCCTGTGACTTGTTGGATGGCTTTAAAAAGGAATTAGACAATTCCACGAAGGATAAGCTACTAGTTATGTTGGCTATATATTACATCCAGTATTGGAGGCAGTATGTCTCTATATAGCAGTTGCTGGGGAACACAAGTGAGAGGTGCTATTGCACTCACATCCTTTTTGTGGGCTTCCCATAGGCAGCTGGTTGGCCACTGTGTAAGCAGAATGCTGGACTAGATAGGTCTTTGGACTGACTTAGCATAGCTCTTCTTCTATTCTTACGCCCTTTTGATATATACCCCAAGGAACGGAACTGACTAGATCCATATGTGCTTAACTTCAACATATTTTCTACACCATGTGCTTTCGGACAAATGACATGGTTCTTATGGCTGAATGGCACAGCAAGACACAGTGGGAGGGGCCAGGCCATGGAACTGAGCAGGAGATAGGAATGGGAGGTAAGAAGCAGCATTGGAGGGTAGATCGATACGTAGCACATAGCCTGCCTTCTGCCTCCCTAAGCTATCCTGCTGCCTTCCAATGTGGCAGAGAGGATGCTGTCCTATCGCCAGTGTTGAAATAAGATTCAACTGCTAGTCCAGTCAATTTCTTTACATGGAATGTGGAGTGGGAGGCTCCTTCATCTCTTGCAGCAAAATGTTTTGGGCTGGCCCTGACAATGCAGAACTGAAACTGTTGACGTGTAAACAAGAAGCCCTGACGAGATCGTTGCTTCTGAAGGCCATCTTCATTTCCCATGCAGCATAAAGAGGGTTTGCCATGGAGGCGGAAGAAAGAGGCAAGACACAAGAGGTTTTGGTGAACTATGGCCATTTTTTAAAACTTAAATTGACCCAAACATATTAACAGGATCTGTGAGATGATGATAGTGTGGGAAGCTGACCATGAAGGCCCTGCAGGCCTCTTGCCTGCATTATCCGAGTGAGCAAGACTTCCCACAAGCCCCAGGTAACGTGTGTGATGTGGACCTTTCTGGGTCACCCCCACCCAGTGCCCTACAAGTCCAGACTGCTGAGTCAGGTTAGCCCCAAAGGCAACCTGTATCCTGCCAATGGGTCCCATAGCCCTGAGTGGCAGGCCTCGGGAATAGCCCAAGGGAAAAGGTCCTTACCTGCTACCCAAGTGTCCAATTACTCTGTTAATGCAATATCATCAATCCTTAACCTCAAGACCTAAAGCCACAGTCCAGAGTAGACAAGCCCTCCCCAATCTGTAGACAGTTTTTTTTTTTAAAAAAAAATCGACTTGACTCCCACAAATGGATGACTAGTTAATCCTGCATTAAATTCAGGATGAGCGAGCTGGCAGCAAAATGGAAAGGAGCCTGAAGAAGGGGAGAGGCAGCTCATAAAGTCCCATTAACAACACCCCATTCCTCCTGCCCAGACCAGAATGGCTTTGGATGGGGGAGATGTTTTGTGGCCAGAGAGAATGAGAGCACGACGTCTGTGGCCCCAAAGCGTGTGTGTCCCCCACCTGAAGCCCATGGGAATTAAACCTGGAGTTCCTTAGCTGCGATGAGATTCTAGTCTGCAGCTGATTTTTTCTGAGGAAGCCATAAAGTGAGCGCTTAAAAGCACAGTGAGAGGACTTATGGGAAATAAACAAAGGTGCCTTCGAACAGGGGTCCCCGACCTTTTGAGATCATCTGTGGGCACGCTTGGGAATTGACAAACTGCGGTGGGCATCACCACAGAAGGGCTCCCATGGAGGATGTCGCTGGTCGCATAATGGCTGCCGTGAGGGCCTGGCTAGACAAGAGGTGGTTTGGGGGGCGGGGGTGAGAAATAGAGAGGACAGAGGCTGGGGGAAATGGAAAGGGCTGCTTCCAGTCTTCTTCCATCCTCACAGACCTGTTCCCTTTGAGCTCTCTCTCTCTCTCTCTCTCTCTCCTATAACCTCACTATTTTTCTCCCGTCACCATCCCTAGCCACCTTCTTTCTCTCCTTTCCTGGCCCCTAGCCTTGCTCTTTCCCTCCGCTCTCCCCTTTTGCCTTGCTTTCTGATCCTTCCTGCTGAACAGCTGATTGGCGGCAGCTTCAGGAATGGGAAGGAGAATCTGGCACCCTAATGTTTCTCTCTCTCTCTTTTATTAAGTGTGTGTGTGTGTGTGTGTAGGGAGTGAAGATCTGTTTGGTGCTACATTGGGGACCCCTAGCTGTGTCATGTGGATAAACCAGTGTTTCTCAACCTTGGGTCCCCAGATGTTTTTGGCCTACAACTCCCAGCATGCCCCAGCCAGCTATGCTGGCTGGGGCATGCTGGGAGTTGTAGGCCAAAAACATCTGGGGACCCAAGGTTGAGAAACACTGGGATAAACAGTCAGAAGTGTTGTGCTCTGCCTCAAGACTGAAGTGGGTACAGTCCATTCTCCCACCCCCACCCCATTTCTGCTGCACGGGGAGACTCAATATGTGCCTCCAAGACTGGTTTTCAAATGATGTGTACAGTATAGCCAAGACCTAAGCATCCCTCCTTAACTCTCCCAACTCTTCCTCCATAGGCTTCTGTGATTTTCCTCAGCCAAAAGGGACCTTTCCCCCTTCCCTGACAGAAACTGTGGTGCTTGTACACCCTGAGTAGTTCAAAATAGCTATGAGTCTGTCAGAATGAATACCCTGAGGTAATTCCTGCCACGTGTTTCATCGCTGCCTGAGTGGCCCTGTGAATTAGCTCTCCATCTCCCTGTTCCACTTCTCCATATCCTATTTACAGCAATATGACACAAAAGAACGGTGGGGGTTAATTAGGGTTTTTGTTTTTTTGTTTTTTGGGAGAGTGGGGAGGTAGAAAACACAACACTTTCCCTTACACAATGCTTTTAGGATGGCCTAAATGGGGTCAAGCAAGTCTGACAGCAGCCAGGAAGAGTGGTTTTAGGAGTTTTGTAGTTTGCGCACAATGTTCAGTCAATTCAGGTTGGAAGAAACTATTGTAAATAAACCTCCCAATGAGGCACAAGTCTAACACGGAAGCAGGAGAAGCCAGGCCCCAGGGATAATTTCCGGTCTGCTGCCCTGACCATACTGTCAAAGATAGACTCATTTCAACCTCAATAATGTGGTAATCTCCCCCCCCCCCTTCTGACAACTGGGGCTGAGCCTGCAACAAAGACCTTTTAATCTGCTCTTTCAGACATTGGTGAACTCTTGTGTTGCTTCGTCTGTGTACAGTCTGCAGACCCCCGGAGGAAAAAAGGGAGAGGAAGCAGCATCCAAAGGAAAGAATGTATCGCTGCAGAAGCATTTCTTATCTTCTCCCTAGCTTCTTCTCTTCTTCTCCTGCCCTCCACAGATTGGTGCTTCCTTAACATAATAATTTCTTTGCAATTCTCCTGACTTTTCTCTGTTTCTGTTTTTCCTCCCTCCTAGACATGGATTTGTAGAATAACTCCCCTTGTGGAAGGAAAAGAAAGAGAATACTGTGTTGGGGAAGCAAGAAGACATGCCCCTTGCAGGAAGATACCCAATACCATCCATCCTGGTACTACTTCTGCTCCTTTGGGGTGGAGAGAACACTCAGGCTCAGAGGGCAGGTAAGTGAAGGCATTATTTGTAAGGGTATCGTAAGGGGAGCATGCCTTGAGAAAGCTGTAGGCGAGAATGACTGAAGATCCAAAGATTGAAATGGATAATAAATGCCAAGTTTTATACGGTGCTTTAGAGTGTTTCATAGATTTCATAGATAGAGTTGGAAGGAGCCTACAAGGCTATCAAGTCCAAGCCCTTGCTCAATGCAGGAAACTAGAGGAGGGGTCTCCCATCCAAGTAATAACCAGGCCTGACCCTGCTTAGCTTTCCACACTCAGACAAGCTGAGTCAGCGTAAGCCACAGGCCTCTCAGTGTGTTCAACATGATCACATGTTGTAAGGTTGATCACAATTATTTATGCATGAAAAAAAACCCATCTCCCTGCTGAAGACCTTCTTGTGTTTATTGATATTCCTTGTATATGCCATAGACTCCTGGCATGTTGCAACTTACTTTGGCCCCTCCACTAGGGCTGTGCATTTCAAGGGAAGGTGATGGATGATAAATTCATTGCAGTTCAGTTTTGATCAGAATTTCCTAGGGACAGAAAGATCATCTGTTCCATCTGTGTTTCATGGATTGTCAGGTGTCTTTCATTCCATTGTCCACTCATTGGTGGAACTGGATTTTTTTAAGGGATGTACAAGAATTTCGTTCCGCCTCCACAAGTGTCCATTAGCAATAATGCACATTACTGCAAATGCAAGATTTGCACAAATCCACCCCCCACCAGTAAAAAATAAAATAAAATAATGGTCTGGAACTTCACAGAATCCATGCAACTCAGAAAAAGCCAGTCCACTGCAGAAGTCTGCAGGTCAGATTCATAGATATCCAATCTCATTTGAATCCATTGTAGATTTCGCCAACATCCCTAGCAATATCAACTCAAATTGCCCCTCCTGGACCCAAACACACCTCTGAATGCAGTTTGCAGTCGAAGTCTGCACATTTCCATGTTTGTGTTTCACCAAAAAACAAAACAAAGCATGCATTCAGAAAATGTGTGTGTATGAAAAATGGGCATAAAAATATAGACTTTTGAAAAATGTGCACAAACACACTTTAATCAATGGGAGAAAATACGTACATTTCAAAAAATGCACACAATTGATGCACACATTTGGAAAAACGCACACAAGAATACACACAACTTCTCGAACCACAAAACAAAAACCAAAAACCACAGCTTGCAGTCTGGTATAGAAATAAGTGAGAATGAGCTTTGAGGTGGAATTTTGGAGAACCCTGACAAGCTCGAGTTTTGCTGATTCACACATCTTAGGGATGGACAAGGTATCTTGCAAGGAGATTTGCCACCCTCACTGGGCCTCATTGAAGAATCACAGAGAAAACATCTGGGTACATTGTTTGAAAGACGCTGGTTTATAACAATACCCATTCAGTATGTGGACTCATTGAGCTAATATGAAAAATAAACCCTCTTGAGGAATAATCATGTGTGGCCTAGAACTAAAACAAAGGGGAAGGATGGTCGATTGCTCTTCCAAAATGGTGCCCTGGGGCTGAGTTCTTGGCCTATTCATCACTGGCTTTTTGCCAGTGTGTTTGTGTGTGTGAGAGATACTTTCATAGCAAATGAATTACCTTTAAATGTCAAGGAACCCATTCGACAATCCAGCAAATCATCCATCCCCTTGTCACCACCCTGGATTTGCTGTTCTTTTCTTTTTCTTTTTTTTATAAATCTTGTAAAACTTCTCACCAGTGAAAAGGAAAACATTTCTCCAGGCTAAGAATAAATAAAAAGATAATGGTGCTTTTAAAAGTGAACATGGAATGCCAATTGCCTGCAACTGGAGTCAGTAAATGCAGGTTGAAGGCAGGCAACTCTTGATCTGCCAAGGGGTTTTCTACGTCTTGCATTAAAAGGGACTGGGACGGGAGGAGGGGGAACAGACAGCAGTCTGCCAGTATTTCAAAGGAAAATAGTTGCCTCATAGACATGCAGACTGAGTAGGCGAAAGGGTTGAACCAAAACATAGCAGCCACAACACACACATACACACACACACACGCAGGGGCGGGGGGAGAAAGAAAGAAAGAGAGAGAGATAAGGCTTGCATAACAAAGCAAAAGCTGTGTTCAGATCTACTTTAGATCTGTTTAAACACTAAGGGCAGACTCGGTATGGGTCTCCCAAGACAGAACATGCTCTGTACACCAGAGAGAGAGAGGGCTAGGAGAAGTTCCTTCAAGTAGAAATTGCTATGCTGAACAGAAATGTATCTGCTGGTTTTGGTGCTGCTGGCTGTCTTCATCTCCCATGTCTCAACAGCCCCTCATGTTCCCCTTGCAGGTTGCAAGAACGTTCACTATGATCTCGTCTTCATCTTGGACACCTCCTCCAGTGTGGGCAAAGAGGACTTTGAGAAGGTCCGCCAGTGGGTGGCTAATCTAGTGGATACTTTTGAGATTGGACCTGACAAAACCCACGTTGGTGTCGTACGCTATAGTGACAGACCAACCACCGAGTTTGACCTTGGAAGATATCGGACTCAGGAGGAAATAAAAGAAGCTGCCAAGAACATCAAATACTACGGGGGCAATACAAACACTGGCGATGCCCTGCAGTACATCAATACATACAGCTTTTCAGCAGAGGCTGGTGGGAGGCCAAGTGACAGCTCCATTAAAAAAGTGGCTATCCTTCTGACCGATGGCAGGAGCCAAGATTATGTCTTGGATCCAGCCACTGCCGCACGTAAAGCAGGCATAAGGATCTTTGCTGTGGGTGTTGGCGAGGCCCTTAAAGAAGAGCTGGATGAAATTGCTTCTGAGCCCAAATCTGCCCACGTGTTCCATGTCTCCGACTATAATGCTATCGATAAGATACGTGGCAAGCTGAGGAGGAGGCTTTGTGAGAGTAAGTAAGGAAACCATTTATTTGCCACAAGGAGATTTGCAATATGTACAGGCATTCTCCATGTGTATATGGACTTGTAATGGATGGCTTCTCTAGCTGCAGAAAAATGAAGTCCCAGTTCAGTCAGTAATTAGTGAATTGTAATTTTAAAGCAATGTGTATGAATTTATTTCTCTATGTGGCAATTTTAACATGTAGGCTTCCTATTCTGCTTTCCAGCTTAATTACTACTACTACTACTTAAGTACTACTTAGATTTAAATCAGGGGTGGGCAACCTGTGGCCCTAGGACTGTATGGCCCAATTTTGTGCAGCCCTCAGCTTAAGTTCAAAAACCCTCTTCACACAATCAGTGCACACTTCTAGCAAGAGTGATCTGGCCCTTACCCTGACAGCTCACTGGGTAGGAAGGAAAAGGTAGGGAGAGAAAGAAAGGGGGTGGCAGAAAGAAAGAGAAAAGGGGGTGGCAGAAAGAGAAAGAGAGAAGGGGTAACCCATCCACTTTTGGCTCTGGCCCTGCCCACTTCTGGCTTTGGCCTGCCCACAGCGGACATGTGCCCCCCAGCAGATTACCCACAAGGGAATGTGGCCTACAAGAGAAAAACAGTTTCCCCACCCTGATTTAAATCAATATTCATGCCGCCCATGTGGATCTATACGCCACAGAGGCACATAGATCCATGGACCCAGAGGCAGTCACGTCAACTTGCTAGAATTCTAATTCACCATGTGCATACCATGTGACTAGGTCACACCATTATAACCTTATCACCCATGACCTTTCCCCTCATTGATGACTGTTGCCTGCGCGTCAAGGAAGCCACTGTGGCGAGAGCCACAGGCACCATCATATGACGAACAACCTAGGAATAGAACAGGCATACCCATCTCCCCTAATGCGAACCTCTTGGAGAAAAGGTTCGGATCACTGGCGTTGCTACGGGAGTTTTTCCCCGCACCCATTTTCTCAATGGAGCTGTGAGGGAAGGCTAGCACATGGCAATGCTGGGACACTGGAGGAGCCAGATGTGAGAAGTTTCTGAGGAATAGAGCCTGCTCTAGCCACCTATTTGTGGGGAAGAAATAATGCACGTGGAAAAGTAAAGGTAGAGGAAGATATCATATTAGACCCCTGTCCTGACTCTCAAGGGTTGTGGTAGTTTACAAGGCAGTTTGGGGTGTTGTGAACCCAACTATTATTCCTGGTATATCCCTGGCTTGTTAGCCCTGCAGGTAAGTAAATGTGTGGTAATGTTTAGCAATGGGGAAGTAGAGAAAGGATGCCACACACATGTTCATATTTTTTAAAAATAACATGAAGGGGAGGATGCCTATCTTTACTTTGTTGTCATTTAATTTCACAGAGATTTCCTGTCTTACTCAATCCCACTTGGACAAAGGGGCTTCTGTGCAGGAGGCATTTATTTTGCGCTCGGGATTCCACCGTCATGGTAGTTTGTGGGTGCTCTACATGACGCCATCATCCTCCAGGGCCTCTCCAGTGCTTTGAAACCATCGCAGCTTTTTTTTTAGATAGAAGGAAGTGTGGTATTATTTAGAAACCGTGCTGTGAGAAGCTCATGTGTTTTTGCAATTCTGCTGTACCACACTTGTGGTTGTGTAAAAATGGCAGGGCCAAGGGGGGGGGGGAACACGTGTAAAGTATCTGATCATAATCCTGCAAAGAATCCAGAAGCAGAAGCCTTGGTAAAGTGACGGGTTGAAAGCCTCATGTAGAGAAGTCCGTAGTTGGAAGAACTCTGAGTCTGGGCTGCTTCCAAAGTGGCTGATCACTGTTGGAAACAGCAACCTGTGTGCGTGTGTGTGTTTGTGTGTGATGTCATGTTAGCCTTTGCAGGCGTGTTCTTAGAACATTTTCATACTATGGAGAATGTTCTGTTGAATGATGACACTGCTCATGCTCTTGTATTTTTCAGAAAGGATCCATGGTTAGCGTTTAAATGAGGGGTAGGCTAAATCATGTTGAATAATGAGAAACCTAGCCTTCCAGGCTATTCAGAAGTAAACACCACTGTTTTTCAGTGGGGCTTACTCCCAGGTAAGCATGCCTGATATTGCAGCCTTGGAGAAGTGGTTTTTGGAGCTGACTACCAGGTTTACGGACAAAAGCCATGAAGTTTTGTCCTGCCATTACGATTTGTGATTGTTCTTGCTTTGTCTTATGCTCACCTTTTAGAAGTTCACTGGGCAACTGGCAGCCCATCAGCCAGACTGAGCTTGGGAAGCATTTTCTTGGGCCCCCAGTGGCCCTTTCCTTTAAACAAGGTGTAGTGAAAATCTTTGCCTATGGTTCACTCGTAATGAAAAGGAAATTGTGGTATATGAGAGAGAGATTTCACACTTCAATGTTAATATCACTTCCTTTTTATGCAAAGCATTGACCGTTCTGGTTTCCTGAGCAGCAATTTGAAGAACAGAATCCCATCCCACAACCAAAGTTAGCTATCCCCGGCTTCCAGTCTTGTATACCAGTATCTACTTCTTTCCTTGCTCATGCCTTGTCTGGTTGAATACTAGCTGCATCATGCCGTATACCTTACTACAGTACTGTCCAGAGTGAGCAATAGGGACGGTGTTGTAGCTCATGACCTGATAAACACGACATGCATACAGTGTGTCACTGTAAGATATTTTTACCCTTGGGCTCCATTGACATTCCGGACTATAGTTAACTATCCCGATTGAGTGATGACTTTTCACGATGGCAGCAGGAAGATATATGGCCAAATGGTAGAAATTCCAGGCATGTTGCACAAGACTTTTCAAAGTAGCACTGCCAGCTTTTTCAATGGGCCCCTGTAGCCGTGCCTCTAACAGCCCCATATTTACTGACTCCTGCTGTTCCTCCAGTTTGTCCACAGTAAGTGTAACATGTTCCCTGCCCCCTCCTCATTTGATCTTGAAGGTAGGTTAGTCTGAGATAGGGACAGATTTCATAGATTTCATAGATTTCATAGCTGAGCTGAGATCGAGCACCACCTGAGGCGCTCACCGGACTTACAGGTCCCTGGCTTGATATTGTTTACGTAGAAAACAGCCAAATTTGTGCAAATTATGGCCAAATTTGTGCAAATTTGGCCATAATTTGCACAAATTAGGTCGTTTTTACGTATTTTACATCATTTTCTACGTAAACAACGTAGTGCCGGAACCCAGAAGTCGCTTTCCCCGGATCGGCTCTCAAGAACGCAAGTCGAAGCCGGGGTAAAGGTGGAGCGAGCGGAGCTTAGGGGGTCGAGCCCAGGCGAGTTCGCTGGACTTCCACCCCCCAATCGAGCTCCACGCACATCCCTAGCAGACTCTGAGAGGCCATGCCCTTTGCTGCGCAGTCATTAGCAGGTGATAATGGCCCAATTCTCACTGAGATGGTAAACTTGACTTAGGGATGTGTGAGAAATTTACTCCATTACAATTTTTTTTAAAAATGGATTTACACCGTCCACATCTCCCAGACTTGAACGTGGATCCGAATGCAATTTGTAGTTGGAAATCTGTACATTTCCGAGTGTGTGGTACATTCTGCCAAGCAAAACAAAACAAAACGTGTTTGACCACGTGCACACCTTTGAAAAATGTGTAAAGAAAAAGGTGTACCTTTCCAAAGTATGCTTTAGTCAATGGGCGCATGCATCCAAAGACGTGCACATTTTAAAATGAACGCAAACATGCATACGTTAAAGCAGTGTTCTCCACCCTTGGGTCCCCAGATGTTTTTGGCCTACAACTCCCACCATGCCCCAGTCAGCGTAGCTGTAGGCAAAAAACATCTGGGGACCCAAGGTTGGAGAACACTGCGTTAAAGCATACATTCTGAGAAATGCGTACACATTTCCGTACTGATTCCCCGCCCCCCCCAATAATAATTATCAAGTTTGCGTGGGAGCAGGATGGAATAAGTTTGATCTCAAAAAGTCAGCAATCTTGGTGAGACCAAGACTGATAGATCCAACCATCCCTAAATTTTTGTGCCACATATTTAATTATTTAAAGAACTTATACCTTGCTCTCCAGCCAAAATGGCCCCTAGAATGGCTTAGAGAGATCCATATGAGACAGCCCCTGTCCTCAGACTTACAATGTAAAATACACAACACACACAAAAAGGGGGGAAATGGATGGGGAGGGAGGAGGAAAAACAAACAAACCCAGGCTCCAATTCTTTAACTTCGATAGTTCTTATAAGGACCAGCTGGGGTGAAAATAGTTTGGGAAGATGAGCCAAAATGTTCTGGTAATGGAGTGGCCCTGCTTCCCAAATCTCCCTCTCTTGCACCCTAATGGACTGATCACTTCAGACTGCATGTGGGGGCTATAATAAATGGATGTTCCTATGGATTTTAAAAAAAAAATCCCTCATCATAGAAAACTAGCATATCAGGGGGGGAAGTTCCTAGACATGGGTTTATCTCCTTGAGAACTAGGTCACTGTTTACCTCCATGCTGTGAAAAGTTTGATAGGAGGCCACTGATTTTCGCAACTCAATGTGCTGTTTGATACACAAGAGCAGGCTGGGCTATTTTTTTCTGGGCATTTGGCAAGCCTATTTCAAACCGTGAGATTCAGAAACAAGAGCAGGTGGGAATATTGGGGCTACAATCCTGTACACACTTAACCTGAGAGTAAGCCCCATTGAACTCAGTGTGACTTACCTCTGAGTAAGGATGTCTAGAATTCAGCTGTAAGTGTTAAAAATAATGTGACAGCATTCCCACCCCCTGATAGGAGAGCCAGTGTGGCATGAGAGCCAGTGTGGCATGGTGGTTAGAGTGCTGGACTCAGGAGATCCGCGTTCTAGTCCCCACTCGGCCATGAAGCTCACTGGGCGACTTTGAGCCAGTCACTGACTCTCAGCCTAACCTGCCTCACAGGGTTGTTGTGAGGATAAAATGGAGAGGAGGAGGAGGATTATGTAAGCTGCCTTGGGTTCCTTGCAGGGGAAAAGACAGGATATGAATATAATAAATAAATAAATAAATAAGTTCACGCACACCCCAGCTGGGCATACGCAAAGGATAAAATTATTTATTATTTTATTTAATGTATATTTATCCCACTCCTCAGTCAAAAGAGGTTTGTTTCAGTCAAACAGTAAAACTAAGACTGTCCCTGCCTAAAGGGTTACGGCCTAAACAGGCATGACACACAAGGATAAGAGGGAGGGAAGAGGAAAAAATAAGTCAAGTTCAAGCAGCAGGGCTGGTGGAATGGCTCTCCCAGGGGTGGGGGAAGTCCAACTGGAGCAGGTGCTGATGTCCCCTTTGCCTGCTTCTGCTTCCCTTGCTCCTCCTCCTTCTCACAGGGCAGTTGATTTCAGTTAGCCCTCTGGGGGGTGAGTCACTCCAAGTTGAACAGGCTCCGATGTTCCCTAAACCAGGAGGAGTATAATTTTATTCTCTAGAAAGTATCTCCGTTTGAAGAGCAGGGCTACATCGATTGTGGGTGTGCTTCAAAGAGATCAAAACGGAGGGGTTTACTCTGATTTGTGTATCCAGTCCATACGATTGCCATATCTGGGTTTGGATTCTGTGTTTCCCCTGTTCCCTGCCTTTGCATACATGTATGTTCCAGGGATGGGGACTCGGACTCGAGGACTCGACTCGTGAGTCGGACTGAGTCCCCCCTCTGACTCGACTCGGACTCGAGTCCCAATATTTTTAATGGGACTCGAGACTCGACTCGGGACTCGCGACCAAGGACTCTTCAACATCCCTGGGCTGTGCCAGAAGGAGTGGAGAGGAGCGTGATTGCCGGCGAAGAGCGCATGGAAGCGAGGTGCGCCGCTGCTCGGCCACTATGGATGGCTACCAGGAGTGCAGCCCCAACAGTGTGTCAAGATTTATTTTGATTGATGTGTTGTGTACTTGGGAGAGGCAGAAGAAGGACCTGAGATTACTCTGTGTGGCTACTCTGAGTGTGTTTCTGGTTCCAGCAAGTTCATCACCAGTGGAGCGGGTGTTCAGTAAAGGTGGAACTGTGATGAGACCTCACCGTTCCAGAATGGGGGCCAAACATTTAGAAAAAACCATGTTCCTCAAATGCAACATGGATAAGTTTTAGGAAGTACAGCAAGTTTATTTTTTAAACTCATTTTTCTAAAATGCAACCTTTCAGACATTTTGGGTTTGGCTGCCTCTGCCTGCCTGCCTGGGGTTCCCAGCCTCCTCTGCCTGCCTGGTCTCAATTCAACAGTTGAATTGTCCAAGACAAAGGCCTCTGCCTGCCTGCTTTGGGGTTCCCTGCCTCCTCTGCCTGCCTGGTTATTTTAGGGTTTTCTGCTTCGTCTGTCCTTGCAAATCAGTTGCAGAGTTTTGAAATAAAAAGGCACACTTGTGCCTAGAATTTATTTAAACCACACATCTGAAGTAGCCGTATTTTGTTGGGGAAACCCCCCATTGATTTAATAGGAACTCGTGGAGTCAGCTTTGGGAGTGACTTGTGACTTGTGACTCGTGAGTCACCATTTTGGACCAAGGACTCGGACTCGGACTCGAGACTCGGGTCCAAAGACTCGTGACTCGACTCTTGACTCGAGACCAAGGACTCTTCAACATCCCTGGCTATGTTCTTGTGCAGTGCTGGATCCAGATTTGGGGTGTCCTTGCTTGGACAAGATTCCACTGTCACTATTGCCCATTCAATCTCTCTCTCCCTCTGGGCCCAATCCACTCCATGGTGGTGGAGGGAGGTTGTTTCTCTTTGCTCTTGCCACTGCTCACGTGTTCAGAGTGCAGGAGAAGAGACAAAGGCAGCAAGAGGATCAAGTGCAGGGTCAGAGGGCTGCCCCTTTGCTGGGGCATGGGCCTCAGCAGGTGCCCAATAATGCCGACCCCTATGCTGACCCTGTATATGTGCTTTGCTTTTGTCATTGTCTCGTTTGGGCCATCGAGAGAGAGAGAGAGAGAGAGAGAGAGAGTGATTGGTTGTGCAGATGTAGCTTGTTTAGGCCTGTATTGATTGAGTGAATTTGTGGGAGGATCACGTGTGAAGGATCCCTCCCTGGAGTCCTTCCTGTAGGATCATGTCCTCTTGTCTTAGAATACAATTCGGAAGTGCCAGCCATATATTCTTCTGTGTTGTGTAGGAAGAACAATAGTTCAGGGTCTCTTCACAGGAACAGGGGACTTGTGGTCTGGGTTAGGGTCAGTCCTGGGAGAGCCGAGCGGCTGGAAGAAGTTAAGGAAGATGCATGAAACAAATGTGGCTGAGTTTCAATGTACCTGTTCAGCAGAATCGTACGGTTCTTTCTCCTGTATTCCTTTTAACCCCCAAAATCTCAGCCCTAGGCTGAGAATCTGACCAGAGGAAGTGTGATAGAGAGACGCTGTTTAATCCTTTCCTTTCCAGCCCAAGAATCATCCTCCCCAAACTGCATTTTCATCCACAGAGGAGAAGATACAGGAACAAAAAATGGGGTGGGGAAAATTAGTTCAGTTTGTATTAAACAAAGTTTGGACCTTCAAACCACTATGCAAACCGAAATTCAGTTTTCCTTCGAAATTCGCACTCCTCCTATGTTTGCAATCGAGCTTCCCAAGTTTTTTTTTAAAAAATGCATATAAAATGTATATATTAGGGGGAATGATGTTAAAAAAATGCATTGTATTAGGAAAATTGCTAGCAAAAAAAAATTGTATGTTAGGCAAAAATGCATGTATTTGGACAGATGTGCACAAAAAGACTTGAGATTTTATTATTATTATTATTATTATTATTTTAAGTATGCATGAAAATGCATAAAGTGCAGTACAAACCAAACTTAAAACTGGAAAAATGAGAAACTGAGAGAAACTGAAATCGACAGATTTTTCCATCCCTAAATGAATTCACTGTCTCTCTTCTCTCCACCACACCCGTATTATCAGTGTGCATAGCTTTTGGAATTCCTTCTGCAATGCTTTCTGAAACAGATGAATCTCAGACCTCATTTTGTTTTACACGTGCTTTACACACAGACATAGTAATTACAGTAGACTGGATTGCATTGGCCAGCTAAGAATATTTCTTTCTCCTCTGTGGTGCAGCAGTACACTACTTGTTTTGGAGCTGGTGGTGAGTTATTTATGTTAGTTTAAATTGCAGGGTTTTTGTCCCGAGTTCCCCCGAGACCTCATGAAATTACACCTACTTCAATTCAGGCTTTGTGATAATCTTCAGATGTTAACGTTAAAATATTCCACAATGTAGATCCAGGTTGACATGTTTGTTGTATGGACACAGTGTGTGATTGCCGTGGAATCACAATGGACTTTGGTGTGATACTAATCGACAAAAAAATTACTTTAAATCTGTAACTAGAAGCTATGATTCCCCCTCTTTTATTCTAGAGTAAGAGGGGTCCAAATCTGGATCTTAAGAGCCTTTCTACCCCTCCATGCTAGGGTCCCAATTCAGACTGGGTCCCCTGAACCTACTTTAGAGTAAAAATGAAAAAAAAAAAAAGCCAAACATGATGAGCAAATGAGCAACATTCAAGATCGCCAGGATTCTCCGAGCATTGCCTCGCCACTCATGTCATGCTTGATTCCTGTTCATGTTTGCGATCGCTGCTCGCTCTGCACAAATGCGAAACTTGCGCAAATCGAGCAGTGATCAAATGGGAGATTTGCGCAAATCTCCACAAATTTGCACATATTTCCTTCACAGACTACAGCAGGGTTGATTCAGTCTAATGAGGAAATTTGTGCAAATTAGGAAAGCTGTGCAAACTGAACTGGGGATCAGGAATGAGATTAACATGAGCACATGTTCGACACGTTGCAAACATTTTCGGTGGACGCATGTTCGCGTTCGGGGCTTCGAATGGAGCATGCTCACATGCTTTGCGAGGAAAACTTTTTTCTCATACATCCTCCTTGGCCCTCACTTCATGAGTCCTGGTTTGTACTTGGGGAGTCTATATCTCAGGAGGAGGGTGGCTGACGTCTGGGGAATTCTACCTTGCAGGGTGAAGAGAAGATCACTTTCTTCCTGCCAACCTAATAATTCTATGCCAACCTACCTGAAGGATTGGGGAAAGTGTCGTGCCTTTTTGGAACAAAGAATACTTTCAAGAAGAACCTGCATATTCATCTTTCCTCTAGGGTAGGGGTGCTGAACCTCAGGCTCACAGACCAGATCTAGTCTACTTGGGGTCCCAATACCATCTTCCAGTGTTCTCCAGATACCCCCTCTCCCCTGAGCACTGATCATTTGCTGATTTCCTGGTGTTTGTGCAGTTCCCTCCCCCCATTCTAAAGGGTTGAAATGCCTTTCTTGAGGCTTAGTTGCTGGCGGTAAGAGCTTTAAGATAACATATGCTGGTATTTTGGCACTGCCCCCTTTGCTTTCAGCCCACCTGCGACGACACAGTCCCTACCAGGCGCATAAACCCTTCTCAGGCTAAGCACCAACACTTAAAAACCTGAGGAGAGGGTCAAATGAAACCTTTCCCCTACCAATGAGGGAAAAGATTATTACAGGTTATTAAGGATCTAGCTTAAATCTATGATACTGTGTGGGTACAAATGTGTGTGTATGTGTGTGTAGATTTAACAGTAATGCAGGTTAATAACGCCAAGCTGACACGTAGGATTTGGGTAGCAAACAAAATAAAAATAAGTTTATTTTAATTCTCAAAATCTTCGTTCCAGAAAATAACTTTGTAAGGTAACCTAAGTCCCTATAACTCTAAATACTTCCGCTCCTCAGACAAGCACTGATTTCTCTCAAAACTCCTGACAAGACACGAATAACTGTAAGAAGGAAAGGACAATGACCCGACTAACCTGACTCCCCAACTCCCAACTCTCCCCGCACACACTAACTCTGACATCACTCAAACACTCCTTATATACTCCTCCCCCACCCTTTCCAAGACATCACAAACCACACCCACTCAGTTCAACATTCTATACGCACTAAACATACTAAGCAGACATACACCAGGGAACTGAATTGTGGGGTTATGCCACACCACCTACCACTGGAATTCACCCTCTGAGAGCTTCTTCCAAATAATACTCATCCCTTGGGCTGAAAGAGGTTCAAGACCCTTGCTCTAGGCCTATTCACAAGTCGACTCCCCCACCCGACATGCGTGCACAATCTCCATGTATTGATTGGCATGAATGGGATGGGTGCTTATGTTTCTGTGTATTGCTTTAGCAGCTTCTACTTCTTTACTGCCTGCTACTTTTGTTCCTGCCTTTATTGCTGGTGGTTACAGCTCAGAGGTTTTATTGTCTGTGTTATTTAGTTCTGTTATGACAGATTATTGCTGCTGCTGTTCTGATTTATCTGCTTTTGGTTTCACTGTACTAGGATGGTTTGAAATATGGGTTTTAATGTTGTATGTTGGCTTGGGTTCGGGAGTTCGATAAATCTTACAAAGAAAATACCATACCAAGAGAAGCCTTTCCAGTCCAGGGTTGTTATAGGCTAATCGGGCTGGGGGCTTCTTGAATTGTGCAGTTCAGTTGTCACCTGAAGATGGTTGACCTACGCCACCCTGACCAATCTGCATAAGAGCAGAAGAAGAGCCATGCTGGATCAGACCAAAGGTTTATCAAGTCCAGCCTTCTCTCCCCCCCCCCAAAAAATGATGTCTAACATCTGCTGCCTGCCTCTGAATTTCTCCTTTCTTTTCCTCCATGACTTCACCCCCCAGTTCTGGAGTTCTCGCAATGTCAGAAATTGTGCAATTTTTGTTGTTGTTTTGAATACTTTCAGCCCCCTCAAGTGCCATCCTTGAGGTCATAAAATCCCACACAAGCCCGGAACTGCCCTAAAGCTTTTGTCTGCCTCATGAGTCCTAAAATGGCTTTTCCTTTACCAGATTCCATTTCAACCCTTCAGCAGCTTTGAAGTTTCTGAATGCCTTCTCATTTTAGCTAATTCCTGAGGGACTGACTGGAATCTGGAGAATGAATTGAAGTTCTAAGCTTTCACTCTGCCAAATGTGTGAGTGTATCGCAGGCAATGCGGCGGAACGCACCATGTTCTTTGGTTTGCTGCTTACAAACGAAATGGGAGTCAGTTCTTCTAATCATGTGGCCAAATTCTCAGGTTCAGTTTTTTGCCCATCGAGTTAACACGATTTTTGCATCTTCCAGTCTGCAAGGTTATTAGGAATAGAAAGGTGTGACTCAATAGCCCTGTGCAGGTGTTCCCCTGCTCACATGTGGGGCTAAAAAGTGTGGAAGGAGCCATGGGTGCACACATAAGCTCCCCCTCCCAGTGTTCCCACAAACAGCATCCACCCACTCAAGTATTCAGCTGAATGCACTTTCACGGTTCCTGTGATCGCGCGAGCCCAGCCTTATCAGGGTTTCCGATTGCAGGAACTCTGTAAGCATGTCCAGCTGCAAGCGCTTACAGAACTCTCTTCAGAGACCTTCACTCTCAATGTGCAAAGACTGAAGTGGATGCCAGGCACACAGGGACACTCAAGGCACAGCTTATGTGCACGCCCACCTCCACCTCCAGACTTTAGCCCTACATCTGAGCAGGCAAGCGTCTGAATAGGGCAATTGTTGCACTTCACTGTTGCACAATTCACTTATTGGTGTTTCCATGTAAAAGCACAGACGGTCTAATGCAGCTTCCCCCCAGCCTGGTGACCTCCAGATGTTTTGGACTTCAACTCTCATGAGCCCCAGCCAGCATAGCTAATGTCCAGGAATGCTGGGAATTGTAGTCCAGAACCCTTGTAGAGCACCAGGGCGTGATTGGCCCTGTTCACACCCTCCATAGGATGGGGAAGCATGAACACTCATGCACTGCCACTGACACACTTCCAACATTATATATGTGATATGGCAGAGCTAGGATTGCATGTGTCCTCTGTGCATCCGGCAGCGCCACCATGTCTATGGCGGGGTTGCTCAGCAGAGTGCATCCGCTGAACAATTATTGCACACTGTGTGAACCGTCTGTCTAACTGTGGGATTATTAATGCACTCCCAGTCCATGCATGGTGTGACAGAGCAAGCATGAGAGCTAAGATGACAAGGCAGGGTCATGGTGGCACTCACAGCAAGATGTTGTCTCTTGCTGCTTCTGCTGAAGAGCTAACCAGGGAGCACC
This sequence comes from Shinisaurus crocodilurus, assembly GCA_021292165.1. Classification (NCBI taxonomy): domain Eukaryota; kingdom Metazoa; phylum Chordata; class Lepidosauria; order Squamata; family Shinisauridae; genus Shinisaurus; species Shinisaurus crocodilurus. The sequence goes on along the minus strand of CM037880.1, from coordinate 214,918,893 downwards.
CCTTCATTCTGAGTATAGGATTGTTCTTAGAATAGAACGTAACACCGAGCTAGCTTTAAAAAGAACTGAAGGACTTGTTCCTTGCTGTGTGGCCTTATGTGCCATTCTTTAACTGTGTGTTTAGTTTACTTGGAAGTACAGAACCAACAGCTGATCCCAGAATGCACTAGGCCCTGGTCAGTTTTGTTTGCTTCTTACCACAAGGCTAGTTGGCTTCCCTTTTATAGCTTCAACTAGGTGGTTTTGTTTTGCTTCTTCTTCTTCTTTTCCATTCCCCCCCCCCAAAAAAAATGGGATGTGTCCTTCCACAAAATGCAGACATAAACTAGGACTTGGGGCCACACTGGACACCAACCCTGCTATTCAAGATGGGTGGGTCACTGAGCTACTGAGGCAACTATCTATCCTAGCTTCAGAAAAGGGGGAGGAACTCACTACAGATGTTCAGTGTTGTGCTAGAGAAGGGGAATAGAGGCCACTGCATGTAAAGGCTTCTTCCCCTCCTGCTGGAGAGATGCCAACATTTATTATTAGCATATCTTCCCGTGGCTACATTCCAAAGGGTAGCTTCTTATTAATATTCCTTTTCGGGGGTGGGGTGGGGGTGTAGAAATGAAGTGAATTCAATCTTCCTGCAAAGTTTTATTTTTAAATAGGACAGCATTAAAAAAAATTGGGCCCATTCCTTCCCTTCCGTCCTTATTCTGCTGCATTGGTCCAGCTAGCCAAACCTACCAATCAGACCCCAATGCATGGCTGATGCCCGTAGGGATGGGCATACAAACAAAACCTGAGTCCGTTGAAGCTCCCCAAATTCCACCTCAAAGTTTGTTCCAGTCCATACAAGATGGCAATCATTTCCATTTCCTTTTCACTTGTGCATATTTCCCCAAGTGTATGCATCAGTCATGTGCATCCTTGAAGTGCATGCATTCTTCTCCCATTGATTAAAGCGTATATGTGCACATTTTTTCAAAAGCATGCATTTTTATGTGAATTTCCTAAATGTACGCATCCTATCAAATACACGAGGGGGCACGGATCACATTGCAAGCTCAGAAATGTACGGACTTTGACCAAATATTGCATTCGACTCCATGTCCGGTCCGGAACATATTAAATGGGTAAATCCTGATCAAAACTGAACTGAAATAAATTTCTCCTACATCTGTAGCTGGTGGGCTGCATTCTGATGGATAGATCACAAGTTGTGCCCCCCACACACAGATATTAACATTACCTGCTGCCCTTCTGCTTTTGATACTCTGATGAACCCAATGCTCTTTGGACCTCACGCCTCTGCTAGAGGAAGCCTTCTGATTCTGCCTTCTGTCTTAAGCAAGTCTCTAGAGGAAGGAACTTCCTTCCAAATTTTGGCTGTCACAGCTGATTTTGTTTCCACCATCCAGACTCTTGTGGGAGGGATGGTGCACCAGTCTAGACATGTAACTCCATTGCTCTGATTACTTAAGCAGCTGTTGCAAATCGATAGAGCCTCCGCTTCTGGGAGGCAGAAGGAGATGGCAGGAGAGAGGAAATAACGAACCTGCACAGCTGATTAGAAGGCAAGGCATGGGCTTATGGAGAGAATTAAAGACAAACTGAAGACTTTGTACACGAGGCTGCGGAAGGGAATATATGATTGCTGTGTTCTGGGAAGCAGCCAAGGTGTGTTTAGTAGCTGCAACGGCAGGGGAAGCACTGAAGCAGAACAAGTGTTTTGCACGGCAACAGCTGGCTTCCCCAGGTGTTGAATGCAGAGATTTGTTGTTCATTCAAATCCTCTTTCCTTTTTTAAAAAATCCTTCCTCTGCAAAGTGTCTTCAGAACGTTCAGAGCACAGTGCAATATATTCATAATTGGGATGGCAGTGACATAATTGGGATGGCAGTGAACGATCCCCTTCTTACCATGATCGGACAGTGCACGATCTATATGCCTAAACATCAATACCCAATGTTCTGCTGCACTTCATCGTCACCAAGAAACAGACCTCATCCTGAGGTCTTTGTAAATAACAGTAGGATTGATTCAGGGGCTGTGGTCACTAAGAAGAGGGAGTCGTTCCCCCGCGCCCTTCCAAGAGGGTACCCCCGAGGGGCACGCATATCGTTTTTCACATATTAGTGTTGTTGTGTGGAAAGGCCAAAATCTGAGGGAGGCCAATGGCTGGGATTGCAGCAGGTAAGTACTGTACTCCCTAGAGCAGGGGCAGGGAATTTGTGGGCCTCCAGATGTTTTGCCCTACAACTCCCATCAGCCTTAGCCAGCATAGGCAATGGTGAAGGATGATGGGAGTTGTAGGCTAAAGCATCTGGAGGGCCACAAGTTGCCCACCCCTCCCCTACCCTAGAGTTTCTCCATCCATGTGTACCCCCCACTTTTCCTAGTGATAGGATTTTCCCTAGAAGCCAGCCACTGGCCTTCCTTCCTTCCTTCCTTCCTTCCTTCCTTCCTTCATTATATACCACCTTTTTGTAAAAAGCGCAAAGGCAGTGTACAATGTATCAAATCAAGGAGAATAACAGCAAGAGCATTAAAACGGCAACACATCTTCTAAAAGCAGAGCGTGCGTGAGGACCAATCATAATTCCGAGCTGAGTGCATTCTGCAATTTAGGATCAACAGTAGAGGAAAGCTCTCTCATGTGCCCATCAAGAGGGCCAAAATGTGAGAGAACGTGAAAGTAAATGAACCTTCCCACTCACTGCCTTCTGAAGTGGGTGTGGTCCATCCTGCTGCTGCATTCTCTTGCTTTTTGCACCCAGCCTCACAGAGGAGTTTTTTTTTTTTTCTACACAGGGTCTCTGGTCCCATATTCTGGTCTGAAGAAGCCTTCAGTGCATCAGCTTGAGTGTGCGTTGGATGAGGCTGATGATGCGGTCTTCCTCTCCGTCCACCCCATTGTATATAAAGAGCAATCTATTTGTTAAGGCAGAACATTAGAGCCCTAGATCTAGGTTTATTCTATGAATTGTTGTGAACTGCCCAGAGAGCTTCGGCTATGGGGCAGTATAGAAATGGAATTAATTAATTAATTAATTAATCAATTAATAATAATGGTGTGAGAAGTTGGGAGCCCTGAGGGGGGGGTGTTGCACACATCCTGTGGACTGTGGGCCATGTGTGGCCCACCCCTGTTTTAGATAGCCAGGCTGTAAGCCATTCAGGGTTTCAAAGGTTAAAACCAACACCTTGAATTGAGCCTGGAAAACCATTAGGTAACCAGTATGGATGTGTGAATCAGCAAAACTGGAGTGTGCCAAAGTTCTCAGAATTCCATCTCAAAACTTGTTCTGACTCATGTCTGTATCAGATTGAGAGGTGTGTTTCCCCCCCCCTTTTTGCATGAAAATCCGTGCATATTTTCATGTGTATTTATTCCCAAATGTATGCATCAATTGTGCTCATCTTTGAAATGTATGCATTCTTCTCACATTGATTAAAGCATATTTATGCGCCTTTTTCAAAAGTACCCATTTTTTTCAGGCACAGTTTTCCAAATGTACGCATGCTGTCAAAAAATGCATTTTGGGGGATCCGTGGATCACATTGCAAGCTCTGAAATATACAGACTTTGTCCCCAGATTGTGTCTGACTGAGTCCATGTTTGGCCTGGAAGGTGTGAAATGGGTAAATCCTGATCAAAAATGAACTGAAACTAATTTCTCATGCATCCCTATGTACAGTACAGAACTTTCAATACTGAAGTAGAGAGGGCATGAATACAGTGCCTTCTGCCCACATCCTGGCTGTGTCAGTACCCTAGTCTGGCTTCCTCTTTACAGAGGCTGCCAAATTTATCCCAACAGTGCCCCATTTCGAAGCTGGGACTTTAATGCGAATGCATGTACAGTTTTTGACATGGTAAAAGCCACATGTAATGACTTGGCTGGCTATACCATTGTCATACATGGCCCATGTAAAAAGAAAAGAGGAGAAAACAACAACCACAAATAAAACAAAATAAATAAGCCAAAAAACATCAATTACTATCTTTGTTAGTAGTTGATTTTATCTTGAGAGCCTTCCTGTTTATCACATGGACACTATTCTCCCATGAATGATTTCCTATATGAAAATAATATGATTAGAAAGTACCACTGTTGTCTTTTTCTATCATTTTCCTCTTAAACAGGTAACAATCCTTACTGTGTTTTTCTCCCCTACCCAGATGTAAAGTCTGAGAAATTGCATTGCTAAGCTACAGTGACACCTGCTGGGGGATTTTAAAATTGCAAGAGCCTTTGCTAGTGAACTCTGTTATTTAAAAAGAGTGCAATGCTACATGGTGGATGGCCATGTTTATTGAATCATTTTAAATTATTTTTCAACTAGATGGCCAAATGAGCTTAAAAATATTCTCTCCCCCCCCCCATGGCAGTCGATCAGGAATACTGGGCTCAACCTTTCTTGGTGGTCGTGAGAATTAGGGCCTTAAAACATGAATCTGTTAACAAACATGTATGCTGCAAATATCCATGACTTTCAGGGATCAGTGTCCCACCAGATCTATGTGCAAATGTAGACCACAATTTGTGAAATTAAAAATAACCGGGATCCGTTCTGTACTATACTACTAGTTTTTGTTTGTTTGTTTGTTTTTGCATTTGAACAGGGAACCACAGTCGGTAGCCCATCTGTGCTTTTCAGGAGGGAATTGTGCCGGCAGTGTGAAACAATAGCTGCTATTCAGGAAAACCATAAATATCCTAGCAGTATGAAAACAATAGTTCAGATCAATATCCAAAAATATGCAATGCGAGAGATCGGGAGGGGTGGAAATACCTGAAAAATAAGAAAGGGATTCTACCATACTTAATAACAAATGTAAGAGGGAAAAATTCAGAACTCCGCCTCACTAACTCCCAGTTAGGGATGCCTGGTCTCCAGAGGCTCAAGAGCCATGCAGAGCATGGGAACTAAAGGGTGGTAAACGGCAGACTGGGAGGTTGTATCAGGTGCAGGCAGAAGATGGCATCTGCTGATCTGTGGTCAGGGGAGAGAGCTTGACTGTGCCGTAAAGATGGAAGCTTACTGACATGGGGGAGGAGCGGAGTGAATGATAGCCGAAGAAGAAACTAGGCTGCTCTCTGATTCTGATCCTAGATTTTACTCCTGATAGGAATGTATGAGAAGCTCTGAGCATGAGCATGAGCACATGTCCACTGAAAACATCTACAAATTGTCAAATACATGTTCACGTTCATCTCGTTCCCAGTTCTCCATTCAGTTTGCACAAATTTCCTCTGTAGACTGATTCAGCCCCACTTTAGTCTGTGGAGAAAAGTTGAGCAAACTGGGATATTTGCACAAATTTGGGGAAACTTGCGCAGATCCCCCCATTTGATCTCTGCTCGGTTTGCGCAAGTTTCCCATTCACGCAGACGGAGCAACAATCGGAAACACGAATGGGGATTGGGCACAGGACGAGTGGCTAGATGATGTTCGAACATTGCTCGTTTGCCCTTTCCTACTCCTGAAGACCCTGCAAAGAGGCTAAAATCCCGAAGCTTCAGGTTAAACAGTGAAGCCCAACAATACTTAAGTTCACATTCTTGTTTTGCCTACATGCGAGTGTTAATGTTGTTGTACAACAGGGCTCTCCGACCTTGGGTCCCCAGATGTCGCTGGCCTACAGCTCCCAGCATACCCAGCCAGCATGGCTAATGGCAAGGGATTCTGGGAGCTGTAGTCCAGCAACATCTGGGGACCCAAGGTTGGAGAGCCCTGTTGTACAAAGAACAGGAAAGAAGCTATCGACTGAGCCTCCTGTTTTGTCAATATTTCCCGGGATGTTGTTGATGGAGGCGAATTAAGTATTTGGTATGTGTTAAGCTTAATATTCAACAATCTGATTAAGGAGCTTTGCCATTTCAGTGTTTTGGAAAATATTTACCTCTAAAGGAGGGCTTTGATATTGATGCATGAAGGGAAGCAGAGAGGCTGGATCAAAAGCAATGCTTTCCCCCCCCTTCTTTACATCAAATTAAAACCAAACACAAAATGTAAGTTAAGCACTGACAAATTAATTTTCATTACAAACCAATGATTAGAGTGCTGTTATGATGTATTATATGATCTATTATAATGATGGCTATAGCCAATCATTATAAATTGCAGTGAAGCCCATTTTATAAAACTCTCTCCCAAGGCAGTGAGGTGAGGGCTACAAAGCTTCTGGCACCCACACTGCCAAAATGAAGAGACATGTCGATGTCTGAATAAATCGATTTTTTTTTTTTTTTAAAGAAGAACAACTTTATTGAACTATTGTGGAGATCTGCAATGGGTGTTTATTACCTGCATTTCAGGTAATGAGCACCCCCTTCACTGCAGATGCTCTATCAGTCTGAGGTAGGGGAGCTTTCCTCCTTCGGCCTTTTCTGGGTGAGCTTCTCTGGCTCAGGGGTAATAGCTAGTCTTCCCCCACCCCCACCCACGACCCTGCCCAGCCCTCACTGTGATGGGGCTAAGGAAAGTCTGCCCTCATGCATCACAGCATGACTTGCAGCTACACGTGTGGGATTTGGCAAGGCCTTGGGTGGAGGTCCTGTCTCTGCCTCTTCTAGTCTTGTGACCTTGAAGGGGCAGGCCTGAGGAAACCTTAAAACAAGGACGTGGAGTATTTGACTCTCCAGGTATTGTTGGATTGTACTCCCACCCAGCCATCTCTCAGCACTGGCTATGCTGGCTGTGGCTGATAAGAGTTACAGTCCAGCAACATCTGGAGGGCCACATGTTCACTACCCCTTCCTAAAAACATGCCTCAGGCTGGTGCTCAGTTCAGATCTGTTTCCTTGACCCTGCACTGAACCTGCTTGCTAATACTCTTATCTATGAAAACCACCCTTCAGACAATCCTCTGCTACTGTTCAATGTGGCATAAATGAAAACCCCACACCAGACAAGTGGCCAGTCTCAGTCAATGGGGTAAAAGAATTCCTATGCAGCCCCAATAACTCAGCCCACCCTGTCTACCAGGTGGGTGGGAGCTGAGCTCCCAGAATCTGGAGAAGAGAAAAAGGAGATGCGTCCTTAAAGCAGCCCAGATCCTCCCAGCATCATGAGGCTTTTGTAGCTGGACCTGCATCCCATCCCTTCCAGGTGGGGCCAAGTGCAAAGTCAGTGTCCCAGCCCACAGGCAAAGCAGTGAGTGGTATATGTATGGACATAAGAGCCCAAGAACTGTGATGGATCAGACCAAGAGAGCCAGTGTGGCGTAGTGGTGAGAGTGCTGGACTGGGACTCGGAAACTCCGGGTTCTAGTCCCCGCTGGGCCATGAAGCTCACTGGGTGACTTTGGGCCAGTCACTGACTCTCAGCCTAACCTACCTGACAGGGTTGTTGTGAGAATAAAATGGAGAGGAGGAGGAGGAGGATTATGTAAGCTGCCTTGGGTTCCTTGCAGGAGGAAAAAAGGCGGGATATATATATAAATAAATAAATAAATAAATAAATAAATCTAGTCCATCCTTCCATTCACACAGTGGCCAGCTGGGATGTATGGGAATTTTGTTTGCATGGAATTTTCCTGTTTGATTGCATTTGATTTGCGCAGTAAATTGAACAGCGATCACAAGTGCTCACATAAATCAAAGCAGGGATGAGCATCAAGTTGATGCATGGACCAGCTGGGTGAATGTGAGCATCGCTTGTTCTTCCATCTCTACGAGCCCTGGGAAACCCACAAGCAGGGCATGAATGCAATGGCACCCTCCCAGTCACGTTCCCCAGCAACTACTGTATGCAGGAGGCATACTGCTTCTCATACTGGAGGTAATATATAGCTATCATGGCTAGTAGCTATTGATAGTCTCTTATCCTCCATGAATTTCCCTAATCCCCTTTTAAAGCCATCCCTAATTAGCGGCCATCACTACAGCTTGTGGTAGCAAATTTTCATAGTTTAATGATGCACTGTCTGAAGAAGTCCTCCTGAATCTCCCACCAATCAACTTCATGGAATGACCCCAGATTCTAATATTATGAGAGAGGGAGAAAAACTTCTTCCTAACCACTTTCTCCACACCATGATTTTATACACTTCTATCATGTCCCCTGCACGCCTCTATCAAGTAGTAGAGCAATACTCTGCTAACCTTTGCTCCCATAAGTAAGTGTGTCACCAGTTCAAGGAATCTCTCTGGATTGCTGCTCACGTTTTGTTAAGTTCTTCTTCAAGCTTCTGATTTCCTTCAGACTATTTACTTTAAATCCTTCTGGTGGCAATTGGGGGAGAGGGGGGCAAAACAAAATGAAACACCCTTGTCTAAAACCACCTAGTACATCTTTCTGTGAAGCCTTAACAAAGAGATGAACAATTGACCTTTGATGGTCTTTGAGCAGGGACGGAGGAGGAGGAGGAGGAGAGAGACTGTCTATTTAGACAAATGTTGGCACCTAGCAAAAGGGACAAAGTTCAGCTAGTTGGCTGGCTGTGATTTACAACCTAAAGCCATAATCATCCCACACAGGCAGGAGGCCATTAGGTTTAATCTTGGCATCCTTGTCCTGTGAGAGAGAAAACAGAGAAGGTGATGTCTTTTATTGGACAGTTATTGCTATACCCACTCTGTCTTTTTCATCCTCCTGGGCCATAGAATGTCTTCTAAGCAGCCCTCTTACGAAATAGTTCTTAACTTTGACAAAGTGCTGTTTTATAGGGATGTGTGAGGAATCTGATGGGGGTAAAAATCCGATGGATTTTCTTCACTCGGCCCCACGGATTCCATTCTGTCAACCCTGCCCTGGTGCTGACTTGATCTGACATGCGTCAAGCCAGCACGCGGACTTCCATTTTTAAAATGGGTCGCAATTTGCATATTTTATTTTATTTTTATTTTTAAGTAGGGGACATTTGCGCAAAATTCAGGCCCGCATTTTGCACAAATCTGAAATTAAGTGTCAGAAAATTCAAGGTGGCCAAGGTGGAGTGTGTGCATATGCAGTAAGAGAAGGATGCTTCCATATTTCTCATGTTAAATGCTACAAGAACAACAACAACTCAAATCTAATGAGCTGGACCTGATTTGTGCAAATTTGTGAGAGCCAGTGTGGCGTAGTGGTGAGAGTGTTGGTGGACTGGGACTCAGGGAGATCCGGGTTCTAGTCCCTGCTCGGCCATGAAACTCACTGGGTGACTTTGGGCCAGTCACTGCCTCTCAGCCTAACCTACCTCACAGGGTTGTTGTGAGGATAAAATGGAGAGGAGGAGGAGAATTATGCAAGCCGCCTTGGGTTCCTTGCAGGAAAAAAGGTGGGGTATAAATATAATAAATAAATAAAATAAATAAATAAATCGTGATTTGTGCAAATTGTGCTAGAGGTACACAGTTCTCGGCTCCAAATTTGTGCAGATATTTTGAGCAATTTCAAGGAAGCCAGAACCCCCCCGCCCCACAACTTCTCCCGCTTGGTAGGGTCCTAACCTCTGGCGGCCCTTGTTCATGTTTGCTGGATTATTTTTAATGAGTTGTCCGAATAATCAAAGGAGTTGCATTTCTGTTGTCTTGTTCTGCCTGTTACCCAAGTTCATCCAATCCCCCCCCCTCACCCAAACTGAGTAATTTCCAAATTAATCTGAGGGCAGCTTTGCAGAACTCACCCATGTCTACATATTATGCACTTAAGGCAAGGAAGCCCAATTATTGTGTGGGTGTATTTTTTTAATACATGTTTTTGGAAGCAACATAGAAGCAGCTGTGGAGGCAGCAGCAATTGCATCACTAGGGATGTTTGTGGAATCTGCCCCTGCCAGATTCAGAGGTGCTGCTAGGGCCGGACTACAGGGCACAGGGTCCAGGGCCCTGTGGTCCAGGAGGGCCCCCCAATGGCCCCTGACAGGTGGCTGCAGGCAGCTAACCCTGCTGGCAGTGGCGGTGGGTGGCTCCTTCTCCTGCCGTGCCATGCCTCTAAAGCAGTGTTCTCCAACCTTGGGTCCCCAGATGTTTTTGGCCTACAACTCCCAGCATGCCCCAGGCAGCTATGCTGTTGTAGGCCAAAAACATCTGGGGAACCCAAGGTTGGAGAACACTGCTCTAAAGGAAAGTGCCATGGAGACAGCCAGAAAAGCTGCAGCCATTTTAAATTGCACCATTTTTCTTTGCTAACTTTGATCAGCAACACACTGAACCAATGAGACACTCTCTTCTGGGGGTGCAGCCAATGAGGGCACCGGAGAGGTGAGACAACCACCCCCCAAGGCAGATTCTGAATTGTTCAGTGCACTGCTAATCGAAGGTAGTAAAGGAAAACTATTTTAATTTTAAAAAGGCACATGAGGTGTTGCGGTCTTGTCCTGCCGCCACCACACCACTTTCCTTTGGCAATGCTACTACAGCACTGCAAGAGGAGGGGGGAAGGGAAGCCCCCACTGTTGCTGGTACAGCCCAGGTAAAGATCAAAAACAAAACTGGGTTGGCTGGAAGAGAGAGAGGAGAACCCCAGAAAATACCTTGCCTGCCTGCCCCCAAACCTGGTGGGGCGTCTGGACAGATTCTGCCCCAAACGTTGAGGTGCCTCTTTGCCAGATATGATGAAGACTTGAAAGACTAACACAGGCACTGCTGAACTGTGCATTCCCTAAGTGAACCGAATGCAAAATAACAAAATCTGAGAAGGGAGAGGAGAAGATTAAAGGGGGGGGAGCATAGATGACTAGGAGAGAGGGCTGGAGCAGCCTGGTTTTTTTCCTTGAAGTTGGCCTTGGAACAGCACCCAGGCTGAACACCAAATCCTACTTGTAGGGTTCTCCCATAGGGTCAGTGAAATATGGGAAGGGCTTTCCTAAGATCAAACAGGAGGAGAAGAGGACCCTTAATTCTTGTGGGACTGTATTTTTTCCTAACACGGGTGGTGAGTATAAGGCACAGGTGGTGTGCAAAATGGGGTTCCATGTGCACACTTTGGTGGAGCTCTCCCACATTTTTTGATGCCCATGCATTTTGTGGCAGTGCTTCATTCAGAGGTTGCCCTCGCCAGGTCTATGGATTGGCCTGTATGGCTTGATTAGATTGCAGGAATAGATAAGGATGGGCGAACGAGTGATTTTTGTGATCGCTAGGATTCTCCAAGCATCATCTTGCCACGCATCTCGTGCCTGATTCCCGTTTGCATTTGTGCTGCCAGCTTTGCGTGAATGGGACATTTGCACAAACTGAGCAGCGATTGAACAGGAGCTGTGTGCAAATCTCCCGTAATTTGCACAAATCTCCCCAGATTTGTACGAATTTCCTGAAGTGGGGCTGATTCAGTCTACCGAGGGAATTTGTGCAAATCAAACAGGGAATGGGGGACGAAAGAAACATGAGCACGGGTTCAACCATTTGCGAAACTGTTCGGCGGACACGCGCTTGCACTTGTGCTCACGTTTGGGGCTTTGAAGGGGACATGCTAACATGTTTTGCAAGCAAAAATGAGATTCTCATACAACCCTAGCCGTTGTGCCTTCAGTAGGTCAGACAGAGACCTAGCCGTGCTGGAGTGTGTTTGGGGTGAGGTCAGGCTAAGTGCAGCCTGATCCAGCTGGGCAGCCTTACCAATCAGCGCCTGCTCAAAAGGCAGGTCCCAAACACACTCAGATGCTGGAAGCAATTGTTTGCTGATACAGCTTCAGCCAGACACCTTGACACCCCTGAACTCAGACTTGTGCCTTTGAACCTCAGAACGACCTTGACGACGCTTTTGCCTGCTCCTGAACTGGTTTCTGTTTGCTGCTTTTCGGACATATAGTATATTTTGGCTTCGACCCTTGGACTGTGATAACGACGACGGCTTATCTTTGTACTGGACGGATTTATGACAGCTAGCAAGGCATTTGCATGTTCTGGAGGTCTCACGTTGCTGAGAGGCCCACCTACTGATTAATATAGTTAGAACTGAACAAGTACAAGCTGCAATGTGCTTGTTGTTGTTGTTAATTTATTTATTTATTCCATTTCTATACCGCCCAATAGTCGAAGCTCTCTGGGCAGTTTACAACAATTATACAATTACACAATAAAATACAATTATACAATAAAAATACAATCTTACAATAAATACACTTTTTTTTTTTTTTTACTATTTCCTCATTTTATAATTTTCTTTTTGTAATTTTATCCTGGAAGACAATCTTACTCGGTCACGAGTGATCGCCTACTACTATTTAAAAAAAATAGAAGCAATAAAAACATCGAAAAATTTACACAAACACTTTAAAAGCGCTTTTAAAATTACTTAAATAGCTAAGACAGATGTAAGAAATAGACTGGATAAAAAGATGACATAACCACCACCCCATGTGCTATTTGCAGCTATTAAATGCCTTGTTGGAGCTGTCCCTCAGCCTCTGCTTTGGGATGGGTGAGGATTTCCTTGCAAGTTTAGTTTTGATAAGGATTTACCAATTCCACAAAACTCTCCATATTTGGGACAAAAAAAACATGAGCTTAAAAAAAAAAAAGATAATGTGGGAGAAACAGAAACTGACATATTTTTTCCCATCCAAGCAGAGGGCTTGAATGCTTTGCTCTGAAAAGTCTAGGTTTGAATCCCTGTATATTCCATGATGTGAGTGCTTAATTGGGGTTGCCACCTCTTTTTCCCCTGACAGGTTCCTCACCTTTAGTAGCTACATGACAGGAGGCAGGTACAACATGGCCCTTTCCCTGCCGGGAATAAGCTGTAGCTTTTGATTTGGCTGTTGCAGATGGGTGAGACTTTCATTTCAGTTTGTTTTTGATAGGAATGTACCAAAATTCATGGAGTTCATATTTGGGAGAGAAAGAACTTGAGATTTCTTTCTTTCTTTCTTTTTAAATCGACTGTGAGAGAAAGCAAAATTGACAGATTTGGTGATCCCCATCACTGCTTAGGTAGCAGTAGCATCCCCAAACAAAATGGAGATTGGCAGTCAAGAAGATGCTAGCGGGATACATAAAAAGATAGTGATTGAGGCTGAGCTTTGCAGTGGCCACCAGATTCTACTGAATGTGTACATAAACCCAAAGTATGCCTCGGGCTTCCAGAGTGGTCAATTGGCAGTTACAGGTTTTGCCCGTCCGACTGAGGCCTGTCTCGCTGGCTTCAGACTGCACAGGCCTTGCTGGGAGGCCTCCTTCTCAGACTCAGGGGAGGTGTTCATGCACCAGGCATACTGGCTTCAGAATCTTCTTCCACAAACCCTCCCTGACTGCGCACTCTTCTTTTTTTCCCCCTCTGTGGCCAAATCATCATCAACTTCTCCTTGCACTATTGGCCTGTCAAGATTCTTGCTGGGCAAACAACACGCAGTGTTCGGTCTGGCGGTGACCCACAGGGGCTGGCAGCTGCGGTCTCATGACCTACTCTGAGACGTGCTACTGTGTCTCAGAAAGGCTATTTGTCTTTGTTTCATTTAGGGGCCCATGTCAGAGCTTGAGCAACCACAGGTTTCCTGGCCAAGCGAGACGAGGTCACGCTGTGCAAAAGCAGCGGCCCTGGGATTCCAGGCAAAGGACAGCTGTGTCAGGGTCCGTGCACTGGACAGAAACAGTTCTGCGGCTTGCCATGATGATTTATCGCTGCGACATTTGTTAGGTGCGCGTTGCGGCTATGCAACAGTGGAACTGCTTAGTGTGCAGTTGTGTAATATTATCTGGATGTTGGCATCGTCGATGTAAGGTGCAAAATGCTTCTCTGAGAATTCAGCTCAATTCCAAATTTAGATTAGGATGTGAAACCATAGAGTTTTACCTAGCAAGTTCGGTGCAGAGGCCAGATTTGAATGAGAAGTTTCCTCCTGGCTATAGCTGAGACTGAGTCTTGGCCACAGTGAGCATAACATCCAACAGAAGCATCTGTCAGTGATTTGAGAGAAGTTGAATGATTTTTGGGATGATTAGTGCACCAAGGAGGGCTAAACTGCTGTGGAATGGCGGAACATAAGCAAAGGTTTCCTTACCATGATGACTTAATGCTGGGGGAAATCTTTACCTCTTATTTTTACATCTCTAAAGCAGCTGCTGAAAGCACAGTACCTCTGTCTGTAAAACAGGTGCAGCCAGAAGGACGGCTGTACCACACACAGAATGATTAATAAAACCAAACTCATAGGTTCCTGCCAAACTTGGAGAGAGACATTCCTTTATGATCAGCAAATTTGAAAATCTAATGCTGGGTTCTCTTCCCCTGACACCGTTCTGCTAGTTGTATAACTAGGTTAAGTGGTATTCAACCTGTTCTGGAAGGGACAGCACTCCCTCTAAAGGAAAAGGTTCACAATTTGGGGGTGCTCTTAGATCAATTTGGGGTTGTGTGTGTGTTTCATTGTCACTAGAGGCACAGGTGGCCTTGATAGCTTGGAGCTGCTTTTCTCAGCTCAGACTGATACATAAATTATCATCCTACCTGGACAGAAATAGCCTTGCAACAGTTATTCACACACTCCGGTAACCCCCCATTTGGATTATTGCAATGTGTTATATGCGGGGCTGCCTTTGAAAATAGTCCAGAAACTTCAGTAGTCCAAAATAGGGTTGGCTAGAGTGCTAAATGGGACAGCATATTATTATGCTGATACTTCTCAATCTGCACTGGCTGCCAGTCCATTTCTGGGCCCAGTTCAAAGTGCTGGTTTAAAACGTTAAAGCCCTAAATGACTTTGGGCCAGATTACCTGAAGGAACATCTCATCCCATTTTTAACTACTTGAATATTAAGATGATAGTCTGAGGACCTCCTCCAGGTGCCCCTGCCAAATTAGGTGAGGCAGGTGGCTACAAGAGAGATAGCCTTTTCAGTGGTGGCACCCCATTTGTAGAATGCTCTCCCCAGAGAGGCTCACCTGGCGCCTACAATATGGTCTTTCCTGAGCCAAATGGAGTGAGCAGAGGGTGTGATGATGGCATTGCAGATGGGGATACTGTCTGTGTAGATGCATGCTATGGCCTCATGTCAGCACATCACGGCCTCAGATTTCCCTAATATACCAATTTTTGTACACGTTTTTTGATTGGAGAACTCCACTGAAAAATTCAGAGAAGTGTGAGTTTCTAAGATTAGCTGAGTTCCAAAGTGAGAAATTATATAAGTTTGGATTAAAATGTGAGCTGAACAAATTTTAGGGATGTATGAGAATTCCATTTGTGGGGTGAAAACTCAATGGATTTTTCTGGTTTGGCCCTGGTGGATTTCATTCCATTTCCCTCTGCTGGCGTTGACTTGGTCTGTAGTGAGTCGTTCCAATACGTGGATTCCTTACCCACCCACCCCCCGTGCTGGCTATTCTTGCATATTAGTTGTTCAGGGGGTGGATCTTGAAATTTGCACAAATGGGGTTGTGTGTGTGTTTCTTTTTTAATTCCCCTAGTCTTTCACAAGTGTGCAAGAGCACAGTTCCAGAGCTGTCTGATAAGTGTAGTCTTGCCATGTCAATTTCCTTGTATGTTTCAGCTTTCAGTAGGAGCACTGAAGTAGGTAACATATAAGAAAATTGACAAGGCGAGACTGCATATTTGCACACAGTTGCAAAGGATAGTGAGAAAAATAATAGTAAGGCAAAGGAGGAATCTATTTGTGCAATTCTGAGGGACTGGGGAAAAATACGAACAAATTAAGTGCATCAAAGGGTGGAATATCTCCCACTTAGCAATGTAATCCTCTTGCTATGAAGTGTTGAACTGATACTTGTCATTGTCTTCCTACCTTTCAACACTTCCCTGAGTCTCCAGCTAGCCCAAAAAGGGGAATAATTCACTCCCCTCTTTCGTGACTCCTTCTTGGAGCAGTTAATGCTATTGTACAAATTTAATCTCCCTTTACTTCCCAGCTTCTAAATTTGTGCAAATTTGGGAAGTAAATGGAGGGGTCCTTCTCACTTGTGCACAAAGTTAGCTTAAATGCAGTCTCACGTTGTTAATTTCCTTGAATGTTACCTACTCTTCTTTGGTGCTCCGGTTGACCGCTGAAACATACAAGGGAACTGACAAGGCAACGCTATTAACATGTTGGACAGTTGAATATGCACTCTTGCGCACTGGCAAAAGACTGGGGGAATTAAAAATAACAACCCCAACTACAACCCCATTTTTGCAAATTCCAAGATCCACCCCTGGAAAAAAAAATGAATGAATTTATAATCCAATTTGTGCAAATGGCAGGGCCTGAAGAGAAACGTGCAAAACATTTCTAGAATTGGGGGGGGGGATATCCACTAATGTCTGCCACCACTTGCTGGAACGGAAACACTGTGGAATCTTGTCAGGTCCAAAGGAACGGAATTCCCAGTGTTGAACATCCCAGTGTCCACACAGTAGTGGAGCATCATGGAAGTCACCTTCCCATGGTCTGGCCCTACACACTTCCAGTAAGCAGGAACCATTAAATGAGGCATTAAATTCAATGGATCCATCCCACACCTATGAGTCCCTCTACCAAGGGCTGCACATTTCTTAGAGTGAAAAAGTAGCTAACATTGGGGATGATCTCAAAGTATTACTGGATAGGAGAGGGGTGTAGTATGTTGCCTGTACTCGAGAAATAAGGCAGCTTTGAGTGTGAATGATACGATACTACCTTGATTAGGGACATACGAGAAATTAGTTTCAGTACATTTTTGACCAGAGTTTACTGACTTTGCAACTCCCAGAACCAAATCATAGAATCATAGAATCATAGAAAAGTAGAGTTGGAAGGGGCCTACAAGGCCATCGAGTCCAACCCCCTGCTCAATGCAGGAATCCAGGTCAAAGCATCTCTGACAGATGTCTGTCCAGCCGCACCTTGAATGCCTCCAGACTGGGAGAGCCCACCACCTCCCTAGGTAGTTGATTCCATTGTCTTATTGCTCTGACAGTCAGGAAATTTTTCCTGATGTTTAGGTGGAATCTAGGTTCCTGTAACTTGAGCCCATTATTCCGTGTCCTGCAAACTGGGATGAAGGAGAAGAGATCTTTGCCCTCCTCTGTGTGACATCCCCTCAAATACTGGAAGAGTGCGATCATATCTCCCCTCAGTCTCCTCTTCTGAAGGCTAAACATGCCCAGTTCTTTCAGTCTCTCCTCATAGGGCCTTGTTTCCAGTCCCTTTATCATCCTTGTTGCCCTCCTCTGAACCCTCTCCAGTTTGTCTATGTCCTTCTTAAAGTGAGGTGCCCAGAACTGGACGCAGTACTCAAGATGAGGCCTAACCAGTGCCGAGTAAAGGGGAATTATCACTTCCCGCGATTTGGAAGCTATACTTCTATTAATACAGCCCAAAATTGCATTTGCCTTCTTTGCAGCCACGTCGCATTGCTGGCTCATATTCAGTTTGTGATCTACCACAATTCCAAGATCCTTCTCACTTGTAGTATTGTTGAGCCAAGTGTCCCCCATTCTGTAACTCTGCATTTGGTTTCTTCTCCCTAGGTGCAGCACTTGGCATTTATCCCTGTTAAATTTCATTCTGTTGTTTTCGGCCCAGCGCTCCAGCCTATCGAGGTCACTTTGAATTTTGTTTCTGTCTTCCAGAGTATTAGCTGTTCCACCCAACTTTGTGTCATCTGCAAATTTGATAAGCATTCCCTGTACCTCCTCATCCAAGTCATTAATAAAAATGTTGAAGAGCACCGGGCCCAGGACCGAGCCCTGTGGTACCCCGCTCGTTACCTCTCCCCAGTTTGAGAAGGAACCATTGATGAGCACTCTTTGAGTCCGATTCTTTAGCCAATTGTGGATCCACCTGATAGTTGTTCCATCTAGCCCACTCTTAGCTAGCTTACTAATCAGGATATCATGAGGCACTTTGTCGAAAGCTTTGCTGAAGTCCAGGTATATAATGTCCACAGCATTCCCACAGTCCACAAGGGAGGTTACCCAATCAAAAAATGAGATCAGATTAGTCTGACAGGATTTGTTCTTGACAAATCCATGCTGGCTTCTAGTAATCACTGCATTGTTTTCAAGGTGCTTGCAGACTGACTTCTTTATAATCTGCTCAAAAATCTTCCCGGGGATTGATGTCAGACTGACTGGCCTATAGTTCCCAGGTTCCTCCTTCTTGCCCTTTTTGAAGATGGGAACAACATTTGCCCTCCTCCAGTCGTCTGGCACTTCACCTGTCCTCCATGATTTCTCAAAGATAATAGACAGTGGTTCTGAGAGTTCTTCTGCCAGTTCCTTTATTACTCTAGGATGCAGCTCATCAGGCCCTGGAGATTTAAACTCGTTCAGAGTAATCAGGTGCTCCTTGACCATTTGCCTATCAATCTCAAGCTGCAATTCTGCCCCTTCAGTCTGTACTTCAGGTTTGCCAGGGGGGTCATAGACCCTCTTTTGGGAGAAGACCAGAATGCAATCTGTGGTTGAAGTCTGTACGTTTCTGAGCTTGCGATGTGATTTCATAGAATCATAGAATCATAGAAAAGCAGAGTTGGAAGGGGCCTACAAGGCCATCGAGTCCAACCCCCTGCTCAATGCAGGAATCCAGGTCAAAGCATCCCTGACAGATGGCTGTCCAGCCGCACCTTGAATGCCTCCAGAGTGGGAGGGCCCACCACCTCCCTGGGTAGTTGGTTCCATTGTCTTATTGCTCTGACAGTCAGGAATTTTTTTCCTGATGTTTAGGTGGAATCTGGGTTCCTGTAACTTGAGCCCATTATTCCATGTCCTGCAAACTGGGATGATCGAGAAGAGATCCTGGCCCTCCTCTGTGTGACAACCCTTTAAGTACTGGAAGAGTGCGATCATATCTCCCCTCAGTCTCCTCTTCTGAAGGCTAAACATGCCCAGTTCTTTCAGTCTCTCCTCATAGGGCCTTGTTTCCAGTCCCTTTAACATCCTTGTTGCCCTCCTCTGAACCCTCTCCAGTTTGTCTACATCCTTCTTAAAGTGTGGTGCCCAGAACTGGACGCAGTACTCAAGATGAGGCCTAACCAGTGCTGAGTAAAGGGGAATTATCACTTCACACGATTTGGAAGCTATACTTCTATTAATGCAGCCCAAAATAGCATTTGCAGCCACATCGCATTGCTGGCTCATATTCAGTTTGTGATCTACCACAATTCCAAGATCCTTCTCACTTGTAGTATTGTTGAGCCAAGTGTCCCCCATTCTGTCATTCTGCATTTGGTTTCCTTTCCCTAGGTACAGCACTTGGCATTTATCCCTATTAAATTTCATTCTGTTGTTTTCGGCCCAGCGCTCCAGCCTATCGAGATCACTTTGAATTTTCATTGAGGAAC
Organism: Shinisaurus crocodilurus; assembly: GCA_021292165.1. Classification (NCBI taxonomy): domain Eukaryota; kingdom Metazoa; phylum Chordata; class Lepidosauria; order Squamata; family Shinisauridae; genus Shinisaurus; species Shinisaurus crocodilurus. The sequence continues at coordinate 214,899,711 of CM037880.1, read as the reverse complement.
CAAAAAAAAAAAAAAAAAGGCATTTGAGAAATGTGTGCATTGGAAAACTGTGCATGAAAATACATACAAACAGACTGTAATCAATGGGAGAAAAATGCATGCAGTTAAAAAATGTGCACAATTCTTGCATTCATTTGGGGGGAAATATGCGTGGAAATTAGCACAAGTTGTCAGGCAAAAAGAAAGAAAGACAAGGTCTCCATCTGATATGGACAGAAACCGGAATGAGCTTTGAGTCAGAATTCAGAGATCCTTAATGAGCTCAAATTTTGCTGATTCACAGCAATCATAAATATAGTACAGAACGCAGTTAAATTTTTAGCCCTTATTGTTAATGCAAGGATGATTTTCAAGCCGATGGATTCAGACTTCCTGTGAGGATTCATAGATTCATAGATCATAGAATGGGAATGGGGCCTACGAGGCCATCGAGTCCAACCCCCTGCTCAAGGCAGGAAACTAGAGGAGGGGTCTCCCATCCAAGTAATAACTAGGCCTGACCCTGCTTAGCTTTCCACGCTCAGACAAGCTGAGCCAGCGTGAGCCACAGGTCAGGAGGTGGGGGGAAGGTCCATCAGTTATGTATCCATTCCCCCAGCCTTCTCAGATTTCTCTTGTAATCTCCTTTAGTTTATTCTTGTAGAATGTGACAGCTACACATGTTCTACATTGATTAGAAACCATTTCCTGAAGGCATCTTTGACAGATGAAGTCTGGCTTGCTCTTGAAATGGAACAAAATCCAAAGCAAATTTGAAAAGAAAAAAAAAGTTTAATATAGAAAGAGGATGTGATTTTGGGTAGAAAAAAGGGGGACATTTTTTAGAGCTAGGATTTAGTGCTGCAACAGGAAGGGAGAAATGTGCACATTTTCACTGGTGAAAATCGGGACACTTCGTGTACCCCCTTTGACTTAAAGAACCACTTTCTGTGCCATTTCCTTATGTACTGCAGAATGGCACTATCAGTGTGCTGTGTACATCATAGTTGTCGTCATCATCATCATCATCATCATCATCATCATCATCATCATCATCAATAAGACAGGCCTGTGGCTCACGCTGGCTCAGCTTGTCTGAGCATGGAAAGCTAAGCAGGGTCAGGCCTGGTTATGACTTGGATGGGAGACCCCTCCTCTAGTTTCCTGCATTGAGCAGGGGGTTGGACTCGATGGCCTTGTAGGCCCCTTCCAACTCTATGATCCTATCATCATCATCATCATCATCATCATCATCATCATCATCATCATTTCTGTATATATAGCACCATACATGTACATGGCACTGTACAATAACAGTGCTTCTTTAAAAGGTGTCAATTTTTTGTGTGCTTGAAGCATGGAGTTGGCAGTGCACGTGCTGGCGGAGAGCAATGAAAGCACACACAGATGGGTTAAATGCCCACAGTGTTATTTGGTTATAGCTTCAATAGGTATTGGTGGAGGTCTGGACCTTTTCATCTGGAGGCCTGACTGCAGGCCAGTTGCCCCATCTCAGCCTGCCTGCTGAGGAAACATACCTGGGGCAGCAGGTATGGGCAGAAGGTCTAAGGTTTTTAGACTTTCTCCAGCATACACTGGTGTGAAAGCCTCTTCCTCTGCCTGTGATTTATTTATTTATTTATTATATTATTATATTATATTATATTATATTATATTATATTATATTTATACCCCACCTTTTTTCCTGCAAGGAACTCAAGGCGGCTTACATAATCCTCCTCCTCCTCTCCATTTTATCCTCACAACAACCCTGTGAGGTAGGTTAGGCTGAGAGTCAGTGACTGGCCCAAAGTCACCCAGTGAGTTTCATGGCTGAGCGGGGACTAGAATCCGGGATCTCCCGAGTCGCAGTCCAACACTCTCACCACTACGCCACACTGGCCGGCATTCCAGCCCCTTGCAGGCTGGGCCTTAGAGCTACACCCCTAAATAGCAGGGCTACAGAACACCTTCCAGCCCTAGGGCCAAATCCCATTTTGGAAAAGCTCTGGAGGGCACAGTCCAGTGGGAGGTTGGGCAAAAAGGGTGGAGGCAAAAATGCCAATGTAGTATAGCTTAGAGCTCTTACTGCCAGGAACTCAACCTTAGGAGAGGCATGTCAAGCTTTTAGAATGGGGGGGGGAAGTGCAGAAAAGCCGGGGAAACACCAATTGATTGGTGGTTGGGGGAAAGGGGGTGGGGTTAGGGGTGTGGCCTTCTGAACAACCTCAGAGAGCCATATTGGACCTCTGGCCTGAGGTTCTACACCTCTGCCTTATGGGGATCCTGTTTTGCAGAGCCGGTTCCCCGCTTACCCCTACTAATGCATCTGGCCCAATGCCTTTCACTGTCCCAGAAGTTGGGATAAAGGAACAAATAATAAGCACTAACAGTTACCTCTATATTGCACTTACAGACCCTAACCCTTGTGCAGCAGTGCCAACCGTGCAGACATAAAAATCCTTCCCAGTCCTATCAACTGGTGGTGGCTGACAGATGTCCATAGCAATGGGAACAGACAAGTACAGGGGTGGGAGAGGTGGAGATGGCACTGATGATCAGAATGCCTGAGCCTGGTTGTGGGCCTCAATTTATGGTCCAGAGCTGAACCACAGGGAGATGGTTGCCCCAAGGTCCTGCTCCTGGGAGCCTGTTGACGTGCCTGATTGGCTCCCCAGATCCAGCAGAGTGCCGAGTGGTGCCATGAAACTATGGTACTCCCTCCCCAGCCGTCCTGCATGCACGCTGCCGCAAATGGAAGCTCTATCCAATGTCCATCCTACTTAGAGTAGATCCATTGAAATGAGTGGGACTTAAGTTAGTCATTACTTTTACCAATAAAGCAAATATTGTGAATACACCATTAAATCTCCAGTTCTCTCTCCTTCAAATGAGTCCAAATCCAGATAGCGCTATACCAGGAACTTCTCACCATTCGGCGGAAGTGGGGGAGTGGGTGTCGGACATCACAGAGAAAAGTTTAACCTGCTAACTCAAACCGGAGATGAGAAGAAGCATGTGTACGGGGCCGTTTTGGTTTGACATTCTGTAATTGTGAACAGATGTCCCAAGTATAAAACATGACCATAAAACTGAGTATAAAACCGTCTTCCTGTTGTGAATGACACATGTCCATTTAAATTGCTGCTTTTCCCGTCAAAGTGTTAACAGCAGGGAGGTAGTGAAGATCAGTGAAATAATTGTCAAAAAGTCATACTCTGAAAAGTACTATAAACATCTATGTATCTCCCCCCCTCTCATAAACCTGTTCCCAACATTTGCACACTAGCTTGTCTACAAAGGAATAATAGAATCATAGAAAAGTAGAGTTGGAAGGGGCCTACAAGGCCATCGAGTCCAACCCCCTGGAAAAGCCAGGGCAGGAAAAGCCAGGGCAGGTGTATTATGGGGCTGCCTTAGCTCTCAATGGCTCCCATTGAGTTCTATGGGTCCCAGTAAACAGACTTCAGCTTGGGGACACAGTCGAGAGCCGGCAAAAGTTGCTTTGGACTCCAGATGCCGGGATCAGAGGCAGGTTTAGCCCACAGCTCAACGCATTTCCTTACCGCCTGGTTTCATTTCTGCTGTGTACGTGAATGACTATCATTAATTTCTATGGGGAAATACTTTTCCCCCATCCTGTCGCTCCACCGGAGGATGGTGGTCTCAAAAAAATGGGTGGGAGGATGGATAGTGGAGTTGGTGAAACAACTGCCAAGTAGGCCAGGGTAGCTGCAGAGATACTTTGATCTGAAAAAGACAGCAGCACATTTTCATTTCTACAACTTGAGAAAATGATGACCCCCCCCCTTACCCTGGGGTCTCCAACGTGGTGCCCCCGGGCATCAGAATGCCCACTGTCATTACTTTTTTTTTTTTTTTTAAGGGAGGCTGGCATGCTGCAAAGTGAAGTGCTGCCCCCCCCCAGCACCAAATTTATTTGGGTTCTAGTGAGTGGTCGTGTGCTTTGGCACTCAGACCTCCCCCCCCTCTTCCTTGTACTTAGATTCTTGGGCAGGTAACTTTTGTTTTAGTCTCACCAGTTGCCTTCTGAGAAACGAGTGATTTGTGACAATGAATGGGAAAGTCGTCCCCCCACCCTTCGCATCTATTTTTGTGCCCACTGACCCAAAGTGTGGGCACCACACTTTAAGAAGGACGTAGACAAACTGGAGAGGGTTCAGAAGAGGGCAACAAGGATGATAAAGGGACTGGAAACAAGGCCCTATGAGGAGAGACTGAAAGAACTGGGCATGCTTAGCCTTCAGAAGAGGAGACTGAGGGGAGATATGATCGCACCCTTCCAGTACTTGAAGGGTTGTCACACAGAGGAGGGCCAGGATCTCTTCTCGGTCCTCCCAGTTTGCAGGACACGGAATAATGGGCTCAAGTTACAGGAACCTAGATTCCACCTAAACATCAGGAAAAAATTCCTGACTGTCAGAGCAATAAGACAATGGAACCAACTACCTAGGGAGGTGGTGGGCTCTCCCACTCTGGAGGCATTCAAGGTGCAGCTGGACAATCATCTGTCAGGGATGCTTTGACCTGGATTCCTGCATTGAGCAGGTGGTTGGACTCGATGGCCTTGTAGGCCCCTTCCAACTCTACTTTTCTATGATTCTATAAAAGGGCAGAGGACCTCTGCTTACCCATTTACTAATAAACATTAGTGATGAAGCAAGGCAAGGTGGGGGCAACTTGTGCCCCCCCCCCAGGTATTGTTTGAATGCAGCTCTCATGATCCCTCACCGATGCCTGTGCTGGCTGGGGCAGATGGGAGGTGCAGTCCAACAACATCTGGAGAGCCACAAGTTGCCCACCCCTGCAGTAAGGAAAGAGGGGCAGATGGGCAGATTGATTTCAGTCAAGGCTTTCAGGTTGTTTTGGGAGGGGTCTGAAGCGAAGGCTTTACATGCTCACGATCAGTGACGTACGCACACTGATCTGGTCTTCATCTGAAGCACTTCAACATTCCAGGCCTATTGTTGACTGCTCAATTTTTGCCTGAGATCTGGGCTACAGGCAGAAGCCAAATGAGACGAGCAGCTGTCGGCCTGCCTCGCCTCTCATTTTGCCTCTGGAAATAGCACTTACACCAGAGCTCCAGCTGGCCCTGATTGATGTGCTGCCTGGCTGGCACTCATTCTGTCCAGACACAAGCGGCTGAGCCGTGAAACTTACAGGCTTAGATTTTATAGGAAGATACTCAGTCACTGTAATTGTTTGTCTGTTCCCTATAATTTACAGCAGACAAAGCAGTGATAAAACACTAGCTGGTTTTAGATCAGCATGAGTGGTTTCATTCAATCTTCATTGTTGTTGGGGTTTTTTTTGCTTTGTTTTTTACATTAGCATAGTGTCTTGCTTAGTTACTTAATGTTAGTTTTGTTTTGTTCTTACTTTTATTGGGTCTAAGGAATTTTTTTTGCAGTTATTAATCAGGTTTATAATTGTGTGCCGCCTAGATGTTATTCTTGAGAATTTATAGAGATAGCGACTGGCTATAAAGAAAGAGGTGGTCTTTTAGGGCTACAAGCTGCTTGGGGGAAATAGCATGGTTGAATTTCATGCAGCATTTCTGTTCTTTTATTTTATTTATTTATTTAAGGCGGCTTACATAATCCTTCTCTTCCTCTCCATTTTATTTGATGACACCCCCCTTTCTTTGAGAGGCAAGAGATAATTTAAGGATGGGAGAATCAGCGAGGTTCAAGCTCGTAGAGGTTCTCCTATTTTCACCTCTGAGTTCGGTTTGTCTAATTCCCATTCCTGAACACAACGCCCCCCCCAAACCAAAGAAGTATGCATTTTGTTGTACATTTTTAAAGTACACACCAAAAATGGGCACTCCCCTCTGCCATAGACTAAAGCTAAAATGGGAAAGTGTGCAGTTGTTGTTTTAAAAAAAAAAAATACACACTTTTTTAATGCAACCACAAGCTCAGGCATTTGCAAGATTTTCTGGGGAAAAAATTCTCTCCTGTTTATGTTCAGGGCTGCGAATGGGGCAAATCTGAAGTAAAAATGAACCCAAATGAAATTCTCATAAGTTTTGCAGTGCACTGGAATGCACAAAGCATCTTAAAGCTGCTGAAGTTACTTGTGCACTTTTGAACCAATACACAAACTGAAACTGAGCTATCCCTTGAAATTCACTCTTCTCCAAATTTTGCAATGGAGTTTCATAGAGTTTCATAGATCATAGAGTTGGAAGGGGCCTACAAGGCCATCGAGTCCAACCCCCTGCTCAATGCAGGAGACTAGAGGAGGGCTCTCCCATCCAAGTCATAACCAGGCCTGACCCTGCTTAGCTTTCCACGCTCAGACAAGCTGAGCCAGCGTGAGCCCCACAGGCCTGTGGCAGTTCTCCATTGGGTTTTTTTAAAAAAAATTGTATACCTACGTGTGTATATTAGGAGAAAGTCCACACAAATAAGTGCGTATTTGTGACAACTTCAAAAATAGGTTATATTTGGCAAATGTCTTGCAAAAATATGTATATTAGGCAAAATTGTGCACAAAAATGCATACAAATTTTCATGCGGCAGTGGTGTTGAGCCTCTTTCAGCTCCAACTAGCCTCGTTCTTCATTCTGAGCAATTTGCCTTTCAAAAGAAAGCCACCTTTCTGTCAGAAAACATATACTCATATAGTAGCTTACGGTACCTTGATTTTTCACATCTGACTCTGGGATGATTGTTGTGCCTCCAGATTTCCAATCTTAGTAGCAGGTGCTTCTTGAAGTTTATTTCCATGGGTTACATGTTGCACAGTTATTTACCAGGCAGGCAACTCCGGCCAGTCTGAAGCCTCTTTGAAACTTTCCCAGCAAAAACCTAAAGTCAAACTGTACTGATTGCTCACCATTAATTAAAACCTGGTGTTAGTGACCAAACCGTGCCTACGCTACAGATAATCTTTGATTATTTTATCATTATTATTTAGTATTTTTGCCTCACCTTTTTTTTAGAAATACATGTATAAAATGTCTTTCAAAAAGTTCAGATAAAAAATAGCAAAATGAATGAACAATACCAAAACAATAACTCCAACAGCAATCTTTATTATACAGCTCTTTTCGGAAGACTGAGTCATGAGCTGGAGACAGCACCAGAAAACAAATTATAGGAAGCAGGCAATCACGCTGCAGCCTTACTATTTTTAAGAATCTTGCAGATAAGTCTGAGGCCAAACCAACTGAATAACAGGAAAGCATTGTTCATAATTTCATTCTTAAACTAGAATGAAATTAAATAGGGTTTTTGGGAATTGCCTCATGAGGTAGGAGATGAAACATTTTCTTAGGATCTAAATTGTAAGTAATTTGGGAAAATTAGAGGTTTTATCATAATAAGTGGTATATAAGTATTACAAATAGCTAACTTAATAAATAAATAAATAAATAAATAAATATGTAATCTTATTCTTATCTTAAACTGGCTGAATTACCTGCAGCCGCATTTCTGTGTTACGCCACAAAAGCATATTTATTGGAAAACCCACTGAGAAAGAAAGGGGAAAGAGTCACCTTTGGTGTTGTTCTCCTATTAAAAAATGGATTGCATAAAGTCAGTAAGTGTGGAAGTCCACTAAGAAACATGCATTGTTCTGTCCGAGCAGCATGCACAGAGTATAGCTAGACCTTTAGAAAGGTATGAATATATGAAGTTGCCTTATGGTGAGTCAGATCATTGATCCATCCAGCCCAGTAATTGCGTCCCTGCATGGCAGTGACTCTCCAGGGTTTGAGGCGGAGGTATTTCCTAGCACCTGGTATCTTTTTAATTGGAGATGCCAAAGGCTGACCTTCTGCATGCAAGGCATGAACTCCACCATTGAGCTATGGTCCCTACTCCAAGTAACCCCCCCCCCCTTACACACACACATACCAGGTAGATGACACAATGGCTGTCATTAAAAAGCTGGAAGGAAACAATTGACTAGTTATTCCTAGCACTCATATTTGGAGAGCCATCACAGACAACCCAAAGCACAAAATTCTCCAGCATGGATTGGTCACACCTAATAATCCAACCAAGTACACTGGCAAGTCTTCCAGTTAATTAAAGGCCATAAGGCCTCGGGCTGCATCTTGCAAGATTCAGAGTGCACTATATTAGAGGCCCATATGTTTCCATGGGGATGACCTCACCTCTGCCTCTCTCGGTGTCTAGCCTTCTGTTTCTCGTCACCCTTCATTTCCTCCAATCAATTGCAATGCTGCTGGCTCTTTCAAAGTCCAGCTGTGAGGAGAAGAAACTTGTGTTCCGTAGCTCAGCACCGGTTAGTGAGGGAGGAGGCTTGTTTCTCTTGGCATCCGCGATTTGAGTGCATATTGGACAGGAAGGAAATGTGTCACATTTAGGTGGAATTTTTGCAAAGCTGACTTCTTATCCTCAGTGTCTCGGGGGTGTCATTTGTAGGTGTGTCACTGGGTGACACATTGGTAGACCCATTAAAATATGACATAGTGGGGAAACTGGAGTTGTTATATAGTATGCAATGGTAATGAAGAAATGCTGACATCTGCAGCAAGAGATATGCTGTGGCATTTATATAGGGTAAGGGTGGGAATGGAAGGAATTAAGTATACTCCATGGAAATTGGCCCTTTTCTTGGACCTCTGAAGTGACCTTGTTTGCTTGCTCTCCGTTCAGGACACTGAGTACCCATCCCAAGGTTGTCCCCAGGGAGCTGGCGTAATGTGTTGGCAAACAGTGTAAGCTGGGAGTTTCTGGTTCAATTTTACATGGGCCATAGACATGCTAGGCCAGTGTTCTCCAACCTTGGGTCCCCAGATGTTTTTGGCCTACAACTCCCAGCATGCCCCAGCCAGCATAGCCCAAGGTTGGAGAACACTGTGCTAGGCAGTCTTAGGTCAAAGTCTCCTCACTCTAAACCTTAGCCCTCCACCGGCAATATGAAAATAAATGATCTAGCTTGAAAGGTTGTTCCCTGACATGCACACAAAAAACAAAGGGAGACATGAGAAAAATTCCAAAATGCAGTCAGGCAATACATCCATTAGGACCAACCAAAATATCACAAAATGGTGAGCAAGCTTTTGCATTCTCCAGAACTCTTCGTTAGGCTGGATGTTAAGCAGTACTGGACAAGTCTACTCAGAAGCGAGTCCCATTGAGTTCAATGGGCCTTACTCCCAGGTAAGTGGGTAATTTAGGATTGCAGCCTAATTCTGCTATGCCCTCTGGCACTCCATCTCAAGACTGTGACCAAATGCAGCTTTTGTGGCTACAACATAACTTCAGCTTTCTCTTCCCAAATGCCCTGATGCAGTTCATGGTTCAAAAAAATAATAATCAAAATAAGTTATGAGAGACAATATGTGTGAAAATATGTATGCAGATTTTTAAAAAAAAAAAATATGCAGATTAATACAGAAACAGGATAGAATAGATTTATAATTGAGCACATATAAAAGTGATACAGACTGGAAACAGATTGTTTTGTCCATCCTTGGGATGATGATGGTGATGGTGATGGTGATTGATTTTAATCTCATTTAGAATACAATCCTATGCTAACATATTTGGGAGTTACCCCACTGAACTCACTGGGATGTGCGTCTGAGTAAGCATGCTTAGGATTGCACAGTTAGGGTTCCCTTCCATCAAGACCATCATCCTGCAGTCGGTACCGCTCAACTCAAGTGGCCCACTTAGGTTTTCTCATTACTTGGCCACCAAGGACTCTGTCCAGGTTACCGTACTCCCTAACAATGTTATGCTTTCGACCTTGGCAGGGGTTGCTACAATGGACATCCATAGGCTTCATTCAGCGCCAGCTCTGAACGTTTATTTACATAGTGGAAGCCCCACCCATTCAGCAGAACCTTTGAGGATATAACAGTGGGCCTTGCTGGCTGGTTTGCTGTCCACTTGTGGGTGCTCCCAGAAGTGATTGAAACTGTTTGAAGTAGCAGTTGTTCAGAGGTCACACCAGAGCATAATGGGAACACTGGACAGCTTAGGACTCATAGTTCAGATTTTTTTCTCACCATGTCCTCTATACAAACCTGAGAAGGTGAGATCCTCCTACCAAGAACTTCAGTGTCTATGTAGGGTCAGCAGATGTAATCATCATCATCAGGCGATCACTCGTGACCTGAGTAAGATTGTCTTCCAGGATAAAAAAATTTACAAAAAGGAAATTTTAAAAGGAGGAAATTCTAAAGAAAATTGTGTAGACTCTAGCGATGGGTCCGTAAGTGACTGTGGAGGCCAATTCTAGATCCACACAGCTTCCCACAGTGAGGACACAGGTTACCAGATGGAAGATGGTCCTGTAAAGGATTCGTTTGACGTGCTTTTCGCCTAGCACATTTCTCCCTTTCACCTTGCACTCGGGCTTCTTCAAAGTCCATGGAACCTTTGTGAAAGGCCAACCTCCAGTTAGATCATTCATGGGCCAGAGCTTCCCAGTTTTCGATGTTGATATTGCATTTTTTTAGATTAGCCTTAAGAACATCTTTAAACCTCTTATATTGACCACCGATATTCCGCTTTCCATCCTTGAGTTGGGAATAAAGTAACTGCTTTGGGGGATGGCAGTCAGGCATTCGAACAACATGACCAGTCCACTGAAGTTGGCGTTGAAGGATCATTTTTTCAACGCTAGTAGTCTTTGCTTCTTCCAGTACACTGACATTTGTCCGCCTATCTTCCCAAGTAATTTGCAGGATTTTCCGGAGACAACGTTGATGAAATCTTTCAAGGAGGTGGAAGTGACATTTATAGATAGTCCAGGTTTCGCAGGCATACAATAAAGTTGGCAATACAATGGCTTCATAAACCAATATTTTATGAGTGATTTATTGAAGATTATTTTATTTATTTATTTATTTCATTTTTATACCGCCCAATAGCCGAAGCTCTCTGGCTGGTTTACAGCAATTAACAAGACTAGCTTTGTTAGACACAGAGAATAAGAGATGCACAGCAAATGGTAAAATTTAAATATTTCCTGTGGGGAGCAGGTTCAAACCCTACTTATGTGGGTTTTGTCCAGGAAACAGTACACTTCTGGACTTTGTCTCAAAAATAGGAATAAAATTTAATTTTCAAATAAATAATGTGGAGGTCCTATTCTCTAAAAATACTGCAGATCCATAACAGGGAGACATTCCCATCCTTTTATGTGTCCTCAGCTATGTGGATAGGCATTTTTCCCCCTTCACAATTCATGTGATTCCCACGGAGAGCAAACATGCCGCATGCCTTAAGGTGTGAGTTGGACTTTAAATGATCCAGTGTGAGCTGGACCATAATGGGATTCAAGTTGTGCTCCATATGGAACATGGCAACACTACACTAATTGTCCTGAGCACCCCTAGGAAAGGAAACTCTTGTTTAATGACGATGATGATGTAAACATTGGAGGGGAAAATACGATTGGTAAGGGAGAAAAAGCCAGTCTCTTAGAACTGATTGATTTGTCACCTGCTTCTGTGGCTTCCTCCTGTATGGTGAGTCATTTCATTAGTATGTTGTCTGCTTTGGTGAGTGATAGATCCCATTCTACGGATTGCCTTTCAGCAGGAAGGTCAACAGAAGGAGTTGCAAACACTCCTATAAAATACATGGAAACTCTGAGGGTGATCTCATCTAGATGTTCGGAAATCACTTTGGGATAAATGAAGGAGAGACCTGCTGCTATCCAACAGAGGCAGGAGAGAGCCCTCCCATATTTTTACCTTGTTCTTACTATTGCATACTACATAAGGATTTCATGAGTTTACTCTATATTGGTTTGAATTAGAGCCAAGCCTAATTGTTTCAGAATATATCTTCCAGATAACATTACCATGATATTGCTTTTTCTCACCTGCATTTGTTTAGCCTGTGTTTTTAAGTGAACCAACCTAATTTGCACTTCCAGGACTGATGTGCAGATTAGAACACAGGTATCCTTTAGCTCGTGAACTTCTCCAAGTGTTGCAATGTGGTTCTCAGCTCCAACGTTGCATACAAAAGTGCATATATTTCAGAAAGTTCCATGCCAAAAAAGAAAAGGAAAAAGTGAATGTCCATGCTCTAAAACAACAATAACCAGGTTGATGCTAAAACTGGATGGAACAGAACTGTTGTTGTTGTTGTTGTTGTTGTTATTATTAGTAGCAGCAGCAGTAATAGCAGTAGTAACAGTAGTAGTAGTAGTAGCAGCAGCAGCAGCAGTAATAGCAGTAGTAACAGTAGTAGTAGTAGCAGCAGCAGTAATAGCAGTAGTAACAGTAGTAGTAGTAGCAGCAGCAGTAATAGCAGTAGTAACAGTAGTAGTAGTAGTAGTAGCAGTCGCAGTAGTAGTATTTATTAAATTTCTGTACAGCCCAATAGCTGAAGCTCTCTGGGCCATTTACAAAAGATTATGATTGAATACATGCGGAGCTGACATGGGCCAGAAATCGAATGATTTATCTGTCCTTACTACCACTCCCTAACATTTTCCCCAGCATGCTGGCTGGTAATTGTATCAGTCAGTAGCGGGCTGTCCAGTGTCTAGAGCAGGGCTCTCCAACCTTGGGTCCCCAGATGTTGCTGGCCTACAGCTCCCAGCATACCCAGCCAGCATGGCCAATGGCAAGGGATTCTGGGAGCTGTAGTCCAGCAACATCTGGGGACCCAAGGTTGGAGAGCCCTGGTCTAGGATACTTGCCTTATACCTCTCCAAACTCTGTAAGCTGTAACCAATAAAGCTTGTGTGCCCATTTTAAACCCATTTCTTATCATAGAGTAATTCTTGCTTTCCCTTCATGTGCCTGCTCTACACTGTGGGCACAATACATCATCCTGGGATGGAAACATGTTTCCAAGTCTTGCATCTTTCAGGGTCTATAGCCAACATTCCCTTGCTGTTTGCATTGGAATAGCAGCTTTGAATTATGGAACAGCAGTTTTGTCGTCGTCATCATACTTTCCTCCTATATGGAAAAGCAGGTTAACATCATATCAATCAATCAGTGTTTATTTGGTCCATAGACCTTTTCTACATAAAAACAAGTATTAAGACAATTATTGTTAAAAGTTATTATTGAAACAGAAACATCATATCCTCCCTCCCAAGCAAATATTATAATAAATAGCTACATTTTTGGACATTTCTTGACAATATGGCAACACACTGCCATTTATTGCTCGCATTTGGGGAAATGCTGCAAGGACATCCTGTTATGCAGCCTTCGGCTGAATTCATCCACCCACAATAACTTGGTGCAATTTGGCGTCATGACTCCCATGCACTAATGTTGCACCTGGAGGTTTTCTGACAATAGAAGTGATTTATCAACAGCTCTGGTTGACCTACTTAATAATGACTTTCCTGATTTGAGGAATACCTATACCCAGTGACCTTAGGTATGGAGATCTACTTTGGTGGTAAGGGTTATTTTATTGGTTGGGTAATTCCTGCGTTAAGGAAAAGCTGTTTGCAAGGAAAGAAAGAGATAAAATGAATGAAAGAAAGAAATGCTCCCTCCTCTGCTGCTTGTATTACAAGGGATGGCAGAGAATGCAGAGGGATTATGGGGAAATGATGATGACAAGAGTGCAGGACCAGAACAGTCAATTAATAGAATAAAACTAACCCTGTGCTCCATCTCCTATCAGGCCATTCATTAAAGACTTAGAAAATAAAGTGGGGTATGTAATGTATAGATGAGTACATGGTTTGTAATGTACGTATGAGGACATGGTTAAGAACATAAGAAGAACCATGCTGGATCAGACCAAAGGTCTATTTAGTCCAGCATTCTGTTCACATGGTGACCAACTAGCTGCCTGTGGGAAACCCACGTGGTTCACATTTCTCAAATTTCATTAAATCACCCTCTTTATCCATTTGGTTTAGAAATGTGAAATCAGCTATTGATCTAGGAAAACAACAATATGTCTGTGGATGTACGGTTAGGAAGAGAGAGAGAGAAAGAGAGAGGGAGACACAGTTGTCCAGAGATGAGAAGATCTGGAGATGATAAGGAAGTAAAAACATAAACATGTCCTTTCCCTATCAGGTCATAGTCTATCTAGCCCAGCCTTCTTCCGGGGTTAGCAGCCAGACAGATACAAAAGGAAGCTCACATATAGACCATGAAGCTGATGGCCATCCTCAGTTGCTTGTTTCTAGCATCTGGTATGAAGAGGTGTGCTTCCTCTGAACGTGGGGTCCTATGTCGCTATCGTGACTAATAGCCATTAGTAGGCATTCGTATGTCCCCTTATTGACTACCACATGAATGGTTATGTTGTAGCACAATGTCAAAACTTCTTACCTTCCCATCAGAAGTCACACATGGTTGCACAAATGATGGTTTGGCATCACTATGCTAGGTGCCAATGGCACCATTGCTAGGTTTGTCACTGAGGTGTCACCCAAAGACTTCATATCATACATAAAATGGTAGAGATAGTCTACGGCAGAAGGTGAAAGACTACAGTGCTATCCATTATCATAGATATTTGCTTTCTCCCAATGTAATCAAAGCTACTTAAAAATGCTTAACTTTTGCTCTGCCTTGCCCACAGCTTATTAGTGAGGAACGCAAGGCTCAATCAGAGAAAGGAAATCTACAGCTAAAGGAAGTCTAAATAATCACTCAATGTTTAACTAAACCTTTATTGTTTTTCTTTCTTTTTTTCTTTTCAGATGTGCTGTGTCCCAGTGTCCATGTAGAAGGAGACAGGTTCAAACACACCAATGGAGAAACTGATGATATTCCAGGTAATGATGAGATGCTATTTGCAACAAGTTCCTGTCATGCTTTGGGGTTCCTTTAGATAAAAGCAGCAGGGCTCTTCTTTATTTTGGTTTGTATCAAGATAGAATGTGCCATTTGTCAGTGGAGGCTGGTGACTCCAATGTCAGTGGGGCTGTATATCCCTCCAGATCTTACTCCGAACTTTTAAGGAGCTATCCATGGTGCTGAACCTATTTTGGGGGATATGGTTCAGAACCATGAATACCTCCTTTAAAGTTCAGAATGAAGTCCAGAGTGGATATGCAGCCCCAGTGGCACTGGAGTCACCAGCCTCCACTGCAATGTGGTATTGTTTCCTGGAAGTGCGGGGAGGCTATTTAAGAGCAACACAATTGCTTTATCAGGCAAGGAGGGGAGCACTGAATGGCGTCTTTCTAGATCAGGGGGGGGTTTCATAGCTGATTCAAAGATTTTTGTATTGCTGATCCAAATTGTTTCGGGAGGAATCATTTACCATCCTCGTGATTTATCAACAGCTCTGGTTGACCTACTTAATAATGACTTTCCTGATTTGAGGAATACCTATAGCAGTGATGGCGAAACTTTTTAAGCCCGAGTGCCCAAACGGCAACACAAAACCAACTTATTCATTTCAAAGTGCCAACACTGCAATTAAACCTGAATTAAACCTGTTTTTAAACACAGCAATTAAACGTGTGTGTGTGTGTGTGTGTGTGTGAGAGAGAGAGAGAGAGAGAGAGAGAGAGAGAGATCTTCAATGTGTTTATGCCAGATGGGTGATTAACAAATATAATAAAATAAAAATAACGCACGTGCAGCCTGCCTTTCCTCGCCACTGCCCTCCTCCAGGGAGCCGGTCAGCCTCCTGGCCCGCCGCCCCGCCGCCCACGGAGCCTCCTGAGGCGGGACTTGGCCCAGCAGCCCTCCGGCCACTCCGGCTTCTTTGCTGCCGGCGTGCCCGGGCCGAAGAAGAGCCCTGTGGCAACCGCAAGCTCACTTCCCGAGGGGCTGCGCCTCAGGCTGCGGACGGGCTGCGGAGGCGGCACCAGCTGCGGGGAGGGGGCCTGCGCGCCCTGCAAAGAGCGGGTGCTCCCATCGGCCCCGCCCGCCGCATCTCGGCCTGAGCCCGCACAGGGCACGACGCCGCCTTGCACCGCCAGCGGGGAGCGTTGGCACCGCCCAGTGACATCGTCGCCAGGGCAACAGCGGCTCTCCAGGCCTGCCCACCCCGGGAGGACCTTCTCGGCCCTTCCCTGGCAGAGGCGGTGGCCTGTGGGATGCCGGGTGACACGCGGTGGGCAGGAGCGGCCACTCCGCCCGCCTCCGTCCTTCAGTGGCTTTGCCCCCCTGCTTTCGAGCTCTGTGCCCCCAAAGCCGCTCAAGGGCTGGCGACCTATGGCTCGTGTGCCCACAGCGCAGTCCCTGCATGCCAGCTGTGGCATGCGTGCCACAGGTTCGCCATCACTGACCTATAGCCAGCGATAGGAGAAACAGGGGAGCTGAAAGCCACTGACAAGTTCTATTGGAGCAGGGAGAATTCTCATGGGCTTACCCGGGAGCAGCACCAGGAACAGCTTTTGATTTCCTCCCTTTATTTCTTTTGTTAAACTTTTGTTGTTGTTGTTGCTTGCAAGCACTTGTTTTGCTCCTACTATGCACCATCCTTTTCTCCAACAACATCCTCTAGAGCTTTGCTCTGTCATGACATAATGTCGTTCAAGGAGAATTGTTGGTAAGGAAAAGATGGCACTGCCGAATGGTCAGAGGTGATGCACATAGACACTTTATTCATCAGAAAAGCACTTGGAAAATGCATACATTTGAAGACATACATACATAAATGTGCACCTTTGGGCATATGTATGTTTAAAATGCACTTAAAAATACATACACATTTTTGTGCAGACTAAAAAGAAAAGAAGAAAGGATTTGATATCGAGATGAACTTCACACTGGAAAAATGAGACTGTGAGCGAAATCAAGCTTGGCAGATTCATCAATCCCTAGTAGTGACAAAATATTTTTTTTAAGGAAAGGTGGGGAAAAGGAAAAGCCCATCCTGCCACTATTCCCAGAAAGCCCTCCTGAAAGTCCATGAGCATTATCCCACACCCCAGTTAAATCACCCGTGTGGGTCCTGCACTTTAACCGCCTATGGAGGCTAGAAAGGGCCTTTCTGAAACTTTTTCTTGCCTTTCCATCAGTTTTTCAGAGGTATCACTGGAGAAGAGTCTCCAAGTTTTATTGTTCGGACTTACTGACTCATTTTGCTTTAGATGTCCAGTGACAAATGCAGATATGTGAAGAACCATCTTCCCTCTACCAAGAAAGAATGATAGACTTCTTAATAAAAACGTAGATCTGTTTTCATTTCAGTACTTCCCTGCCAAAGGTGTTTTTCTTTCTTTCTTTCTTAATCAGTCAAGAGCATGCCCACTTGTATGCTGACTTTCTGCTTTTCCTCATCTCTGTCTTTCACCGGCCCCAGGCAGTTGGTCAATATTCAACATTTCTGCTTAACAGATGAAGAATGATACAATGCACTTGGCCAAATGCATGGGAGAGGACATGCATTGAGCTGGACTTGGTTTCCCTCTTTTGATATACAATTAAAACAAAGCTATCAATAGCCATTCAGAAGGTTGATGCTTATGGGAGTTTTTTTTTCTTTCTTTCAATAACAGGATCTTCATAGTCCCTTTGTACCAGTCTTGAATACTGTAACAACTTCTAGGTGAAGTTATGGCTTCCCTTCATTGTCATAATATTAACTAATACTATAATTGTATATTTCCACCTTAAAAGTATTAACCTGTAATGGCATGAAGTACTGGAGTATCTGTGGATTACAGGAGACAGCAAAGTCAACCTCAAGTTCAGACTTGCTACCATCATGTTCATGTGACAGAAATAATTCCCATGGAAGCCAAGAACTTCAAGACTTCAACACCCGGTGACTTCCAGGGTGAACACCAACAACACCAACACCAGCAATAACCATCCTTGAGCCCAGTATTTGCTGAATAACATGTATGCATGGATGGGCTGGATTTGTAGGAGAGAAGCAGAAGGGGCAGAGGTTCCTACTCTCTCTTTCCACCCCAAACCTAGTACTAAGATTAGAAAGTTGCCTGACTGAAGGAAAAGTGGACAGGGAGCAAAGGAAGTAGCAGGCAGGTAAAAAGGGCTATGCACCATCTTTTCACGTGTAAATACCACCCACTAATACACCTCCATCATCCAGCAATCTTGGGATTGGAAGAATCTGTTTTTACTGATTCCAGCTTCAGTTGGCCAGAAAAGCACTAGAGAGAAGCACTAGCAAAGCATCCAAATCCACGAGCTGCAAAGTACAGATGTGAAATTTAAATAGAGTTTCACTTCAAATGACATGCAAAGCTACTTTTTGAGGTTTCACTGCAGGCAATCTTCTGTGGTTGTATGTGTGTGGGGCGGGGGGCGGAGGCAGAGTTGTCCCCAATGTAGCCAAAATAACTAGAGTAATTTCTTGGGAGTGTGCTTCCAAACATTTCTAGGTTGTCTCTGGGATTTTACCTAATGCAAAAATCAAAGAATTTCAATAGAGTTTCGAAAAGAGAAATTAACACTTCTGAATGGTGACAAATTCAAGAAGTGGAAGTTAGTCTGTTGCAGCATAACAAACAAAGGAGTCTTGCGGGCATCTGAAAGACTGAGTCTGACAGGCTTTTCTGTGGCTGAATCCCTCCTGTACCAGTGCATCAGATGCCTGAAGTGTTATTCCCAGTTGGCAGATAGATACACACAGATATACACATGGGTATAAAAAGGTGTGTGTGTGTGTGTGTGTGTGTGTGTAGGAAGTAAATTGATATGCTAATCTTCCATTTGCATGTGTAAAGGGTGGAAATAATGAGTCAAGACAGGTAAATATGGTACAATTTAGGGCCACATTTATTGAATAATCAAGATCTGCGAAGGGAAAGAAGTGCGGGTCCCTGGCTGTACTGGCCACTGGCCAGTAGAGGTCTTCTGGGTGATGCATCCATCCACAAGTGGCGGCACCTGTAAATCAGTCACCCCTCAGTTTTACGCTGGTGCTGGGAGCCTTCCCAATGTCACCTCCTCACGGAGCAACAAAACTCCGATCAGGTGAGTTGAGGCAGCCTCAAAGGCAGTCCGTATCTCCCCAGCTGGGCCGCAAAACCCTGAGCAGAGATCCTCGGGGGTCGCCAATCACCTCAAAGGTGCCATTGGATGCTCAGCAACCCTACCCCCACTGAAAATTCCTGCACTTACCTGCCAAATGTGACCAAATTAAACGAAACAAAACAATCAATTAAAATTAATCCTGTCCACTGCATCACAGTGTAGAGTAGGTGAAACACTCACATTTCCCCATACGGCCAATCGAGGCAATGAGCCAAAATTCCTACTCGGCCCCCTAACAGGCGACCAGCAGAGCCCACACTGCTAACAGGGAGGGAGGGAGCTGTGAATGAAAGAGGCCGAGGGCGGGGCTGCTGTGACCAGTGCTTTTTTTCTGGAGAAAAGGGTACCGGAACTCTTGGATTACATTTCCTCGGGAGTAGATGGCAATTAAATTGTAATGCAATTAATAGAAGAAAAGGTGCTGGAACTCAGTTCCGGTGAGTTCCACCAGAAAAAAAGCCCTGGCTGTGACTAATATCGCCTCTGGAGCCCTCCCTGGTGCTCATAGAAGCATGCTAGTTACGCAGTTGGCCCCTTGACTCGCCTTCCCCCCCCACACACAAATTTCTCCCCTGCCAAAGCTATGCAGGGTCAGTGTGGAATAGTGGTGCTCACAAATCGGTGGGGGGCCCGCCTCGACTCTCGGCGGCAGCGCCCCCCCTGCCTCGATCTTCTGAGTGGTGCGGAGCAGTTCTCCACGCCACTCGAGCCACCAGTGCTGGTCCTGTCGCGTCACATCCAGCCCCGGAAGTGACGGGACAGGGACCCTTCGCAGGTGCAATACATCACGTGGGGGTCCAGCACGCCTGCGCAGGGTCCCGTCGCATCACTTCTGGGTCCGGATGTGACATGACGGGACTGGTGCGGGCGGCGCGGGCAGCTTGCCGCGGAGAGGCAAGCCGCCGCTGGGCCAAGGTAGGCCCATGCAAGCCCCGCGCGGACGTGAGCAGGGCCGATTTTGGCCCGCTATGCCCGCGCGAGGCGAATGTGCACACCCCTAGTGTGGAAGAGTGAAATGCAAGCGATACAAGCCCTCTTCACATGCTATTCCCCTGCCCCCTCCTGCTGGATGTACCCCTGACTTTCCTGCATTGAGCATAAATGTCTGAGGGGAGACTCTGAACACATTTGGTTAAACATTCTTAGAGTGCACCCTTCCACACACGCCATCACCACACTGGGAACCCTGCGAGTGCAGGGTTCCATATCACGGGGAGGGTTCTACTAAGAATGTTCATCCAAACATGTGAAGAATCCCTCTTTAGATCTTTCTGTTCAGTACAGGAAGGTCATGTATATGGAGCCAACTTGCATGGGGATATTGGTAGTCATGTATCCGAGAGTCTCGGGGGGGGGGCTGAAAGTGCTCAAGACTCCCGCGACTTACCTTCCCGCCACTCGATCCACCGATCCATGCCGCACCAGCAGCGCAGGGTCCCGTTGTGTCACTTCCTGGCAGCTGCGCTGCGTTTTTAGCATAAAAACCAGGGCAACCTGGCTTAAAATGGCCGTGATTTGCTATTCGTGGCCATTTTAAGTTGGGTTGCCCTGGTTTTTATGCTAAAAACGCAGTGCGTGGTCCTGTCGCGTCACTTCCTGAAACCCAGAAATGACGCGAATGGGACCCCGCACTGCCAGCAAGGCGGATCGAGCGGCATGGGGATTTGCGCCTTGTGGGGGGGGGTGCTTGCCGAGAAAAGGCGAGCACCCCCCAAGGTAGGTTTTTATATCCCTAGATTGGGGTTGGGGCTATAAAGCCCCCGCCAATCATTCATCGTGAATGCCTGGATAGGGTCACACTGAACATTTCCGATAACAATGATTGGTGATAAGACAATATCAGCTCGTTTAGTGATGCTCACTTAATTCCTGCAGTAGGTTTCGCAGTGGCATTTCTTTTTCTGTATACAATCCGAAGTCAATCAAATTTGCCTGAGATGACGTTTGAAGCATGCTGGAGGTCTCTCTTTCTCAGACCAAATTAGGTGGCAGAGCTAAACTTCAAATGCTGTTTTTAAAAGGTGGCAAAAAATTTAGGGGCGGGGAAAATTGTTTCCGGAGAGAGAGCTCAGTTGGAGACAAGGGTCTGTTTACTGAGATGTGGATTCTGTTTAGTCTCAAAGCCCTACACAGAGCAGTTATAATTTGGGGGATGAGGGCAGCGTAACCAAGTAAATAAACATGTGATGTTTCTTGGAGCAGGCACTGACCTCTCCCTTTGCTTTTGTACTTTACACAAAGCAGGGGGAGAATAATGGAGCTAAGGCTGAGGCAATGTGAGGAAACACATTGTTCTCAGAAGTTTCTTTTATTATTGTTATATTCTGGATGAATAAATAGAGAAATCCATAATAACAAGTCTGATTCAGTGTTAATGACAAAACATTGTGCAGCACCCTCCAGGCAAATTTAACATACTCCAGTGTTTTCGATCCAAATTTAACATACTCTAGTGTTTTCGATCCAATACACCACTACAGATTAACAAGCATAGCAATACCAAGTCGTGACTCAGGCTGAAATCCTGGCAAGAGATCAATGCTGGGACTGGGGGAAATGGGATGGAAAATAGATCTACCGTTTTTGTCTGTCTTTCCCCCATAGTTGTTGTAATACAGCATTTATTGGTGATGCTCATTCCAACCAGAACTTCTGCAGAACACCAGAGGTTGTGTAAAGGAATGAAGGAACATTGCCTCACATTTTTTTTTATTATTAGGGCAGGGCTCCCCAATTTATTTAACACCCTAATACAGGGCTCTCCAACCTTGGGTCCCCAAATGTTGCTGGCCTACAGCTCCCAGAATCCCTTGCCATTAGCCATGCTGGCTGGGTATGCTGGGAGCTGTAGGCCAGCAACATCTGGGGACCCAAGGTTGGAGAGCCCTGTATTAGGGTGTTAAATAATGGGGTTAAGGGTTGTGGTTGTGGTTGTTGTTTTTAATCTTCTGGAAAACTTGTTTTTATTTCTTCTCCAGAGGACATCAGAGCGTAGGCATGTGCAAAACCCCTCTGAGAAATTTCACTAGTCTAAATAGCTCTTTGCCTCCACTGAAATTCCTAAATCGGGACATCTGGGAAGGAGTGGCCCATATTTGCTTTGAATTGTTGGCTGCTCCCACATTATCTCCATCCCCTTCATCCATGTGGGGACAGTCTGCCAATTATGTAGGACAAAATAAAATCATATCAGGCACAATCCTATGTATATTTCTACAGAAAAAAGTCCTACAGCTCCCAGCATTCCCCAGTTGGCAATGCTGACTGGAGAATTCTGGGAGTCGTAGGATTTTTTTCTGTCTAAACATGCATAGGATGGCACCCATAGTTGATCTGGGAAGTCATCTGCTCTACACACACACACACACACACACACACACACATTTGAACAGGCCATCCTCCAGTCAACTGGCTCTGTGATTTAGGAAAAATCTGGGAACAACCTAATGGTGATGTAGGGCATTTGTGAGAAATAGCACCATTGCACCTTTAATCACTATGCTAGACAGGGTCTCAAGAACAGCATATAGAGGCTATGTGCAGATATATATAGGCCCAACTCATGTAGTACTACCTTCCTTTGGGGGAGGGCGAGATGATTGTGAAAATCAGGTGTATATTTACTCAGAAGTACTATTATCATGTTTATGTTTTGTTGTTGTTTTTCTTGCTTTTCCTCCTTGGAGGACTGGGTGGTATATAAGCCATACTTTAATCCTTTGGCAGATAGTGACCAGGTCACCCACTAAGCTTTTTGGTCAAGTGGGGAGTTGGATACAGATCTTCCCAGTCTATGACCCTACTTTGTCATGCAGACAAGGATCTCTTGCTGAGAGGGAGTGTGTCAGCCAGCAATTAGGACTGGTTCACGCAATCACGCATGCATGTACAGTTCACTTAGCTTGCAGCTGCCGCTTTGGAAAACCTAGTGTTTCTTGTTATGCAAGGCACTGTGAAAGCACCATGATAATCTGCCATGGCTCATTCACATACGTAGAATCATAGAATCATAGAAAAGTAGAGTTGGAAGTGGCCTACCAGGCCATCGAGTCCAACCCCCTGCTCAGTGCAGGAATCCAGGTCAAAGTATCCCTGACAGATGGCTGTCCAGCTGCACCTTGAATGCCTCCAGAGTGGGAGAGCCCACAACCTCCCTAGGTAGTTGGTTACATTGTCTTATTGCTCTAACAGTCAGGAAATTTTTCCTGATGTTTAGGTGGAATCTGGGTTCCTGTCACTTGAGCCCATTATTCCGTGTCCTGCAAACTGGGATGATCGAGAAGAGATCCTGGCCCTCCTCTGTGTGACATCCCTTCAAGTACTGGAAGAGTGCGATCATATCTCCCCTCAGTCTCCTCTTCTGAAGGCTACACATGCCCAGTTCTTTCAGTCTCTCCTCATAGGACCTTGTTTCCAGTCCCCTAATCATCTTGGTTGCCCTCCTCTGAATGTATGCTGTCCCTTGATGATTTTGCAAGCCATCATTTTTGAATGATGAATGCTCATATTTGACTACAGACTGGGGACGACACAGTAATCTGGCAGGTTCAATTTCTTGCCCAGATGTTGTAGCTCTGTAGACAACTCTCCCAAATTTCCTTATGTCTGACCCTATCTGATTTCCTTTCCATAAGGGTAAAAAGAAAATAAAGAAGAAATGTTGGTAGAATATGCCAGCACAAATTCTTGCACAAGTGAGACAGGGGAAAAATAGAGGCTGGATGCATAAATGTTTGAACAATCTAATTGGGTGTTTAAGCATGTTTGTGCAATGTGCATTACAAAATGCATCCAAATGTGCATCCCATTGAAGCCAGTGGAGTAGCTAGAGTGATTGGGTGATGCATATCCAATTTACACTGTTGGTCCATAGGCCCAAGATGCTCCATAGAGTTTCCAGAAATATCTAAGGTTGTGAGGATGAAAAGTGGAAAATCCTGTGGTGGAAAAGAGGGATACATAAGAACATAAAAAGAGCCATTCTGGATCAGACTAAGGGCCCATCTAGTCCAGCATTATATCCACACATTGGCTGACCAGCTGCCTGTGGAAAATCCACAAGTAGGACATGAGTGCAACAGCACCCTCCCACCCATGTTCCCCACCAACTGGTGTACATAGGCATACTGCCTCTGATACTGCACTAGTAACCATTGATAGCTTTATAGCTTTATCCTCCATGAATTTGTCCAATCTCCTTTTAATTCAAGGAGGATAAGTATGTACACACATCTCTTACATCCTTACACTGACTAACCATAGAATAACAAATATGCAATTTTATATTTATTTATTTAATACATTTTTATACCGCCCAATAGCCGAAGCTCTCTGGGCGGTTTACAACAGTTAAAACCATAAAATACAATATAATATAACTATAAAATTTAAAACCATAGATTAAAACAAGGCTTTCAGTGAGGATCCAACCCCAACCGGGAATGAAACCCATAGTTGAGAACTCAGCTTCTCCGAGGCCTGAAGATTCCCTGCCAGATACTTGGTTTCCTGTTGTTGGAAACCTCCACCAAGAAAGGCTCCCCACCCCCAGAAACTTATTCTATTGTTGAAGAGCTCTTAAAAGTGGTACTGTGCATAGAGAAAGAATTTTTTTAAAATAAAGAATAAAAATAACACCTGGAGTATTTTGCCCAGAAAAGCATAATTCTATGACAGGTATACACATTATTAAAATTAAGGAATTTCTGCATAGATTTCATTGTTTTGCAAAATTGGTTCCACTTCCACTAGTCATGGGGAGCTAGCATGCCAGGGAAGATGTTTTTTTATTTGTTTGTTTAGCCTAGTTTCCTCACGATTTGTTCATCCAGGCCTGTGGCTCACACTGGCTCAGCTTGTCTGAGCGTGGAAAGCTAAGCAGGGTCAGGCCTGGTTATGACTTGGATGGGAGACCCCCCTCCTCTAGTTTCCTGCATTGAGCAGGGTGTTGGGCTCGATGGCCTTGTAGGCCCCTTCCAACTCTATGATCCTATGAAATCTATGAAATCTTCTCTGCACAGAGAGCTTTCTTAATGTGGGAGAGCATTCCCATAAACTGCTTTCAAATCTGCAATCTGAAGACACACAAGAAAATAAACCATCTGACCATAGGCCTCTCTGCTTATTTATAGCATTCTGCGGGACGGTCTCAGGGCCTTGCACCCGAGGATGCTAGCTAGGGCAGTCTGTAAAACGGAAGAGCCTATAATTACAGCCAAGCATGGCTGTGATTGCTTGTCAGTGCCTCTTTCTGTTGGCCTGTGGCTGGTGGACGAGAGGATTGGATTCCATAGATGCCTGTGAGTCACCAGCTAATTATAGCATTCCCAAGGGGTTATGTGTGTATTTTGTACTGGCAAAGAAGAGCGAGCGGCCCATTGATCCTCAAAGGAGAGGGGCACATTAAACCAGCGTTGCATTGCAGCACAGATTTGCTCTGCACATTGTTTGGCTGCTTTGGAGCAACGTTTAATTTCTTCCCTTCTTTTGCACTCTGTGCTGCAAACCTTCAGTATCAGAGTCTCCGCAGCTAATCCTCCTAGTAAGAGAAATCACTTGCACGTACATAACTTGGGAAGGCACCCTTGGTGGGCCTAGGGATAGACAAATCTGTCACTTTTGCTTTCTCCCACATTTAAAGGTTTAAAATCTCAAGTTATTTTTTTTCTCCCAGATAATGAGCTTTGCATATTTTGGTAAATTCTGATCAAGAACAAAATTCTCACACCCATAATAGGGGCGGGCGATCCGCCCACCACCCGACTCGTGGCGCGCTCGGTGAGCGCTACTGCCTCACCAGCCAAGCCAGGCCAAAAGCAAGAATGCGAGTCAAGCCAGGGAAGCAGGTAGGCCGAGCGGAGCTCAGGGGGTCGAGCCTAGCGAGTTCGCCAGACTTCCACCCCCCTTATCGAGCTCCGCACACATCCCTAATTTATGCACCAGCCAGATTCAATAGGTACAGCAATTCCCAGAACGGAGAAGACTGTGATGTGCTTGGCTGCCATATAGCTGAGAACCCTGTCAGGAAAAAAAGAAAAGAAAAGAAGAGGCACTGAGGCAGTGACTAGGGGTGGGCGATCCACTGGGACCTGACCCGCGGCCTCTGGCTCAGTGGATACTGCTGCTGTGCCTGCCGAGCCGGGGCGAAAACTGGTTCACACCGTGCCACTTGATGGACTTCCAAGTTCCCGGCGGGCAGTTGTTTATGTAGAAAATGCCTTAAGATACCTCAAAAGCAGCTGCAATTTGCGCAAGTGACGCAAATTGTGGCCGCTTTGGGCATATCTTCAGGCATTTTCTACGTAAACAGCAGCCTGCTGGGAACCCGGAAGTCGCTTCCCCTGGCTCGACTCGGGAGAATGTGAGTCGATGCCGGGGAAGAGGTAAGTGGGACAGAGTTCAGGGGGGCCGAGCCCAGGTAGTCCACTGGATTTCCACCACTCCCCCCCCCCGGACAAAATCTTTGCACATCCCTAGTGGTGACCCTAATTCAGCACCATATGCAGGGATTCAAACACAGACTTTTAAGAGCAAAGCATTCAAAGACCTGGGCCTAACTAATCTGTCAGTTTCAATGTCTTTTTTAAACCTTCTAAAGGATCATTTCCCCCTTCCTCAGAATGACACCCTCCCTTCCCTGAGCTCCCCATTCACCATGACAGCAAAGGAGCTTTTACCCAAGGATTGGGACACCAGTATTAGGTCCCTGAAGGACTCATCCCTCAACCTCTCTGCCCCTCTTAGCTTCTCCAAGTAAGCAACCTTGGCTTCAAGGGAACTGACTTGTTCCCTGAGAGCTCAGGAGCTCATAGCAAAGCCATGCAATTTTATCTATTTAGGGCACAACCCTGTGCATGTTTAGATAGAAAAAAGTCCTAGAACTCCCAGCCTTCCCTAGCCAGCTATGCTGGCTAGGGAATGCTGGGAGTTGTAGGACTTTTTTTCTGTCTAAACATGCATAGAACATAAGAACATAAGAAGAGCCATGCTGGATCAGACTGAGGGTCCATCTAGTCCAGCATTCTGTTCCAACATTGGCCCACAAGCTGCCCATGGGATCCCACAAGCAGGACATGAGTGCCACAGCACCCTCCCACCCATGCTCCCCAGCACATGGTGTACATAGGCATACTGCCTCTGAGACTGGAGGTAACATATAGCCATCAGGACTAGTAGCCATTGATAGCCTTCTCCTCCAAGAATGTGTCCAATCCCATATGATTGTGTGTGGCCTTAGTTATTTTTTGTATGTATCAGAGCTGGTAGGGATCTTTCAAAGTAGTGGTAAATAATATATTGGCTTCAGTTTGCAAGAACAGTTGGGAAGAATGACAACACGTCAGAAAATTATCCCATTAAAGTTGTTTCCAGAGTTTTTCATGGGGTGAAGTCATAGGGCAATGGGCAGTAAGAAATGGCTTATTACTTCTCCTGATTGAAAATGGAGCTAAGAGTAAAGAAAAAGCTCCAAGAAACAAAGAAAATACCCGCAAGGCAATTACCGCAACCTGTAATAGAAATGCAATTACACGCTTTGCCAAGGATCACGATGCACCTTCTCCTGTACCAAATAGTATTGATTTTGTTTGGTCAGAAATAGATGCCTTGGAAGAAAGCTTAAGCTCTAGTGCAGGCTGCTGATTCTGTGTAAGACAGCCTTCCCCAACCTGGATCCCTCCAGATGTGTTGGACTGTAATTTCCAGCACCCTCTAGTCAGTCATGCTGGCTGGGGGATGCTAGGAGTTGTAGTCCAAAACATATGGATGGCACACAGCTGGGGAAAGCTGTTGTTGTTGTTATTTTAATGTTAATTTCAACCAGCCAAAACCATATAAAAGAGGGGAAAAATATACAATTTTCTTACAGAAAATAAGATACATCACTTGGGGCCGGTTCGCACGACCCAGGCTGCGGGCGGAGGAGGCACCACGGGGTGATACGCGGGTCTGGCGGGGCGCCGCAGACAACCTGCGCCCTGCGGGTGTGGGCAGACCCCAGTGGAGCCAGCATTAAGAAATTAATGCATACATTAATAAAACGGCATCATACAGATTGCACAGAATGAGCCTGACCTCAAAAAAATGACAATCTTGGCAAGACTGAGATGGAAAGATCCATCCAGCCCTACTTATTATGAGTTTGGTTTACAATAAATAAATAGCCACCACCATCCGGGTAAAAAGAATCTTGAAAAAAATAGAAACAGGCCTTTTAAATCTGGTAATCTCCTTTGACAAACACATACTGAAATCTGAGATCATACCCCTCTATATTGCATCTTGGATGTGAAAAGGATGTTGAAAAAAACCTAACCTGAACTCCTTCTTTATTCTCACAACCCCAACATTGCTTCAACCCTCTCCCCTTCTTCATATTTTCCTTTTTTGACAGGGTTTGACCTGATGGAACAATTCAGTGTGCGGGAGATATTTGGAATGAAGGACAATGGAATCCACAGCTCTTACGTTCGCCTTGGGAGCTTCCCCATTGTGCAGAGAACAGAGTAAGCTCCTCCTCTTCCTTTTAGCCTGCCTTCTGCTCGAGCATTTCATGCTCCCTTTACATCAGGGGTGGGCAACTTCAGCAGGTCTGGAGGCCATTTTTGCTACCCCCCCCCGCAATTGCCAATAAACAAACATAAAAGAAATTAATAAAAATGGTATCCATAGTGGCTACAGAGCTCTAAAAGGGTTGAAATTAGCTATGAAAAAAGCTAATTTGAGCTTCTGGGCACTCCAGAACCACTACAGAAGCCATTGGGGGGGAGCAATGGGGGACACAGGGACACAGTGGGTGTCACATGTTGTCCACCCCTGCTTTAAATCCAGGCCAGGAATATCACATCTGGATCAAAGCCTCTGGTGGCTTAGCTGAAACATTGGCACAGTAAAGCTTTTTTTTTTTTTTTTTTTTAAATATATTGTGCATATAGATATTTCCAAGACGCTTCCAAACATATAAGATTTATAGACCTCCTTTCAGGTTTCCTCTCTTATCTTTTTCGCCTCCCAGATAAACATAGTCTACTTACGGTTAATTATAAATCCCACTCTGCTGCAGAAAGATTCCAAATAGCCACTCCAGATGTACTCCTTTATTTTGGAAGCGAACATGCATACTTCTTATGATCGGTAAAACCGGTCTCTGGATGCAGCGCCGTTTCCCCCCACCTCAGGTCATAAGACAGACAAAAAGCAATTTATGACCCTATGAGATAATTTGGGGGTAACCTCAGATCTTCGCTTCTCTAATGAGAAGTAGATCCCCCAGCCTAAGACATTCTCTGGCCAGGAAACGCTGTACCAGCTGCCCCACAGAATTTCTGTGTGGCTTTCAAAGCTCCATGTTCACCCGGAAGCCCGCAATCTGAATCTATATGCAAGGCAAGATGTTTGCAGTTGCAGCATTCTTAAACCTGTGGAATGAAATGGAGAGAGAAATTCTAAACAGATTGGAAGTAAGAATCCAGACTTTGAACGTAAATCTTAAAGTGGATCAATCAGAAGAACAACGCAAGACGGATTTCTTTACAGGACCGGCAGAGGAGAAGACAGAAGAAGTAAATAAGGACTTGGGAAACTTACCAGAAATTCACAGAGACTTTGAAGTTTTAATTGGATTGAATTGGCACGAGAAGACAGTTCAGCAAGAAGCTGTGACGCACTTTTTAAAATCTAAGATAGCGGAGCCAGAGACCGGTATGCAGGAGCCCACAAAACAACAGAACAAGCTGATTTCATTCTTGGTTCAAAACCTGGAACTTAATGATTATCCCTTTGACAGAGGAAAGCAATGAAAGAGACTATCTTCATGGTCTTTTATTGGCAAAAGATAAAGGGTTGATGTATACTGAACTACATGTCTAGTTGGAATATAAATAATCTTTTGATTTTAAATATTAATGGCAAAGGTAAAGGGATTGCTTATATGACTTATTTGAATTTTAAATATTAATGGTGATGTAAGAGAAATTATTATAATTAAGGTATAATTATATTTGGTTTGGAAATATTTATTTAAAATAATTCTTTTTTGTTGTTGTTGGGGGTGTTGTTTTGTGGAGGCTTTGAAGTATTAAAGGGGAAGGTCTTTTGTTTTTTGTTCTATAAGTAGCATGATGGCTTATGTGCTTCTGCTGTTTTGTCAGATGTCACTTATTTCTTAATTTTTAGACGTATCTTTCTTTTCTTTTCTTTTTAAAAAAAATCTTGGAGATTAAAAGTGAAGGAATTTCTGCTTAGATAGAAAGAAATAATGAGTAATTGTAATAATATAAATGTGTTGATTCGATGGTTAGGTACTAGAGAGTGCGGGGGGGTGGGTGGAAATACAAAATGCTTTTGTTATGTGGTCATTTGCTAATTAGTTTATAGTTACTTTTTACTTTTGGGATTCTTAATATACTGTATTTTGGAATTGAAAACACTATTTAATGAAATTATAGGTTTTCTTTTTTGGTGTATCCATGAATGTTGAATTTAATAGATTAAATAGTTGATGTATATTGGGGGAGGGTGGAGACCTCTGGTGTTTGTTCCTTTTAGGGTTCTTTTTTGCCATAACTGGAAGTGATTTTTTGTTAACAGAAAATATTTTAAGAATAACTGTGGTTGATTAAGCTGTGGAGAAGATTGGAAGTCCATTATTGTGTTTGTGTTTGTTTGTTTGTTTTTTATGAATAAAAATTAAAAGTTTTTAAAAAAATATTGTGCCTTTCTTCTTATTTAAGGAGGAAAACAACTTTTAAGAGGCATCTAGTCATAAATAACACCCTGAGACATTTTCCTTCAGAGGTGGGGGACCTCTGGCCCACAGAGGTTCCAAATCCAGACCACTGATGCCTGGGCACCTTCCATGGGCCCTGCCCCCTCTGCTTCCCAAGCCTCACCCCCTCATGAAGCTCCACCCCTTGGCCCGGAGACTACCAGGGGCTTGTGGAGGAGACAGGGAGAGGAAATTCCTTGTTATGTCCAATCTGTAATTGGAGATAACAAGGAGGTTTCCCTGTCTGCTGTTCCCCCTCCCAATGGAGGGCAAGCGGCACACAGGACAATCCCCTTTCACAGATGAGTGCTGGGTGAGTGGTCTTTGCTCATCCTTCCCTTTCCCCTTCATTTCTAGGATGAATGAAGCCAGGTAGACACTCATCCAGCACTCATAATCATTGACTACTGAAGTCAAGGAGTGTAACTGTAACTGGCTAGCTTCTTCCTTAATGTCATAACTTTTGGCTGGCTGCTAGAGTTAACAGATACTATAGGTTTTATATAGCAGGTGACTTTTGTTCATGTCTATGAGTTATTGCCTCCTATAATCCTAGTTTTACCCTATGCAGATTTCTAGCAGGAGGAGGGAAGTAGTTTTTGAATTCTTTTTGCACATGAGCCCTTCGGCTCTAGAAGCCAACAGCGACAGCAGGGTTTCTCTGCAGCGAGCTGTGAAAACTGTCTCTCCACGGCCAGCGGTGCTTTGCTGCCACTTTCATTTCCTACTCGTACAGGGCCTGTCCGTTTCAACAGCTCACTTTCCAGTCAGTGCTGCCAGCCACCATTACAGCAGCGAGATGCCAAAGCAGGATGTTTTAAAACAGCCAGTGGCTGATCTGGGCATGAGAGGAGGTCCCCCCCAAGCTGTTTGGCAGCCAGCAGGCCTGCAAGCATCCAGGTTTTTGCAATCCAAATCAAGGAGCAAGGGACTCTTCACTGTGTAAATGGCGAAGGATCCTTCAAGGAATGGAGTAGCAGGAGCTGCAGAATTTTTGTGGGCCGTAGCTCAGTTGCTCCTGGCTGCCCAATAGAGCAGGATACAGAGACTGCTCTCAGATGTAGAGCTGAGCTGAAAGTTCTCAAAACAACCCCCAAAGTTCACCCCCACTCACTTTTTTTCCCCTGCTGCAGCAGCCTTATAAGGAAACACTCTCCCTACTGCTACTGGGTTTTTTGTTTGTTTTGCTTTGTTTCAAAGTTCAGTTCTTCTGTTTCCTTCTTCGGCCCTCACTTTGATGGCATCCTATTAGCAAACTCATGGGAGAGGTATCAGCAGGATCACAGAAGTACAACAAATCTATTGGGGGGGATGTAAGTGGGCATATTTTCTTTCCCACCCACCCCCACCCCCACCAGCCCAGTGAGAACCAAGCATGCTCAGTGGCCATGGAATGCTTGCTGACTGTTGCGGGGAAATGGAAAATAGGAGGGAATAGAACATTGCATCCTGGTAAGAGGGATGCATTATCCCTCCCTGCCGACTTTGCAGTCTGCCAATGGGCTGGTGAAATGGGTGGGAAGGTGTATAGTCTGGTGTCTTTTGGAAAATTAATACTAATACAGAATTAATCCTAGCTAGTGTGTTGTACACAGTTCATGTTAAACTCACGGTTGTGTTGACATCTGAGGCCATTTCTGCCCATGGTATGTGCATTCCTTCCTTCCTTCCTTCCTTCCTTCCTATTCCTCTCTGATTAATGGTGAAACTGGCAGTGCTTACTACACATTCAAAACCTGTTTGATCAGAACCAGAACAGGGCCCCAACATGCAGAAGGAGGAACATGATGATGAGGATGAAGATGATGAGGATGATGAGGATGACGACAATGACTGTGTGCACCATGGGCAACCATGGCTGTTGTAGCACGTCAAGAGTTTGAAGAACTGTTGCCCAAATGTTTCTCATATCTTTCTTTTCGCCTCCCCAGAGATGTCTTCCCACAAGGCCTTCCTGATGAATATGCCTTTGTAACCACTTTCAAGTTCCGCAAGACTTCCAGGCGAGAAGACTGGTATATTTGGCAGATCATTGACAAATATGGCATACCTCAGGTAGGGGTTTCCGTCTGGCCCTTGGGGAGTTTTAAAATCCTTTCCAGTTGACTGCACTGCTGTTCTGTTCACCTCCCACTGCCCTTTCCATGTTAATTAATAAAACTCTTGATTATTTTTTATTTTTTAAAAAAGGCCGTTCTCCACAGCGGCATTTGTCTTTGAAACATGTGTGACATGTTGGACTGGCAGGTGAGGTGTGTGTGAGTGGGGTCATTTTACTGCGTTTCAAGTGCAGGGCTGGCCTTGCCATGCAGCATGATGAATTGACCTGTTTCAGGTGGTACCATGTCAGGGAGGGGGTAGATGAAGGCAGGATGGAATTAATTTTTTTTTCTCCTGAATGGATCAATGAGACTCTTTAAAGTGCTGACCCTAACTGGTGCTGGGGGGTGAAAATCCGATGGATTTCTTGGCTCAGCTCTGCGGATTCCGTTCCATCACCCCTACGCTGGTGCCTACTTGATCTGATGCGAGTTGATCCAGCACACGGACTTCCATTTTTAAAGCAGGCAGCAATTTGCATGTATATGTATATGTATATGTATATGTATATGTATATGTATATGTGTATATATATACATATATATGGGGAAATTTGCACAATATTTGGGCCTCTGCTCCTCAATTTGCACAAATTTAATAAATGTACACAAATTTAATACATTTACACAAATTGCATACATTTGTGCAAATTGCAGAGCAGAGGCCTGAATTTTGCAGAAATCTGAAATTAACTGTCAGAAAATTCAAGGTGGCCCAGGTGGAGTGTGTTAAATGCTCATGTTAAATGCTACAACTGAAAACAAAAAGAACAACTACGACTCAAATCATCTGACCAGTTAGCCCTGATCTGTGCAAATTTACACAATTTGTTCAAATCCCAGTAGAGATCCACAGTTCTCAGCTCCAAATTTGTGCAAATATTTTGAGCCATTTTACAGAAGCCAGAACCACCACACACACACACACACACACACACACAACTTGGCCCGCTGTTGGCTGTCAGGTTGGAAATAGGTCGAAAGTCCATCGAGCTCAAATGGAATGAGTTTTCCAGCGTCGCACGTCCCTAGAATAATATTATATATACTTCTATGTACTTGGCTCCCTTACTGGCACTACACATCAAATGATGATTGTTATAGAGCAGGACAGGCAACTTTGGAAGGTCTGGGGCCATTTCCCCCCCCCAGACCCTGCACTCCTGCCGCAGCCACACCACCCAAACCCGGTGTGTCAGCAAAAAGTAAAAATAAAAATTGTTGACCTGCCACTGAATTGCAGCAGGAAACAACAATGGAGACAATGGAGACTAAAAAGGCACACATTTAGCTCGTTTTCGAGCTCAGTTTATTGTCCCTTTTCAACCTCCGTAGCAGTTTGCCTCTAAATTTTGCAACACCACCGATTAACATATTTTAATTCCTGTTTTAGTCCCGTGAGGGACAATTCAGTTGAAGGGCAATTTCATTTATTTGTTCATGCATGTATATGCGTTCAAGCAGAACTTGAACCCTTGTTCTCTTTTTCACCACATTCATGGGCTGTGAAATTGTGGGGGGCATTT
This sequence comes from Shinisaurus crocodilurus, assembly GCA_021292165.1. NCBI lineage: Eukaryota > Metazoa > Chordata > Lepidosauria > Squamata > Shinisauridae > Shinisaurus > Shinisaurus crocodilurus. The sequence continues at coordinate 214,865,418 of CM037880.1, read as the reverse complement.
CAGCTGTTTGGAATGTTGTATGAAAAGGAGCAAAGCTCAGCTGGAAGTGAACTCACCACCATGATGGCACTCCCTGGCTGCTGTTGGTTACTATTTGTCTCCCATTAGTTCTTAGAATGGGGGCAGGAAGCACTGTCTTCGCCCTGATTTACATCAGAACGATGCCACATGGTGACATAGAATTGTTCTGAAGATGGTCATGTGTGAGGGCAGTGCTTCTTGCCCTCACTCTAGAGCAGTGTTCTCCAACCTTGGGTCCCCAGATGTTTTTGGCCTGCAACTCCCAGCATGCCCCAGCCAGCATAGCTGGGGACTCAAGATTGGAGAACACTGCTCTAGACACTTATGGAAGGGGGGGAAATGGCGGCCACTGGCTGCCAGAAATTCTAGGGTTACTGTTGCCGCTACCAGGACCATAGAAAAGGCAGTGGCAGTAAAAAGCCCTAAAAAACCCAAAAAAATGATGAGCCAAGAATGAGGTTTTGGGAAATGTTTTCTGCCTCCAGACCACCTCTCCAGAGAGTAAAGCCATTAGGAAAGCCATTGGGGTTTTGTTGTTTTTTGGTTTACAGGAAATATTACTATGGTAGAGTTTTACAAAATTTTGCATGGTGTTGAAAAAGTGGGTGGAGAGAGAGAGAGAGAGAGAGAGAGAGAGAGAGTTTTCGTACCCTTTCTCATCACTCCAGATTTTATGGTCACCCGAAGAAACTGATCAGGACAAAGAGGAGAAAGCAGTTCTTCACACAACACTTAATCCATTTATTGATTCACTGCCACACGATGTGATGACCAATGTGACGAATGATCTGAAAAGGGGATTGGATAAATTCATGGTGGAGGATATGTCTATCAATGGCTATTAGTCACAGTGGCTATATGGAACCTCCATTTGTTCAGAGGCAATAGGCAACTGGATACCAGTTGCTAGGGAGGAACAATGGTAGAGGGCCATTGCCTTCCTGCTGAGCTTGTGGTCATCTCAGAGGCAGCTAGTTGGTCACTGTAGGAAGCAGGATACTGGAGGAGATAGGCCTTTGGTCTAACCCAACACATCTCTCCTGAAGTACTTATGAGCCACATCTACCAGGTAGACATCTCTGCCTCAGACATTCTTGCATCTACAATCTCGTTTTTGTTTCTTAAGGTGTCTATCCGACTGGATGGTGAAAACAAGGCCCTGGAGTACAATGCTATTGGACTCACCAAAGATGCAGTGAGAGTGGTCTTTCGAAATGGCCGTGTCAGTGACCTGTTTGACCGTAACTGGCATAAGATTGCTTTGAGCATCCAGTCCCAGAGCGTCTCCCTGTACATCGACTGCAAACTGGTTCAGACGTTGCCTATTGAAGACAGAGAGAATATCGACATTCAGGGGAAGACAGTGATTGGCAAGCGCCTCTACGACAGCGTGCCAATTGATGTAAGTATCAAGGATGTAGATTTGGCCACCTGGAAAGGTGGATCGGCTGTGTCACAAGATCTAGATTCTCTAGCTCATTCTAGTGTTGCAAAATCATTTTCTTCATCTGCATTCTGCATACTGATTTCTAGAACGGTCAATCTCTTAATGATGTTTTAAGAGATTGCTCATCCTATGTGTGTGTGTTTAAAAGTATTATTCAATTAAATTTAAGCAGATATACATATTGCAGAAAATCAGTATGAAAGGCCTTCTGTGGCACCAATGTGACCTTTTTTCTAAGGGTAATACCAGTGTGTGTGTGTGTGTGTGTGTAGATTTTCATTGGGATCTTAGCTGGGGAGTGACATGCTAACCCCCTCCCTGTGCACTGTAGTCCTAATGAAAATTGCCCCAAATGTATAAGTTAAAAAAAATATCCTATCAACTTCTAATGACACATTTAGGGTGCAATCTGATACATGTTTAGAGAGAAAAAAAGATGTAAAACTCCCAGCTTTCACCAGCCAGCCATGCTGGGTAGGGAATGCTGGAAGCTGTTGAACTTTTTTCTGTCTAATCATGCCTAGGATCGTGCCCTCAGTGTTATATCTAGTTATAGCTTGCAGTTTGAAAATACCTCTCACTCATTAAAAGGAAAAGGCATGCAAAAGAAAAATCTGTTTCAAGGAAACTGAGAATATGAAACCATCCAGGTAAAGTGACACACCAGGCCCAAAATGGTTAAAAAGAATAAATTTATAAACAAGAGGAACTTCTTCAGTGTGGCGAAAGTTTCAGTGGTTTTTGTGTGTGTTTTTTTAATACTTCGGCATGGGGCAGCATCACAGAGTGTTGGATGATGAAAATGCAAGTTGCGGCTTTCTGTCCTCAGACTCCTTATGCATGATATGCCTGCCCATCTCCAGCTTCCACATACAGTCCAGTGACACATCTTCTATTCTGACTTTGATCCTTCACATACGGTCCACAATCTCCCTACCTGTGTTGGCTTCCCAACTTATCTGGGCAAAGTAGACATTTGCACATAAATTAGGGATGGACAGGTCTGCCAATGATGGTTTTGCTTAGTTTCTCATTTTTCCAACCTTAAAGGATGGGGGAGAAATTTCTTCAGGTAGTGTTTTAATGTGAGCTTTCCTAATTAAAAGTTCCAAAATGAATAGGCCTAAGAAGAGCAGCTATATTTTTATATTTGTACTTTTCTGAATTTTGCCGTTTTTCCAATAAAAAAGTTCATATTAGGGAAAACTGTGCACAATAAATGCTTATATTAGTGAGAATAATTAACCGCCCCCCAAAAGCATAATATGGGGAAGACTGCAGTAAAAAATTGCATATATTATGCAAAATTGCATCCAAAAATGCATATAATAGGAGAAATCAGCATGAAAATAGATACAGTTTTTCACGTGAACCTGAAAAAAAATTGCAAACTGATGGAGAAACAGGGGGAAAAAATGAACATTCTTTCACATGTTTTTGCCTGTGCGAAGATAACTTGTGTGTGGGATAAGTATCATCTATAAAGTAGACTTCTGTCACACAATATTAAGATGATTGTGAGCCACAAGCACAGTACAGAAGGGAGCAAGGTAATGTTCCCTGAGAGGTGACTTTCATAATTTCCTTTTTTCCTTAGTTTGACCTTCAGCGGATGGTTATTTACTGTGATTCACGGCATGCTGAGCTGGAAACTTGCTGTGACATTCCTTCTGGGCCCGTAAGTTCCAATGTATAGCTGACTGTGTCTTCAGGAGTGTGTGCGTGTGTGTGTGTGTGTGTGTGTGTGTGTGTAACTGCACACGCATGCAACAATGAGATTCACTGGAATCTGCTATTCAAAATGGAAAGATACGTAATAATCTCAGCCAGATGTATGCTTCAGATCGATGGAGGAAATTGGACATTAAAAACACAACTGTGGTGCAGTTTTTATTCTGTTATGAAAAAATAAGACACAGGGAAATTATGGTAGTATTATGTTGTGGTGATCTTGTTCAGTATTATTACTGAGCCTTTCGAATGAGTTTAGAGTAGTGCCAAATATTCTCCAGTTTAATTTTTTTAGGTAAAACAGCATTTTCAGTAAATTTCTCCACTGAAATACACTTAGATCATGTGAGTATTCCTTTTTTTTGTTTTGTTTATAGAATCATAGAGTTGGAAGGGGCCTACAAGGCCATCGAGTCCAACCCCCTGCTCAATGCAGGAAACTAGAGGAGGGGTCTCCCATCCAAGTAATAACCAGGCCTGACCCTGCTTAGCTTTCCATGCTCAGACAAGTTGAGCCAGTGTGAGCCACAGGCCTGTTGCTTTAATCCTAACCTTTTTATTACCATTCTTTTTTCTCTGCCTTTTTGTTTCAACTAACAAGAGCTGGAAAAAAATCACAGAAAGGGGAGTGGAGGTGTTATTTGCGGGGGGGGTAGTACTGATAAAAACGTTAGTGAAAAACAGTGAGTGGTTTTCAGCTCAGCACTAGTGAAAGTGCAAGTAATGAGAGAACTTCTGATATTGGGAAGATTAAAAATATAATTAATGAACAATGACAAAATAATAAAATTAAAATGAATATCCTGTTCCTAATATGTAACTGTCCCTGATCTTTTCTGGTCCTAGTGTCAAGTGACTGTCATTACGGAAGCTCCTCTCCCTGAAATACCTTCCCCTCCCCCAAGCGAACAGGTCGGGCCCAAGACTGTCAATTGCTCCTGTCCACCTGGAGAAAAGGTATGTGCTTGAATCAATTGTAGGGAAGAGGTTAGAAGTTAATATTTTCAACAACGTATTTTCTACTACTAGTAGTAATATTTTTTTAAAAAATAGTGCTACTGGTAGTAATAATGAATATTACTGCTGCTATTATTACTAGTCTTAAAAATAAAATAAGTTAATGCTATTGTTTTAATATCAAAATAATTGATATTATTAGCCATCGACCTGATACAGTACCTTGCCACTTCCTTCTTTCCTCCTCCTGTGCATGGGATTCCTCTACCAAGGATCATCTTCCCACACGTGGAGAACTGTGCTCATGTGTGTGACGGTTGTATATATGCTTTGCCTTGTATGGAGCATGAGCTGGATTGTATCTTATCATTGCCATCCTAATTACCCTCACCTCGACGTAAGTCTGGGTGAAACCAATGAATCTGATTTCCTGACAAACATTACTAGGATTGTGCTGTAAAAGTGCTATATAATTAATAATAATAGGTAATATGTTTAGGATTGTAGTCTTTGTTTGCAAATTGCTCTACAATCTTTACTATTTATCATTTAATATATTTCTACACAGCCCATCAGCCAAAAGGCTCCCTGGGCAGTTTACAAGAGAAAAACAAGCAGAATAAAAACAATTTTATCCACACAGCACCCATGTGAGGTAGATCACCAGTATTCCCATTTACCAATGGGGAACTCAGGCAGAGAGTTTCTATCTTAACTAAGGCATGGGCAGGGCATTCTTGTTTGTGCAGCTCATTGAACCCTGGTCTTCTAGGTTCAGACTTGCCATTGTACAATACTGCCTTGCCATTGAGCTTGCCAAGCCTTATGCTCTTGGGCAACTGTAACATAGCTTGCCAAGGTAGACTCTTTAGTGCCAACTTGGGGGGGGGGGTTCCCCCTGGTCTGGGACAACAATAGATCTTTCCAAGTGAAAATTGGCCCAGTCCATGAGGTGGGGCATGCATTGGTGTATTTTATTTTTTTTAGCATGGAAATAGATGTGCTTATGAGAAGAGATATTGAAGACAATGGGTTGGATCCAGGTTTAGTCATGACTATCTTAAGTTCCATTGATTTCCGTGGGTCTACTCTAAGTATGACTAAGCCTGGATCCAGCCCAATATCATAATTGATTATTGCTATTTTCTGTAGATACAGATCCAAGGTTGACCTTACCATTGGACAGAGTTAGGCAGTCAGCTCAGGTGGCCTGGGGAGCAGGGACTTGCAGCGAGGTGTTGAAGGGCAGAGCTGTGTGTGTGTCATGCAGCCTTCCCTGCACACCCTAAGCTAGCCTGATACCCTCAGGTGCAAATGATGGATGCTATGCTGTTGCCAGACTTGACTTCAGATACAAATTAAGATTCAAATGCCAGACCAGTTGGCTTCTGTATGCAGAAATGGGGTGGGTGGAATCTTGTCCTGCACAAACCTCCAACAGATCTCCAGACTCTTCTGCTTCTATCAGGGTAGCAGGTACATTGGGTTATTGACAGCACAATGCTACGCATGTGTACTCAGAGGTAAGACCCTTCTTAATTACTTAAAATATTGTGTAATTATTTAAAAGGATTTGGAGTTGGTTATTAATCTTTCGGTGGCAGGAAAAAAAAATCTCAATGGTTGCATTTTGGGAAAAGAGAATTGCCCCTCCCTTGCCTGAGCTTTTGTTGAAGGATAATATATATTGGGTGACATCTGTGTCATTTCTTAAATGACTTAGGGTGCAATCCTATGGCCCTCTTGCCTGGGGGGGGGCATAGGATAGGTCATACTCCCTGTTGCATTCTCAGAAATCCCGTGGAGCGCCCACCCACCCCCGCCTTGCAGCCAGCACGGTTCTTTCCTTGCTGGCTGGAAGCTGAAGGCAGAAGACCATCTTTGGTTCCCAGCATGTGTGTATGTGTGTGTGGGGGGGTGTTGATGGAGGCAGGGAGGGGAGGAGTGAAGCACCACCATCCTATGAAGAATCCAGGTGGTGCCTCAGCCTCTCCTCCTTGTGAGAAGAAAAACATTTAGACTTTTTTGAGGGCGAGGGGAGTGCGGTGGCAATCTTATCTGCTGCGCTCCTCCCGTTTTCAATTGGATGTCCATAACAGGCACTCACATAGGATGGGGCACCCACGGAGGATGGGGCTGCCCATCCTAAAAGGAAGAAGAAAAAGAAGTAAGACCCGTTGACTTCAGTGGGGCTTACTCACAAGTAAGCATCCATAAGATTGCAACATGGGTGCTCGCTTGATGTACGCTGGTTGATGTTGTCTATAACAGCGTTCTCCAACCTTGGGTCCCCAGATGTTTTTGGCCTACAAGTCTCCCAGCATGCCCCAGCCAGCTATGCTCGCTTGATGGTATGCTGGTTGTTATTGTCTATAACAGTGTTCTCCAACCTTGAGTCCCCAGATGTTTTTGGCCTACAACTGGCTGGGGCATGCTGGGAGTTGTAGGCCAAAAACATCTGGGGACCCAAGGTTGGAGAACACTGCTCTATAACATATCGACAATGTACGGGGTGTTTTATAGCATAAGCAAAGAAAGGCAGGTACCTGCCTCAAGGAATTTACAAAGTTTGAGTTGAAGTCCAAAACATCTGAAAGGCACCAAGTTGGGGAAGGCTGTATTTAGAATTAATTACAGTTGCAGACAAAGATTGATGGGAGACGAAGCTGCCTGCCTGACTCTACCCCAAAGTGGAAGAGAACTTGGAGGTGTTATGAAGGCAATGATCTATAGTGAGGTGCCACATGGGGACAGTAACCCTAACCCTTCCCCATTTCATAAAGGAATATAAGATGGGATTGTTAGTGAGCTGGAAGCAGTGAACAATTTTGTTGATTCATAATCTTTATGTCTCATTTCAGGGTGAGAGAGGCCTGCCTGGGTTTGAAGGTCTGAGAGGCCAGAAGGTTAGTGTTGTCTGAGAGACAAAAAAGAGCTTGTTTTTGTTGTTGCTGCTGTTGTTTTTTCCAACCTCTTTTTTTTTTTTTTAAAGAAAATAGCTAGATAAATTCGTAAGCAACATTGTACATGGCTTCTGAATTTGGGATTTAATTGTGCTGTAAGTTAGTTGTGTGTTTGTTAGAGCAGACATATATCTGCACTGCTTCTATGCATTCTGTCTGATCCTGTTTACACTCTCATTTAAAAAATAATAATTAAAAGACCCTGGATGCCCATCATCATGATCATCATCATCATCATCATCATCATCATCATCATCATCATTATTATATTTATGAATCACCCATCTGGCCGGTCACCCGCATACTTTCATCATGCCCATACAACACAACACCATGTGTTCGGTAGTCAAGCAGACTTCTATATCCAGGGGATCATAATCCCAGCATGTATAATATACAGGTTCAAATGCTTTCACACACATAGAGGGGAGATATAAGCCTGAAAGAAGATGCCTAGGTAGCTACCCAGGTATACGTTTAGCCCATACTTTCATACACTCATTTCTCTGCCACTTGTGCCACACAGGGATGCAGTGAGCATGAGGAGTGGCCCTAAAATAGAGCAGAGCCAAAATTTCTCAGAGAACATTTTCCTCAGAAAATGTATGAGATTTTTTATTTTTCTAATCCCCCTAGAAGAAGGCCACTTTGCAGAATTTTCTCTGAATATTATCCACCTTTGTGTGTGTGTGTGTGTGTGTGTGTGTGTGTGTGTGTGAGTGTGTGTAGGCCATCATTCCCCTTCCTCGGTGCCACAGAATGGCATAAAATCATAGAATAGTAGAGCTGGAAGGGGCCTATAAGGCCATCGAGTCCAACCCCCTGCTCGATGCAGGAATCCAAGTTAATGCATCCCTGGCAGATGGATGTCCAGCTGCACCTTGAATGCCTCTAGTGTGGGAGAGCTCACCACCTCCCTAGGTAGTTGGTTTTGTTGTTGTATTGCTCTAACAGTCAGGAAGTTTTTCCTGATGTTCAGCCGGAATCTGGCTTCCTGTAACTTGAGCCCATTATTCGTGTCCTGCAATCTGGGATGATCGAGAAGAGATCCTGGCCCTCCTCTGTGTGATAGCGCTCCTTGAAGAGCGCTATCATATCTCCCTTACTTGGCAGGGGAGACACCATGATCATGAAGGTGGTTTTCCCAGGGTGAGGCTCATCCATTACACTTTGGGTGTGCTGACCCCTGCGATTTCCGCAAATGCGGGAAAGTTGACTGCATAATTTGTGGTAGTGGGGGACTGTGTTCGCGCTTTCCCCTACACCAAAAGTTCCTTCAGTCTCTCCTCATAGGAATTTGTTTCCAGTCTCCTGATCATCTTGCTTGCCCTCCTCTCAACCTTTCCCAGCTTGTCTGCATCCTTCTTAAAGTGTGGCACTAGGTCCAAGGGTGCAAAACAGTGGCCATGCTGCAAACGTAGTTGCTGCTGAAGCCACTTGCAATGGCAGCAAAAATAAACGGGGTAGGCTGGTGACGCCTGCATCAGTGGGGCTATAGGAGCTATCCACGGTGCTGTACTCCGCTCCCATTATAGGTTCACCACCATGGAGCACCCTAGATAGCTCCTATAAAGCTCAACATAAAAATGCAATGGATAAGGAGCCCCACTGGCACAGGTGTCAGCAGGTGTTTGTTTATCCCTTGAAAATAAACAAACCAACTGTGGGGAAAAATAATGAATGAATGAATGAAAGAAAGAAAGAAAGAAAGAAAGAAGCTGTGCTACTGCTAAAGGTGACCCCCATCCCCAATAAACTGTTCGAGAATTTCTTATCTCCCTGGAGAAATATAGTGAAATCCCCCCCCCCCCATTCTCTCTGCCAACAAATTGGTGAGAGGGACATAGCTCTATCTTAACAGACTTCTTCCGTGGAAGATATGAGCAGGTTGGCCAGAAAATAAAAATTGAAATGCACACACACTAAGCTATGCGCTTTGAGAGTCCTGTTATGGTTCAGGATGATATAGATCTGTATCGTTGTCTGAACTGGCCCCGTTTCCATTTAAAGCAGCCAGAGAATAAGTCCTTGCCTGCCTTACTCTGTCCCTATGAACAGAAGCTTCCCATTTTAATCAGTGACAGTTTAACTGATGAGAGGCCTTTTGCACGGTGGCATGAGAAATTACAGTATGAATGGTACTGTACCCTGGCAACAATAGAGAGGGTATATTTTTCACGATCACCATCCCCCTGGTGTATGGATCCTCAGCTCTAAAAATGCTAATGCCCAGCCAGATTAATATAGCTGAAATGCAATTCTTTAGCAGGATGCCTGGGTTGGAAGTGAGCCTTTGGAAGCTGATTCCATTTAGAACGTCCCATGTCTCCTCTAAAATGGTGCCGGCCGGGGTCAACGCTGCCTCCTGCTTAACACACAGAGTAGATTATCTGCCTACATATCTCTTTAGTTGCATCGAGTGGTTTCTCTGACGTTGACATAATAAAGAAGGCTTTCTTCTTCTTTTTTTTTACAAAAGGACATTTGCACACATTACTCTTTTTCTCTTCTTTTTTGACAAACCTGAAAAACAAAAAGTGAGACAAGCTAGCTTTTCCCCAGAGTGATTCCAGGGTGATCAGGTTTTGTGTGACTATATTTTACTCGGCACCGCACATTTCCATTGCTACATTGTTTCCAACGCTAGAATTTGGAGGACTTCCCCAAGGTTGTGTTTTGCTGATTTGCATGTCCCTAGACTTGGCTGACGCTGGAGAGAGGAGTGGGTGCTCCTTCCCAGCACTGACTGAGTGGGTTCATATGCTGCACACCACCCCCATGGGGACAATATGTGCTATATGCAGGGATGGGGACTCGGACTCGAGGACTCGACTCGTGAGTCGGACTGAGTCCCCCCTCTGACTCGACTCGGACTCGAGTCCCAATATTTTTAATGGGACTCGAGACTCGACTCGGGACTCGAGACCAAGGACTCTTCAACATCCCTGGGCTGTGCCAGAAGGAGTCGAGAGGAGCGTGATTGCCGGCGAAGAGCGCATGGAAGCGAGGTGTGCCGCTGCTCGGCCACTATGGACGGCTACCAGGAGTGCAGCCCCAACAGTGTGTCAAGATTTATTTTGATTGATGTGTTGCGTACTTGGGAGAGGCAGAAGAAGGACCTGAGATTACTCTGTGCGGCTGCTCTGAGTGTGAAGTAGCCTTATTTTGTTGGGGAAACCCCCATTGATTTTAATATGGACTCGTGGAGTCAGCTTTGGGAGTGACTCATGACTCGTGACTCATGAGTCACCATTTTGGACCAAGGACTCGGACTCGGACTCGAGACTCAGGTCCAAAGACTCGTGACTCGACTCATGACTCGAGACCAAGGACTCTTCAACATCCCTGGCTATATGAAGCCAGGGACTCAGCCGGCACTGGGAGGAGAGAGGCCACCAGCTGAGTGGCTTTATGCAGCACATGGAGCACCCATGGGAATGACATTGTAACCTATATAACTGCTCCCTCTGGTTCTATCTGTTGGCATCTTCTGTATTTTTGCAATCTATTTACATAGGGAAACAAACACCTTCTAAGCTGTGTAAATAAGATCTCTGTTTCATGTCATTTCTTTGTTTGCTCTGAAACTCTGTGCTGGATGAAGAAGAATTTAATTCACAAACATGTGATGATTTCAGTGACTAGTTGGTCTACTAAAAATCAGGAAAAAATAATCACATCTTGTACTCCGCAGCTAACATTCCTTTCCTTTTGTCAAGGGAGAAATTGGACCAACTGGACTTCCTGGCGCAAAGGGAGAACCGGTAAGAATATATATCAGAGTCCAAACACTTTGCATTATCCTAATGTAAGCATGTGTTCATGAGAACAGGCATGTACAGTAATACCTTGGATTGCAAGCATAATTCGTTCCGGAAATGTGCTTGTAATCCAAAGCACTTATATATCAAAGTGAAATTCCCCATAAGAAATTTGTACACATATTTTTAATTTAAGCTGCAATAAAGAATGATAGTGTAAAGTCCTCATTTTTCTTGACTGTAACTACAGTACTTGTATTGGAAGACGTCACTTGTTTATCAAGTTAAAATTTATTTTAAAAATTTGCTTGTCTTGCAAAACACTTGCAGACCAAGTTACTTGCAATCCAAGGTTTTACTGTATTAATAAACCAATGTTCAGAATGAAGGCTGCAGCAGAGAATGGTTTTCCAATCGTCAGGGTAACCGTGCCATTGGATCATTGCCGTCCTCTGTCAAGTTTGTGTGGTGATTCGTTGTGCACCGATCTCCACACAGAAAACAGCTTCATGCACAGGCGTCTTCCAACCCAACCCAACCAACCCAACCCAACCCAACCAGCCAACCAAGAAAAGCCCCATGGTGACTGGCGAATGGCGACGGGGGCAGGACTGTGAATCTGGAAGCCCCTAGTCACGGACCAGCACATGGGCGGTGGATGCAGACTCAGTCGCCCTGTTCAAGGAACGAGGTAGTCGAGCAGCTCGGCAGCTGTATCCATGACTGAGCAGCCCTATTTAGGATCCACTCTGCTCACCCCGTATGGGGAGGGGGCTAGAAAAGGTGCCCTAAACATAGTCTACCTCTTTCTCCCCTGACTGGATTACCGCGTCCAGTGGGGTCACCATTTTAGCAGTCGAAAAAGACATTTGAATTTTGGAACATGGAATATACGGACACTGCTGGATAACATAGATAGTGAACGCCCTGAGTGTAGGACTGCTATTATTGCAAGGGAGCTGAGACGGTTTAAAATTGACATAGCAGCACTTCAAGAACTCGAAGGGCAGGAGAGGGACAGTTGAAGGAAGAAAAAGGAGGCTATACCTTCTCCTGGAAAGAACTACCTGAGCAGGACCGACGAATACATGGAGTAGGTTTTGCCATCAAAAATGAGCTAGTGAACTCTTTGTCAGAAGTTCCTACTGGCATTAACGAACGCCTGATAACTCTTCGATTAAAGCTCGCCAATAACCAGCAGGTAACTATCTTGAGTGCCTATGCGCCAACATTAGATGCTGATGAAGACATCAAGGAAAATTTTTATACCCAGTTGGACACTCTCCTGTCAGAGATACCTAAGGAGGATAAAATTATCCTCCTGGGTGATTTTAATGCAAGAGTCGGGCGTAAATTTGATTTATGGCCAGAAACTATTGGAAAAGACAGAGTTGGTAATAGCAACCCGAACGGAATCTTACTTTTGTCTATATGTGCAGAGCATAATCTCACTATTACAAACACGCTCTTTCGACAAAAGAATAAGTTTAAAACATCATGGCAGCACCCACGGTCAAAGCACTGGCATCTTCTGGATTATGTAATTGTCCGTGTTAGAGATCGCCGCGATGTACTTCTTACTAGGGCCATGGTGAGCGCTGACGACTGCTGGACAGACCACCGACTAATCCGGTCCACTATGGTTATCAACATTGCTCCCCAACGTAGGCTTCAAGGAAGAAAACCAAGGCGTAAAATGAACATCCACGCCCTTCAAGATCCTATTAAGCAAACTCGTCTTCAATCACTTCTTAAGGAACATCTACCTACGGAACCTCCTGACAACATTGAGGACCACTGGTCTAAGCTGAAAACCTCCATTACTGCAGCTTGTGAACAAACTATTGGATACGAAACTAAGAAACATCAGGATTGGTTTGATGAAAATGATAATGAGATTAAATATATAATTGATCAAAAAAGGAAAGCCTTCCAAATATGGCAAAATGATATTAACTGCGCTGCCAAGAAAAAAATCTACGCTAGTGCAAAGGCTGAGGTCCAAAGAAGAACAAGAGAACTTAAGAACGCCTGGTGGAAAAAGAAAGCTGAAGAAATTCATCAACTTGCAGAATCTCATGACGCACGGGGCTTTTTTAAGGCCACAAGGGCCATTTATGGACCAAAAATCTATGGTACAAACCCTTTACAATCAAAAGATGGCACCAAACTCTTAAAAGACAAAGAGTCTATTGCACTGCGTTGGAAAGAGCATTATTATGACCTTTTAAATCATAAATCTAAGGTGGATAATGAGATTTTTTCGCAAATCCCGCAAAAACAAATTAGAGAGGAACTTGCAATACTCCCCACTTTGGATGAAGTAAAAAAAGCCATTAATCAAATGAAGAATAACAAAGCTAGTGGACCAGATGGGATTCCTGCTGAAATCTTTAAAGAAGGGCCCCCCGAACTTGTACAACATCTACATAAACTCATCGAAAAAATCTGGATAAGAGAAGAGATCCCAGAAGACTTCAGGGTTGCCATAATGATCACCCTCTTTAAGAAAGGTGATAGAACAGACTGTGGAAACTATCGGGGCATTTCTCTCTTAGCTACCGCAGGTAAAATATTTGCTAGGATTCTCGCAAACCGTCTTCTATCTATTTCAGAAGAGATCCTCCCTGAAACTCAATATGGTTTCCGCCCCTCTAGAGGGACAGTAGACATGATTTTTACTGCACGTCAGCTCCAAGAAAAATGCCGGCAGCAAAATCAACCCCTTTATATGGCATTTATTGATCTTGCTAAGGCCTTTGATACTGTAGACCGAACAGCTCTCTGGACTATCCTTATGAAAATTGGATGCCCCAATAAATTTGTGAATATCTTGTGACTTCTCCATGACAACATGATGGCTACGGTCTTGGACAACAACGGCTCTCATGGTGCTCCATTTAAAGTGGGATCAGGTGTTAAACAAGGATGTGTTATTGCCCCAACATTATTTGCTATTTTCATTGCCATGATTTTACATCTTGTCAAGGGGAAAGTTCCCACTAGTGTGGGAATTATATATCGAACTGATGGAAAGCTTTTTAATCTCAGCAGGCTGAAAGCAAAAAGCAAGGTGATTACAACCTCCGTTGTGGAACTTCAGTATGCTGATGATAATGTGGTCTCCGCACATTCAGAGGATGATCTCCAAACTATCCTAAATGCTTTTGCAGAAGCATACGGAAAACTTGGTCTCTCACTTAACATCAAAAAAACCAAAGTGCTTCATCAGCAAGTGCAAGCTAACCCTTTGGTGATACCATCTATCCAGCTTGGCGGGACAATACTGGAAAATGTCGATCATTTTTCTCTATCTTGGCAGCTATCTTTCTGTTACAGCTAACATCGACAGTGAAATCCAGCTCACATAATCCTCCTCCTCCATTTGATCCTCACAACAACCCTGTGAGGCAGGTTAGGCTGAGAGTCAGTGACTGGCCCAAAGTCACCCAGTGGGTTTCATGGCCGAGCGGGGACTCGAACCCGGATCTCCCGAGTCCCAGTCCAACACTCTCACCACTATGCCACAGAGGGACTTACAGGCTGGAAGTCACTTGTTAGATCCTGTTTAAGATTATGATGATGTGTGCCTCTTCTTTAACATTACACTTATGACTGTACAATACTATCAGGTGATCTGATCCAGTCCTCTACTACTTACGGATTAAAAAAAATACTGAAATGATTTTGGCTGCATTTTGAGCTTATATTTCCCTGAATTGCAGTTAACAACTGATTCTGATCTTCCTGAATGCAGCTCTTTATGCATATGACAATTGTTTCCAGAATCTCCTTGAGCGTGGAAGACTTCACCTTACACTGGTGTGCTAGGGAGATTTTTACTTGGGGGGGGGGAGGACTTTAAAAAAGTTCATCCTCCAGGTTCCTTCAAAGTCGATATAATCCCAAGAGAGTACTGTACCATCTGGGTGGCTATGTATCTGAGTCAGCATTTTTTGGTGTTGTGGGTCAGTGGAGCAATTCACTAATTTCTGAATCTGAAGGCTTTGGGGTTGTTGGTTTTTGCGTCTCCAATGGCTCCTGTTTTAGGGACCTTAAAGCACACCCCAGGCACCTGTAGGTGTGTCACCTTTCTTTCCATCAGCCTAACTATGCTTGAGATACAGTAAATTAACTATTAGGGCTTTGTTTGTTTGTTTGTTTGTTCTTAGAATGGCTTAAAACATCTGTTGCCAGAGATGGATAACTCTCAAATCCTGAGAATTCTCATCCCATGGTTATGATTAATCATGTATTTATTATCTCCATTTAGGGTGGTGGAGCATTTGGCCAAGGAGGAAAAGGAGCAAAGGTATGGTCATACAGAGAGCTGACACATTGTATTTATTCATTTGTTCAGTGATTATGTTTTTATCCTGACTTTCCTGCAAGAAGCTCATTGGTGGCGTGCAAAGCTTTTCCTGTCTCAGTTATCTTCCAAACAATCCTATGAAATAGCTCAGGCTGAGATATGGTGTCTGGCACAAGGTCCCTTGTTGAGCTTTGTGACTAAGCCAAGACTCGAGCCCACATCTCGCTGGTCCTAGTCAGTCACTCCATCACCACAGCTGGCTTAATTTGCTTCTACTCTTCACTGGGGAGTTGAGAGACAAACAGCTATACAGGAACCCTGAAACTTCATTCCCTGTATTGGGAGCAGCATAAGAGGATTCAAAACCCTGCCTGTAGGGATGCCCAGAAATTTGTAGGAACAAAACTGCTCCTAGCTGTGCCACTGGGGCTGATGGACTGTGGCATTATTGTTCATGCGGTGATGCAGGATGAATCATAGAATCATAGAATCATAGAAAAGTAGAGTTGGAAGGGGCCTACAAGGCCATCGAGTCCAACCCCCTACTCAATGCAGGAATCCAGGTCAAAGCATCCCTGACAGATGGCTGTCCAGCTGCACCTTGAATGCCTCCAGATTGAGAGATCCCACCACCTTCCTAGATAGTTGGTTCCATTGTCTTATTGCTCTGACAGTGCGTGCTGGGGTTAAGAACATAAGAACGTAAGAAGAGTCATGCTGGATCAGACCAAGGGTCCAACTAGTGCAGCATTCTGTTCACACAGTGGTTGTCTCCTTATCATTGTACATTCATTGGCTTCCTCTGTGAGTGGGTGGCATTGCTAGCACAGACTGTGATTGGTGGCACTACTAGCAGTGTTTCCAGGGGTGCTGGGGCCATGTCTGCCACTGTTATGCCATTTCAGGATTTTCTGTGTTGTGTGTTTTCACCTCACCTGCTGGGCTGATACTGTAGATGAGATAGTGGCCATCATCCCACCAGTGTAATGGAAGCATATCTCACCCCCCTCACCATTACCACCACCCTGCCCCCATAATTGGATTGTAGGATTCCTCTGCTAGTTACTAGAATCTTGCTTTAAAAAGAAAAAGTTTAGTTTCACAGGATGTGAATTCTCTGCCCTATACCACTGTTTATGTCCTGCATTCTGTGTTCTTAGAATCACATGATACAGCATGATCATATAAATTAGATTTATACCTGTGTAGAACATGGTTATTCCATTGCTTTAAATAAGTGTATGTAGGCTCACACTCTTGGGCCTGATTCATACATTTCCTGCAATGTTGGTGCCTTTGCATGTTGAGGATACAAGGCATGAAAGTGCTGCTGGGTATCACTCTGTTCTCACTGATGTGGAGATTGACTTTCCAAGTCAGTGGAACCTTTGAAGAGATAGCAATGAGTTGAGAAGCAACCACATAATTTGGAATCATGTGAGACAAGTCTTTGGAGGGCATCCATGTTGTATATGAATGATATATGAATAGGGCACAGCATAGCCCAGGCAAATTACGCAATGCCACCTAGAATCACAGATAAGTAAATAATACTATTTCCAGTATGTATCACTTTTGTAACTGTTCACCCATAATTCCATTGCATTAATCTATTTTTTTAAAATCATCTGCATTAAAATTTGCATTGCTATAATATTTTAATATGTTTTGTCTCAAAACACATGGGTTGGATGCAGGATCTGCCTTCTGTAAGAGGAAGGGCCAAACTTCAGTGCAGTGAAGTGATGCACGTTGGGGCAAAAAATCCCGACTGCAAGTATAATCTGATGGGATCTGAGCTAGCGGTGACTGACCAAGGAAGAGGCGTTGTGGTTGTACTGGGCAGCTCAATGAAAATGTCGACCCAGTGTGCAACTGCTGTGAAAAAGGCAATATGCTACCTCCATGTTAGGCACAATTAGGAAAGGAATTGAAAATAAAACTGCCAATATCATACTGCCCTTATACAAATCTGTAGTGCAACTACACTTAGAATGCTATGTACAGTTCTGGTCACCTTACCTAAAAAAGGACATTGTAGAGGTGGAAAAAGGGCCCAAAAGGGCAACTAAAATAATCAAGGGGCTGGAGCTAGTCCCCTATGAGGAAAGGTTACAACTTCTGGGATGGTTTAGCTTAGAAAAAAGGTCGGGTAAGGGGAGACATGATAGAGGTGTACAGAATCATGCATGGTGTAGAGAAAATTGGATAGGGAGACATTTTTCTGCCTCTCTCATAATACTAGAACCCAAGATCATCCAATGAAGCTAATTGGTGGAAGATTCAGGAAAGATAAAGGGAAGTGCTTCTTCACACACAAACTATGGAATTCACTTCCACAAGATGTAGTGACGATGTCTGCCAATACGGATGGCTTCAAAAGGAGATTGGTCAAATTCATGGAGGATAAGGCTATCAATGGCTAGTAGTCCGAATGGCTATATGCTACCTCCAGTTTCAAAGGAGGTATGCCTATATGAACACCAGTTTCTGGAGAACATGGGCAGGAGGGTGCTTTTGCACTCTTGTCTTGATGGTGGGTTTCCCGTGGGCAGCTGGTTGGCCACTTTGAGAACAGAATGCTGGATGACATGGGCCCTTGGTCTGATGCAGCATGGCTCTTCTTATGTTCTTAGCTTTTGGAAGGTCCCTCCACCCAATTTTGGGGGTTACCCCCTCACTGCCACACAACAACACCGCATCCCCATTCAGCAGGCTCCCCCGACTCTCTGTGTAGTATTTTCAAGGGGCTGGGAAGGAGGGAAGTCCACTAATGTCTGCACAGTTGACTCAGTGTAACTCTGGATCCAACAAAACACATTTTGATACTTTTGATACGTTGGGCAGTATCCAACTGTGTCATTCCGTTAGTGCAAATAGCGTTGCGCTTGTTGAAATTGGGTTCTGAACTATGTGCAAGAGAAGAATCCAACTAAAGTTACATTTGCGCAAGCGCGGTTGCACAAGTGGTTGCACATTGTGCTTGTGCAGCCTATTGTACAACTGGTTGCTGCCCTTTGAGCCAACATTATTTGCCATTTTCATCGCCATGGTTTTACATCTTGTCAAGGGGAAACTTCCCACCGGTGTGGGAATTATATATCGAACAGATGGAAAGCTTTTTAATCTCAGCAGGCTGAAAGCAAAAAGTAAGGTAATTACAACCTCCGTTGTGGAACTTCAGTATGCTGATGATAATGTGGTCTCCGCACATTCAGAGGATGATCTCCAAACTATCCTAAATGCTTTTGCAGAAGCATACGAAAAACTTGGTCTCTCACTTAACATCAAAAAAACCAAAGTGCTTCATCAGCAAGTGCAAGCCAATCCTTTGGTGATGCCATCTATCCAGCTTGGCGGGACAATACTGGAAAATGTCGATCATTTTCTCTATCTTGGCAGCTATCTTTCTGTTACAGCTAACATCGACAGTGAAATCCAGCATCGTCTGAGCTCCGCAAGTGCCGCATTTTCTCGAATGAAACATAGAGTGTTCGAGGATCGGGATATTTGTAAGAAGACCAAAACACTGGTTTATGAAGCCATTGTATTACCAACTTTATTGTATGCCTGCGAAACATGGACTATCTATAAACGTCACTTCCACCTCCTTGAAAGGTTTCATCAACGTTGCCTCCGGAAAATCCTGCAAATTACTTGGGAAGATAGGCGAACAAATGTCAGTGTACTGGAAGAAGCAAAGACTACTAGCATTGAAAAAATGATCCTTCAACGCCAACTTCAGTGGACCGGTCATGTTGTTCGAATGCCTGACTGCCGTCTCCCAAAGCAGTTACTTTACTCCCAACTCAAGGATGGAAAGCGGAATATCGGTGGTCAATATAAGAGGTTTAAAGATGTTCATAAGGCTAATCTAAAAAAATGCAATATAAACATCGAAAACTGGGAAGCTCTGGCCCATGAACGATCTAAATGGAGGTTGGCCTTTCACAAAGGTTCCATGGACTTTGAAGAAGCCCGAGTGCAAGGTGAAAGGGAGAAACGTGCTAAGCGAAAAGCACGTCAAATGAATCCTTTACAGGACCATCTTCTATCTGGTAACCTGTGTCCTCACTGTGGGAAGCTGTGTGGATCTAGAATTGGCCTCCACAGTCACTTACGGACCCATCGCTAGAGTCTACACAATCTTCTTTAGAATTTCCTCCTTTTATCCCGGAAGACAATCTTACTCGGTCAAGAGTGATCGCCTGATGATGATGATGATGATGATGATGATTGCCCTTTGGGCTGTGAAGTGCTTTGGAGCATTCAGGGAGTGTAAAAGTGAATGGGTAACTAAGTTCTGATCCACAGGAGGTGTAGCTCAGGTTAGTTTGCATCAGAATTTACAAAGATCAAATTCTTCAAGCATCCCTATCAAGGAAACAGATGCCAACTAGCTTGCACCAGAGGAAGAGTTAGTGACCGGTACCATAGGCATCTGTAGGGATCGGCCTACAAATCCGAAAGTGCTGTGTATTATCAAATCCCCATGCATTCTATGAGCAACCTGCAAATGCAGTGTTTTAAGACTTGGGTGATTAATCAGATTACCTTGAAAATTGGCCAAGATCAAGTATGGCATTTTGCCTGCTGCATCTGAACAAAATCCCCTTGATTTGGGCAGCAAAGGGGCTAAACTAAGTGATGTGATTTCCAAGCAGTCTGTTGTATTGGTTTGGTCTTCCCCCCACAGCAAAAGCTCCTGGGGCCATCCTTCAACAGCAAAGGTAGCATTCCTGGCACATCAGCAGCTGGAGAAGATGTGCACTTTGGGGCCACATTTGGTCAGTGTGTCTGACTGACAGGATTGGCATCAGCGCAGAGATTGCTTCTGCACGGGCTACTACTGTGTGTTTTTCTCCCCTCTCTTTTCCCTGGCAAAAGAACTGAGCACCTCTTCAAAGCACAAAGAGGTTTTGGATCTGCAGAGCATTCAGCTGTAGCTGTTATGTAGGCCTGTTCTCACCCTCTTTCTGGCTGAATTACCACCTAACACTATTGACCTGTTCTTTTGTTCTGACACCAGGTGTGGGTGTTTGTTTTGTGCTGAAAGAGACTTTCTCCTACATTCTAGGGATGGATGGATTAATAAAAAATAAGGGGGGGGGGAATTTTGCTAGTCTTAATGGAACTCTTTGTTCTTCCTTTGAAATTCTTCAGAAGTTTCTTCTGAGCAACTAGGATTGCCAACTGGCTAAACACACACACACCCCAAATATAACCCCTGCTTGGCTGAAGCAGCAAAAGATGTTTCCTGAGCTTGTGGGTTAGATAAACTGATGCCTGCTTTCTCTAAGTAAGGACGTGGGAGAAATGTGTTCAGTTTTCATTTTAATGCAAACGTACCAAATTTTGCACTTTCCAACCAATGCACAAATCAAAACTTGGTTATCCTGTGAAATTCACATGTCTCTGCATTTTACAATGGCATTCGCAAACAAACAAACAAACAAAAAAAAAACATACAAAAACATGCATCTTATTAAAAATTCATTATATTAGGAAAATTTTCAAAAATGTGTATGTTCTACAAAAATGCATACTAAATGTGTGTATTAGGAGAAATAGGTGCAAGAGTGCTTATTGATTTATGAGTGCTGCCTTGAGTCCCAGTATTGGGGAAAAGGTGGAATATAAATAAAATAATAATAAATAATAATAATAATAATAATAATAATAATAATAATAATAATTCCATGCAAATGTTAAAAAAAATTCTCAAAGTTTGGGAGGAATCAAACATAAGACTGGAGAAATTCTCAGCGTTCAAGATGAACTGAACTTTAGATGGGAGAATTGAGGAACTGAGAGAACCCAAAACTGATAGATATGTCCCCACCCCTATGACTCCAAGTAGAGAGGACTGTTTGGATTGCCACTGCTTTCAGCTCTAATGGCAGAGAAGAATGTTATAGATTTTAGGGCCTCCACCATCTCTCTCTCTCTCTCTCTCTCTCTCCCTCCCTCCCTCCCTCCCTCTGCCAATTAGACTGAAAGCAACATAATGATGCTTGATGAATTGGATCTTTGTGAATTATAATACGAAATGACCTATCTACACCTCTGTATAGATCAGAATTTAGCAATCCATCGGATCTCATGTTTCTCTGAATGTTGCGATGCAATTCCCAGCTCAAAAAAATGTATAACAAATGTATTTTAAAATGCATATTTTTGAAAGCAAATATATTCAAAAATATGTATTTTTTTGAATAGGGGAGCAGAAGTGGTAAGTGCAAGGTAGATCTCTCTGCTCCCCCTTTGTGAATTATCATTGGTTCCCACTTATAGTACAGTGCATATCTTAAATGTATTGAATGTTTACATCTACATGTAAATGTTTGAGATTATTTTGTGAATGTCAAAATATATTACTCTTTGCCATTTGGATCGACAGGAGCAGCAAATATTTCAGTGAGTCTATTTCAGTTTCACTTTTATTTGTTTTAGCCATAGGTCATAACAAAGTTGAAGAAAGAGCGATACAAAACAGTGTGAGCAATTTAAGCATGGCAAGGATTAAAATGCCAGAAATCATAAATCTACAACCATAATAAAACATCAGAAATCCAATTTGCAGTCTACAACATTAACATCGTAAAGTCTTGCCTGGCATTTCACTGCTGCCGTAACAAAATTAGCTACATTATCTTGTTATTACTATTGGCAAGTAAGTAGTAATCTAATGTTTGCAGCAAAAGACCAATACGCTCAAGAGAGGAACTTTTTGCCTAGTGTCTTCAGAAATGGGGCAATGTTAGGACGATCCTCTATTACAGTGTTCTCCAACCTTGGGTCCCCAGATGTTTTTGGCCTTCGATTCCCAGCATGCCCCAGCTGGGAATTGCTTTTTGTCAGTTTAAGAAGCATAGCTGGCTGGGGCATGCTGGGAGTTGTAGGCCAAAAACATCTGGGGACCCAAGGTTGGAGAACACTACTCTATTACATCTTCTTTGCAAATACAATAGAGGAGATTTGAAGGAATATTACGATAGCATCCATCTAAAGTAGCTGAGGATATCTGTTGCATCCTGTATCAGGTAAAACCTTTCATCAGAGAAAATTTGGAAAGATCTGATTCTGATCAACACATTTTGAACACATGATAAAATTAGAGCTAGTCTCCTTTCATTGGCTTGGAGCCAACATTGTGGGAGTGGAAGTATGCTTGAGCAATGGGACGTCTGCTCACACACCACAGGACATCCCGGATCCTCCACCATACAGACCCCCCACATGCCCCCAAATTTGCTCTGGAGGGCTGTGGGGTGGGGTGGGGGAGGAGAAATCTGTTCCACCAGCAGTCTCCTTTCTGCAGGTGGAATGACCTCATTGGATACAACACATGTTTTTGGGGTTGCCCAAATTTGGAGGGCATATTGAAGAAAACCCCAAAAGGAAAGGTGGAGGGGGACGGTACTTACAATTATGGTGAGTGGGGCTACCATCCTTCGCAGAGGCATTCTGGGAAGGAAGAATGGTGGTGGCAGCAGCCAGAGCTCTTCTGCTGCACTGCCTCTGTTCCAGCCCACCGCTGGACTAAATCATGGTGTACCACAGGGCCATCTTAGAATCTGACACAAGTGACCAAAAAAGGCATTGAATCAAATTATCACACAACCTGGCCACTGATCCCTCCCCCCCACTGCCATACTGGCTCTGATCAGGCTGTTGCCCTCCCATGCTGCCCGTCCGGCAGGCCCCATGTGCCCCAAGTGCTTCTGGCAATGATCTCATGCCCCTCCCAGTGGGTTCACCCTGTGGCAATAATGTCATTTTTTTCCCCCAGATGGAAGTCCAGTGGCCACCCACCCTACTCATCAAGCTGCCTCCCCACCAGTGAGTTTACCTAATGATGGTGGTGCTTTTCCCATTGGTGCTGGGCCATCTCAGGGCATTGCATGTTGGGAAATTCAGCACAGCAGCTATCTGGTGCTCGTGGCAGGCGAGCAGTTGCTCGGCTCCCAACAGAAGTGTGCCGCTGTGATTAGGTTAGCCTGCTGGCAGGGGAGTGCCATGAGCCATGGTGACCAGACAAGGCAGGTCAGGCATCAGTGTTGGTGGGTCCTGCTAGGGTGTGACGGTCCAGGCACTAGCATGAGGATGCCGGGTGCTGCTTCTGGCAATGATTTATAGATAGCTTCTGCTATTGGGCAGTATAGAAATGTAATGAATGAATGAGATTAATAATATAAATAAACAATTTTCATGTTCAGAGCTGTCGCGGCCAGACAGCCTGCCAAAGAAACAGAAGGCCGATCAATGATTTGGAGTCAGGGAGAGAGCCATGTGTTTCCAGTGCTTCATCCCATCACGCACAGAGCCACTACATGAGTAGCGCCCCAGGGCACTTCATACGTATTTAGAGATTTTTACCCTGTTCAAGGTATAGAGTGGCCGCTTATCAATTACCCAAAAAGCGGACAAAAGAGATTTGCATACAAATTGCATAGGCTAATTTATACGCACAGATGCAAATTTAGAAATCATTATTATGCTTTAAATAGAAATACTGTACCTCTCACCATAGTTTGGAAGACTGTGACCAGGGGACCTGTGCACCTGCCTGTTCAGTCTGTTGTTCAGGTGCTAACTGTTGATGGACTTATGGTTCTTTATCTTTCACCTGGAATTGGACAGGGCAGCCCTTCAAATAGAGCTGGCAACCCTTCAAGTAGAAGACTGTCCTCTGTAAAAGAGGACACATGGCCACCCTAGGGGACTTACATCATAATAAAATAGTAATAATAGTATATAAAAAATGCAAATTACTATCAGTAACAAGGTGAAAACAGCAGATAAAACTGTTTCAGAACCAAATTTACCAGGGAGATGTAAAAAGCTAGCCTGCAGGAACAGAATGTCCTTCGCACAGCAATGGAAGGCCATGATAAAAAGGGAGCTGTTGGGGGGGGGGGTCTCCCTTGGAAGGGAGACTAAAGTCTAAGCATTACCACAGAGAAGGCCCTCTCCAGCATCCGAAACGAATGGAACTCAGATATTGGTGGGACTTAAAGGAGAGTCTCCACTGAACATTGCAAAGAAGCTCATAGGGGAGATGTTAAACGTTTAGGTATCCTGTCTGTGCAGCCCAAGCTGCGTAGAGCTTTAAGTTTAAACAGGATGCTGGTACAAGGCCTTTTATTGCCTGAAGCAGATCTCAAAAGCAGAGCCCATCAGTTTCTGCCTTCATCTATCAACCATCCTGGTGCCACCTGAAGCAGGTCACTTCTTCACTCTGCTGTGTAACAGGAGTCAGTGCCAGCTCCAGCTTTTTGACGGCCCTTGGGCATGGTACTTTCGATGCCCCCACCCCTTCAATGAGTCTACCTTCTCACTGCAACTGTCACCAGCTGCTCTTGTCTTTCTCCTCTTCCTCTTTCTCATCACTCCTTGCTTGACAGGCAGAGAACCAGCGAGCAAGCAGGGAGTGGCATTTATTGCTCTTCCTTCTCACCAGGTACCATTGTCAGGCCCAGAGCAAGAGGTTGCACTGGTGAAGAGGAAGTGAGAGCAAGTCCATGGGGCTCTTGGCAGTGGGCCCCTGCTGGGCTTCGGACCCTCAGCAGAAGCCCAACTATAGCTATCTTTGACACCGGAGTAGCCCCATTTAAAGATTCCATTTTGATGGAATTATATTCAGATTATAACTGAACCTGCCGACAGCATTCTGGGCCAGCTAAGCTTTCCAAATACTTTTCAAAGGCAGCCCTACGTTGAGCACATTGCAGCATTCCAATCAGATGCAACTCAGGCATGTTCCATCATAGTATCTCTCCTCTCCTCTCCTCTCTTCTGAGCCAAATATTCTTTTTCACCTTGCATTTTCAGACAAGGGAATCATGCACAGGTGAATTCCTATGTCATTATGTTGTGACTATGGGATGCAGTCCTTGTTGTAGGCCTCTAGTTTTCAGAATAATAATTCTCTTACTCAGGAGTCACAGTTCCACACTTAGATAAGAGAACTGAGGTTTAGTTGAGGTTTTTTCCCCCTCTTTTAAATGCTGTAATTACAGGGTTTTCGTTTTAGTCACTGACCCAGAATAACGAGCACATAATTGTTTCAAGATCACATAATTGTGTATCACAGCAGCCGATCTCTGAGCAGCCGCAGGAATCGCAGGGCTTGCTTGCAGTTTTATTTTGCTTTACATCATTTTGGAGAACAGTGCAGCTGTTTCTGTTCTGTTTCCTTGCTTCATTAGTAGGGCAGACAACTTTTTATTGGGATGCACTGACATCTACTGGCTGCCTTGGTACTGCAAAGATCTTTTCCACATGAGTCTTTCAAGCGGCAATTGGTGTGGTATGAAATGATGCATTCTATAAGCAAGAGACAGACACTGGTCTTAAGACATACCGGGACTTTATTTAATTACAGGGGAGGGGGTTGGAGGTCATGATACCTATTGCGCTATCTCATCTCATGCTGCTGACCAGGCCAGAATGAGGCCAGGCCATGTAGGGGAAGATTTTGGCTTTGAGAAATCTCACAATTCCATTGTGAGATTCTCTCCCATGGTGCTGAGGTGTAGTAGGAGAAATATTGTATGGATAAACCTAATTAAGCAAACCTCCTGTTATCTTGACATGCTCCTACTTTCTGTCTATATCTGGGTCCTTGATAGAGATGTGGTTTTCCTGATGGTGAGAAGGACTCGGTCCTTTTACGCTCATCACAGTTACTTTATAAATAGATGCTCATGGGTTATATTTTAAACATTTATTAACACGAAACAAGTGTACTGGACAGCACAATCCTATGCCCACTAGACATACTGTAGATGGCCATAGGATTTTTCAGAGACCCAGCTATGAGGCTGGAAAATTGCTCCGACCTCATAGCTGGGTCTCTGTGCTTGGGGCACCCTCCTCCCCCTGCCCTTGCAGCCGGCGTGGAAAGAACCGTGCTGGCTGCGTCTCCGTCCGAGGTCACAAGAGTGACCCCTGAGAAGGAGTTTAGGGGTGTTCCAGGGAGCAGGGAAGAGAGGAGACAGATGCCACCGAGATATCTTGGTGGCAACTCAGCCTCCTTCCCTTCTGTTCCGAAATGCCTAAACTAGATGGTTGAAGTCAGCCATCTAACTGAGTTGCAGGGCGGGATGAGCATGGAGGCAACCTTCACCTCCATGCTTCTCCCGCCGTCCATAGGATGCCCATAATCTTCCAAGTTCAAAGGGTTTATTTATTTAAAAACAAATAAATACAGGCATCCCAATTGGATTGTGCCCTAAGACAACTATAGAAAGAAATTGTAACAAAGGTTACAACAGGAAAGGAAAACAAGACAAAGCACAGTGCACATATTACCAATACAGATTTCTGCCAGCAGAGATTACTCCCGGCCAGGAGCAACCCCACCCAGTATCTTCCCTTTACTTTTATAGTTTTACACTTGAACATGATATGTGATTGCTTACTGTACTGTGATTGGCTACTCTACTCTTTTAATTCCAACTCTTCATAATTATTCATGTTTTCATGACATCATATTTTTACTTGTAGAATTCTATATAAATTAATTTCCCAACTTGAACCAAACGTTCATTGTAATATTCCCGGGTCAAGCCTCTTGCCAGTAATAGGTGAAAAGCAAACTTCGGTTCCGACAGCCGTTTTAGCGATGCCTCTTCGATATGCTTGAAATGACCATAGCTTTAAAACTGCCTACAGAGGCACACCGCTGGCTGGGGCCATCATGGCCCAGCTGGACCCTGCTGCTCTGTCACTGCAACCACCCTCCTCCCAAGGTGAGCATGGTTGGGGTGTGTGAGTTCTCAAATATTTTTAGGAGCTGCCATTGATCTGGAATGAGATGCAGTACCCATGCAGATGAGTCATAGCTCAGAGATAGAGCACACACTTTGCATGCAGAAGGTGCCAGGACCAATCCCTGTCAGAGCAGGCAAAGACTCTTCTCTGAGTCCCCAGAGAGCTTCTGCCAGTCAGTGTAGACAATACTGAGGTAGATGGACTGATGGCCTGGTTCAACCATTTCTTGTGTTCCTGCTAAACAGGAAAGGGTGGTACTTAATTGGAATTCCACATTTGCCTTTCTTTTCCCAGTGGCTGGGCACGGCAATGTAATGTCTAGTTCAGTTCTGCAATAGAAGAGCCTTTTCCCCCCTCCTTCTCTTCCTTCAACCCTCCTCACAGATGCTTCTAGGACTAGGTTTTGTCATTGTGATGATTGGGAAAAAGACAGGGCACTCGCCATCTCCTATAAAGAAATTGTAAGCCTGCTGGCTGCAGAGTTAAACACATGGTACTGTGCATTGTCTGTAGGAAGACATTTATCAGCCATAGGGTGTATGGCCCCGAAGAAAGGGGGGAATTCTGGAAAATGCATAGAAATTTTTATAACTACGACACTTTGTTATTATGTCATGGGGAGAAGCGACAAGTCCAGGTTTTATGTCAAGTGCTGGGGGCAAGGCTGTAGCTCTCTGCACCACTTGCCAAGTAATAATTCCCATGGATTTAGTGGAGCTTTATCCCAAGCAAGTGGTATACAGGTTTGCTGCTCAGATGTACCAGGCTGGTGAAGAGACTTGGCAGCATGTGCTCTAGGGTTGAATCAGACCCAAGGAGGAGGCAAAGTGGTATCGGGTCCAGGGCAGAAGTGAGATAGGATTGGGTTCAGGGACATCAGGTAAATTAAGGGAGGTAGCAGACTCCAGCTCAGACTCCTATTTCCCGTTCGTGTTTGCAATCGCTGCTCGCTCTGTGGGAATGGGAAACTTGCACAAATCAAACAGCCATCGAATGCGAGATTTGCGCAAGTCTCCCCAAATTTGCGCAGATTTCCTAATTCCTCCCACTTTTCTCCATAGACAAGGGGAGGTTTCCGTCCACAGAAGATAACTGTGCAAATTGGGAAATTTCACACATCGAACTGGGAATCGGGAATGAGGCAAAAACATGAGAAGGTGTTTGACAAGTTATGAATATTTTCGGCAGACATACGCTTGTACTTGCACTCAGAGCTCCGAACGGGGCATGCTTGCGTGTTTTGTGAGCAAAAATGAAATTCTCATACAGCCCTACTGAGGCTACGAGCAGCTTCTTCCTGCTTCCTTCTGGAGGGGCTTCTCTGGGAGGCTGCTTTGTTGGCAGAAGCACTCCACACTAGGCATCTGCCTGATCTCAGTATATTCGGAGAAATATGCACGACACTGTGTACAAATTTTCATGCATACTTTTTAAACAAAAATCTCAAAGTTCAAAACCAACAGATCTTGGGATTGCAAGAATGTGAAACTGAAAGAAACCAAAAATGGTCAGAATTGTCCACCCTATAATAGGAAAGTGACTCCAGATACTGATGTAAATATTACAAGGATTATTCTACCGGTGTACTGAGTCACCCTCATGCATTTAAGTGCAGGGAGTGATATATAACGTGGCCACAGCAGTTCATCCATCCTTGCCATAAATCTGGGTTCTGTTACAGTCTACCCCCTCCTTGACCAATTGATTTGCATAGGATTTCGTCTTAGATAGAGACAGATTTCAGCATTTATGCATTTGTTTGCAAGACTCCGTGGGTGTAAATAATTATGCAGATGGGAACGTTGCTTTGCTGGTCTGTCTCTATTGATTTTTGTTTGCCTAGTAGATGCCCAGGTTTTCCGACAGCCAACAGGCCTTTCTTGAGGTTGGTGTAGCTTCTGACTCACCGAGTAGAACACGGAGCACCAGCCACGCATCCTATTTACTTGAAATTAGGCCTGGTTATGCACATTTCCTCCATTCCATTCCTTTATTATTCCAGAAAGTTGCTCTGTACTACTATGTCCCTGCCCATTCAACTTTAATTAGGAGAATTTCTAAAATTAATGTATCCTGCTGCTGGAATTGGGGCATGCACAGTTTGCCACAGCTTTAGGTCCCTTCAGTTAATTTGCATTTCCCCCCACGACTAAATTAACAATGCAGATGGGCACAATGAGTAAAGCAAGCAACCTTAAATGTGATCAAGATTCTTGTTGTGTGCTGTTTTACTGCTACTGGAATGATGAAGGGTTCCTCATGCACTGTTCATTTTGGAAATCAAAAATTGAAAATTTGGAGAAATTTGGGTGAGGAGAATTTTGGAACATCTCTAAATCTGGTGACTCTTTGAGTCCCTGCTGGGTCCTTGTTTGTGACTAGTGAGCTGCTTTTATTTTGGTGACTCGCAATTTCTGCAAGCCAGCTTATTTTTTCAGTGTTGATTTTTAATGTTGCAGGGCGCCTTGTGTTTTGAAGTAGGGTGACATGATAGATAAAAATAAATAAATAAACAGACTTAGATTGAGATGAAATAAAGTTTCATGCAAAATGGCAACATTTCACCATTCCAAATTCATTTAGGGCACGATCCTATATTGTCCGCCCTCGATGCACGTAAGCCTCTGAACACAGAGGTTTACGTGTATCCAATGAAAGGCGTGAGGCTTGGCAGCAGCAATTTCCGCCACCCTGCACCTCACAGCCTGTATTTATTATTTTTTTATTTATTTATTATATTTATACCCCACCTTTTTCCCTGCAGTTAACCCAAGGCGGCTTACATAATCCTCCTCCTCCTCTCCATTTTATCCTCACACCTAGGGAGAGGAAACCAAATGCAGAGTGACAGAATGGGGGACACTTGGCTCAACAATACTACAAGTGAAAAGGATCTTGGAATTGTGGTAGATCACAAACTGAATATGAGCCAGCAATGCGATGTGGCTGCAAAGAAGGCAAATGCTATTTGGGGCTGCATTAATAGAAGTATAGCTTCCAAATTGCGGGAAGTGATAATTCCCCTTTACTCGGCACTGGTTAGGCCTCATCTTGAGTACCACGTCCAGTTCTGGGCACCGCACTTTAAGAAGGATGTAGACAAACTGGAGAGGGTTCAGAGGAGGGCAACAAGGATGATAAAGGGACTGGAAACAAGGCCCTATGAGGAGAGACTGAAAGAACTGGGCATGTTTAGCCTTCAGAAGAGGAGACTGAGGGGAGATATGATCGCACTCTTCCAGTACTTGAAGGGATGTCACACAGAGGAGGGCCAGGATCTCTTCTCAATCATCCCAGTTTGCAGGACACGGAATAATGGGCTCAAGTTACAGGAACCTAGATTCCACCTAAACATCAGGAAAAATTTCCTGACTGTCAGAGCAATAAGACAATGGAACCAACTACACTTTGGGAGGTGGTGGGCTCTCCCAATCTGGAGGCATTCAAGGTGCAGCTGGACGGCCATCTGTCAGAGATGCTTTGACCTGGATTCCTGCATTGAGCAGGGGGTTGGACTCGATGGCCTCGTAGGCCCCTTCCAACTCTACTTTTCTATGATTCTATGATTCTATGAACAACCCTGTGAGGTAGGTTAGCACTGAGAGTCAGTGACTGGCCCAAAGTCACCCAGTGAGTTTCATGGCTGAGCAGGGACTAGAACCCGGATCTCCAGAGTCCCGGTCCAACAAGGAGACTGGGGCACTATTTGGATACAACATAAGCTGTCAGCCCACTCTCCCTGCCCTCCCCGCCCTCCCCGGCACACCCCTTTACCCCTCTCCGAGGTCAATTTCTGACCTCGGAGATGCAGCCAGTGCATTTCTTTCCATGCCAGCTGTGAGGGGGGCAGGGCAGGGGCTCCACATTCGGAGTCCCAGCTCCATGGTTAGAGGACCTTGGAGCTGGGACTCTGAATTATCCTGTGGCCCCCCAACATTGTCTGCAGGCCATAGGATTGCACTATTAACGGTTGTTTTTAAAATAATAATAATAATAATAATAATAATAATAATAATAATAAAATAAACCTAAGTCTTAAGTCTTGTTGATGAATTTTGAAACAGTGCTGCATATCAACTCATCAGATCATGCAATTATATTCCCTTTTACTTCCCCTTTTAACTCAAAACCCTCTACATACAGCATTCATAAGCATATAAATTCATAGTCCAACATTCCATAATTGGGATAACTGGAGAAAGGAGAATTTCTAATCAAGGGGATCTGAATTTGATTTTATTTAACAAAGAAATATGAGTTCGGAGAATTTGCTTAAGAATCCTCTCCCCCCACACACTAATTATTTCATTATTAGGGTTCAAAATAATAGTCCTTGTCCTTTTATCAGAGATCTCTATTCTATTTATCTCATTTTCGTATATTGATTGACCTTTCAAACGGAGATTCATAAGGTATCTGTATTACTTAATTGCTTAAATGAGAATAAAGTACGGTTGCAAAGTGGGACTTTCTCTTCCCGCCCCCTTTGTTGACAAATGTTCTACGGCAAAATGTTAGGTGTGATGAATTGCTTTACTTCTTTTCAAAACTCAGCCCCCACTTTGGCACCACGTCTGCCAAGATATGAATAGGTTTTTAATCTAATTACGCTAATAGATTTCTGCACCTGGGCTTTCAAGAGGACAATGATTTGTGTAGGCTTCCATGTAGCACGTTCAAGCATTCGTCATCAATGTTTATTGCAGGCACATCAACAAGCTGCTGTCGAGTTCATAGTTCCTTTGCAAACAAGAATGCAATTTTGGACACCCCCAAAAGAGAGAGGCAAATCAGCTCATGAAGTTGAGACTGGGAGGGCATCTTTATGATCAAGATGTAGTAAAGAGCCAATGACTCTAATGCAGGGGTTCTTAACCTGTGGGGTACGCCTCCCCAGGGGAGGTTTGGATTGACTCCAGGGGAGGTGTGTGAGTAGCCCCTCAACTATACATTGTTTATTTTACAAGTACATAGCAGCGCAGCTTGGCGGTTGGCCCAACCATATTTCTTTCTACTAATCTTGGGAGCTACACCGTTCATTTAATTGTATGCATTTTTTTAGTCCAGAGACAGAGCATAAACTAAAAAATGCAAACTCGTCCTGCCTAAGCCGTTAACACATGGGAGGCATGGGTCATAAGATTTTTCACAAGGGAGGTGTGACACCAAAAAGGTTAAGAACCACTGCTCTAATGGGTGTGTGTGTGTGAATGTTTTAAGATGGCCTAATGAGAAAATCCTAAGTGTTTGACCTGATTCAGATGCACCAGAAGAAAATGGTGCCAGAAGAATTCATGCATGTCCTCCAGGGTTTCTCACAGGAAAATAGGGATATATTTATAACACCTTCGGGCCAAACTAGACATGTATTATTATTTTATTTTATATTTATATCTTGCCTTTTTCCTGCAAGGAACCCAAAGTGGCTTACATAATCATCCTCCTCCTCCTCTTCCTCCTCCTCCTCTCCATTTTATCCTCACAACAAACCTGTGAGGTAGGTTAGGTCAGGAGTCACCCAGTGAGCTTCATGGCCGAGTGGGGACTAGAACCCGGTTGTCCCGAGCCCCAATCCAACACTACACCTCACTGGCTCTCATGACATTAACTGCATGAAGACTATTTATATGAACGTTTTTATTTATTTATTTTTGGTTATGCAAAGGAAAAAGCAGCTGTGTGGAAGCTGGAGCAACCACTGGAACAAGGGGGGCGAGAGTATGGGAGAGGAAATTAAACTCTTTCTGTCCCGGTCATGGTCCCCCCAAAACTGCATCTCGGAAGTTGCTATTTGCATGTCAAGGGAAGCCTCTGTTGGCACCGATGGGAGCTTCCTTGCAATGCAAGGAGCGCTTTAGAGAGAAGATTTCTGTCAGGACAAGGGCAGGAGCAGAAAGAGTTATATTTCTTCTTCCCACTACACTGGCCCCAAAGCTCCTCTGTCTTCTTCCCTTTGACTGCTATTTTGACTCTGTCCTTCTTCCCTTTGACTGCCCTGAAGACCTGCAACCCAGCCAGCATTTTGGGCTTCTCCAGGGAGGGAGGTAAGCTGGTGACTTCCACCTGCAGCCAGCTTTCCCCCCTCCCTGGTGGTTCCCTGCTGGACTGGGGCCCTGCCTCTGCAGCAGCCAGGAGGAGCTGCCCCCTGGACTGATTGGGGAGTGGTGCCAGCTGCCCCAGCAGAGCCAACATCTACATCTGCCGGCCTGCGGAGCAGGGTGGCGACGCCCCGGCAGGGGACGGACTCCAAAGGGGTCGCCCCTTTGGGGGAGCCACTTGGGGGGTGGCACTGAGGGTGAGGGCCTATCCCCTTGTCTGAGCTGGGTTGGGGTTTTAGGGGTTTTAGGGTTGGTTTTAGGGGTGGGTCTCCCGCCTGATCGGCGGAAGCAGGGGGGGCATGTGTTCATCTCAGGGAGATGATGGGGGGAGTTCCGGGGGGGCAAAACATACCATTGTTGAGTGGCAGATGCTGGCAGAGTGCTAGGGGCAGGCCATGCCGATTAAGGGGAACAGGGGATCGATGCTTAATATCTATCCCTTGTTCCAGGCCTTCCCAGAGCCAAGGGATAACTGGAGGTGTGTGTGGCTCCTTCCCCACCCTTGCGTTTGCTGCTGTGTAATGCCAGGTCCGTTACCCAAAAAACATCATTCATCCATGACATGATCTTGGATGAGGGTGTGGACCTCGCATGTATTACGGAAACCTGGCTGGACGAGGCCGCTGCTCCAACTCTGGCGGCCTTGTGTCCGGCCGGTTTCTCGTATGCCCAGCAGCCAAGGGTTGGGGGACGGGGAGGGGGAGTGGCTGTTATCTACCGGGAGTCCTTGGTCCTTACCAGACTCCCTCTCCGGGAGACCAAGTTTATTGAGTGCATGTACTGGAGGTTGGGTCCAAAGGGCAGCCTGGGGATTCTGCTCGTGTACCGTCCACCCCGCTGCACGACAGACTTCCCTGGCTGAGGTGCTGGAGGTGGTCTCCTGATGTGCGTGTGTTGTCCCCCAGGCTATTGGTGCTGGGGGACTTCAACGTGCATTCGGGGGCTGCTCTCACGGGGGCACCTCGGGACTTCATGGAGACCATGGCTTCCTGGGAGCTGCACCCTGTATTAACTGGACCTACCCATGTAGCTGGTCATGCGCTGGACTTGGTTTTTGTTTCTGGAGAGGGGGGAAATGATCTGGAAATCGGGGGTATATCCACCACCCCCTTGTCATGGTCAGATCACTATCTGGTGGGGTTGGATTTCTCGGTGCCACAACCCCTCTGCAGGGTTGAGGGACCTATTAGGATGGTCCGCCCCAGGCGTCTTATGGATGTGGATGGATTCCTGAACGCGCTTGGGGAATTGGAGCACACAAAGGTAGCTCGGTCGAGACCCTGGTGGACGACTGAAATGCTGCAATCACCAGGGCATTAGACCGAGTTGCCCCGAAGCTCCCTCTTCGCCTAAACAGAGCTTGCGCGGCACCATGGTTCACTCCGCTGCGAGCTCTGAAACAAGGGGTGAGAAGGCTAGAGCGCCGATGGCGAAATTCCCGCTCCAAAGACGATCGAACACGGGTTAGAGCTGCATCTTCAGCCTACCGGGTGGCGGTGAAGGCAGCAAAAAAGAATTTCTATGCTGCCTCCATTGCGTCTGCGGAGTGCTGCCCCAGGAGGCTGTTCCAAGTGGTCCGGAGTCTGGTCGGTCCAGTCGCTCCGGACCCACTGGAACAGTCAAAAGCCTCCTGTGAGGCTTTAGCGAAGCACTTCGCAGATAAAATTGATCGGATTAGGAGTGGGATATCGTACGTCGTGGACACAGGGAGTGAGCGGGAGGAGGCCAATGGCAGACCGGTTTTGTGGGATAAGTTCCAGCTTCTTCCTTCTAATGAAGTGGACAAGGTGCTTTCATCTGTGAGGCCAACCACCTGCTTGCTTGATACCCTTGCCCATCCTGGCTCATTATGAGCTGTAGGGAGAGACTGAGTGAAGGGATCAAGGCGGTGGTGAATGCCTCCCTCGAGGAGGGAGTGATGCCATCAGCCCTCAAGGAGGCAGTAATAAGACCGCTTTTAAAGAAGCCCTCCTTGGATCCCCAGGATCTGAACAACTTCTGCCCAGTCTCCAATTTACCATTTCTGGGCAAGGTGATTGAGCGGGTGGTGGGTGCTCAGTTGAAGGCACACTTGGATGAAGCCGATTATTTAGATCCATGCCAGTCGGGCTTCAGGCCTGGACATGGGACAGAGACAGCCTTGGTCGCCTTGGTGGATGATATGAGGAGGGCTTTGGATAGGGGCGAATGCTCCTTTCTAGTCCTCCTCGATCTCTCGGCGGCTTTTGATACCGTTGACCACGGTATCCTCCTGGACCGCCTGGAGGGCTTGGGCTTGGGAGGCACTGTATTGCAGTGGTTCCGGTCCTTCCTCTCTGGAATGTATCAGAGGGTAGTTCTCGGGGAGGAGGCTTCTGATCCTCGGCTGCTCACTTGTGGAGTGCCGCAGGGTTCCATCCTTTCCCCGATGTTATTCAACATCTACCTCAAGCTGCTGGGAGCTATCATCAGGAGGTTTGGGGTGCGGTGTCATCAGTATGCGGATGACACACAGCTCTACCTCTGTTTCAAGTTCTCACCGAGGTTGGCCATTGAGACCCTGTCCAAGTGCCTGGAGTCAGTGGCTGGCTGGATGGGAAGGAACATGCTGAAACTGAACCCCGACAAGACCAAGGTACTTCTGGTGGGGGACAAGGAGAGGTTAGGGGATGTTGACCTGGTGCTGAATGGGGTACATCTACCCCTGAAGGATCAGGTGCGCTGCTTGGGGGTAATTCTAGACTCCCAGCTCTCCATGGAGGCTCAGGTGGCAGCTGTGAGCCGGGCGGTGCTGTATCAACTCCATCTGATACAGCAGATGCGCCCCTACCTTCCTAATCACCTGCTCCCATCAATGGTTCATGCCTTGGTCTCCTCTCGCCTAGACTACTGTAATGCGCTCCACGTGGGGTTACCCTTGAAGACGGTTCGGAAGCTTCAGCTAGTGCAGAACGCAGCGGCTCTCCTGATTAAGGGCAACCACCGGCATGATCACATCACGCCAGTGCTTAATTAGTTGCACTGGCTACCAGTTGCTTGCCAAGCCGAATTCAAGGTGTTGGTTTTGACTTTAAAACCCTACATGGCTCCTTTAAAACCCTACATGGCTCCGGCCCAGTTCATCTCAAGAGCGCCTCCAACAACATCAAGTAGGCTGCCAAACAAGGTCTGCCACGGACGGCCTTCTCCTTATCCCATCGGCCAGAGCAGCCAGGCTGGTGGGGACTAGGAAGAGGGCCTTCTCTGTGGCGGCCCCCACATTATGGAACTCCCTCCCTAGTGACCTTCGCCATGCCCCCTCCGTGATGAGCTTCCTCCGTGCATTAAAAACATGGCTGTTCAGGCGGGAATATGGGGTGGGTTAGGATTTTAAAAGAATTTTTTATACTGTTTTAATTATTATATTTTATTGTATTGTTTTATTGTATTATTTTAATTGTACATCGCCCAGGGTGGCTGGGTGGCCGGCCAGATGGGCGATTAATAAATATAAGAAATAAATAAATTAATTAATTTACATAACAAAAAACTTACCCCTGGCATGTGTGGGCAGCATCACTTCTCATTAAAGACATCTGCCTGAGCCCCAATGATGTAGTGCTATATCTTGAAGTGCAGCAGGGACGTACCCCCAAGGGAGTTCAAAACTCAGGCAGCTATGTCTGATGCATTTCAACAAATCAGTTCCATCCGGTTTTGTCTCCACCAGGAAGCAGATCTTTTGTAAAAAACCAATGAGTCTTAATTGTCCATTCAAGGCTAAGCCACCCCAAATGACTACTTTGCATTACAACAGGGAATGATGTATTGTCGCTGGGAAAATTACCCCCAGCTATTGCGATGATTTCAGCTAAGCTCAGAAGGAACAGGGAAGTTGCGGGTGGGGGTGGGCAGATGATGTCTGCATCCCTGCTAATAAAAAAGTGACAGTGCTGCATCCCTGTGAGGCCTGGTTCCACTGCACCACTGCTGAGCCACTTCACTGAAGGTGCTGGCCCACCTGCTGTGTGCTGCATTTATTTGTTCTACAAATAACATAAGGGTATTTCTTTTAATGGTTCCAAGCAGTAGTGCAGCTGGTTAATTTTAGACCAGGGGTGGGCAAAAGGCAGCCTACTTTCATAGACTGTGCTGTTCTCGTGGCTATGGATGTGTCTTCGTTGGGGAGCCCAGAGACCGGCTGGCTTGGGGCTATTTCCCAACTTCTGGACTTTCCTATGCCTCGACCCATGTGGCGTAGTAGGAGATTCCAAGGCTGGGTGCTTTGGACGTTGGAATCTCTGCCTGTGAGGAAGTACTTTGGACTCAAGTTTGATCTGGTTCTGGACCCTGATCGTTGAGAGGCCTCGACGCACAGTACCCAGAGGGGCCAACCCAAGTGGCAGGGTTAGTTTTTGACCTCTGTGCCGGAGTGCATGCTGGTTCAGGTCCTCTTCTAGATTCCTTCCCTTGTCGCAAGAGCAATAGGGCTCCGATCCTTCCCCTGTTGGAGGAGCAGCTAGGAGTTGCTCAGCTCCTAAGGCCAAGACGTACGGCTCCCCAGAGGTTCCAACTCAGTGGCAAGGTTGGTTCAGATCTCTATGTAGGGTGTGTGGGTAAGTCAGGCCTGTTTATAGGATCCCTTCCCTTGTTGCAGGAGCATTGGGAATTAGCTCCAGTCCTTCCCTCATCTGAGGAGCATTAGAGATTGGCTCCAATCCTTACCTTGGGGTTGAATGTCAGGGAATTTGGTCCTTAAGAGACGTTCCAGTCCCCTACCTTGATGTGGAACAATTTCAAGAGCCTGTAGCAAAATGCCATCAGCTCTATGATTTCTGAAGACTGTAACCGTTAAGATAACGCCATGGGATTAACGCCATGGGATTTGCTGTAATAAAAGGATCTCATTGACTTGGGGTCTCTGGTGTCAGAGTGCTAGAATGTGTGGTTCCAGGACCGGGCCCCCAACACCTGCAAGCAGTTCCCACTGTAAACCAAAAAGAAAAAAAATGGTTCCACTATGGAGCCATCAAATGGACAAATATAGCCTTTTTGTCCTTTTAAAGGCTCTGTAG
The DNA here is from genome assembly GCA_021292165.1 of Shinisaurus crocodilurus. NCBI lineage: Eukaryota > Metazoa > Chordata > Lepidosauria > Squamata > Shinisauridae > Shinisaurus > Shinisaurus crocodilurus. The sequence goes on along the minus strand of CM037880.1, from coordinate 214,827,317 downwards.
CCATTTGCCATCTGAATTTTGGTGGCAAATAGCCAATTTTCTGAGAGGAGTGTGGTGGCAGGTGTGTGGCCCGGGCGGGGGGAGTCTGTGGGGGTAGAAATTACATCCCAGGCCCCCCAAATTGTCTAGCCCTGTTTTAGACCTGAAACCTAATGGTCTTATGGGAGCCCCCTTTACTGTTGCCACATGTACTAACGTTCTGACAATCGTAGATTTGAAATCTGCACAATTTGGGGCAGGGGCAAGAGAAAAAAATAATATTGACAGGAAAATATTAACAAGTGCAACTCTTTTGATCACAGTTCTGGCAGACCCTGCCAAAATTCTCCCTTTGGCTCAGCTGTGAAAGGCCCAAGAGATTTTCCTGATTTTGATTCTGGCAACCGTAAGCGAGACCAATTACTTTCCTGTAGCCCTGAATGGTCTCGGTAACAAAGCTGTGTTATCTAAGGCTCCTGGGAGGTCTCTTTTGCCAGAATCCTCTGTCACTCACTGACTCTTCTTTCATTCCCAATTCATCCAGCTCTTGTCTTGCCTCTCTTTTGTATGCCACTTCTATGGCCAAAATAATGTAATTGATCTCAGGAAGTGGGTGGAAATCAGTTCCTAGCTTTTTATTCACATCCAAGAAATTATTGATTCTCAGAGTTGTTATTAATTTTACAGAAGGAAAAGGGGAGGGCATGGCTTATGAACAGATGCGAATGCTGGTTGCATTTAATTTCCTGCATCAAACAGAGGGTTGGAGTAGAGAGTCTACAAGGTCCCCTTCCAACTTCATGATTTCATGAAGGTGGGCATTATATCTCCACTGAGGATGGACAAAGTAGTAACAAAGGAAAACTGTCCATCAAAATCAAGTCAAAATCAAATGAAAGGCAGCCAGAGAGAGCCACCCTGTTCTATTGCTCACTTTCTCCCCTTTCTCTTGAGTTGCCACCAAATGTTCACTTCAAAGCAAAATGCAGTGAATTAGAGGAGTTCCTCTTCTGGAACATGAGCAACATTTTGGGAGTGGGCTCCTGAACATCCCTAGGTCACCACCTTCTTTTGCCTAAAACAAATTCATGGACCTAGATGTTCCTGCTCAGGCAAAGCCCTTGAGGAAAGTCAAGGGAAGGAAAAAGAGTTTTGATAACATTGGCAGCATTTTTTCAAGGGATCATTTTTTGCACTCTCATCTAGGGATGTGCACTGGTTTTGGCCCAAGCTGAATTAGACCCTTTTGGACTGTTTCTGGTGTTTCCTGAGATCAAGTGGACTTCCCTCTGAGGAGGGCTTCCCTCTGACCAGAACTGAATCTGGACCCCACATGAAGCTTTTTCTGTGATTTGGACTTCAGAAAGGCAGACAGTCTGTCTCCAAAAATACAGCCTTTTCATTTTGTTTCTCTGTAAACACTGATGAGGAGTGTGGCTGGGTGACAGGTCCACCCAGGGCTTTTTTTCTGGTGGAACTCACCGGAACTGAGTTCCAGCACCTTTTCTTCTATTAATTGCATTACAATTTAATCGCCATCTACTCCCGAGGAAATGTAATCCAAGAGTTCCGGTACCTTTTTCTCCAGAAAAAAAGCACTGGGTCCACCTAATTATAAGACACGTTTTACCAGGGGCTTTCCAATAACTGTGCTTTGAGGGAGGGATTGTGAATTATATAGAATTTTTTTTCCCCCTCTCAGCTTCCATTTTTCAGTTGCTAAGTTGTACGGTAGCAAGTAGGTAGGAATTCAGAGGTTCGGTATTAGGTTGGAGGGGCCATAGCTCAGTGTGATAGAGCACATGCTTTGCATGTGGGTCTCAGGTTCGATCCCTGGTGTCTCCAGATAGGGATGGGAAGGAATCCTGCCTGAAACCCTGGCTTGCTGCAGCCAGTCAGTCTATTGGTTCATCCAGCCCACCCCAGTACTGTCAACACTGGCTGGCAGCTTCCTATTTTCCTATGTTGAGAGTAGGATGGGTGGTTCCAGGTTCTATTTGTTCACGATTTCAAAATCCTTCTTTTCCCTTTCTCAGCTATTAAATCAATCTTCTCTCTTGCAGGGGAAAAAAAAATATTGTTCTTTCCAACATTGCTATGGTTCACTTATTTATTTTTTTTAAGTTTCAAACTGGATTTCAGTCATCATAACTTCTGGCCACTCCTGAAACTTTGCAGGTTGCTTGCCTGGATACCTCTATGATGTCTGCTGTTTTCATACAATTTGCCCCCCCCATCCCCCCCCCAAAAAAACCCAACAGGAGGAGGAGGGGAAGCAAATTACTCCTCCCCCAAAAGTGCAAAATTAAGTACATTCACATCAAAATGCAAACTGAACCATTTTCTCCTTATTTTATTCTTTTATTTATTTCTTTGGTGTATACCTCACCTTTCTACTAAAAAAGATAAAAATGCCACTGAAGGCGGCTAGTTGACTGTAGAAAGCCACCCAGGCAAACCGCATAGTCCATTCCAAGTTTCTCTGTGTCCTGGAGGGGGGGCAAGATTCCGTTTGTGCCCTAGAGAATTTGTGATTGTTGCCTGAACTGCTGTGCATGTTTTTGTGTCCTTGGTTAGGTGTAATTGTCTGTGGCTGTGCTAATATGTTCTATAAGTATGGAGTTTGGTATCTGGCATCCTGAGATGATATTATTATTATTATTTTATCATCATCATCATCATCATCATCATCATCATCATCATCATCATCTTTGTACTGCTCCATAGCCGAAGCTCTGCAAATCTTTTCTTTTGAAAGAAAAGATTTGCAGCCTTTCTTTCAAAAGGTAGTCCAGTACATAGCTCATGATATATCTATATATCTATTTATATAGATATAGATATGGACCTCCACTGAATTGTGCTTGTGGATTTAAACTAGTTGTATTCCTTTAATCCATTTTAGGGTAGTATTATATTTTATATTAATGTTCACTCCCCTTTTGTGTTGTTCTAGGGTGAAAGAGGAGCCCAAGGGTTACCTGGACTGATGGGTGAGAGAGGAGAGAAGGTAACACAATCTGTTCAAAAAATGGCAGAAGGAAACATTTGTCATTAGTTTCTGACTACACAACTGTGGGCTAATCACGCTGACACTAAAAATAGTAATGCTTGGAATTTGTGAATGACTTCTCCAGAGTATCTCCTGCTAGCCCGTTCAGCATCATGGTCCATCACAAACCATGTTTAGCACAATGACAAACCATAACACTTAAAAAATAATAATAATTAGAATATCACTTACACAATTACAATATAAAATGACAATAAATCCTGGTACAGATAATTTGCTTGATAATCAACTACTTGAGCCTTCATGAAAATATTTTCTGTATACCAGGGGTGGGAAACTTGTGTCCATCGAGATGTTTTGGCCTACAACTCCCATGAGCCCTAGCCAGCACAGTCAATGGCAAGGGATGCTGGGATGTGTAGGTCAACTACAACATCCAGAGGGCTCACCGCTGCTGTTCATGGGCAGTATCACGACAGAATACAGGTGAGGGATCACAAGGTAGAATGCTCCTTCCTATGTATTCTTTAAAAACTTCCTGCACTAACAAAGCTAGATCTCGAGGAGTGTAGCCTAGCCTTCTTCCTGACATGCCTTTCCCACCCTCCTGCCACGAGTATGACTGTGTGTGTATAGCCAGTGTGTGTGTGTGTACTAACACACACACACACACACACACACAAGGGTGGGGAGGGTTCAAAAATTCAATCTATTCCCTGCAATCTAAAGAGTATCATTCCAGCAACATGGCAAGCTGTCTTGTCTAGACCTGGCCATGCCGGAGAGAGAAAGGGGAGGGGGGTCTCTCCCCAGGCCAAGCCACCATCGTAGTCCACCTGTCACTCTGAAAGCATCTAGCTAGTAATGAATACAGCGCTTAACACCAGAGATTGGGGGGTTGGGCATGTGCACCTGGGACCACAAATTGATGCCGCTTGGGGTGAACGTGATTAGACCCGCTGTGTATATTATTCATGCGCTCCTGCTTTCATCGGGCGCTAATTTTATGCTGATGACAGTTACCCATTAATGCTATTATGATCATTCTTATTATTTTAGGGCTCCCTCGGTGCACCTGGCATCCCAGGGAGGGATGGTGCCAAAGGAGAAACTGTAAGCTTTTATCTTCCTCCCTTGTAATCCCCTTTTCCTTATAGTGTAAGCCAGATGCTGCAAATCAACGTGTATTGAATGGAGCATGTCTTGGGGATTAGTGTTGCCATTTTGACTGCAGCTGAAACAAATGGCAGTGGGTTATTAACCTCAGCAATCTTGTCTCTGGGCCAAGGCAGACGGATTAACTGCTCTTGGATGTTCACAGGCGGAATGTGTATTGCCATTCATTTGAATGCTGTTAAGGAGTTATGCTGTGGCTAGAGACTTCACAGCAGCAGTGGGGACAATCAGTTCCACAAAGCTCAGGTGTTTGTTTCAACTAGAACACGAGTTTGCCAGCTAAAATTTAAGGGATTGAAGTGAATGGGTTCAGGTGGGATCTGGAAGCAAGTGTTGTTTACTTATACCTACAAGCCAGCAAAGGATTCATTTTTAGCAATGCTGCAAAATTAATAGAATGCAAAAGAGATTCATGCTCAGGGTGGTGAGGATCAGTGAAGCCTTATTAGTTTGAGGGCTGCCTTCCATATCCCAAAACATGAAATGTCCTGAATGTCACTCAAGTGTTCTATTTCTTGTACTTCTACCATTCTTTTCCTGAAGGAAACCTCCAGAAAGTGTCTTGTGTATGGGTCACAGGTGGGCTCACATCCTGGCAGTGTATAGGTCCAGATCTCCTTAGCTTCAGCATTAGATGTATAAAGAATGGGACTTCCACCCATCCCCTGGGCTACCTAACTGGCGATGGTTCTGCAAGATCTCTAGACGGTGCTTGATTGATGGGGATGGGTGAGTAGGAGGGAAGCCTTTATGAAATCCACAAGTCCCAGTCTTTGAGTCCCCCCACTTTTACCTAAATTGTAGCCCGAAACATACCTTTCTAAAAACAACAACACAACACTTAAGAGGGCATTACAAAGAAGGGGCTGGTCTCCCTTTTCCATGTGAGCACTGTCTTGGGTAGCAGTGTGGACAATTCTCTGTACCTCAGACTGGAACATGGTTCAACATTGTCAGAACTCAGAACAGAGACAAACGTGGGGTAGAATTTTTCAAACATTTTCCCTACCTTGAAACAACTGAACTGAAACATTTTTCCCCCCATACATCCCTAGGAAATAGTAAGATTAAGCAAATTAAGAATAAATAATATAGACAAGAATACATTTTCTAAGGGTCTCTTTTGAGATCATAATTTTAAAACTGAAATTTTAGATCCAAATTTCGATGGCCTATGTTGGCGCAACCCCCTGATTGTTTATTAGATCCCCAACAAAAAGAGCATCCTCAGAAAAAAATATATCTTGTGGCTATGGCTGAACACAAAGCTACTCTTATCTTGGAATCTTCCATTGATTTTTGGGTGTCGGCTGAATATGTTACCTCCTCTGGTCTATACCTGAGGTATATTCTGTTTTAGGAATTGGTGACCTGGCTTGTTCCCTCCAGATCTACAACTCTAATTCCCTGACCATTAGCCATGCTGCCTAGGGCATATGGGAGTTGTAGTCCACAACATCCCATATGTTGTGGACTACATATGTTGTGTACTAGATGGCACCAGGTTGCCTACCCCTGTTTATTTGGTAATTGGGCATAGCTAAATGGAAGACCGCATTACATTCCAAGGGTGTGAAAGATCTCTCTGCCTAAATCCTTGGAAAGATTGCAAATGAGAGTCAACAAGTTGCAAGTTAGGGTAGATGAACCATGTATCTGTCTCGGAATAGGGCAGCTCCTCTTGCATCATATGTTAACTAGGCTATAATGTTAGTTAGCATTAAATGATTTCTAAAACATCTATAGCAAGTCCTTGCAACAAACATGCTTTTTTGCTTTCTCTCTTGAGGGAGAGTCTGGAATTCCTGGAGCAGTTGGACTCCCTGGGTCAGCTGGGCCAAAGGTGAGCAGTTTATTTATTTACTTATTTATAATGTTTCTTGGCCACCTTTCAGGGCAGAAACCCTCCCAATATAGCAATGAAACACATAAAACTTGCATGATATTGAGAGTGATAATAAGTAAAAACACAGTAAAAACAGTAAGAGCACAATACAAACAGTAAGAACACAAGATTATAATTTATTTCAAGACAATCATGAATGTCTGGCACTCTTACCAATCTTTTATCTATTTGGTTATTAGCCTGAGGGTGGCTTCCAACTTTAACAACAAAAACACCTTTTGCTGTTGGCTTCTGCCCAACCATTGTCTGAAGGGGCACCATTGCGCCCCTCTAATCTCTTCCTAATTTGTCCTATGACTATCCCTTCCATAGATAGATTTATTTTAAATGTACTTGTATTATTATTTTCAACAATCAAATACACTCATTACAACTACTTTATAATAAAAGGTTTAAAACTAGGTAAAGTGAGGGGATTGTCAATAAGCTAGTTCATTTGCAGATACTGTAAGGAAAACTCATGGAGCATGTGGGTCACTTGGTGGTGCCTTTTCACAACGAGCCATGTGTGCTGGGCAGTCCATTAGTGTTATCTTTCTTGTTGATTCTTTAAAATTGTTTTTAGATACATGTGTATCTCTCTGTGTGTTGTCTGTTTATATGTTTGTATGTATAAGGTTTTTATAATGTATTATTTAAAGTTTTAATCTGTGTAAACTGCCCAGAGAGCTTTGGCTATTGGGTGCTATAAAATGTATTACATGAGATGAAATGAAATGAAATTCTTTTATTTCCATATGTAATAAAGCAGTACTATACATTTCCATGAAGTTTTCAATGTCTTTGTTTCCTCTTGCTGCTCTGAATTGCTTTGTTACCTTTTCCAGTTATGTGATGGTCCACATATTACTGTGCCGATGTTCCATGAGGGTACTAGTGTGTTTGATTTCCAAGACCTGGCTATAACTTGTCTGGCTGCTACCATTAGAGAAAGAAAATAAAGAATTTCCTTATGTGGGACCCCCTTGTTGGGTCCACCAAATATTAACAGTGAACAAGTTTGGTTCACAGTGTACATTATAATTAATTATATTGAATTATTTTGCCACATTCCTTACATGATTTTTGCCAAATGATCCCTCATATACATACATAGAAATTTTACACTTGTGTCTCTCCCCTACCCAAAGGATCACATACAAACCCACGCCATTGTGTCCCCAGTCTCTGAGGCTCAGCAACACCATGAGGAGGCCTCATAGTCTGATGAGTTGCTAGTCACGCCACCTTCAGGGAGAGCCCTTAGCACCCCCTCCCTTGAGATGCCTTCCAGGCCTGAGGATGTGACCCTCCCCTCATCCTCAGACTCCAAGGATGATTCCCACACAGCTTCTCCTGTCTCTCAGCCATGAAGGAGCATGAGGCTATGGAAATCATTGTAGGCCCTTAAAGAGTTATGGCTAGTATCCAGTCAGGGTGGAGTCTCTGAAAGCTCTGGACCTCCCAGCCTTCTTAAGGCATCAGTTGCCTGCTGGAACAGCAGCTCTGCTTGTGCGGAGACATGCCATTGAGCATCCCCTGCAGTATGCTGTCGAGGGTCCTGAAAGTTTGGTGACCCTGCTTTGTTGGACTGGACCTGACCTGACCTTGCAGAACTGGATGCCTTACTGAACTCGACCCCTCTCTACCTGACATGAAACCATCCATTAGTGGCACATGATATAAGCTCCTCTCCCTGGGCATCGAGTCAAGCCAGGACACAAATGCTGCCCAGTGTCTCGTTTCTCTGTTCTCAACCTAACCTCCTAATCCTCCCTAAACTCACCCCTTGCCCGCACGTAAGTGGGTACGTGAAGCATCTTCCCTGTCTAGCTAGCATGCAGACTCCTTCCCCTGCCGAACTGCCAATTGTTGTTTTATTCCATGGGCAGGCAACTACAGGAGGTCTGATGGGCAATTTTTGCACCCCAGAGCGCGCCCCCCCTCCTGGGCCACACTCCATGTGGCATGGGGCACTCTGTGCCCCACCCTTTAAACAAATTCAGTGATTTGCTGCCAAAATGTGGCGAGAAATCACTCCATAGTGCTCAGTAGCACTAACAGCGCAAGCCAATGTGGCTGCTCGAAACCCTCCAAATTCGGAGGATTACAGGCACTCCTCCTAAAATTTTTGACACTGCTCAATTTGGCAATGGGGGGTGGGCAGAGGAGGGCACACCAGAGGTGGTGCAGGCCACATACAGTTTCCAGGCCGTGTGTTACCCAACACTACTTTTTATTCCAGTGAAGGGATAAACCAAGACAGCTGTTGTGTCTTTCTTAATCTAGTGACAGCATGAATCAAGCGGATGTTGCTGCTTCACTCTGTTTTTCCTTGTAGCCCAGCCTTCCCCCATCTGGTGCCCTCCAGATGTGTTGGACTTCAACTCCCAACAGCCCCAGCCAGCTTGGCCAATGGTCAGGAATGCTGGGAGTTGTAGTCCAAAACATCTGGAGGGCAACCAGGTTGGGGAAAGTTGCTCGGTGGCTATGCCTGTGTAAATGGCCATTTCATACTGAAGTTTTTCCACATGGTTGCAAATTGCAATAACTAAGCATACAATCACATGGACAGAAAAAAGTGTTTCTATATTTGTGTCAACTGACCCTTAAGTGTTTATTTATTTATTTATTTATTTAATTATTTATTATATTTATTAATCGCCCATCTGGCCGGTCACCCGGCCACCCTGGGCGATGTACAATTAAAATACAGTAAAACAACACAATAAAATATAATAATTAAAACAATATAAAAAATTCTTATTAAAATCCTAACCCACCCCATATTCCCGCCTGAACAGCCATGTTTTTAATGCACGGCGGAAGCTCATCACGGAGGGGGCATGGCGAAGGTCACTAGGGAGGGAGTTCCATAATGTGGGGGCCGCCACAGAGAAGGCCCTCTTCCTAGTCCCCACCAGCCTGGCTGCTCTGGCTGATGGGATAAGGAGAAGGCCGTCCGTGTCAGACCTTGTTGAGCGGCCTACTTGATGTTGCTGGAGGCGCTCCTTGAGATAGTGTTTGGCCACTATCCAGAGACATATAGTAATGATGTGTGGCACATAAATATCCTCTCTCCCTGTACTTCTCCAGCTGGTTTTAAGACTCAAATAGTTTGCTCACTGGGTTGTGGAATTGCCATTCAAACAGGATTGATTATTGTGATAAAGGTCAGAAGAGAAGATGCACATTATTTTCTCTTGCAAATAAGCTACCAGAGGTTTCAGTGATGATCCTGACCTCCCCCCCTTTTCTTTTATATTTTTTCCCCTCAGGGGACAGAGGGTCAGCCAGGTCCCCCAGGACGTCAAGGTTATGTTGGAGCACCTGTGAGTCATAATTCTGTTTTTACTTAACCTGCGCAATGTTCTGTAAGTAAACCAATGTCCAATGAGCCTTTGGTAAAAATTTGTAAAAATTTGCTCATGTGGTAAGCGGATGCCTGATTCTAAAACCTGATTCTCAGATCTGTGGTAGCACATCAGAACAGCATCCACATATTGCATATATATGCAGATGCACATGTGAAGGTTCTGATACAGGTTCCAGGATCTTCAGATCTGCATGGATGTCTCTGCAGGCCTGAAGACCAATACTTTGTCACCAGCTTTAATATTCATGTAAGTTTACAGGGTGAGGCAAGACCGGTAGGGATGGGTAATTGAGCGATGTTCGAGATTGCCAGGGTTCTTCAAACATCATCTCACCGCTCATCTCGTGCCTGATTCCCATTCATGTTTGCGATCGCTGCCCACTCTGGTCGAATGGGAAGCTTGAATTGAGCAGCTATTGAAGGGAAGATCTGCACAAATTTCTCCAAATTTCCTACTTTGCACAACTTTCCTCCATTGGCTAAAGTGGATCTGATTCTGTCTATGGAGGAAACTTGCACAAATCAAACAGGAAATCGAGAATGAGATAAACACAAGCACATCCTCGACAATTTGTGAATGTTTTCAGTGGACATGTGCTCGTGTTCGGAGCTTCGAACAGGGCACACTCACTTGTTTTGTGAGCAAAAATAAAATTCTCATGCATCCTGAGAAGAAGAAGGAGCTAGAACAGTGATGGCGAACCTTTTTGAGCCCGAGTGCCCAAACTGCAACACAAAACCAACTTATTTATTTCAAAGTGCCAACACTGCAATTAAACCTGAATACCGAGGTTTTAGTTTTAGAAAAACAACTCATACAGTTGTCCGAACTAATTAACATCTTTTGTCTTAAAAGAAAAACACAATAACAGAGCTTTCAATGATACAAACAGTTTTTTGTTGAAAAAAAAATCAACTCAAAAAATTATTACAGTACTACATTGTACACATAGCCTGAAGGGAATTGATACAAACTTTTTAAATAATTAGGCACATGTGTTTTTCGATAAGGGATTCTCAACTTGTAATATGATTATATGCCAGACTGAAATTGTATGGGGCAAGCTTTATCCCGGGTCCTTTCTACAGGTGTCGGATTAGTAAAAGTAAAAGTCAACCTGTACTAGGATGAGCAAGATAAACAAGAAAACTAAACATGCTTAACACATTTTAAACACTTTATGTCTTGGACTGCAGTGCAAACACTGCATTAGGTAAAGGTTTGCATTGGGCATGCTTTTGCACAATTAATGTGATTTTTGCTATTGCGTGCATGCTGATAATTTGTCAAACCTTGGCTCATACTCCGTTAGTTTGAGAGCAACACATGCAGCACTCAGGTCAACTGTTAGGGCTTTACATCCAAGCCATGCTCTGTGCATCATTCTTCAAAATCTTTTAAATGTGATAACAATGTAGAAAAGAATTCTGTAACAGGAATTCTAGAATAAAATCATTCTGTTCCACACTGTGAGAAAGAACAAGATCATTAGTGTTTTGCAGAAGGGGACGGTCTTTTCGCGATCTGGTGACCAATGACTCGAGTGCCCACAGAGAGGTCCCTGCGTGCCAGCTGTGGCATCCGTGCCATAGGTTCGCCATCACTAAGCTAGAATATGCTAGATCTTGTAGTAGTTCATTTCCTAGACACAAGGGCAAGGAGCTGACACTGGTGAAGTGGGAAGGCTTTCTATAGTGAGGGGTTGCCCTAAGTCAGGGGTCCTCAAACTTTTAAAATGGGGGCCCAGTTCATTGTCCCTCAGACTGTTGCGGGGCTGGACTCACCGGCCGCCACCGCCCCCAGGGTCCTGCCGCGGCTCAGCCGGCGGCGGCCCTCAGCTCCTGTGCCGCCTCCTTCATGTTGCCCCCCCTGCCGCCACAGGACCACCACCACCACTGCCGTCGCTGCTGCAGGACCCCCCGCCACCGTCCCCCCACCGCCTCCGCCCGAGTCCGTCTCCTGCCCCCCCGCCGCCGTAACCTGCCCCCGTCCTACCTGGTCCCCTGCGCACTGCTCCTGCTGCCGCTTCCACTGCCTCCGCCTGAGCTGCTCCGTCGCGTCCATCCTGGACTCTGCCCATGCTCAGTTTTGAAAAAAAGAGCGCCGGCGGGGTCCAGGATGGACGCGACGGGACCAGTGGGTGGCGAGGCAGATGAGGTAAAGCCCCCCGTGCCCCCGCTGCCCCCACCACCGTAACCTGCACCCCGCCGCTGTCCCCGCCACCGTCCTACCTGGTCCCCTGCACGCCGCTGCCACCGCCTCCGCCCGAGTCCGCTGCTGCCGGAGCTGCTTCGTCGCGTCCATCCTGGACTCCGCCCGTGCTCAGTTTTGAAAAACAGCACGGGCGGGGTCCAGGATGGACGCAACGGAGCAGGGTCTCGTCGTGTCACTTCCGCCGCGCCGGAAATGACGTGACGGGACCAGCAGGCGGCGAGGCGGATAAAGTAAGTCTGCGCGGGTGGACAAGAAGGGAGGAGGATGGGTGCTGTCCGCACCCCGCCACTGGCTAAGCCGCCCCTCCTCCCCTTCCTCCCCAGCAGGAGATGCAGGGTGGCGGGCGAGCGGGCAGGCAGCCCGTGCCCCCCCCGCCGGCTCAGCCACCCCTCCTCCCCTTCCCTCACAAGTTAGATCAGCCGCCGCGCCGGATGAAAAGACCCGGTGGGCTGCATGTGGCCCACGGGCTGTAGTTTGAGGACCCCTGCCCTAAGTCCATTTCACTCCCCATCAAGCATCTTGAAAAATTGTTGAAGAATCCACATACACAGCCTATGCCATCCTCAAATGCTAGGCAAATACAGGGAGAGCCTGCAATAGCCAGCAAAGCAGACTGGGCATTGATTTGCTTCTGTTGCAGACTGTCCACCATGCACCAAAGCATCAGCATCTTCCCTGCAGTTTTTTCTAATTAATGTTGGATCTACAAGAAGCATCGGTTGTGTTTCCTTCTTCTTCTTCTTCTTCTTCTTCTTCTTCTTCTTCTTCTTCTTCTTCTTCTTCTTCTTCTTCTTCTTCTTTTAATAAAGGATGCTAAGAAGACAGTTGCAATATGATTATAGCAAACAGGATGCCATATTATGATTAGGAATGCCACGACATTTCTCATTAGGTTTAAATTGCACCTCACACTTTGCAATATTCATCATCCAAGCCTTCAGGACAAAAATTCCCTGTAGCTTGAGAAATGGGGACAATTAAATAACATCTTGGTCTTCTAGTCTTCATCGTGGGCAAATCTCTCATCCGATGCATCGGAGAGCGAGGTTATAGATCTTTATCTCAGTCATACGTTCTCGCCCTTGCCCTGACCAACACCGTATTCCTTGCATAGTCTGATTTGGGAAGTATTTGTACCCCTCTGTTCCCTGCAAAATGTAATTTTGTCGTGACTGAATTCACAATATAATACTTATTCATAAATATAAAAGAAGTCAAAACATAAAAACCTGGTCCTGCTGGTTGGCCTCAGTTTATCTTTGCCAGCCCATAACCATATTCCGCCGGTATTACCGCAATGCAGGTTAGCCAATCCTCTCACGTGAGCCAGCTCTTCTAACAAGAGCTTCCAGAAATGATTTAAATTGCTACATGTGGCAGCTGTCTCCACGCACTGAGCTATTAATGCACATAAATTGATGCATATGGTGTGCTGTAGCACACAACAAATTCTTCACATAATAGATGTTTAAAGGTGCAGCCCTATGCATATTTAGACAGCAAAAAAAGGCCTACAATTCCCAACATGCCCCAGTCAGCCATTGCTGTCTAAATATGCATAGGATTGTGCCTTAAGGTAACTTCCATGTTGCAGCCGCATTGTGTGCACCAACCCCTACTCTGGTCAGGTGTGTTGACATGTATTGATTGTACAATGCTAATTTTTGCATTTGTGCTTTACATGGGATTCCATGCCCTTCACTGCTTAAACGTTCACCATTTACTTGTTGAAATCTTTTGCTCTCTGTCAGAGATACACGTTTCACTGGAGAAGGTCATTCAACTTTTCCCAGCCTCATTATCCTGGTTATAAAGACTTCACAGTCATTCCTCTGGGGTCTTGGAAGAGCTCAAAGTCCTGATGACTGAGCAGCTTGTTGAGTGCTCCAAGACCAATTAGCATATGCAAAGGGAGTTCTTGGGAATAACATTATTGTTATATTCTTGACAGCTATTTAATAGGTAGAGCCCTAAATCAGTATTCCCCTTCCACGATGCTCACCACGTAATGATTCACTGTGGGCAAGCTTCTAGAACAGTAGTGACTCATCCAAGTTTTGGTCTGGGATGGGAGTGGGGACAGTGTAAACCTTTTAATTTCATCTTTCATTTCCTTTTCAGGGCCTGCAGGGAGAAAGAGGAGAAAAGGGACCCCGAGGAGACAAGGTACAGATAATATGTGTCAAATAATTTGTCAACAATGTGAGCAGAAGTGATTAACTTTTTTCCCTCCAAAATGAACGCAGTGTAGAACTGGGAAATGGAGAACATCCAGTACTAAGCTTTCCAGGTTCAATAAATTCCCTGGGAAATCCATCTTTCAAATTTCATAGAATCACATTAGCTATGATACATTCTATGACAGTGATTTCCTGATTCTGCTGCAAGTACGTATGCTTTTTGGAAATACATAATTTGGAAGCAGTTACAGTGAATCAGGGCTTAAGCAGCCTTAAGACTGCATAATTCACAGACCTGTATATTGTGGTCATAGTTGCACCGTATCATACGTTTCGTCGTCTTAAAAGTTCCATAACATAATTTGTTAATCAATATTGTGAGAATATACAGCATTTTTTGGATGAAAGTACAGTAAGTCCTACAAAAACAATGCTGATTATTAGCAAGCGCCCCCCCCCTCATTTCAGAACAGTATTCAGCAACATGAAAACCCCATGTTTTGGCTCAAATTACATTGTTTGTATGGTGGTAACCGTATCTAATTACATGGGAAATGAGACCTTCATGTTTCCTTGTTGATGTGCTCTATATACAAGAGAGTAATGATACAAGTGTAACCAAGGGCAATTTTGTATGGCAGTTTGCCAAAAAAAAAAGGTCTAATTCGGTGCCTTTAGTGCCTCTTTGAAAATTCAGCAGCAGTTCCCAAACAATGCATTGTAGTTGTCAGGCCTGGGGCCTACATGGCAGGGAGCAACCAGATACGATTCTGGTAAAGGTAGATGAGAATTAAATGGACCAAAGGCATAAGATGGGATGGTGGTTGGGCATCAGGTTGGACAGATGAGAATGAAATAGCAAGAATCAGGAATGTAGTCAAAGATGGTTTTGGAGGTCAGGATCCAGGGGAGGGGCAAAGAACACGTGTTGCATGAAGAAGGGCCGAGGCTCAATCCCTGGTATCTCCAGGTAGGGCAGGAAATGTTCCTGTCTGAAACCCTTCAGAGCTACTACCTGTCAGTATAAGGCAGCTTCCTTTGTCCATATGACATGCAGTGGGGTAAGGTATGGGAAGGCGAGGCCACACCTCACTTCATCTCAGTGTACCGATTGGTGGGTGGGTGGGTTTGCTGCACTTACATACTTTCTGAAAGGTAATTATTATGTATAGCATTGCAGCCTCCGTTGTTTTACTTACCTCTTCCACAATTCCCTTCCAGAACGGCACATCTAATAGTCAATTCTCTCTTCTCAATTTCTGTTTCTTTGCTCAGGGTGAACCAGGTCTTGATGGTTTCCCCGGAAAGCCTGGTGCAGATGGGAAACAGGTATGTGGACGATTCTAAGTGCTAAGGAACTACAGTATTTCCAGGAATTAGCTTTGAATGTACAGAGAAGAGAAGGATTTAGAACTGGAAATTGTTCTCTGAAACAAAGCCCCTGCATAAACTGGCATTATCTCTTGTGTGTTTCACAGTGCAGTCCTGTACACATCCACTCAGAAGAAAGCCCCACCACTGCATATATATTACATCAGGGTTTCTTGGGGGGAGGCAGGACTGAAGGAGGGAGGAGAGGAGAAGTCTGCTTGCGTGACATTGGATTTCACCCTAAAAACTGCATAATCCATTTCAGTCTGTAATATCATCATCATCATCATCATCATCATCATCATCATCATCATCATCATCATCTGAAAACTCTTTTTCTGAATATTAACTCTACGTATCTTTGCCATCTTTCTGTGATATTTTCATATTTTGCCAACCGTGTGCCCAAGTACACTTCATAGTTCTTGTTTTCCTCTGATCGCTCTCTCTCTCTCTCTCTCTCTCTCTCTCTCTCTAGAATAGAGCTCTCCAACCTTGACTCCCCAGATATTGCTGGCCTGGCCTACAGCTCCCAGCATACTCAGCCAGCATGGCTAATGGCAAGGAATTCTGGGAGCTGTAGTCCAGCAACATCTGGGGACCCAAGGTTGGAAAGCCCTGATCTAGAATGATAGTCTTATCTACCTGTCCTGTATTCATTCATTTTTTCCCCATGGTGTCATGTTGATCTTTGAGCCATTTTTCATCTTCCTTTGCTTTCTTAATAGTTCAGTACTTTAGCTGCCTCTGTTTCTCCTACCTGTCTCTCATCTTATGATTTAAAAAAGGAAGGAAGGAAGGAAGGAAGGAAGGAAGGAAGGAAGACCCTTCTCCTCTGCTGTGTAGCAAGGCTGAGGATTATGAAGCAATTTCTGATCTTTAATACATCTTGTGTTCATCCTCCTGTGCTACTTGAGTAAAAGACCGGGAATTTGATGTCCAACTTTCTTGAACCTTGTCTTCTTTAACTAGGGCTTGTAAATCTTTCCCCCATGAATACCTTCCTGACAACTGCTTAATCTGATTTCAGGGCTTCAAAGGGAGTCCAGGCCAACCTGGCCTCATAGGACCGAGGGGAGAAAAGGTAAGGTGGAAATAGCCAGGTGAATACATTTGCTGTGTGCAGTGGTGCTATTAGACAGGACGTTGGGGCAGATGTCCAGGGCCCCACCCAGCAAAAAGAGCAGGAGGGCCCCCAAATGCAGCAGGGCTGGCTTGCCACATTTTGAAGTAACTGAAGTACTCTCATCACCATCTAAAGAGGGGAGCCCCATAAGACCACTAAGTCCAGAGCCTAAAATTACCCATCTGTGCCACTGGCAGTGTGATGCTTGCCACAGATCTTGTTGCTTGGAAACCATTCCACCTTCCTAGTCAGTTGTGTAGTAAAGGATCAGCATCCCAAGTTAGACGTCTCCCCTGTTCCAAGACAGATTTCACCCAGGAATTTCTGATTTTTATATTGCTTCGCCAGCCTGGACCGTACCCAAAGCCTGTTCTCAAAATTGTTCTATAAATTAGCTGACCAGGTCATAGGAGGCTTCTGTAATACTTGCCGATACTCTGGTATGCCATGTAGTGGCATCACAGTATCACAGGCTATACTACAGAACTGCAGAACTCAATCTTGATGAAATCAGCACAACAGTTTAGGAGAGGAACTCTGTGTGTGTGTTAGGGATGGATGAATGAGTGATGTTCGAGCTCGCCAAGATGCTCCGAACATCAGCTTGCTGCTCATCTCTCCTCCATTTGCACTTGTGTTTGTGATCGCTGTTTGTTTTGCACAAATGGGAAAATTGTGCAAAATGAACAGCCGTCAATTATGAAAGTTGCACGCAAAAATCCCCAAATTCGTACAAATTTCCCCCATATACTAAAGTATGGGTGATTTAAAAGTTCTGCATTTTGAGAAAGTTCTGCATTTTTCAAGTACACATTTTATTAATGTGAATGCAAGTTTGGAATCTGAGAATATTTTCAGAGAAAAAGTACTCCTGTTCATGTTCATGTTCGGGATTGTGAACAGGGAATTTTTGAGATTTGAAAACTGAAATAAAATGCTCATACATCTTGTGTGTGTGTGTGTGTGTGTGTGTGTACAGGAGAGGAACTGAGCACCAAAACAGACATCGCTTTAAATCCATATCTAGCAGCTACAACTTTTGTTTTTCAGTTTTACTCTAGGATAGGCACAGGGCCCCCAATAGAAATTGGTATCCTATCCTGGGGGTAGATAGGTTCTTAAGATCTAGACTGAACTCCCTATTCTAGGTTAAAATGATAACGGATACATTTAACGTGATGCCTGTTTTGCCCGTAAAAGGGTTGTCATCATCAGGCGATCACTCGTGACCGAGTAAGATTGTCTTCCGGGATAAAAGGAGGAAATTCTAAAGAAGATTGTGTAGACTCTAGCGATGGGTCCGTAAGTGACTGTGGAGGCCAATTCTAGATCCACACAGCTTCCCACAGTGAGGACACAGGTTACCAGATAGAAGATGGTCCTGTAAAGGATTCATTTGACGTGCTTTTCGCTTAGCACGTTTCTCCCTTTCACCTTGCACTCGGGCTTCTTCAAAGTCCATGGAACCTTTGTGAAAGGCCAACCTCCATTTAGATCGTTCATGGGCCAGAGCTTCCCAGTTTTCGATGTTTATATTGCATTTTTTTAGATTAGCCTTATGAACATCTTTAAACCTCTTATATTGACCACCGATATTCCGCTTTCCATTCTTGAGTTGGGAGTAAAGTAACTGCTTTGGGAGACGGCAGTCAGGCATTCGAACAACATGACCGGTCCACTGAAGTTGGCGTTGAAGGATCATTTTTTCAATGCTAGTAGTCTTTGCTTCTTCCAGTACACTGACATTTGTTCGTCTATCTTCCCAAGTAATTCGCAGGATTTTCCGGAGGCAACGTTGATGAAACCTTTCAAGGAGGTGGAAGTGACGTTTATAGATAGTCCATGTTTCGCAGGCATACAATAAAGTTGGTAATACAATGGCTTCATAAACCAGTGTTTTGGTCTTCTTACAAATATCCCGATCCTCGAACACTCTATGTTTCATTCGAGAAAATGCGGCACTTGCGGAGCTCAAACGATGCTGGATTTCACTGTCGATGTTAGCTGTAACAGAAAGATAGCTGCCAAGATAGAGAAAATGATCGACATTTTCCAGTATTGTCCCACCAAGCTGGATAGATGGCATCACCAAAGGGTTAGCTTGCACTTGCTGATGAAGCACTTTGGTCTTTTTGATGTTAAGTGAGAGACCAAGTTTTTCGTATGCTTCTGCAAAAGCATTTAGGATAGTTTGGAGATCATCCTCTGAATGTGCGGAGACCACATTATCATCAGCATACTGAAGTTCCACAACGGAGGTTGTAATTACCTTACTTTTTGCTTTCAGCCTGCTGAGATTAAAAAGCTTTCCATCTGTTCGATATATAATTCCCACACCAGTGGGAAGTTTCCCCTTGACAAGATGTAAAACCATGGCGATGAAAATGGCAAATAATGTTGGGGCGATAACACATCCCTGTTTAACACCTGATCCCACTTTAAATGGAGCACCATGAGAGCCGTTGTTGTCCAAAACCGTTGCCGTCATGTTGTCATGGAGAAGTCGCAAGATATTCACAAATTTATTGGGGCATCCAATTTTCATAAGGATAGTCCAGAGAGCTGTACGGTCTACAGTATCAAAGGCCTTAGCCAAATCGATAAATGCCATATAAAGGGGTTGATTTTGCTCCCGGCATTTTTCTTGGAGCTGACGTGCAGTAAAAATCATGTCTACTGTCCCTCTAGAGGGGCGGAAACCATATTGAGTTTCAGGGAGGATCTCTTCTGAAATAGATAGAAGACGGTTTGCGAGAATCCTAGCAAATATTTTACCTGCGGTTGCTAAGAGAGAAATGCCCCGATAGTTTCCACAGTCTGTTCTATCACCCTTCTTAAAGAGGGTGATAATTATGGCATCCCTGAAGTCTTCTGGGATCTCTTCTCTTATCCAGATTTTTTCAATGAGTTTATGAAGATGTTGTACAAGTTCGGGGCCCCCTTCTTTAAAGATTTCAGCAGGAATCCCATCTGGTCCACTAGCTTTGTTATTCTTCATTTGATTAATGGCTTTTATAACTTCATCCAAAGTGGGGAGTATTGCAAGTTCCTCTTTAATTTGTTTTTGTGGGATTTGCGAAAAAATCTCATTATCCACCTTAGATTTACGATTTAAAAGGTCATAATAATGCTCTTTCCAACGCAGTGCAATAGACTCTTTGTCTTTTAAGAGTTTGGTGCCATCTTTTGATTGTAAAGGGTTTGTACCATAGGTTTTTGGTCCATAAATGGCCCTTGTGGCCTTGAAAAAGCCCCGTGCATCATGAGATTCTGCAAGTTGTTGAATTTCCTCAGCTTTCTTTTTCCACCAAGCGTTCTTAAGTTCTCTTGTTCTTCTTTGGACCTCAGCCTTTGCGCTAGCGTAGGTTTTTTTCTTGGCAGCGCAGTTAATATCATTTTGCCATATTTGGAAGGCTTTCCTTTTTTGGTCAATTATATATTTAATCTCATTATCATTTTCATCAAACCAATCCTGATGTTTCTTAGTTTCATATCCAATAGTTTGTTCACAAGCTGCAGTAATGGAGGTTTTCAGCTTAGACCAATGGTCCTCAATGTTGTCAGGAGGTTCCGTAGGTAGATGTTCCTTAAGAAGTGATTGAAGACGAGTTTGCTTAATAGGATCTTGAAGGACTTGGATGTTCATTTTACGCCTTGGTTTCCTTCCTTGAAGCCTACGTTGGGGAGCAATGTTGATAACCATTGTGGACCGGATTAGTCGGTGGTCTGTCCAGCAGTCGTCGGCACTCACCATGGCCCTAGTAAGAAGTACATCGCGGCGATCTCTAACACGGACAATTACATAATCCAGAAGATGCCAGTGCTTTGACCGTGGGTGCTGCCATGATGTTTTAAGCTTATTCTTTTGTCGAAAGAGCGTGTTTGTAATAGTGAGATTATGCTCTGCACATATAGACAAAAGTAAGAGTCCGTTCGGGTTGCTATTACCAACTCCGTCTTTTCCAATAGTTTCTGGCCATAAATCAGAGTCACGCCCGACTCTTGCGTTAAAATCGCCCAGGAGGATAATTTTATCCTCCTTAGGTATCTCTGACAGGAGAGTGTCCAACTGGCTATAAAAACTTTCCTTGATGTCATCATCAGCATCTAATGTTGGTGCATAAGCGCTCAAAATAGTTACCTGTTGGTTATTGGCGAGCTTTAATCGAAGAGTTATCAGGCGTTCGTTAATGCCAGTAGGAACTTCTGACAAAGAGTTCACTAGTTCATTTTTGATGGCAAAGCCTACTCCATGTATTCGTCGGTCCTGCTCAGGTAGTCCTTTCCAGAAGAAGGTATAACCTCCTTTTTCTTCTTTCAACTGTCCCTCTCCTGCCCTTCGAGTTTCTTGAAGTGCTGCTATGTCAATTTTAAACCGTCTCAGCTCCCTTGCAATAATAGCAGTCCTACGCTCAGGGCGTTCACTATCTATGTTATCCAGCAATGTCCGTATATTCCATGTTCCAAAATTCAAATGTCTTTTTCGACCGCTAAAATGGTGACCCCACTGGACGCGGTAATCCAGTCAGGGGAGAAAGAGGTAGACTATGTTTAGGGCACCTTTTCTAGCCCCCTCCCCATACGGGGTGAGCAGAGTGGATCCTAAATAGGGCTGCTCAGTCATGGATACAGCTGCCGAGCTGCTCGACTACCTCATTCCTTGAACAGGGCGACTGAGTCTGCATCCACCGCCCATGTGCTGGTCCATGGCTAGGGGCTTCCAGATTCACAGTCCTGCCCCCGTCGCCGTTCGCCAGTCGCCATGGGACTTTTTTTATGTTTGTTTGGTTGGGTTGGGTTGGGTTGGGTTGGATGGGTTGGGTTGGAAGACGCCTGTGCGTGAAACTGTTTTATGTGGGGAGATCGGTGCACAACGAATCACCACACAAACTTGACAGAGTACGGCAGAGATCCAATGGCACGGTTACCCTGACGATTGGAAAACCATTCTCTGCTGCAGCCTTCATCCGCCTTCACAGCCGTTGTAATTTAGGTTTAATTATCTTCCGCCTGTTCTGCCGTTGAGGACTTTGTTTTGGATCGTTCTTTGTCTGGTTCCTCTCCCCGGACCTTACCGCCATGGGTGACCCTACTGGGAGTACATAGCTCCCGACGGCATTGCTCACAGGATTCATCGGAACACGCAAGCCCACTCACCACTTCAAGGTGACGATCCAGCGAGGGGTTGTATGGGGCCTAACACAGCCTATGGTTTGGCCCCCTGTGCAGAAGTCTTTGGCTGAAAGAAAATGCTGCTAAAATCAATATGGAAGCATGCAGTCAGTTAACTGTTTTTCTCTCATTTGGTTTCCCATCTAGGGTGAAATAGGGCCTCCAGGGAAACCAGGCTCAATGGTAAGAACTATTATCGTGGGATATGCGTTTCGTGCATGATGGTGGAAATTTATTTATTTTTAAGTGTGGATACGCAGGATCTAGAAAGTGTGCAAGGGCCTTCCATATATAAAGATGCTTAAATATGGAGCGTTCATGCTTGCAGAGAGCCTAATATGTATATATGTAAAAAAAACAAAAAACAAAAACCCTCCAACAGTGCTCAGAAAAGTATGGCACAAATGAATTATGTTTAGAGCACAAGGTCACAGTACGGTCACTGAGGGATTTATCTGAAGTTTGGATGAGTGGAGCTAGCTAGTTCCACTCTGCACTATTTTGCCGGAGAGAGGAATGAAAACCTTCCACGCTGCCGAAACATCAGAGTAGTAGATTGTGGAAGTGAAAGATTTGCACGGTTCGCTCCAATCCACGGCTAAGCAGGAGGTGGAGGGGGCAGGGGATGCTTTGCCAATTCTTTCCTGGATCAGATGGCCATCAGAAAAGTCTAGCAGTGCTCTACTGTCTTCCATTCTGATGACCCAACTGCAATACAGTGGGTATTGTTGGCCTCCTTGGCTGCATACAGGCCTACCCTCTTGCAGTGCGGAGAGCTCTCGGCATCACAGGAAGAAATGTCTCAGAGAGGTAGGTTGTTAAAAGATCAACCATCTGCCTGGCTGGATCAGAAGGGCACTGGGATGAGGGGCTCATCTCTGCCCCATATTTCTGGAGCAGACTGGAAACTGCTCCTAAAAAGCATCAGTCCAGAAGACACAGTTCTTGCCCTGGATTCCAAGTGGAGGAAGAACTCCAGCCTATCCCTG
The DNA here is from genome assembly GCA_021292165.1 of Shinisaurus crocodilurus. Classification (NCBI taxonomy): domain Eukaryota; kingdom Metazoa; phylum Chordata; class Lepidosauria; order Squamata; family Shinisauridae; genus Shinisaurus; species Shinisaurus crocodilurus. The sequence goes on along the minus strand of CM037880.1, from coordinate 214,804,835 downwards.
GGCTTAAGAACTTTTAACTGTGGGAAGTTTACAGTCAAGTTGAACATTTTGGTATTGTATCAAGGAGTCTATTGTCTATTTTCCAAAGAAATCTCTTAACCGAGTTAATCCTGCACTTATAAAGAGCTACATGCCAAAGGCGCGGTCCAGTGTATAGGACTAAGATAGAATTACCACAAGCCTTTTACAGGCATAGTTGCCGCTCAGTATATCCAGGTCCGTCTGCTTGCTAGAAAACAATCTCAAGGTTTAACCTCTGACCAACCCTTAAGCAATGCCTCACTCAACAAAGCTAATGGGGTTTTGGCTGTAGCTTCTGGAGTCCACCCCCACAAATCTGGGAGAAATTCTCATGAGAGAACCTATGAGCTTCCAGATATAGTCAAGAAGATTCTGGAAGCCTGCCCCAGAGCATTGTGATGCAGAGAATAGGGTGCCCACTGTCCAATTCAATTCAATCTCCCTGATTATTGACTTGCAGTTCCTGACAATTACCTTAGTGCAGCCTTCCCTAACTTGGTTCCCTCCAGATGATTTGTACTCCACCTCCCATCATCCCCAGCCAGTGTGGATGATGGGAGGTAAGGAATCCTGGAAGTTGCAGTCGAAAATATCTGGAGGGCGCCAAGTTGCAGAAGGCTGGTACAGTACAGTGTGTGAGGCAACCACATGTCCTTCAACTCCACTGCTTCGCCATTTTGACTGATGCCAAATCATACACTAGATGGAAATGGCTGGTCAAATGCAGCAGGTGAGAAACCTTCTCAGACTGAGGTTTCTAGTGTTAGCAACTCTGACGAGGAGTCAGTTCCTGGACCTTCACAAGTGGGTTCCTCCACTTTGAATCCCACATCCTGTCTTCTCAATCTGCAGGAGGCACCACTGCCCTCTGTGGAGTGGACCTCATTCATTCATCTATGACACCTCACGCTCCTCCACTGAGCAGGGAGGCTCTGGGAAGCATTCCTTTTACTCCTCAGACTTTCACCACTCAGAAGAAGCCAGCAACGGCAGGAAAGGACATTGGACTTTTAAGAAAACAAGGGCTGAGGAGTGGGAGCTCCCAGAAGGATTCTCATGGCCTAGCTTTAAAACCCTGCCAGTTGCTCTAAGCCAGTGCTGGGGTAACTTGTCAGTACTCTAGCTGCAGAACTGCTCTCTGTGGTCCTGAACTCACTACGAATCCAGGGCCAGTTACCTGCAGTGCTGGCTGTGAGTTCTCCGTGGACTTCCTTCTCTGAGACGGGCCGCAGTTTGCACATCTTTTTTTAAACACTAAGAAAATTTGCGCAGAGTTGCGTAAGGATACACAAATTGCGTAAAGTTGCACACTTTGCATAAAATCAGGGTATTTTGCATTTTTTGTGCAAATACGCACCTGAAAAGTGGTGTGGATCTAGCACAATTTGCATAAAATCGGCTGATTTTATGCAGATCCACGTGCTTTTCGGGTGCTCCTTTGCGTAAAACATATGACATACCCCGATTTACACAAATTGCATAAAGTTACGCAATTGTGTAACCTCACGCAACTCTGCGCAAATTTTCTTAGCATTCAAAAAAAAGATGCGCAAACTGCTGCCCGTCTCAGAGACGGAAGTCCATGAGCTGGCTGGACTTGCTTCATGACGAGTTGGTGCAAGCGCAAGGCTGGCAAACCAGAATCCCAGGGGGCTGAATCACGAAAATCCATCGGATTTTCACCCCCCCCTATCGGATTCCTCATGCCTCCCTACTGACCTGTTTGGGACATGACAATGCTGTGAATGCCGCCACCACCACCACATTCATGCTGTACCCTCATCTCTGGCCACCACAGACATTCTGTGGCTCCACAGCTAAGTTCAGCTTGAGAGTCACACAAAAAACCAGATTTCTCCCCCGCTCCTCTGTGTGATATATTTATCTTATTTGTTTCAGGTGCAGATTGAAGGTTTGAAGGGGGAGCAGGTAAGATCTTCCGAAAAACTTTTTTTTTGCAATAATTAATTCCCCCCACCCTTCTCTTCAAGAATGGCAGGCCTGACTCTTAACTCTCAAAGTCAGTGGTAAAGTCAAGAAAAGCTACAGAAAGGATAAATCAGGGCTGAGTGGTTCAGAACCTTTCCACTATGAATAAACTTTATTTTAAATCAAAGGGAGATCCTGGCAAGTTGTTTATCTTCCCCGGATTAGCTTTTATTCAAGGGTTACAGTCATCCAGCCCATCCACTTCCCGGGAGTTCATGAGGACTGCAAAATGAAATTGCTTTGTCTGTTTTCATTACCCAAGGACAGCATGGGGGCGAGGGTGAGAAGTGAAGATCTCCTTCGGTGCTGTCACGCACCCTGTCTGTTTGTAGTTGGTTTTATTTGCTCCAAATTTTAGACACCCCCCCTTTTATGCCTAGAAGAATTAAAGGATTTGCTCGGAGAAATATTGTATTAAATTTAATCCTGACCCATTGGATACAACAGAACTTCTGATGAAGCATGTATAGCAGGGTTGTGTGAGTATTCTTGGGATGCAACACCCATCATCTCTCACCATTGGCTCTTCTGGCCTGGGCTGATGGGAACTGTATTCCCACCACATCTGGAGGGCCACACATTCCCCCCTCCCCCACTGATGTAGGGGGACAGGCTGCGTGTTACAATGTTAGGTGCCAAGAACATCAAATGGACTTCACTTCTGGATTTTAAATTCAGGACTGAACAGCAGGAGTAACAGAGAAAAGTGTGTATGGATGGAAGAGGGTGCAAATCTTGTACACATCTATTTATTGTTTGGAATCTCTAACTTTTATGGGAAGGTTTAAAATGAGGTAGCTGCCCATAATTGAGAAAGTCCAGCTATCTTATTCAGAACAATGTAATGCACTTTGGAAGGGTTCTTTTACAGTGTAACATAAGGTATTTTTTTTTTAACCTTTTAATATCTTAACTTAATTTTTAAAATGTGTTTATAGGGAGCTCCTGGCCCACGAGGATCAGTAGGCCCTCCTGGAACCCCAGGTAGTCCAGTAAGTAATATGCTTCCTTCACATGCTCTCTGAATCGTTCATTTGTTTGTAGTCTTAAATGACCTATGCACTCAAGGAAATATACAAAGCCCTAAATGGGATTAGGTCTGGCTTGTTGCCCCAGGGGTATGATTCTTAACTAGGGCATGAGAGATCCTAGGTTCAAATGCTGGGCAAGTCTTGTCCACAGGATAAGCTGGCTGTACCTTTAAGGTGAGAGGCTTGTTGGTCTAGACTAGCATCAGTTTTGCTTTGGATGAGAGTGGTCCTGAGTTCAAATCCTGTACATGGTAATGCAACTGGTGTAAAGAGTTCAGTAACTTGAAAATTGTAGCTCAGTGGGTTTAGCATAAAGAGGACCCTGATTACAGATTCTCAGGACACAGGGCTAGGAAGAGGCCCCTATTAGACCTTGAGACAATGCAGTGTGATAGCCAGCCACACTGGTCACACAGGCCCATTCATGTCAAACCTTTGTGCCTCAGGATGCCTTTCATTTTTGGGAGGGACCTCAACTCAGCGGAAGGGTATGTCTTATGCTTTAAATGCACAAGGTCCCAGGTTCAAGGTAAAGGATCTTGGGTACCAGGGCTGGGAAATACCTGTGCCTGAGATCTTGGAGAACCACTGCAGCAGATAGGATAGACCAGTGTTCTCCAACCTTGGGTCTGGCTGGGGCATGCTGGGAGTTGTAGGCCAAAAACATCTGGGGACCCAAGGTTGGAGAACACTGGGATAGACCATCCTTCACCAACTTGGTGTCCTCCAGATTTTTTGGACTACAATTCCCATCACCACTTATGATTGACCATGCTGGCTGAGGTTGATGGGAAATGTGGTCCAAAACATCCGGAGGGCACCAGGTTGGTGAAGGCTGGACTAAATGGACCACTGGTGTAGTTCAGTATAAGAAAGTTTTGTGTGGTGTTCTATCAAAGGCTTTAGTGATAGGTAAAGTGTACCTGAATCTAGCAGATACTGAATGTCATACCAAATGTGATGGCCATTTCAGGATTAATAAAAAATATAACCAGAGGGTGGAGGAACCATAGCCCACTGGCAGAGCACATGTTTTACATGCAGAAGGACTCAGGTTCAATCCTGGCATCTGTAGCTAAAAGGATCAGGTATCCAGCTGACATAGAAGACCTCTGCCTGAGACCCTGGCTGGAATGCTGCTGGATAGATGGACAAATAGTCTGACTTAGTATATTGCAGTATCCCAAGTTCCTAGGATACCTCTTCATAGCGGTGCCCATCTGTCTAGTAAATAATAATAATATTTTATTTTCAGTCATGAACCAATACAGCTGTCTACTGTCCAGTAAAAGAACTGCAGATATCATCAGTATCCATGTTTAAATTTCTAAGGAAGTGGTATGCCTTCGGTTTCAAGCCCCTTTAGAACCTATGTCTCCTTAACCCCACTTTGAGCCTCAGTGGAGAAAAAGCTATGAACAGTGGTGATTTCCTGTGCCTTCAGACCCAGAGCGGGGGGGGGAGACTTAGAGCACAATTGTATGCATGTCTAGAGAGAGAGAAATCCTACAACTCCCAGCATTTCCCAATCCCAACCAGCATGGCTGGTTGGGGAATGCTGGGAGTTGTAGGACTTTTTTCTGTCTAAACATGCATGGGATTGCACCCTTAACCAAATACATGATCCATGAGAATCATGCCATGTTCCAAAAGGCGGCACTAGCTTCTAAGAATATTACAGATCACCAATTTAGCCAACTTCTTTCTCTAGTAAAGCAACATCTCATGTGGAAATATTGTAACACATTTTTTCTTTAATTTGATGGCTTTGTTTAAATGTTATCTTGTTTGCAGGGACCCCCTGGACCAGAAGGCAAGCCAGGACCTGCCGGATTACAAGGTCAAAGGGTGGGAAACGCTTCTACTTTTGTATGTCTCAACTTGATACTCGCCCAGTTTGTTTGGCAGTCTTTCAGTATTTGCAGAGAGAGAGGGAAGGCAGGAAATAAAGACACACGGACACCAAAGCTTGGGTAGAACTAGGCCTCTTTATCTGCAACTACAGAGTGCGGGAATATGATCTCCTGCAGGCAGCTAGCCTGCTTTCAGGGTGAGACACTCAACCAGGGCATGGGGGCGGGCTGATTTCCTGCTCCCCTTTCTAGGCTACATGTGAGTGTAAGGGGAGACCTCCCAGTGTCACCCCCACCCAGTGCCACGCAACTCCGAGTAGGTGCAACAGTTTGGTCCCCAAAGACAAACCGTATCCCAGGTTGTGGGCCACATCGGGCCTCTGGACATTCCAAAAGGTGCCAGTGAGTGCCCACCAAAACCTATTTCCTGATAATTCCTGCACATCCTTGCCAAAATTAATTCACCCTCTTGAACGGCCCCACTTCTAAAGCCAAAGTATGCCCAGTGCAGAGTAGGCAAAAAAAAACCAAAAAAAAACCTGTACACAATGCCAATCCGTGTATGCATGATAATTTTTTTCCTATTCGCAAATCATCCAAACATGTCCTGGTCACAGCCCCAAAGGTGAATGTGAGCAGGAGAACAATTCTCGGAAAACTGTCACAATTTCTGAACTTGAGTTTACATTGGAAAGTGCACACTTGCAGCAGGTGCACTGTTCTGAAAATGTGCACTTGATCACATGGGCGCTTCTGCACGTGTGAATCCCCCCCGAAATCCACATAGTCGCAGTTTAAGCTATGGGAGGAGGAAATGTGCATTTTTGATCGAGAAAAGTGTGCATGAAAAAAAAGTATGGTTTCTTGTTTTGTTTTTCAATTGGTAAAAACATGCACGTCTAAAAGTGCACGTTTTTCCTGATCGGAAGGGAAAAGATGCTCACTTTTGGGCATGTAAATGAGGTGAAATGAGCCTTGAGGCAAAATTCAAACAACCTCAACAAGCTCGCTACACAGTTTGTGTGTGTGTGTGTGTGCTGTTGGTTAGATTTTAGAAATATACCATCCTTGCAAAACCCAAGTTGTAAACGGCCCAGCTAGGAACACACAAGATTCCGCTGCAGCCCTTCTAGCAATATTTCTGTAGGCTTGGGGACAAGTGGTTAAAGCAACATGGGAAACAGCCTTTGTAGGAGGAGGGAGGGTAAAAGCTCTTGCAGCTGAGAAATTTTTGCTGCACACCTCCAAGCTATGTTTAGGTCTGAGAGATCTAAGCTGTGGATATAAAGACAAAAAAAGTCTGTAACCTTAATGACAAAGTTCTCCCTCTCTCTTATTTTACCACCTGTGCTTATGAAGCAGGACTTAATTGCATCCAGCAAATAAGCACACGGTTCCATAATTTAGTTGAGTATCGTGAAGTTTTTCCCCCCCCTGGCTTAGAAGAGTCATTAATTACAGCTTCTCTAACAAGATTCGTAGTCTCGGTTCATTAGAAGGCAGTATTCTGTCAAAACGTCTGTGGCACAATGCAATTTTGCCACAGTCTTAGGGGGCAGAATGGACCCCCTGTGATTGCATGTGTCATTAAATGTGTCATTTTCAGCTATGTAAGACGTTCAGGACTGGGAGAGGTCAATGATTATTGCATCCAGGTGACAGCAATTGGTACCTGAATTTAGAACTGGTGGTGCGAATGCAGGCTCAGCATCAGCACATGGCATCCTTGGATAGCTGTCAGGGTCCCAATATGGCCCACTGCTCTTGTCTTCCCTGGACCCTGCTTTAAACAATTTTCTCTTGCCTTCCACTGCCTCATTACATTTGGGAAACTGTGCCTGAGAGCCACTATTTCTATTTTCCGCAAGGCTTCTAATATAGCATAGCTTCAGGGCACTCTGGGAAAATCAAATGGTGGTCCCTAAGGTTCCCAGACCCCCATTGGGGCCTGCCATTTTAATTCCCCACAGTGCTCAAGAGTGATGCTACACTACATACAGGGCATTGCGGGACATTAAAATGGTGGCCCAATGGTGGTGCGGCTGCCTGGCACTGCTGTCCACTAGGGTGCCCACTGATGTAAGAAAGGGCCCACCACACAGCACTTCACCAAGGGCCCCCTCAAAGCTGGAGCTGGCCCAGTGAGAGGCTGGAAATAGGTTTGGAAAACCGGAGCTCATCAAGGTTGTCCAAATTCCACCTCAAAATTTGTTCTGACTCGTATCCATATTAGATTATAAGCATTGTTGTTGTTTTCTTTTCCATGAAATACAGGCATAATTTTTTGAGCAATTTTCAAAATGTACACATCGGGTGTGTGGTCGTCAACTGTAATAAATATATCCATTCATTCACATCGGTTGTGCACAATTTGGAAATCTACACATTTTTCTCCCATGCAATGAAGCATGCTTCTGCACAATTTTCAGGAGTATGCATTTTTCATGTGCATTTTTCAAATGTACACATTTTCCAAACACAGTTTGTTTTTGGTTCTGTGAATTGCATCACTATTTGCATGTACAAATTTTGACCACAGATTGCCTACGGGTCTGCGTTTGGTTCCGGCAGGTGCAAGGTGGATAAATTCTGGTCAAGAACAAATAGAAATGAATTTCTCATACATCCCTTGTCATGATCGTATTATATCATTCCCACTCAAAGCAGCCTTGTTTCTAGAGTACAGATAACATATTATTTCCCTCTTCTAGCCAGCGATAATACTTTAAGACCATTTCCAAAATGAGCTACTTTCTCATTCTAAGAAATGTGCAACCCCTTGAGAGAGGTAGAAGTTGGAACCTGGAGAAGTACTGCTACACTGACCAGGCAAAGACAGAAGCCTGGCCAATCCAGAGTATTCATAGTGCCAGCAACAAAATAAGGCTACTTCAGATTTCAAAACTCTGCAACTGATTTAGGCAAGAACAGACCAGGCAGAAAAACCCAAAATAACCAGGCAGGCAGAGGAGGCAGGGAACCCCAAAGCAGGCAGGCAGAGGCCTTTGTCTTGGACAATTCAACTGTTGAACTGGTCAAGAAGAGACCAGGCAGGCAGAGGAGGCTGGGAACCCGAAACAGGCAGGCAGAGGCAGCCAAACCCAAAATGTCTGAAAGGTTGCATTTTAGAAAAATGATTTAAAACAATAAACTTGCTGTACTTCCTAAAACTTATCCATGTTGCATTTGAGGAACATGATTTTTTCTAAATGTTTGGCCCCCATTCTGGAACGGTGATATCTCATCAAAATTCCACCCTCACTGAACACCCGCTCCACTGGTGATGAACTTGCTGGAACCAGAAACACACTCAGAGCAGCCACACAGAGTAATCTCAGGTCCTTCTTCTGCCTCTCCCAAGTATGCAACACATCAATCAATAATTGACACATGTGGGCTGCGTTCGTAGCTTCCTAGTGCGAGCAGTGCACACTCGCTCATGCGCTCTTCTCGAACACGCCTTCTCACTCTTCTAGACCCAGGGAGTGGTCCGTCCCGCGAGTCGAGTCCATAAAAATAGGGACTCCTCGAGTCGGTCAGAGGGGGGACTCATCATACGAGTCGGCCTCGTCCGATCCCCATCCCTGCCAGCCACTCACAAGGGCCAGTGTTGTGCAATCCAATTACCCTCCTGTGCCCGAAGGGGGCTCTAAGGCAGTGTTCTCCAACCTTGGGTCCCCAGTTGTTTTTGGCCTACAATGCCCAGCATGCCTCAGCCAGCTATGCTGGCTGGGGCATGCTGGGCGCTGTAGGCCAAAAACAACTGGGGACCCAAGGTTGGAGAACACTGCTCTAAGGACTGAGCACACACACAGTTCACAGTAAATTGCTAGGGTAGATCCAAGCCCTGGAGTTCCTTAAAGAGCCTTTGCTTTCATACACTTCATTCACTCTTGTCCTCTCTTTGTAGCAACCCCAAATTTGGATTGTGTGGGCTACTCTTTAAGGAACGTGGAGGAACTTGTCTGGGGCAAAGATCTGGACTTCATGACATTTGATGACCCCTCTGGATCAATAGATCATCCTATATAGCTGAGTTTTTGCTTGAGACCTAGAGAAGTGGAGGCCAGCAATTAAATTTACATCAATTTCTTGTCTTGGACACTGTCATATATCACAGCAATTTAACAAGGACAGGTTTAATATTGCCTCTTCTGGAGAGCCATTCATAATATTTTTGTCCATATACTCTGACATGCAGAGCCCTCTCACCTGTCCTTGTCAGATACCAACTGGAACTCATCTGCCTGTTATATCAACACGAAGCTTGATTTTTTGAGACTACAATTTTGCAGGTTGATCCACTTTGTCAGTGTTTCCTCTGGAAAGTTTAACTTTCAAAAACCTTCAGGCCCAAAAGATATGTGAGCAGGACAGGAGTAGAAGAAATACGGAATAATGGGCTCAAATTACAGGAAGCCAGATTCCATCTGAACCTCAGAAAAAAATTCCTGAATGTTCGAGCAATATGGCAATGGAACCAATGACCTAGGGAGATACTGGGCTTTCCCACACTGGAGGCATTCAAAGGGCGGCTGGACAGCCATCTGTCAGGGATGCTTTAACTTGGATTCCTGCACTGAGCAGGGGGGTTGGACTCGATGGCCTTAGAAGCCCCTCCCAACTCTACTATTCTATGATTCTATATGAATGTGCTTTTAAATAGGAGTGATGAGTGTGGAGTGTGTGTGTGTGTGTGTGTGTGCGTGCGTGCGTGTGTTCAATGTTAATTTATGAGGGCTTACCACTGTGTTCAAAATAACCCAATTCTCCTTACTCAACCACAACAGTAATCTTGTAATTCCGAAGTAGTTATGTTAAGGTTCACAAACACACATGCGTACAGACATGGTCATGGGGCTTATATACGTATGATCCAAACAGCCAAGATCTGTCCTCCTACCCAGGTTATCTGGAGGCCACTTTTGAACTCGGTGTTTGCAGTGACTGTATAATAAACACACAGCAAAACAGTGACCCTGATTGGGGATTCACCCCCAAATTCTTAGAACTATCTTGGAAATGAATATCTGATTCAGTGTAAACTTCAGCGACCCACTTAGTGTTTTTCCATTTGGGATTCATTCCACTCTGGGAGAATCTAGCTCTTTAGGCCTAGCCCAGGGGTGGGGGACCTCTTTCAGCCTAAGGGCCAAATTCAATGGCAACAAAGGAGGCCACATTCTAGTGTGTGTTGGGGGGGCAGGGCTAGATGAAAAAGAGGTGGACCAAAAATACCTCCCTCCCAAGAAATACCAGCATATTTTAGTTTCAAGCAGTTACTGCTAGTACTTAAGACTTAGGAGAGGCATTTAAACCTTTTAGAGTAGTAGTAGTCAATCACTCGTGACCGAGTAAGATTGTCTTCCAGGATAAAATTACAAAAAGAAAATTATATAAAGAGGAAATTCTAAAAAAAAAAATGTATAGACTCTAGCGATGGGTCAGTAAGTGACTGTGGAGGCCAATTCTAGATCCACACAGCTTCCCACAGTGAGGACACAGGTTACCAGATGGAAGATGGTCCTGTAAAGGATTCGTTTGACATGCTTTTCGCTTAGCACGTTTCTCCCTTTCACCTTGCACTCGGGCTTCTTCAAAGTCCATGGAACCTTTGTGAAAGGCCAACCTCCAGTTAAAGCATTCATGGGCCAGAGCTTCCCAGTTCTCAATGTTTATATTGCATTATTTTTTTTTTAGATTAGCCTTAAGAACATCTTTAAACCTCTTATACTGACCACCGATATTCTGGTTTCCATCCTTGAGTTGGGAATAAAGTAACTGCTTTGGGAAACAGCAGTCAGACATTCGAACAACATGACCGGTCCATTGAAGTTGGCGTTGAAGGGGAAATAACTGCACAAAAACCAGGAAACAACCGAATATTTGGTGTTTGGGGAAAATGTGCTGGAGCCTTGCAAAGGGGGCACAGGCAGCCTTCTGGGGAATTCCAGAGGGCTAGATTGGGAACACAGGAGAGCTAGATTTGGCCTGTGGGCCTGAGTGCCTAGCCTAGCCCATCTTTCCAGCCCTGCATCAGTTATACAAACCAAGCTGGAAGTGGAACAATTATTGTTCTTCACTCCTTGGGATCTAAAATACGAATTCTCATTTATCCTGGCATGATTCCACTCTGCTACGGTAATAGAAATTTTACAAGGTATCAAAGAAGGAAATAATATAATGAACCCTGAGATAATAAATTCAGAGATGAGATGATACCATCCCTAGCAGATTGTAAATCTATACTGAATGATAGTTTTATTTTTTCCTGCTAGTTCACTTTACCAGGGCCAAAGGAAGGTAGGTAGGTAAAATGGCTTGCAATGAGAGTGGCACATTCCTTTTCCAAGAGAGTGACATTATTTCCCGAGCTCACGTTGCCCGTTTGGAACATAACCTGCACAAAAGTGCCTTAAGCACAAAGCTAACAAACAACACAGATGGTGACACTCCAAGCTTTGCCAGAAAGTTGTTTTCAAAAAAAACTCATCACACAGACTGACAATTAGATTCTGTCAAGGATGAAACATAAATCTTGAGGAACAAGCCACTGTGATGCACCCTCTCAGTGTGGCTTCATTAGCTGCCTTGTTCCATTAGCCACAAGGGAACATGGAAGCACATCTGTTGGATCCAGGACAAGATTAACTGCTTAAGGCAGAAAGTTCAAAAAGTGCCCTGATGGAGCTTGTGACTTCTCTTAGCACCCCCTTCCATCAATGCTATCTTCCTTCTCCCCGCCCCGCCCCCGTGGTGCTTAATATCTTCTTCTTCTTTGGCAAATTTATTTAAAATATTTCCTTCCCCAGGATTAAGGAAGCTAACATAAACAACAACAAAAATAATTAGAATACAATTCAACAATAAGGTTCAACAGGAAAACCTGTAACCAGCAAAATGACCATCAGGAGCTGAGTACCTTCTGGAAGAATGTTCTTTTCCTTCTGATGTTCTTGCCTCACCAAGGCTCTTGGAATGGGGGCATGCATACAGAGCACATATGAGCTCATATAAGGAGAAGAGGTTTTCTAGGGGTGCACCCGGAAGCAGGTTGGCAGCCAGTGCCATTGTTTCAAAACTAGCTGACTGGGCTCCTGCCTCCAGATGTGCACACAGGGGTGAGCAGTAGAATTTTGCACCAGCTGCAGCTTCTGAGTCATTCTCAACTGCAGCCCTTGGGGTCTGAAACTGCTGACTTCCCTTATGCGGTAGGGGTAGAGAACCTCAGGCCCAGGGGCCAATCCAGCCCTTGTGGGGTCCCAGTCCAGCCCTCTAGGGTTCTCAAGATGTCGATGTCCCCTTCCTCTAGTCCCACTGCTTCCCCCAACCACCAGTCAATTGATGGTTTACTGGCTTTTGTCCAGTTTTCCCCCCCATTCTGAAAGGTCGAAATGCCTCTCCTAAGGCTTTGTTAATGGCCATAAGAGGTCTAAGGTACAATATGGTGGTGTTATTTTCTTTTAAGTATTTGGTCCATCCCCTTTGTCTTTGACCCCACCCACCACTGGAATGTGGTTCCCGAGACCTTTTCCGAAACTGAATTTGACATTCAGGCTTTAAGATGTTCTCCACCGATGGTATGGGTTGCCTTCCCAACATCAACCACTCTAATTGATGGTGTCACTTACTAATGCTGGAATTCAGCTTCCATTCTTTCTCCTTGGAAGAATTGCAATCATTAGTGGGCTTCCCTGTTAAAACCCACTCCCTAATGAAGATGCTCCTGAGAGCCTCTCCCAACAACTAAGCAACATTCCTCCTCAACCCCTTTGCTGGAGGGAACAGGGACACAGAGAGGAGGACACAGAGGGTGGATGCAGGATGATACGTCCAAGGGAAAAGGAGAAGGCAGGCGGACACTCCTGCTAAGAAGGGACTGTTGCTCAGAAGCAGAGCCCATGCCTTTCATGCAGAAGATTCCCAGGTTTAATTGCACCCATCTCCAGTTAAAAAGGGGCGAAGGAGCTGGTGATGGGGAAAAAACTGCCGCTGTCTGAAACTCTGGACAACAACTGCTGCCCATCAGAGTAGGCAGTACTAGTCTAAATGGACTATCATGATGATGATGATGATGATGATGATGATGATGATGATGATGATTGTTCATTTTATACCACCCAATAACTGAAGCTCTTGTGTGCAGTTGACAACAATTCACAAAACACAGTACAATAAAAATAGCATTAAAACAGCATAAAAACAACATTTCCCCCCAATATACAAAATTAAAAACACCACCACCACCACCACACAATTCAATAGCCAATACAATTCCAGTACAACCAGACCTGCCAAAAGCAGCTGACACAAATTCCCCATCATGCCACCAAACACCCTTACATTGCTATGCTATTAAATGCCTGGGGGAAGAGGGCAGTAGAGCAGTGAAGGAATGCAGCAGTGAAGGGCAGTGAAGGAAGGGTCAAGCTACAGCTTCACAATATAGGTCCTCTAGAGTCTCCTAATAGGAAAAACATCCCCATGATACGATCCCATGTGAACGCATGTGACCTGTGCAACCATATGGGCAGGAGTAACTTCTTGGGTCCTATACAACCCAAGCCCCAGGCTGAAGGACTGTCTTCTGCCTCACAACCTGCCTGGTTATTGAGGTCGTCATCTGAAGCCCTCCACTTGGTGCCAACACCATCTGAAATCAGGCTGGTTGCAACCAAGGATGGGGCATTTTCAGCTTATGGAAAGATCTGGCAGCTCACCTGGTACCAAACTAATGACCTTTAGGCACCAGGCAAAGACCTTTTTATTTATCCAGAACTGTGAACCAGCTTGAGGGCCCTTGTGGGGAAAGTCACAAGAGAGAAAGAGATTTACAAAATATATATTATTTCTTGGGTTTGGAAGGTAACCAGAGGGGGGCAGGGGTCTTGGTCTGCTCTGGCACTGAAGGGAATGCCTTGCACAACTATAAAGATCCCCTTGTAGCTAAGGAATCCTCCTGCAATAGAGTTTGAGGATCAACCTAGCTGATGCCTTCTAACAGAGAGTAGTCAAATGAGGACTTGAACCTGTGTCCTCTCAGTAGATGGTAAATTTCTAATATTCTGTTTCATGTTCAGGGTAAGAAGGGTGAAGTTGGTTTCCCAGGAGCTGATGGATTGCCTGGACCTCCGGTAAGTAATCCTTAATCCATATTTCTCTCTGCAGTTTGGCCTGTTCCTGACTGGTTCCGGCTCAGCTTATAAGTAGTATTGTAGCATACTGTTATTTGCTACTGTGACTGAAGCTGGTGTTCTGTACTGAAACGTTTCACATATTAATATATATATATATATATATATATATATATAAACATTTTTAACGGCACCATCCAATGTGGCTTCCTGTAACCCCACCGAACTCAGAGGATTATGGGCATCCAATCCTGCAAAAGACATAGTTGGCTATTTCGGCCTCTATGTCTTTTGTCTCTGCTCGTGAAGAGGAGGGGCTGAGGCCCCACAGGTTACGTCGTATCTCAGTGGAGCCTCACTCTTCCCCTCCCCGCCCCCTGGAACACCCCCCACACTTTCTCCGAAGTCACACTTGTGAGTTTCGAACTGCAGCTAGCGTGGAAAGAGCCGGAGGGAGGGAGCTCCACGGTCGCAGTCCCAGCACTGGCCTCCCCGACCTCTGCTCTGGCCATCTAGGCAGTGTCTTTGGCCACTGGATTGCACCTTAAATCTATAAATTTTAATTTTAAAGTTTTAAATCTATAAATGTATAAACCAGATGCACTACTGGTAGTCATTTGTTTTGTTTTAGAGTAAAAAAAATAAAAGGGGGAAAAGGGTGGGACGGAGAACTTTTAGTCTGCTATATATGGACACACACACATACTTTAGGATTAGCAAACTCATGATGAACGTTTCTTGTGTTTGTCTGTTTTTCTTTTCTTTCTTTCTTTCTATTAATATGCTGCTTTGATTCAAGGCACAATGTTGAGAAGTCATAAAAAAGAAAATGAAACCTTTTCCTCGTGAGGCAAGGAATCCCAAACTTGTGCCCTTCCATTACATTACAAATTTAAACAAATAGCAACTTGCCCTCATGCTGAATACCTGTGATACTCTCCAGGGGCATGTGCGGTGCAGAGATCCAGCCATGCTCGACATTCCGATAGCCTCTGGGCAATTCAGAGTGGCTTCGGTTTGTTTTTGTTGAATAGAGAAAGCTATTTATTTTCTAAAATAGCGTTGGCCCTTGGCTCATCAGGCCGCCTCACTTAATAACCTGGGATTTGGCTCGTTTGCGGCATTATAAAGCAAGCACTTCAGATGATTAAAAAGGCAAAGGAGCCAGCACCACTGGGCCGTTGCGCTGTGATGGCCAAGTATGTAGCATTTGGCTGTAATTTTCCTACTATTATATTTGTGTTCAAGGCCGGTTTTGAGCAGACAATAGCTATTGTATTTGCTGTGGTTTCCCATTAGCATAAGCATCCATGCACCTCACAAATCTAATGCAGTTACTTCCATGCAAACTCCCCAGTGAGTGAAAAGATATATACATCAGTTTTGAATACAAAGCTGTCTTTGCATATATATATATATATATGCAAAGACAGCTTTGTATTCAAAACTGATGTGCTTCATGGGGTTTAAATGGGATTAGAAGGACCCTTTTCCTAAATGCAGCAGGTTTGCGACCGATTTAGTTGAAGTTTACAGTCTGGCCCTATGCTTGTTTATTTGGAAGTGAGCTCCCCAAGTGTGTGAAGTAAGTAAGTAAGGCTGTTTATTTATGTTGATTTCATAGATTTCATAGATCTTATAGAGTTGGAAGGAGCCTACAAGGCTATCGAGTCCAACCCCCTGCTCAGTGCAGGAAACTAGAGGAGGGGGTCTCCCATCCAAGTAATAGCCAGTCCTGACCCTGCTTAGCTTTCCACGCTCAGACAAGCTGAGCATTTGGAAGTAAGCTCCCAGTGGTGGGCAATCCACCCACCACCCGACTCGCTGGATGCTCGGCGAGCGCTACCGCTGCACTCGCCAAGCCAGGCCAAAAGCGGATGCCTGCTGAGGTGCTCGGCAGACTTCCGGTTTCCCGGTGGAGCGCTTTTTACATAGAAAATGGTGTAAGATATGTTAAAAGTGGCCACAATTTGCTTAACTTGCGCAAATTGCGGCCATTTGTAACGTATCTTCTCCCATTTTCTACATAAAAAGTGCTCCGCCGGGAACCAGGAAGCCCCTTCCCCGGCTTGACTCAGGAGAATGCAAGTTGAGCTGGGGAAGCAGGTAGGTGGGATGGAGTTTGGGGGGGGTCGAGCCTGGCGAGTTCACCGGACTTTAACCCCTGAATGAAATCATCATCCCAGCTCCTGAGTAAGCTGCACAGGATGACGACTTTGCTGCCTAATCCTGTGCATGTCTACTCGGAAGTAGTGATCAGAAGTGATGATTTCACAGGACACCATCACAGATGCATCTCATGAAGGGCAATCATGCATAGAGCAGGGATGCGCAGCCATCCCTCTGGCTCCACCCTGAGCTCAAGTGGCACTGATGGTCCCATCCCCATGGCCATCCATGAGGCCTGAATTTATTAATTAATTTATTATATTTATACCCCACCTTTTTTCCTGCAAGGACCTCAAAGCGGCTTACATAATCCTCCTCCTCCTCTCCATTTCATCCTCACAACAACCCTGTGAGGTAGGTTAGGCTGAGAGTCCTTGACTGACCCAAAGTCACCCAGTGAGTTTCATGGCTGAGTGGGGACTAGAACCCGGATCTCCCGAGTCCCAGTCCAACACTCTAACCACTACACCACACTGGCTCTTCTAAATGACTGCAGAGGAAAGTGATTGTGGGGTTCTAGAAGGCTGGGAACGCCTCTACGCATAGAGGTCTATAGGTGTAGCCTTCCTTTGCAGATTTTCACACCTAGCGTATGGATGTTGGAGGTACAGCCAGAGGTACATTCCTGCAGAACTGTTCTACACATGACACCCCTTCACACGATGATGCACACTTCAAGAAGTCAGCAAAGTTTCTTTATTTAGACTAGCACTCTGTTCCCACTGTGGCCAACCAGATGCTTATGGGAAGCCCACAAATAGGACAAGAGTGCAATAGCACCCTCCCGGTCATGTTCCGCAGCCACTGGTATACAGAGGCATAGTGCCTCTGATATTGGAGGTAATATATAGCCATTAGCCATTGATAGCCTCATCTTCATGAATAGCACAGTTTGGCCAACAAACTGCATCAATGCTTTCTATGCATGTGGCACAGGGGAGTGCAGAGCCCAAACCCCACTTCAGAAATGTCACTGAAACCCTATTTGCTTCAATCAAAATCCCTTGGATGTTTTTTTTTTTTTTTCATGAGTAGGAATCTCCAATTTATTTGCCTTAGAATTTGTATTAGGCAAAATCGGTGGCAAATTTGAATGCAGACACCCGTTTTCCAGCTAGTGCTTCTGGTCTAGGCATATATCACACATTTTCAGCACTTAAGAGCCCTCTGCAGGTGTTTGCCTGCTTGTGTGTAGTAGGATTAATGTGGGGAGGGGGATGTCGGTGCAAACAGAAGCCCTGCCCCCAATGTACCCATGGGCCCAGCTTCTATCTAGACCTTCTAAAGCATGAAGCTCTGAAAAGGACTTTCTTAGGAGGTTCGACTGAACACCCTTACGGAGCTCCCTTGATCGGGAACCCTGCCTTTCCAGCCTTTCCAGCCTTTCATGAGATCTAAATGGAAGCCAGACATATGGGGGCACTGGGGGCAGGGCTTACATGTTTGCCTACACACCCCACCCCACATTAGCTCTGCATGCGAGTAGCTGAATACCTGCGTAGGGCTAAAATCAGTATATATAATATATATATATTGTCATTGGACAACTTTTCCTCCATTATATAATGATTTCATTCCGATTTCTGGTCACTTTGCTCCCTCTATTGGCAAGATGCTTAAAAGCAACATTTCATAGCAGTTATTTACAGGGATGGGGACTCGGACTCGAGGACTCGACTTGTGAGTCGGACTGAGTCCCCCCTCTGACTCGACTCGGACTCGAGTCCCAATATTTTTAATGGGACTCGAGACTCGACTCGGGACTCGAGACCAAAGACTCTTCAACATCCCTGGGCTGTGCCAGAAGGAGTGGAGAGGAACATGATTGCTGGCGAAGAGCGCATAGAAGCGAGGTGTGCCGCTGCTCGGCCACTATGGATGGCTACCAGGAGTGCAGCCCCAACAGTGTGTCAAGATTTATTTTGACTGATGTGTTGCGTACTTGGGAGAGGCAGAAGAAGGACCTGAGATTACTCTGTGTGGCTGCTCTGAGTGTGTTTCTGGTTCCAGCAAGTTCATCACCAGTGGAGCGGGTGTTCAGTGAGGGTGGAATTGTGATGAGGTCTCACTGTTTCAGAATGGGGGCCAAACATTTAGAAAAAATCATGTTCCTCAAATGCAACATGGATAAGTTTTAGGAAGTACAGCAAGTTTATTTTTTAAACTCATTTTTCTAAAATGCAACCTTTCAGACATTTTGTGTTTGTCTGCCTCTGCCTGCCTGTCTGGGGTTCCCAGCCTCCTCTGCCTGCCTGGTCTCTTCTTGACCAGTTCAGCAGTTGAATTGTCCAAGACAAAGGCCTCTGCCTGCCTGCTTTGGGGTTCCCTGCCTCCTCTGCCTGCCTGGTTATTTTGGGTTTTTCTGCCTGGTCTGCTCTTGCCAAAATCAGTTGCAGAGTTTTGAAATAAAAAGGCACACTTGTGCCTAGAATTTATTTAAACCACACATCTGAAGTAGCCTTATTTTGTTGGGAAAAAACCCCATTGATTTTAATAGGGACTCGTGGAGTTAGCTTTGGGAGTGACTCATGACTCGTGACTCGTGAGTCACCATTTTGGACCAAGGACTCGGACTCGGACTCGAGACTCGGGTCCAAAGACTCAAGACTCGACTCGTGACTCGAGACCAAGGACTCTTCAACATCCCTGGTTATTTATGACTTGTACTTCTGTGCAGCTGTTATTTTCTCTACATTGTTTTTTGGACAACTTCCTGAACTTCATTGGTATTCCCTACTTTTTTTAAAAAAATATTTTCTCCTTCTGCCTCCCTTTCATTTACTTATTTTGTTTGAAGTGTCTATGTGGTGATACATTTATCTGCAACAATTAAATTTCAGATCCTCTGATCCTAGGGGTGGGCGATCCACCCAGCACTCAACTCGCGGCACGCGAGCCGAGCTGAACCGGGGGTGAGTGCCAGCTGAGGCGCTCCCTGGACTTCCGGGTCCCTGGTGCTACATTGTTTACATAGAAAATGGCGTAAGATACATTAAAATGGCCGCGATTTGCGCAAGTTCCGTAGCAGCAGAACCCGGAAGTCACTTCCCTGGCTGGGTTCGCAACAACGTGAGTCGAGCTGGGGAAAAGGTAGGGTGAGCGGAGCTCGGGAGGTCGAGCCCAACGAGTTCGCTGGACTTCCACCCCCCAATCGAGTTCCGTGCACATCCCTAATTTTCTTCCCAAGGAAATGTAGGAAGTGTCATTCAGTGAGATTCCAAGGCCTTCTAATAAGGCATTCTCACAAAACTACAATTCGAAGTTTTCCTGGGGCTGCTCTGTACCACTTCCGCTTGCAGTTGGTTGGATGCTCGCATGCCTGAACTGTCTTTCATACAAAGCATTATTTGCACATAGAAAACCAATGTGCCAGGGAGGAGGGTCATATCCTAGCCTTCTTCTCCCTGATCCTATAAGCAAGGAGGTTCTTTATTTGGTATAAATGTGCATTCAACCTTGTGAATCTGAAATGGTACAGCCTTACACAGATATATTGCCTCTGTGAGAAATGGATTGCCTCTGTTAGAACACGCATGCTGATTTGTTGTCGTGGTGACCATGGATCCCTTGGAACAGATGAATGATTGACACTCTTTCTTCTTCTTCAGATGGAAGCGAACACAATAAAACTGTACTGCAGATAGATGGGTGTTGCACTCATGTGATCACAGCTCCTCCCTTTTCACAGAGGAAGGATACTGTGCTTTCACTTTCCTTAGGTTGCCACCTCTTCCTCTGAAAAAGACAGGTGGCATCCAAGGAAGAAACTCTAGAGGTGGAGCTTTTTGCCCACCATGCAGCTTAGATAGTGATGGGAAAAGGTGTATTTCTTGAATTTCCCTCCTGGTATAATATAGCAATTAAAGGAATAGGAAGTTCTCTCAGTAAAAAGAGTGGGATCTACGCTGATGAGACAATGTGCCATGTGTCTTTTCTATGTAACTCTTGTCTTATGTATTTCTTCACAGGGTCCCCCTGGATCTCCGGGAGTTGCTGGTCCTCCTGGCATTGCTGGTCCCCCAGTAAGAAAGTTCCTTCCATAAAAAGTTGACATTGGCAATCAATGTTAGACAGCATGAGGGCTTCCTCTCTTTACCATATTTATTTATTTACAGCTTTTTTAGCCCGCTCTTCAGCCAAAACAGGCTCCCAGCGTGGCTTACAAAAATTAATATTAGGCAGTCCCTGGCCTCAGGCTTACAATGACACAAAAGGAAAAGGGATTGGGAGGGAGGAGGAAGAAAGCAAAACTCAGGCACCAGTTCTTAGTTACATGGTTCTTATAGATTTTTTTTTTTCTGGCAGGGAAGGGCAAAACAAAACTCCCTGCAACTGTTCCTTTTTTTGGCCAAAGTATGGGGACTAGGTTGGTCTCCCCCCCTTGCCGTGACATTAATCCTGGGAGGCATGGGGTGCAGCCTCCTACTGACCCTTGGTTCTCTGGCCGATGGATCAGGCCCTTTTCCGAGGCTGCCTCGGGTGACACATTTTGGGGGTGCCATTACAGGTGTCAGAATGGAAGACAGATGGATTTGACCCAAGATTCCACCTAAACATCAGGAAAAATTTCCTGACTGTCAGAGCAATAAGACAATGGAACCAACCACACTTTGGGAGGTGGTGGGCTCTCCCACTCTGGAGGCATTCAAGGTGCAGCTAGACAGACATCTGTCAGGGATGCTTTGACCTGGATTCCTGCACTGAGCAGGGGGTTGGACTCGATGGCCTTGTAGGCCCCTTCCAACTCTACTTTTCTATGATTCTATGACCCGAGTGTTGCGATCCACTGGAGGAGCGGGGTTCTCCTGGACAAGCCCCACTGAAATGAATGCACAGAGAGCTTTGGCACAGCCCCTCCCACACATTTCAGTGGAGGCTACACAAGGCTAATGCCCCCTCTGGGTTGGACTGCATGTGAATTAGAGTGGAGCCCTTTGAATTTTTCCACCTCAGAAAGGAGGGGGGGAAGTCTTTGGCCAGGCGCTGACTGAGTAGTTGTCAGTGTCAGCACAGAAGCAGTGTGGATACTAATACGTTATTAGATACGTTAAAGTGGATACTTTATCAGAATATATATAACAGGGGTGGGCAACTTTAGGAAGTCTGGTCATTTTTGCACACACACACCCCATGGGCTGCCAACCCTAACCTTTTTTGTTTTTGTTTTTTTTGTTTTTTTTAATAAAACAAAATTTAAAATCACATCCGTAGTGGCTATGGAGCACCCAAGGGGTCAAAATTGGCTTACTTGAATACTAATTGTGGCCCTTTTGGCACTCTGTATCTACCATGGATGCTATTTTTTTTTCTTTTTAAAAAATGTATGAGGGGGGGCAGCGGGGGACCACATATGGCCCATGGGCTGCATGTTGCCCACACCTTCTATATATAGCAGCAATAAAGATGAGAAGTTTGTGCCATGAGACTTTCTATGCAGTAGAGGAGGGGAGAAAATACCAGTTGGTGTTATCTATTCACGATGCGGCAGTAAGCACCACAGAGCAAGTAAGTAGTAGTAGTAATAGTAGTCGTCGTCTTTTCTGGCTATACTAAGACCGGAACAGGGTTTCCTCTGTTCACAGCTAATTGTGTTAATTGCAGGGGCGGCCCTCCCATTTGGCAAAGTGAGGCAACTGCCCCTGGTGGCAGATGGGGGTGGGCAGCAGCCCCCCAGCCATTCCTCCCGAGCTCCCTGGCCACGCTCCTCTCCTGGAGGACAAAAGTGTGTGTGTGCCACGTAGCCTGTTCTGCACCCCCGAAACTAGGCTGCTTCTCTCAGGTGTGGTGGAAGATGCTGCCCCATTGCCAGTGTCCAAGTAAGATTCATCTGCCAGCCCAGTTGGTTTCCACATGTGGTGATCGGGCTGGTGGTAGGGTGCATCCTGTACTTAGATTTCATAGATCATAGCGTGGGAAGGGGCCTACAAGGCCATCGAACCCAACCCCCTGCTCGATGCAGGAAACTCCCCCCGCCACCACCAACCTACCTTCCCCCCCCACCCTGGCCACCGCCTCCGAGGAGAAGGAGGAAGTGACGCGACGGGACCCCCGCCCCGCATTCTGTTTTTGGCCGGGGAAACCAGGGCAACAAGGCTGTTCCTCCCGCCAAAACAGAGCGCGGGCGGGGCTCCGGCAGCGGCGCGGAGAAGGTAGGTGGCGGGGGGATCCGGTGGCTGTGGGGGGTGGCGGGGGGAGGCGGGGGGGTCTGGCGGCTGCGGGGGGTGGCGGGGGGTGGCGGGGGTGTCCGGCAGCAGCGGGGGCAGCGGCAGCAGGGGAGTGGCAGCGGCGCCCAGGCTCGGCCCCACCACTACCTCCGGGCGCAGTGTTTCTGCGCCCTCTTCAGCCACGCGCCCTAGGCAACCGCCTAGTTTGCCTAGCGGTAGCGCTGGCCCTGATACCATGCCACTGCAAAAGCCAGGCACTGATTGTTTTATTTGCTGGTTTGTATTCTAGGGGCTACCTGGTGAAATTGGCAGAAATGGGCAGCCTGGACCACCTGTAAGTTGTTTCAGGGGTTTCCCCCCCCTCCCCACAAGATAGAATCTTGAACATGTATGCGTTCAGGAATGTGTGACTATAAATATAAAATAAGCAAGTCCATATCATGAGGTTAGGAAAAGAGCTCTCTCACTCGCATGCGCTCTGTGTGTGTGTGTGTGTGTGTGTGTGTGTGAGCATGTGAATGGATGGTATGCCATTTATCTAGTTGTGATGGCATGGGGTGGGGACATCTACCTTCCTTACAACTGAGACATCAGCAACCTTTAAGAATTTCAGGTTAAAATGTCAGGATGGCGGGTATTGGTTGGACATGCAGTCAGTTGCCAGTGTGAGACCCTTTCAGGAGTGCTTCTTGAAGTGGGGAACCTCTTTCAGCCCAATGGCTGAATTCGATTTCAGAGGAGCTCTCAGGGAGCACATTCCAGTGCTGGGCAGGGCTGAAGGCAAAGGGGCCAAAAATACACACACAAAAAGAGGGGGACCAAAGTACAAAACATACCAATGTATTGTAGCTTTAAGCTCTTACTGCCGGTAACCAAGCCTTAGGGGAGGCATCTCAACCTTTTAGAATGGGAGGGAAACTACGCAAGGGCTGAGAAGCCACTAAAGGATGGGGGTCAGGAGAAAGGGGGTGGGGCCAGGGGAGGGGTGTGGTCATCTGGGGAACCTAGGCCTTACCTGTGAATCCATGATGGACATGGCTTTCTCTCTGTTTCTTGCCTCCTGTGATCTTCCTATCAATCAAGCTCCAGCCTTATAAAAAAAACACCTGTTTTTATGCTTGTCTCGAATTGGGCGAGGGCAGGAGGTAACTCCCATTGCTGTCCGATGTTTCACACGTGCAGGAAGCACATTTCCTCTTAATTCGTGTCACAATTTTCCCCTTAAGTAAAACACAGTGGCACTTCCACTCTCTTCTAAGAAGTCCCCTACTAACACTAGGAACTTGGCCAAAAGCACCTTTGTCTAAAGCAACCTTGGGTCCTCAGATGTTGCTGCACTACAGCTCTCATAATCCCTTGCTATTAGCCATGCTGGCTGGGTATGCTGGGAGCTGTAGTCCAGCATACCCTAGGATATCATAGGATCATAGAGTTGGAAGGGGCCTACAAGGCCATCGAGTCCAACCCGCTGCTCAATGCAGGAAACTAGAGAGGAGGGGTCTCCCATCCAAGTAATAACCAGGCTTGACCCTGCTTAGCTTTCCATGCTCAGACAAGCTGAGCCAGCGTAAGCCACAGGCCTGTAAGTATGTCCTGTAAGCTGAGCCAGCGTAAGCCACAGCGGCCTTTCCTCTGTCTAAACATGCACAGGATTGCACCCTAAGTGCACTTTGTGTACTGCAACCCTGAACAAAGTTTTTAGTGTTGCCTTTCCTATGCCTTTGGGACCTTTTCTTTGGCATTGCTGACATCTTGTGGCCATTTCTGAGACTGCTCTATTGAACAGGAAGCTACAATGTCGCTGCCCAGTTTTTATGCATGGCCTAATGTGGTCCAGAGTTAATGGTCAAAAACAAAAAGTGTTGTGCATCTCTCAAATTGTTGTTCCATTAATTAATGGAGTTATGGGAGAGTTGGATATCACCTACAATACCATTTAAAGGTAATTTCCCCTCCAGTGGCTAATTGTTTGGTCTTCTTGGGTTTCCTGCCCTTAATTTATTGTCTTCATTTACTTTTAACAGGGGAGGCTGGGGACTCCTGTTTCAGTGGGGCTCCTAACCCATTGCAGGTTTTACTTGGAGCTGTATAGGAGCCATCCATGGTACTGAACACAATCCACAAAATGGGATCACCACCACGGAGCATCGTGGATAGCTCCTACAAAGCTCCAAATTCAATGGATTAGGAGCCTCACCAAAATAGGAGTACCCAGCCTCCACTTGTTTTAATTGTTGGTACGAAGGATATTTTGGAAGACGGGCAAGATAAAAACAATGGAAATAAAGAGTATAAATAGAAAAAAAACCCCAAAAGAGAAAAGAAAAATCACAGATGTATTTGTATTAATTTGCAATAGCTTCTCTGTGTTTATTTCCCCATCTACTCTCTCTATTTTACATTTACCCATGCGTATAACTCTCACACTTCATTCACATACCCCCCCCCTCTCTCTCTCATACACACACACTCACATGCCTGTTCAGTCAAATACACAGCTATTAATGGGTACCTCCTCCTTGCTTCTCTGTACCCCAGCCAACAGCCGATCATTCCCAATATTCGTGTGCTGGGCGCTGTTTTTGGTTTGTTTATTCTTAAATGTGACAGAATCCTTTTAAAACCTCCTATAATATAGGGCTTTTGAACTCTGCCACGGGAGGCTTGCTTGTTTTGCCCCATTCGTGATGGTGGAGTTTGTTTTTGATGCCTTCAGGGCTTTTTTTCTGAGTTCCAGCACCTTTTCTTCTATTAATTGCATTACAATTTAATCGCCATCTACTCCCGAGGAAGTGTAATCCAAGAGTTCCGGTACCTTTTTCTCCAGAAAAAAAGCACTGGATGCCTTACAACAGGAGTGCAGAACCAGGTGCCCAAATCTGGCCTTCTGGGGTCCCAGCTTGGCCCTCCAGGCTTCCCCAGATGGCTACACCCCCTTCCCTTGTCCCCACATGGTGCTTTCCTGGCATTTGTGCAGCCCCCCACCCCGTTATAAAAGGTTGAAATGCCTGCCCTAAGGCTTAGTTACTGGCAGCAAGAGCTGTAAGCTAAAATATGATGGTAATTTTGGTATTTTGGCCCCACCCCTTTTGCCTATGACCTAGACCAGTGTTCTCCAGCCTTGGGTCCCCAGATGTTTTTGGCCTACAACTCCCAGCATGCCCCAGCTGGCTGGGGCATGCTGGGAGTTGTAGGCCCAAAACATCTGGGTACCCAAGGCTGGAGAGCCCTGGCCTAGACTTTGGATTTGCGAGTTTTTCTCCAGTTTCCCCTGGAGATTCTTACCATTCCTCTAAACTCCTCAGTTATCATTATCAACACTGAAGTCCTCTATGGGTTGCCCTTTGTGTTTGTCCTTTAGACTGAACATCCCTTACTTAGGGATGTCACTGAACTTCATCTGTGCTGATGCCCCCACCTATCTCATTTTGCCTCAGTGTGGTGGTGATGCTCATGACCTATCCAGTCCCACCTCTTCCTCTCTTGGTCTTTCTCAGGCTTCAGGCACGTCACTCTCCTCCTCTCTCCCTGGGCTCCCATTCTCATTGCTCGCTCACGCCCAATCCCTCTGTAGATGCCAACAGCCCTGTCCTCTTCCCACCCCTTGTGGGACACCTGTGCCTAGTCAACATTTAAGTAGATGCCAACAGCCCTGCCCCTCTTCCCATCCCTTGTGGGACATCTGGGTCTTTGGGCAAGGAAGGAATATCCCCATTGCCTGGAAATGAAGCCACACACGCCCATCACATCCGTCTCTTCCTCCGGGCCAGCTGGAGCATTGCCACACTGCCTGGTGGCACAACAACATGATTCCTATTGGGCAGTGAAGGGGTGTTGTGTGTCTTCACCTGGCTTCAGCAGCAGTCAGCAGGATGGCAGCTTCCCCCTCACATTTAGTTATTCTTGGAAGAAGTTCAAGGATTTACCAGCTACTTGCAGGGCAAAATGTGAGAACAGCCACTGGTGTTATCTGAGCATGGGCCATGCTCCTATCTCCTCCATGCTCCAGAGCTATGGTATATGGAACATCCCTCAGTAACGAAGGGAATGTACTTTCATTGCTGTGTAAGGAATGCCTCTCTGAGCGTATTGCTTCCTTAACTGCAATTGAACTGGATCAGAGTGACTGTGTGTTTCTTCCTCTACAGTAATACCTTGGATTGCAAGCATAATTCCTTCCGGAACCATGCTTGTAATCCAAAACACTCTTATATCAAAGCGAGTCTCTGGTGGGCGTGAGCGGGGCGGATTTAGGCCTGCTACACCCACTCGAGGTAAGCGGTTACATCCCTACGTGACTTGTCTTGCAAGACGTCGCTTGTTTATCAAGTCAAAATTTATTTTAAAAATTTGCTTGTCTTGAAAAATGCTCTCAGACCAAGTTACTTGCAATCCAAGGTATTACTGTAATGTGGAAGATGCATGCCATCTTGTATAATGTAGAAGATGCATGCCATCTTGTATAAAGCAAACCAAATCATACCTAGCCCCTAAAACTGATTTGTGCATTTTGCTTTTGTTTTGCTTTTGTTTAGGGTTTACCTGGAAAATCTGGACTGGATGGCTTACCTGGACTTCCTGGCTCAAAGGTAAGTATCATTACTATTTGACAAAATAATATTGATCTCATCATTCAGTTGACTGAGGTTAAGAATGAACCCAAGTTCTGCAGGCTCAGGAAAGGCAACAGGGTTCTCCCACCTTTACCTCTTAGAGGTGGAGGTGGATATTGAACGTTGACTCTGGTTTTGTGAAAGGGAAGGAATCTCAAGTTCAGAATCATTGTTGCTGTAGCTGTTGCTAAGGTGGAAGTGTGGAACTAGAAGTTATCTCAGCACATTCATGTTCCAAACCTGCATTTGCCAAACTAACAGGAGTGGGGGACAGGGCACAGAGTGAGCGGAGGATCAATTGGCAGGAAAGTGGTTGCTCAACCTGTTATGTGCTCTCTGATTCTTTTCTACAAAATGCTCTCAAATTACGGATGTATTTTCCGAAAGTGCACACTTTCCCCCAATGGACTACTGTGTGGAAATCCACATTTTTTTCAATTGCACACTTTAAAAAATGCATTTTTATTTCATTCTTTTTACCCAAAAAAAATGCACATATTTCGAACATGAATGCATGTTTGAGAATTTGTGAATATTTTTGGACATTCTCCTTGTCATGTCCATGTTCAGGGTCGGTCCACATTTCGGACATTCTCCTGCTCATGTCTGTATTCAGAGTTTTGAACATGGCATGTTTGCTTGTTGTTGTTGTTTTTAACATAAACTATATTCTCGTACATCCCCTGCTCAAACCCATTTTTTCCTTGATTGGCCCCACTTCCAGTTTTTGAGGCCATCTTGATAGTGGGAGAATCTTTTACATTGACCTGGGAATATTTGCAGATGAGAATTGGTAAGCGGGGGAATGTTCACACGCACCCACTCCTGGTCTGAGCTTCGGCTTGCTTGGGGTTATTATTATTTAGATAATGGAGAAAACCCAGACCTTAAGAAATAATGACTATCGCTAAGAGACTCAACATTTTGGAAACCGCTTGCATTGAATGAAATTTGTACTTGAGAACAAGCGAACATTGCTATCGTGAAATGAATATATGTTCAAAATGCATCAGAAATCAGATTAATCTTGGCACGCTTCTGTAAATAAATACACCTTTCAGTGGCAGAGGTAGCAATCCTGTGGCCCCGAGACAGCATCTGAGGGGGCCATAGGATTCTTGGATTTCCAGCTCCAAGGTAGGAGACAGAGCTCCAACCTCGGAACGGGGAATTGGAGCTCAGACCCCCCCTTCCCCCACCTCCTCGCAGCCAGTGCAGAAAGAACTGCACTGGCTGCTCTCCGAGCTTGGGAAAGTGATGCCGGAGAGGAGTAAAAGGGGAGTTTTGTGGGGAGGGGAGGAGACTGGGGAGGCCAGGATATGAGGTATCTTGCAGCCACTCCAGCCTCTTTCCCACCCCCTCCGAGATGCTCCAGCTAGATGGGTGAAAAATCTTGTCTAGCAAAAATGCAGAGCAGGAGGATGGGAAGGTGAAGATCACGTCCACCACTCCTCCCATTTTGCATTGGATGCCCATAAGCCTCCGAGTTCATGGGCATCTGAATAGGATTGCGCCCTAAGAGGTTTATCTCTTCCTTTTTTTTGGAACGGTTAGGGGCCCTCCTTCCATTCCTCAACTCTACCTCTCTAAGGACGTAATCCTATTCATGTTTAGATGGGGGGGGGGAGTCCTACCTGCTGGCTGGAGAATGCTTGGAGTTGTAGGACTTTTTTCTGTCTAAACATGCATAGGTCGTAATTCTTAGTTTTCCACACTCCCACATTAGTATTCAAAGGATAAATGGGGTTGGAAACCTCACATTTTCCTTGAAGCATGCAGTTCTGCCCTTCGCCAATTGTTTTGTTATATTATATCTGTCTCTTTTGCTAAATTATGTTTGAATTTCTTACAGGGAGATCGAGGAGAAAAGGGAGATGATGGGCTCCCTGGAAAAATCGGACCCAGGGTAAAAATCTAAATTTCTTACAGCTGATGTCAGCCACATTTTTTAAATAAATAAAAATAAATCTGTTCTGCTGTTACGATTCAGAGATAACTTACACCAGGGTAGGGCAGAGCCAAACATTCTCCCTTTTCAGGATTTTTGTTTGTTTGTTTGTTTGTTTGAAGGGTTTTTTAAGCTTTCAGCCAAAGCCACCCAATATTCAGGTTGAAAGTACTGGTTTGAGTATGTCCAAATATGTCCTCAATGTCTCTTTGCCTAGCCCAGGCCAACATGAGTAACTTACAGACATGCATTCATACACAAGCAAGCAAGCTAGACTTTAGGTTGAGAGAATAAAGATTTTCAACCTATCCACTTCTGCCACTGAGACATAGTGGAGCACGCCACATCCTCTGTCCAAAGTCCATCATCTCTTATTCCCTTGCACAAATCCCATCCCATTGTTGCATCTAGCCTCTTTATTACCCCTTCCTCGGAATGGCTGGGTCTGTCTATTTCCAGTCTGTGTACTTTGGCATGTGTTCATTCATAAGGCCATTTCCATCCCATTTCTTCATTAATCTGTGACTTATTTATTTATTTTTAAATGCACATGAAGATGTGGACTTAAATGCATAGTCAAATACATACGCTGACCATATTTTCTCAGAATTGACCGTATATTTTCTCACAAATACGCATTTCTAAATGTATTTTCTCTCAAAATGCACATTTCGAACACATCAATCCTATGGCTCCTAGACAACATTCATGGTCATAAGATGCTGTGGCATTCTGTCCATGACTGTGTAGACCAGTGTTCTCCAACCTTGGGTCCCCAGATGTTTTTGGCCTACAACTCCCAGCATGCCCCAGCCAGCGTAGCTGGCTGGGGCATGCTGGGAGTTGTAGGCCAAAAACATCTGGGGACCCAAGGTTGGAGAACACTGCTGTAGACAGAGCTATGAGCACGGAGGAGGAGATCTCTGATCATGGAACTCCCACCTGCCAGATGCTGTGGAGACCCCTGCAGCTGGAAAGTGGAAAGGGGTGTGTGCTGCTGGGTGGGAAGGAGAGAGGCCTGGATCCACTTGATTCAAGAGCCTCTCCATCACCTATCCCGCTCACCAAGAGCTAAGTCAACTAGATTGGCCAATATGCCTGTCTAGTTGTATCATCATCATCGTTTCAGCCATGCTGCCCAGAGATCTCGCTAGCTGGGTGGAGGGCTCCAATGTAGGAACCCTTCCTCCAAAGAGGAACAGTTGCGTAGGATTGCAATCTCTCAAAATATACATTTGTCAATACATTTTCATAGGTTCATAGAGTTGGAAGGGCCATCGAGTCCAACCCCCTGCTCAATGCAGGAAACTAGAGGAGGGGTCTTCCATCCAAGTAATAACCAGGCTTGATCCTGCTTAACTTTCCATACTCAGACAAGCTGAGCCAGCATGAGCCATTTTGAGGGATGTGTGTTCGTAATCTGATAAAGGGGAGAAAATCTGATGGATTTTCACCATTTGCCCCACCCCAGACTCCTGTACGCTACCCCTGCACTGGTGCAGACTCGCTATGGTGCGAGTCGAGCCAACTCGTAGACTTCCACCTTTAAGATGGGCCATGATTTACGCATTATTTTTTTTAAAAAAAAACCTCTAAGGAAATTTGCATACGTTTACGCAATTTGCGCAAGTCCACACCTGTACAGCACGTTGTCCTCACACGATTTGCACAGATCCCCTGATTTTATGCAAACTGCGCTAAAGCCGCATGCTTTTCGGGTGCCAATTTGCGCAAAACACGCAAAATACTGAGATCTACACGAATTGCATACATTTTATGCTAGTTGTGCAAATAGAATGATTTACGCAAATTCCCTTAACGTTTTTTTTAATGCATGAACCATAGCCTGTCTTAGAGATGGAAGTCCGCAGGGGGAAAAAAAAACTGACTTGGCCCACTTCCAGTCATCAGATCTGAAGCAGGCCGGAAGTCCATCGAGGTTAAATGAGCTGGACTTCCCAGCGTCAGCACATCCCTGATTTTTGATACATTTTTTGAGCCAAGAATTGCGACACAAAATTCAGAGAAGTGCAAAATCTGAAGAATAGCTACATTCTTCAGGTTTGGATCAGGTCAATTCATACCTGAATTTGCAAAAAATCAGATTCCTCAAGTGTCCCTATCCCTCCCCCCAAATTTTCTACTAAAACTTCCTTTATCTTTCAGTTTGTATAATGTAAAAGGTAGTGAAGTTCATTAAGCGCAGAGGACTTTGTGGGGTAGGGAGAGAGAGACATAATCTGAAGTTCCACTTGTTCTGTTTGATGTCTTTAATTTGTTTCTAATGTGTAATTTCAGGCTTGTGCAATGGTGGCATTGACTGAAATGTATAGGAATGATTTTAATGAATTGTACTGAATAATAGCAATAAAATAAAACACACTCCAAAATTTCTAGTAATTGGCTTCAAGGCACATTAAAATTATGATAAATTACATTATCTTATATTGGCAAATTAACCAATTCCTCTCACTGGCTGACTGGTCCCTAAGAGGTAAAGAGTTCACTGATGTGATGGCTCATATTTCTATAGAAGAGAAGCTTTCTTGGAAGGTTTTGAAAACTTCACAGTTCATTTCTGATAACTGGATGCATATGGAAGGAGCTAGATATAGGAGAGCATATGTCAATTATGAAGTTAAGCAATTTTAAGCCCTACATATTGCAATACGAGAGATTTAAACGCATCCACAACTATCCAATTGCAATCCCTAGGATGCAATAGCACTGAACTTTAGCTGTATCATTTAAACTTTTAAAATAAGTTAAAGGGTCCCCATATCCTGCAAAAATATCTATGTTGCCAAATCAAGTGCTGAGTCAACTGTAAGAGACATTGGGACATTTTCCTTTTTCTAACCACTAAATGGAAAAGAGAGTCCTTCGAAAGCCTCCAAATAGCAGGTTGCCTTGTGTATGCATCCTCTACACCTGTGGGCCAAACTACATGAGACATTAAGGGTGCAATCCTATGCATGTTTATGTACTGTAAACAGAAAAATAGTCCTACAGCTCCCAGCTGGCTGAGGAATGCTGGAAGTTGTAGGACTTTTTTCCCCTGTCTAAACATGCATAGGATTGCACCCTAAATGGATAAGGCAGTGATGGCGAACCTATGGCACGGGTGCCACAGCTGGCATGCAGGGACCTCTCTGTGGGCACTCGAGCCATTGGTCACCAGATCACGAAAAGACTGTCCCCTTCTGCAAAACACTAATGATTTTGTTCTTTCTCACAGTGTGGAATAGAATGATTTTATTCTAGAATTCCTGTTTACAGAATTCTTTTCTACATTGTTATCACATTTAAAAGATTTTGAAGAATGATGCACAGAGCATGGCTTGGATGTAAAGCCCTAACAGTTGACCTGAGTGCTGCATGTGTTGCTCTCAAACTAACGGAGTATGAGCCAAGGTTTGACAAATTATCAGCATGCATGCAATGGCAAAAATCACATTAATTGTGCAAAAGCATGCCCAATGCAAACTTTTACCTAATGCAGTGTTTGCAGTCCAAGACACAAAGTGTTTAAAATGTGTTAAGCATGTTTAGTTTTCTTGTTTATCTTGCTCATCCTTGTACAGGTTGACTTTTACTTTTACTAATCCGACATCTGTAGAAGCAGGGAAAGGACCCAGAGTAAAGCTTGCCCCATACAATTTCAGTCTGGCATATAATCATATTACAAGTTGAGAATCCCTTATCCAAAAATGCATGTGCTTAATTATTTAAAAAGTTTGTATAAATTCCCTTCAGGCTATGTGTACAATAGTACTATAATAATTTTTTGAGTTGTTTTTTTTTTTCAACAAAAAAACTGTATCATTGAAAGCTCTGTTATTGTGTTTTTCTTTTAAGACAAAAGATGTTAATTAGTTCGGACAACTGTATGAGTTGTTTTTCTAAAACTAAAACCTCGGTATTCAGGTTTAATTGCAGTGTTGGCCCTTTGAAATAAATAAGTTGGTTTTGTGTTGCAGTTTGGGCACTCGGGCTCAAAAAGGTTTGCCATCACTGGGATAAGGTATTGTTTTTTTAGAATGTAAATCGCATCAGCTGGGGTGTGTGGTGGTGATAATTAACATGATCAGAGCAGGCATAGAGAGGGGATTTAACTCTTTCCTACCCTGCTGTGGTCCCAAGGAAAATCCATCATCCGAAGGTAGTGTCATGTCTAAGATGAATTCTGAGGAGCGATGTATCTGTAAAATGTGTGACCCAGCTCCCAAACCTTAGGAACTTTTTTCATCCTCAGTATTTTGGGATTGAAGGGTCCGCTGTCAGAACCCTTATGCTAAAGTAGTGGCAAGACCATTTAGTCTTTCAGTTTCTGTTGTTTTTAAATCTGTAATGGCATTTTCAAATCTTTATACTGCTGCTGGTTTTATACTGTAGTTTTAAACTTTTAGAAGTTTTATATTATGTTGTATCATGCCTTAGCCAACCATCTTAGCCAACAGGCAGGTTTCAAATAATGGCTTCTCCTCTCCTTCTCCAAATCTCATTTTTCAACTCCTTCTCAATTCCATCCCAGAGATTAGCATGTCCTTAGGGCCTCCAAGCAACCAGGGAGAGCTCCATACTCTGAGAGAGGATCCATATTATATGTCTCCACTGTCTAAAGTTCCCCTCTCAATTAACAAAACATCTCCAGCTGTTGGGAAGTTTACAAGCATGTTTTGGAAAACTGGTATTTGCATTAGGAGGAAATCCCCCCCCCCCATACAGCAGGATAATTTCCTCTTTATGCCTCCTCTGAACCAGTTTGTTATCACTACCACCAGTCTAAGGTGATGCAATCTGCATTTTAAATTATCTCTCCATGACTCCTCTGATCCCATTAATTATTACCACCACCACCCCTTAGCAGAAGCAAGTTGCATTTTAGAAAATCTGCATGTTAGATGCAAATGCACATTTAACTTCACATATAGTTTGGCGGCCCCAGGCTTCTTTCCTTTTCCTTCCATGGTATTTATGCAAGCCTTAAGGAGCCTTCAAAATACTGAAATGTCTGCACCATAGGCTGTTTCTTGAACAGAGAATGGAAGAAACCAGAAGTAGTTCTCCATTCCTATCACTTTGATAGTTTTCCTTAAAATGCAATATAGAATTTTAATTTTAAAAAAAAGAAATTGGCTGACCTGTATAGTCAGTAGCCAATAGCAGTTAAAACAGTAAAACTGTTATTTTGCTTTTGCTTTTTTAGGGTGAAACAGGAGAGCCTGGCCTACCTGGCCTTGTGGGTGAAAGGGTGAGTATTGTGTATATAGAGCATCACTCCAAACCAGAGGAGCAACAAGGCCAGATTAGAGAAGCTTCTCTCTGAAGCACCAATGATTCAAGATGGGACTCACTTGAAAGCTGATCTGAGCGGGCATTTCACTGAAGCAAGAAGCCCTTCAAACCAGTTTAGCCACATGGAACCCTCTAGGGCAGTGTTCTCCAACCTTGGGCCCCCAGATGTTTTTGGCCTACAACTCCCAGCATGCCCCAGCCAGCATGCCCCATGCTGGGAGTTGTAGGCCAAAAACATCTGGGGACCTAAGGTTAGAGAACACTGCTCTAGGAGTTACTACCTATAGTAATCTTAACTGGAGTGCTCACAGAACTTATCCAGAGGCTAAATGTGTGGAGACTGGATTACAGAGTGACATTTGAAATAGATAGTGTGAAGGACAGCTGCCAACCAACACCTGTCCTACAAGGTAGGCCTGCAGATATCAAAATATCCCAGTCTGCCGCCCACCTCCCGGTCCCTTACGCCAAAACCGGCGTAGCAGCCCAGCTGTAGAAGACCGATGAGTGAACACACACCCAACTGTGAAGATAGAGACTTTATTAAAAAAATAAATGTTAAGCAGCACAGGGTCTCCAATGACTAAAATACACAAAAAAATATCCCTTATAAGAAAGGGCTAAAAAGGGAATAGGGTAGGAGGTAGGAATGTGTAGGGGATGGGGAAAAGGAATAAAAAGGTACACTAAAAGGACATCCAATCAAACCCCAAATCTACTTAAAAAGGAATCCATCAGATTCCAAGTCTACTGAAAACCTCTCAAGACAAACCAGGCCTAGCTAAGGCAGCTATCCTACCATACTTGCCAAGAAGGAACTCCGTAAACCCAAATCCTGAGGAGAACAACCCCTCCCTTCTAACTGGGCTCTTTTATCCCTTGCTCAGGCAAACTATCTCCCACCTAATCTCCACCAGTCCCAGCCTTCAACCTCAAGAGGATCCACCCTCTTAAACTGTTGGAGGGCCCCTCTGCTCCTTCCCAGCTGTGGACACTTTCCCAGGCCTCTCCCAATTAACTGTGGCCTTGAAGCTGCAGTTTCACTAGACAACTACAGTAATACCTTGGATTGCAAACATCATTCCGGAACCGTGCTTGTAATCCAAAACACTCTTATATCAAAGCGAGTCTCTGGCGGACGTGAGCAGGGCCAATTTCGGCCCGCTACGCCCGCTCGAGGCGAGCGGTTACATCCCTACCTTGCATTGCAAGACGTCGCTTGTTTATCAAGTCAAAATTTATCCAAAAAAATTGCTTGTCTTGCAAAACGCTCTCAGACCAAGTTACTTGCAATCCAAGGTCGGTCAGTCAGTCAGTCAGTCGATCACTCGTGACCGAGTAAGATTGTCTTCCAGGATAAATAAAAATAAAAATCCAAGGTATTACTGTATTTTCTTCCCAGGTGCTACCGATAACAGCCCGTAACAGGCTGTTGTTTTTTTTACTCTCAGGCTGGAACAAGGACACAGAATAAAATACTGAAGAAAGAGAGGAGGGAAACTGCTTGACCTGACTGCAGCCATGTTCTCTCTTCACAGATTGATAGATAGATAGGTAGATTTTGCCCTGTCTCTACTGGATGCTGAAAGTGGAAGCTTGGCAGAAGCAATCTAGTGCCCTCAGAACTTGTTCCACTCTGTTGTTGTTTTTTCTTGCCTTAGGGTGAAGCTGGCCTTCCAGGGTCATCAGGTTTGCCAGGACTGAGAGGAGAAAAAGGGGACCAGGTATGCAGTTTTGGGATGTTTGCTTAGTTTGTCTTGGGCCTTGAAGGAAATGGGGCTTCTCTGTTTACAGGTTGATTTGGGCTAGGGCTGGTCCTTTCCATAAACTAGAATGCAGCTTGGCAGCATTAAAGATGGTCATTGCTTGGTCATGCCTATGATTATTTGATTAACTGCTTGCGCTGCAATTGAAGATGCCTCCTGCTGAACTTTGATTTGCTGCCGCCTACTGACCACTTGTAGTGCGGCAGCAAATACCTGAGGTGCCGGCTGGTATAATAAAAGTAAGCACCTGTGTTTGTTCTGTGCCTTACAGGGCGAAAAAGGAAGAGCTGGGCTCCACGGCTTCAAAGGTGAAAGAGGGGACAAGGTGAGTCTCAACTTAACAACTGAAAGCATGAAGAGGCTCCCATACACACAGATAGATTACACACACACACACACACACACACACACACACACACACACACACACACACACACACACACACAGAGGGACTGTGCCAGGCCCACAAGGTAGCTCACCCTCCCCCCCCAGAAAAAATCACCACTAAGCATGATAGAAATGTAGGACGCAATCCTATATTTACTCACTTGAGAGGAAGCCCCAGTGAACTACATGGGTCTTACTTCTGAGGAGATGTGTATAGGATTGCCCTGTCAGAGCACGGAAAGTCAGAAAACAGTTAGACGATTGCTTTGAATTTTAGCTGAGCCAAATATAATTCCCCCCCCAACCCCTTTGCGGGGCCATTAATCTCCCACAAACTTTGGAGCATGATTTTAAGGGGCCGGGCAAAATTGAAGAAGTTTCAGGGGGCAGTACACTTATCTTTAAAGGCAAGGTGGCTGCCCTACCTGTTGTTTTTTTTTCTATTTGAACATGGGGGGGAATGCCACTGCTTCAAGGGGCGCCTTGGTTGCCCTCGGCAGCCCAGGTGGTGTTCCCTTTGAAATCTGGGATTCAATGCCAGGTCATGAAGTGGCATTGTTTCTACAGGCATTTGTGGGTAAAAACTAAAATGAAAGATGGCTGTCACGGGAGCTGCCGTGAGCAGAACTAAAGCCTATGCCGTGAGCAGGGCAGCCAGGCGAAGTGGTCGGCAGGCAAATGCTGCTGAGAGTTGCTTAATTGTGTATGTGTGTGTGGCTAGAAGAGATCACATTTTATGGTGGTTTAATTCCTGAGAAAGAGAATGGAAGTTAGAAAGCAGAGTGGAAGTGCACGATCATGAAAAAAATCAGGGCAGGAAGATGTGGGCTTCTAGTTGTGTGTGTTCCATCCCACAGGTGGTTGCATCCCACAGGTATGGATGCTGTGCTGTGTGACCTGACCATCTCTTGCTTTTATTCCCCCTCCCCAATCCTCTGTTACTTTTCTAGGGTGATGTTGGTCCTCCTGGTCTCCCAGGTTTACCAGGAAGAGTAAGTAGCCCTGCATTTAGAGTGTTGTGGTGATAATTAAATGGGCTATAAATGGAATCAGTACCTAAATATGGGAGGCGGGGGAGGGGCACCAGTGCTTTGTAAGAGACAATATGCATTTATTTTTTTATATAGTGCAATGTCAGGAGGAAGCATCACTTGGTGCAATTGTTCTGGAGATAGGATAATCTACCTCAACAGAATTTAATGATCTTACTGTGCGTCCCGTCCCCCCCTCCCCCCAGATGGGTGCTGATTTTCTTGCAGCCTGGCTGTGGAAAGTTTGAGCAGAAAGATATCACTCCTCTAGAAACCTTGAAATGTTAGCATAAAGAGGAGGAAGTAACCAGGCTTTGTGCTAAACTGAGATAAGAGGTTGGCAAAGGCTTTGGGGCTGCGTACCGGAGAAGCTCCTGCCATGACGAATCCAACTTATGACCCAGGTGTCACAAACTCAGCTGGCAGCAATCACACTGATCAGTTAGGAGCCCAGGCATTGATGCAAGGCATATCTAAAAACCCCGAGTTTGCATATTATGTTTGTTGGTGTGTCTGTGCGTACACCTGGAGATGGGTGGGACTCTTTGCATGTGCACAAAAAGTGTTATATGAAGTGGCCCAAAGGGAGAGTGTGAGGGCTTCTGCTGATGGAAGACCAAAGCTAATGTGTGCAATCCACTCGAAGTTCTCTCTTATGATGTTCTTGCGTAGTTCCCGTTCATTTCAGTGAGGATTGCAAAAGAGAATGCCCAACACAATTCTACTCAGTCATTTCTCTTTGTATATTGAGACCATATGTCATAAATTGGAATTTGAGGTGTAATGTTCATAGACCTTATTTTGCAACTTGCATGAGATCTTTTATAGGTCCCCACCTCCTTTCTTGGTTTGTGCAACGTTTTTGAACAATGGGACAATATAAAATGATAAAGGAGATTGTGAATTATAATCCATTGATTGCCATCATAATATCAGGGTTATTGCATAACTTTTTCTTATTGAAATCACATTTTCTTTTTCCTTTGTTCCCCTTCTAGACTTCCCTGTTTACTCCTCATCCTAGTGTTCCGGTAAGTAACATATCTAATTATTTCACCTCTCACCTGTTGCTGTGATTTATGTCATGTATGTTATTTATTTATTACATTTCTGTATCACCCAACAGTCGAAGCTCTTTGGGCAGTTCACAACAATTAAAACCATAAAATACAACATAAGATACAACATATAGAAGTTTAAAACTATGGTAGAAAATAAAAGTAAAAACCACAATTAAACCTAGCAGCAATGCAAAGATTTAAAACACAGTAACAGATTTAAAACAACAGAAACTGAAAGAAAATGCTTGGGGAAAATGGGAAAGTCTTCACCTGGTGCTGGAAAGAGAACAACGTAGGCACCAAACGAGCCTCTCTGGGAAGCTCATTCCACAGTCGGGGTGCCACAACGGAAAAGGCCCTCTTCTTAGTAGCCACCCACCTCACTTTGGTGTGGGCTCCAGGAGATGGTTCGCTGAGGATAGACTGAATCATGCAGGCTGAACTACACACAATACTAAACACTTAGTTTAACATCACATGCATCTTTTTAAAATGATGAATTGGCAGCTGGTCGGAGGGGACAGAAATTGCAATGTCTCAGCTGCTCTATTTGCATTTGAAAGGGAGTTCCTGTTGACACCAACAGGGGCCTAAGACTGTGAATTCAATTTTGGAGCAGCTCTCGGGAGCTGCATTCCAGCGGTGGGCAGAGCAAAAGGCAAAAGGGGCAGGACAGGACTGAACATACCAAAAATATGAGCATATTTCAGCTTAAAGCTTTTACTGCCAGAAATGAAGCCTTAGGAGAGGCATTTCAACCTGTTAGTGGGAGGGGGGCACTCTGCACATAAGCCGGGAAACCATGAAATGATCAAACTACCAAATGATCAAACCACCAAACAATTGCTCAGACAAAAGGGGGTGGGGGTAGGGGAAGAGAGTGTGGCCGTATGGGGAAACTCGGAGGGATAGGTTGAGACCAGTGGAGGCTGGTGGAGCCAATGTCAGTGGAGTTGTGTATCCACTCTGGAGTTTACTCTGAACTTTTAAGGAACGATCCCTGTATCAGACCTATTTTGGGGCTAGGGTTCAGCACCATGGATAGATCCTTTAAAGTTCAGAGTAAAATCCGGAGTGGATACACAGCCCTGCTGACATTGGAGCCTCCACTGGTTGAGACTGCAGGTGGGCTGGGTTTGGCCTGGAGGCCTGAGGTTCAACACCCCTCGTAGGGATGGGCGACCTGCCCGGCACTCGACTCGCAGCATGTGAGCCAAGCGCTCCTGTGCGAGCTGAGCTGAGCATGAGCACCAGCTGAGGCACTCGCCGGACTTCCGGGTCCCTCAGCTCTGCGTTGTTTATATATAAAATGGCCTAATTTGCTCAAATTTGGCCAGTAATTTGCATCAAATTAGGTCATTTTCTACATAAACAACCTAGCGCCAGAACCCGGATGTCGCTTTCCCCAGCTCGGCTCACAAGAATGCGAGTCGAGCCAGGGAAAAGGTAGGGCAGGTGGAGCTCGGGGGGTCGAGCCCGGCGAGTTCGACGGACTTCCACCCCACAGTCGAGCTCCATGCACATCCCTACGACCCCTGGCTTAGGCCTTGGAGCGTCCTCCATCACAGAAGGGAATATGTGTGTGTAACATCAGGTCCTGCAGCTGGAAGGCAATATGAAGCCCCTGGGTTGGCCAGGCCTAGAATACATATTTGGGCTACCCTAGTATATATATTAGGCTACCGAGGTCCACAAAGCAGTATCTTCAGGCTCCAGTTGAAGCCATCTTGCTCCAGCAAATGACCTCAGGGACCTGGGTTGGATGATGCACACTCCAGATCTGAACAGAGATAGACTCACCACCACCATCACCATGCCTGGCCCCAACACCCTGCTGGGTCAGGACTCCAACTCTGCTTCCACATAACACGTCCTTCCTTCTTAGGGAGACATACCATCCATAAATTTAGGTTCACTGCTGGAACAGTGACTGGTTGATTTGCGAAGGAGAACTAAGTTCTGTTGTTGGATCATTTCTGAACAGTGTACAAAAGGAAGCCTTTTTTTTTTTCTGTACTGGAGTTGGCAAGCACACTCAGTTATTTCTAGCTGAGTGTGTGTTTTCATTTTAATAAATTGACGATATATACATTTTTCATAGTTCTTTTCAACCCACTTGAAAATGCAGTTCCAACTGTGCAAGAAAACTGCCAAAAGGAAGAATATCACGCAGTGCTTCCTAAGATTAATTGGCAGTCTCGGTTTCCATGCTGATAGCAGCTTTCATTTACAGCTATTAAAGATTATCCTTCTCGTTAATTTAATTAACCCATAACATTGCACTTCAAGCAGTTTTGTTGCTTAAGAAGAGGCTGCAAGCTTTGAATGATTTTATTAATATTTTCCCAAATGAGCAATCAGTGTTGGTAAACTGGAGAAGTCCATTATGAAAGTAGTTCACACCACCCTGTCATCTTTCAGCCACTAGATGGCAGCAAAGATTCTTCACACAAGATTGATGTTCTGTTGTCTAACATACAGGGATGGAGAAAAAATCATTCAGTTCATGCTTTAATGCGACATTACCTAATTTCACATTTTTGAACCACTGTGTCAACTGAAACTGAGTTAACCTACAAAATCTGCACTTTCCAAGTTTTGCAATGGAGCTCTCCAGGCAAAAATTGCATACAAAAATGCATATATAAGAGGGAAAAAACAATGTTCAGATATGCATTATATCAGGAAAACTGCTTGCAAAAAAATGTGCATATCAGTCACAAATGCATATAAAAATGCTTAGGAGTTTTCATGCAAACTTTAAAAAACAAATCCTCAAAGTTCAGGATGAGCTGAACTTAAAGCTGGAGAAATCCTCAAAGTTTAAGATGAACTGAACTTAACAGTTTTCCAATTTTGCATTGGAAAAATGCAAAATTGACTTATTCATCCATCTGTACAGCATACATAGCTGACTTAAACAGGTCTTGGTCCACACCCTCCAGCACTGTCTCTGTAAATCCGTGTTCTCCAACCTTGGGTCCCCAGATGTTTTTGGCCTACAGCTGGCTGGGGCATGCTGGAAGTTGTAGGCCAAAAACATCTGGGGACCCAAGGTTGGAGAACACTACTGTAAATCAATGTGGCATTTCTGAGCATAAGAACATAAGAGTCATGAGCAGACCAAGCCATGATCAGATAAGATGATGCTGGATCAGACCAAGGGTCCATCTAGTTCAGCATTCCATTCGCACAGTGGCCAACCAGCTGCCCATAGGAAACTCACAAGCAGGACATGAGTGCAACGGCACCCTCCCATCCATGTTCCCCAGCAACTGGTGTACATATAGGCAAACCACCTTTGATACAGGAGTTACAGTATTTTTCCATGTATAAGACCAGGGCTTTTTTTCTGGTGGAACTCACCGGAACTGAGTTCCAGCACCTTTTCTTCTATTAATTGCATTACAATTTAATCGCCATCTACTCCCGAGGAAATGTAATCCAAGAGTTCCGGTACCTTTTTCTCCAGAAAAAAAGCACTGTATAAGACTATACTTTTTCCTAAAATCGCTAGACTAAAAATTGAGGGTCGTCTTATACACGGAAGTAAGCCGAGGAGAGTGCTGTGTGGTTGCAAAACTGCCCAGTGGAGGGCGTCTTATACATGGGGGCGTCTTATAGACGGAAAAATACGGTAGTATCTAGCCGTCGGGACTTGTAGCCATTGACAGCTTTCT
This sequence comes from Shinisaurus crocodilurus, assembly GCA_021292165.1. Taxonomy (NCBI): domain Eukaryota; kingdom Metazoa; phylum Chordata; class Lepidosauria; order Squamata; family Shinisauridae; genus Shinisaurus; species Shinisaurus crocodilurus. The sequence continues at coordinate 214,762,690 of CM037880.1, read as the reverse complement.
CCTCCAATCCCCTTTGAAAGCCATCCAAATTGGCAGCCACCACTACATCTTGTGGAAGTGAATTCCATAGCATCTCCCCACTGTCCCAATTGTCCTGTTCTGTTTTTTTGTTACTAGGGAGAACAAGGGCCAAAAGGTGAAAAGGGTGATCCTGGAGAAAGAGGTGAACCCGTAAGCATATTACTGTAATCTTCTTTCTTTGCTTGCTGTAAGTACTGGAAATCAAAGGGTGAGTAGGGGGCAAAGTTTGGTGAGCACCAGGCTGCAGATATTTGTTCATTCACTTCTTCAAGATCAGAAAAATCTAGCAGTCATCTAAAGAGAATAAAACAGACGGGATGAGGCTTTGTAGATAGTGTTTTATCTATCTCCCCCTCATCATGCAAGTTGTTGATTTGACATTATTCCTGAATTCCTGGCATTATTGGATTTCATTATTATTGGGTAGATCCTTATGTCTACCACAAACGAACGACATATATGCATATGATACTGATCATCTCAACTTTCATTTTTTTGAGTGCACAGTTCTATGCACTTTTAGACAGAAAAGAATAATGTTTGACTCCCAGCATTCCTAAGCCTAATTGAAATTTCTGGTCTTCATGAGGTCTGAGAAATTGGGAAAGCTAGTGGATGGTCACTTGAAACAAACAGCATCTCAGCAGCATTCCCGCTGCTTGCGGGGGATTTCTCTCTCCACATGGCTTACATTTCCTGCCTTCTAGGTTTCCCCCTAAACCTGACTTATTTAGAAAAATAATAATAAAGGATTCCAGTGCATATCAGATAGTCAATGGTAAGAATCAGCTGAGGTGGATGTCTTTGGGAAGGGGGGCAGGGGCGAGAGCTAGAAGTTGTAATTGTACTTGTCTGAACATTAGGAGGTTGTGTAGGTAGTGATGAATGCTGAGCAATGGACAAGCGTCCCCCATGACTAGCTGAAGACACTCATTTCCCTGGATAGATTTTTAAAAATCACATACAGCCCCCAGATCATTTATGCTTTCTTCTCCCCCTCATTTCAACAGGGAGAACCAGGCATTCCAGGTGAAGAGGGTCCACCTGGACCTGCAGGGCAGCAGGTAAGTAAGCAAAGTGGGTGGTGGGTCTCAGCCCTCCAGGCAGCTTGTCCACATCCTCAGGGCGTACAATGTGAGAAGTATCCACAACAGGACTATATGTTACACTGGCTACATCCAATTCTTTCAAAGCCATAGCAGGTACAGTAATACCTTGGATTGCAAGCATAATTTATTTATTTATTTATTTATTATATTTATACCCTGCCTTTTTTCCTGCAAGGAACCCAAGGCAGCTTACATAATTCTCCTCTCCATTTTATCCTCACAACAACCCTGTGAGGTAGGTTAGGCTGAGAGTCAGTGACTGGCCCAAAGTCACCCAATGAGTTTCATGGCTGAATGGGGACTAGAACCCGGATCTCCTGAGTCCCAGTCCAACACAAGCACTTCTGGAACCGTGCTTGTAATCCAAAACACTCTTATATCAAAGCGAGTCTCCGGCGGGCGTGAGCAGGGGCCGATTTCGGCCCGCTACGCCCGCTCGAGGCGAGCAGTTATATCCCTACACTACTTGTCTTGCAAGACCTTGCTTGTTTATCAAGTCAAAAAAAATTAAATATGTTCTGCTTGTCTTGCAAAATGCCCTCAGACCAAGTTACTTGCAATCCAAGGTATTACTGTATGTCGTAATGGATATGCGTGATTTTATCCACAAAATGCAATGCAAATTGGTCACAGTGGGCCTTTGAGGGTTCAGTACGTTGTCCTGCTATACCGGCTTAGCGCAGGTCCCTAACCACACGCGCAAGCTCCATTGGCTGACGTTGTGCAAATGACATGGATCAATGCTGTTCTTTCTAAGGATGTACAGATTTTGTTAAATAGTTCTTGTCAGGCGGCTTTCGTTCTATTGTCCACTCACTGGCGGAATCGGATTTTTTATAGCTTTCCCGAACTTGCATTCATTTGCACTCGCACAAATTTGCACTTCTGAAAATGTGCAAATCCCATCCCCAAATGTGCAACTCACCCCCAAAATGCATATTTTCACACTTTAGCCTGTGGGGGGGGGAAATGCACATTTTCGGTCGGTGGGGTTTTTTCCCTTCTATTTCTATGACTCAATTTGTGTAAAATTCCAGAAAGTTAAAAAAAAAAAATGGTCCTCAAGTTCATGTTGCACCTGTGCAAATCCCTTAGTGAAAAGCTGGTTCACAGGTCTCGGAAAAGCCAGCCTGCTGCGGAATCTGCAGGTCAGATTCAGAGAAATCTGAATTCGTTTGAATCCATTGTGGATTTCTCTGACATACCTATTTTTTTTTCACCACCACGAAATAGGCCCTAAGTTGGGGTCTAACCTGTGTTTGGTCATGTTTATCTCATGTCTTTTGCCATCAGTACTTTCGATAGAAGTCTTGCAGCATCTGTCCATTCTGGCCAGTGTCCAACTTCTCCTCCACAATGGCTTGGTTTATAGAGTCACCTCAACTGGCTCCTCCATGACAAGGAAGCATGAATGTCCATGCATGCATTCACACTACGCTTATACTGTATTTTTATTCTTATTTATGTAATTCATGAGTCATCTACTAGCCAAAGCTCTCATGGCGACATACAAAATAAAAGCAAAAATAATAATACAACCAATGATAAAAAACCAACAATACAAGATATTAAAAAGTACGGGGCTGAATCCAATGGCACTTATGCCCCCGCTGATTCCTTTCTGCCCTGCCGATTCCCTTCCACAAGCATTTCTGGTCCTGCCAGTTCCATTGCTCATCCAGAACCCACTGCTTATGCAAGGGAGGTTTAGCATTTTCCAGGGGAAGGCCCTAAACAAGTGAAGCATGTTTCTGGAAGGAGGCAGGTAGGTAGAGGTCCCTTATGCAAGCTCCACTGACCTGCCTCCTTCCAGAAATGAGCGCTTCAACTCATTTTGGGTTGACCCGGAAGTGCTGAATTGCCATTGCACAAGTGGTGGGGGACCGCTTGCACAAGGCAATGAGCAGGGCAGAAGAGCATGGGTGGGGGCGTGAGTGCCCTGTTGGATTCTGCCCTTTATTTTAAAAGCAGCAACAAAAATTCAGCAATAAATGAGATAAAGCTGAGGACAAAGAAGATGCTTTTAAAATGTAGCAGTGCACATTAGAAATAAAGCTGTAGTGTTTGCTTGTTTTTCCTAGCTGTACCGTACAAATGACCTGCAATACTTTATCCTAGGGATGCGTGAGGATTTTGTTCAGGGGGTGGAAGCCCGGCGAACTCGCCGGGCTCAACCCACCGAACTCCATCCCTCCTACCTGCTTCCCTAGCTCAACTCGCATTCTCCCAAGTCGAGTAGGGGAGGTGACTTCTGGGTTCCCGGCGGAGCACTTTTTACGTAGAAAATGGTGTAAGATACGTTAAACACGGCCACAATTTGTGCAAGTTATGCAAATTGTGGCCGCTTTTAAAATATCTTATGCCATTTTCTACATAAAAAGCGCTCCACCGGGAACCCAGAAGTCCGCCTAATGGCTCAGCCGGCATTCGCTTTTGGCCCAGCTTGTTGGGCACAGCGGCAGTGCTCGCCGAGCATCCAGCGAGTTGGGTGGTGGGAAGATCGCCAACCACTATTTGGTAATACATGTGGCTGCATCAGACATCTTATAGGTGTGGTGGGATTTCCAGGGTATTCGGCTTCCATCACATCTGTAGAGGAGCTGGTTTAGAGTAGTTATTAACTGGGCCTATAACTCCAAGAGAGGAGAAAATCATAGAATCATAGAAAAGTAGAGTTGGAAGGGGCCTACAAGGCCATCGAGTCCAACCCCCTGCTCAGTGCAGGAATCCAGGTCAAAGCATCCCTGACAGATGGCTGTCCAGCTGCACCTTGAATGCCTCCAGAGTGGGAGAGCCCACCACCTCCCTAGGTAGTTGGTTTCATTGTCTTATTGCTATGACAGTCAGGAATTTTTTCCTGATGTTTAGGTGGAATCTAGGTTCCTGTAACCTGAGCCCATTATTCTGTTTCCTGCAAACTGGGATGATCAAGAAGAGATCCCTGGCCCTCCTCTGTGTGACAACCCTTCAAGTACTGGAATGGTGGTGAATACATCCACGCATTCTGAAATCCACATAAATAACTTGTTTCTCTGTTTGCTTTTGAGCCAGCAACAGCTTGATTACTTTGCCTCACTAAAAGAATCTCAAAATTCCCACCCCCACCGTTACCACATTTTTCATCTTGGCAAAGTTATTGCTTTCAGGGGAGCAAATATGTGTATGCAGAAGTGTATAGGATGTGTTTTTTTTTTTTTTTAAAGAGCAAGCGACCTATTGCTGGAATTACAAGTGGGGCCAGAGGATAGTAAACCCCTATTATGTTGTGATGCCCCCTGAAGTACTTTTTTAGGAGGCTGCAGGGAAGGCATGATTTGGCTAAGGGCATAATCCTATGCATGTTTAGACAGAAAAAAAAAGTCCTACAAGCATTTCCAGCCAGCCATGCTTTAAGATTGTGCCTTAAAATTGTGTCTAGTCAGGGGATGGATCTTGTGGATTTCATTTCATAACCTCCTCCCCATTGAAGCACTGAACTAACGCAACAGAAGAACAGTCCACAGTTCCAAGTGGAGGAAGCACATATATGTCGGTGATATCCAAATTGACCGCAATGGACAAAAACAAACATACAGAACCTTCTTTTCACCCAAGTTCTCTAAACTGAGCACAGCCACAATTCTGGTCTGTCTGGAAGATGAGAGGTGAGTGAGCAAAATGAAATGACGCTCTGAAGCGCACACACCCCTGATGGATCTGGCCCACACAGAAAGAAATTGTTAGGGCCTTATTCCAGGTCTGACTCAGAACCTCAAGCTCTGATAATTAAGTCTTCATCATCTATATTGTGCATCTCAGCTCGATCAGGTTTCTATTCTCTTTCTGTGAATGGAATTAGTAGGAATTGTTGTTTTGTGGTTGTTTTCCTTTCAGCCCTTCAATCTCCTTTGTGGAGTGGGCAGCTTTCGCAGCTGCCTTGGCACCTGCCATGTGAGCTGACGGCTCTTGTCTGCATGGCTGTATGAATGGCCAGCAATTTGGTCCATTCTCCCATCAGACTGAATCCCTGTTTCTTGTTCCTTAGGGCATGAAGGGACAGGATGGAGCTGAAGGACAACCTGGAGACCCCGGAGAGGCTGTAAGTAATTGTTCTGTTTTCCCAGGCAGCCTGAAGGTGTATGAAAGTACCTCAGTCACACATGAGCCATTTCACAACTGATCCTGTGCTTCGTAGTTCCTTGAGTCACCCACAGATTAGGAGTCAGCATGCCCGCAAAGAGACATTTGGAACATGCATCAGCATCCAAATGAAATTCAGTTGCCAGGCAATTCAGTAAGCAACTATATCTTCCTCAGAGAAAGTTGATGGGTCCAGCCTGTTGGGAAGCTCTCCTCCTGAAGCTACACTGGAATGGAAAAGAGGTGGGCGAAGTTCCCATTCATTTCGAAAGGACTTGCTCAGATGATCATCCTGCTGGATTAGACTGAAAAGCCTTAGGCTGAGGGCCAATTCAACTGGTCATTTCAACATGCTGAAATCCCATCAAGTTCACTTTCTCCGATGGCACAGCAATGCATTCTTGTGCACTAGATATCATGAACAGTAAACATTTTCTGTCATTGTTAAATCCAGTGGTCTCTGTTGAAATTCCCTCCCCCCGAAAAAAAAAAGTTCATCTGATCTGCACTGAGAAGGTGTCATTTGGAAGGCCATGCATTACAAAAAAAAATGTATCTCTGGCTCTCTGAAATACCCCTTAGGCTTCATTTCATAGAATCGTAGAAGAGTAGAATTAGAAGGGGTTTATAAGGCCATCGAATCCAACCCCCTACTCAATGCAGGAATCCAAGTCAAAGCATCCCTGACAGATGGCTGTCCAGCTGCACCTTGAATGCCTCCAGAGAGAGCCCACCACCTTCCTAGGTCATTGGTTACATTGGCATATTGCTCTAGCAGTCAAGAAGTTTTTGCTGATGTCCAGGCAGAATCTGGCTTCCTGTAACTTAAGCCCATTATTTCATGTCCTGCAATCTGGGATGATCAAGAAGAGATCCTGGCCCTCCTCTGTGTGACAACCTTCCAAGCACTTGTAGAGCGCTATCATATCTCCCCTCAGTCTTCTCTTCTGAAGGCTAAACATGCTCAGTTCTTTCAGTCTCTCCTCATAGGGCTTTGTTTCCAGCCCCCTGATCATCTTTGCTGCCCTCATCTGAATTCTGAACCCTTTCCAGTTTGTCGGCATCCTTCTTAATGTACAGTGCCCAGAACTGGATGCAGTACTCAAGATGAGGCCTAACCAGTGATGAGTAGAGGTGTATTTATTTGCTTATCCTATCGCCATCACTACATCACAGTAGTTAAAGCAGGGGCTGGCAGTGCGGCACCCATGGGCACACTGCGCACTAAGACTCCCAAGTGCATCTGCCATGACCTCAGTCCTCGCCTTGCTGCGGCCTTCCTAGGGATGTGCAAGGATCTGGTTGGGGGGTCCAAATCCGGCAGATTGGCCCATCTTGGCCCCCTGGATTCCAGCTCATCAATTTAGCGCTGGCGCCGACTTGCTCTGCCATGAGTTGATCCAACAGGCGGTCTTCCACTTTTTTAAAGCAGGCTGCGATTTGCTTTTTGCCTTTTTTTTTTAAAGCCAGGGAAATCTGCATAAATTCCAGCTGCAATTTATTGTTATAAGATACGGGGGCACACATTCATATTTGAACTGATCATCCAGAATGCCTGCAGGCAATGCTCACTGCCCATGTACAATAATAAGCATAAGGAGGCTGCCTTATAAAAAGTCTGACCAATTGTCCAGTACTGTTTCCCCTAATAAACAATGACTCTCCAGGGTCCCAAGGATAGGTTTTCCTGCCCTGCAGCCTGGGATCGTCTACATGCAAATCACTGGATATGCCAGTAAGCCATGACTCATAGGGTACCAGTGAGGCACTGCAAGGTTAGCCAGAGGGTAGATTGGGTAGATCTTCGGCTGATTTGCAGTAGATCAGCAAGTTTCTCCAACTCCCAGTTGTTTAAGGATAGCAATTTTTAGGTCTAAATTAGACTGTTAGAATCCCTGATGTGTATTACCGTAATTCAGATGTAGTTTTATTCTTGTATATGAATGTCATCCTGGTGTATGGCTCATGGGATTCAGTCGGCAATAGGCTCTGCATACTGGGTAATCATTTTGCCTCTGGCAAAATCTAGTAAAAGACGTAAAATCTAGTAAAATCTAGTAAAAGACAGATCACATGAGCCTGAGGTCTGCCCTCCCCTGACATACTGTAGTCTTCTGCCAAATGGTGACCTCACCATTAACCTGACCTCTGAATTCAAATCTCAGGATTAGTTTCTCTTCCAACAGGAAGCTCCTTCCATATGAGCAAATGCTTTCCCTCTCTCCTTTGCTCTGCTTGGACTAGATCTAGGCTGGAAGGGTTCTCCCTCATCAAACATGCACACGACGCCATGGAAACCCAAACTTCTGAAGATTCACTTCAGCCCCCGTTTGCACCACGTTTTCAATATGTTTGCTTCCCAGCTCACGATCGGAGATTTAAGATGACACTCTGTGTAGTCTATACTAGAATTACAGTTAATGTGCCAACCTCTTTCTATTAAAAGTGAACATAGCCGATATAGTGCCCCTCCCCCAAAAAACAATTGAAATTCCATATCACGCAACCCTTGGGAAGGTCTTGGGTGCAACGTGAAAAGCATCTCAGTACCTGGAGAGCCTAAGTTGAATGTCTGCCCCCTCCCACTTTACATCTTAGGCATGTAACCAAATGTGTACTCTATTGCAGTGTTCTCCAACCTGGGGACCCAAGCTTGGAGAACACTCACTGCTCTATGGGCTACACCTCCTGCACCCCCAGTTTTGCTCTATTTACCATCTTTCCTGATTAAGAGTGCGCTGCAGGAGATCTTGAAAGCTGACACCACATTTTATGATTTCCTTGTGGTGATAGGTTTCCTTTAATACAGAATTTGCATCAAAAACGTGCTTTGGATTTATTTCAACAGGGTGCTCCTGGACCTGCAGGCCCCCCAGGACCACGAGGGTTGCCTGGAAATGTGGTATGTACATATAACGGCCTGGAAAATGGTTGCACTACAAATCTGAGACAAGGGCAGCTTTGAATATGGCAGCTGAAGACGTTGTTGCTTTTCCTGGTGGCACAGGAGGATCATCCCATGTAAAGGGGATCTTGCGAGCAGTGTACCATATGTGCCTTGCCCATGTGAGAGCTGGACTGACCCGGGTTCAAAAGCTCCCCTAGCCAATGACCCTCAGTCCCAGTCACGCAGGCGGAAGGAGGAAATAACAGCAGTTAATAAAGATTAAAGAGTTTATTTGTAAGACCCAATTACATGGGATTAAGGCAAGCAATGCATCTCTACTCACTACATCATTGCAGACTCAAATCCTATACCCCAGTGGTAAGGCTAGATGAAGTGAAGTCCAAGAGACATGTCGAGTCGAGACGAACAAGACAGCAAGTGAAACGAAGAGCAATGAGTGAAGCTATCAACAAGTGTGCCAGCTTATATACCGCAGACCCTGCACCTATAAATAGGATATTACTCACCCCAGTTGTATAGCCTATTCATCAACATGTTGATCTGCTAAACCTGTTCAAGGTTGCTGAGTCACATCACCTCGAGACCATGTCTCGTGACCAAAGGCCTTGTGTACTTGAACTCAAGAGACACCCACCAGGTCAGGTGATAATCCCGATGTCAGGTGGTAATCTCGTTCTGCCTATGCAAAACCCAACAGCCCATACAGCTTGTGCCACTTCCCGCTTGGGACATGATGCTTCTGTGCCACCAGCCAAACACAGAGGTAAGTGTGTATTCCGCTGGCACATTTGCATCATTGCATCTGGAAATGCTCCCTAATAGCTGGGATTTAGCATGAGAATGTGTTAAAGAAGTGAGTCTTTGCATGCATGTCTAGCAGCAGACCCTCTGAGAAATTTTAGTAGCCTTACTGAAATTCTTCTGGCTTTCTTTGAAGTTCCTCATATTTTTGTTTTATACTTCTGCCTAAGCAGAAACCTCCAAATTCGTCTTGCCATCTCACTTTTGGCATAATTTTCTGGTGATTTGTGGGATGTGGTTTTCAATCAACTGAGTGTACACAGTAGTAGATTCTTTCTCTCCGGAGTGTTGTTATATTGGTTTTAAAGCAAGTATGAAAAGTTCTCTGCAAACAAACTGTTCACCTTTTCATGCAGTTCAATGAATCCCATGTAATTTCCTACCACCCCTGCCCATGGAAAAGTTGTAATTGGTGCATTTTGTTTTCTCTACAGGGTATACCTGGAGATCCTGGCCGAGCAGGAAAGGATGGACAAAAAGGAGACAAGGTACAAAAGTGCTTTAATAGCTAAGACATAATCTGCTGGCAATGTCTCCTGACCAAGACTCAGTGCTCCACCAGATCTGCTGCTAGTGAGAATTAGACCCAAGACCCTCTGAAAGAGTAGGATTGTGTTTCTCACACAGCTCTCCTTTATTTATTTTAAGCAGGGGTGCAGAACCTAAGGCCCAAGGGCCGAATGCCGCCTCCCTGGAGATCCAATCCAGCCCTGTAATGTTCCCCTGTTGGCCACACACCCTTCTCCAACTATTGATCGTATGGTTGTTTCTCAGCTTTTGTGCATCCTGTAATGTTGTTTGTATTCTTTTAAACTTGGGAGGGAACACTCCATGACTCAGGATTCCAAAAGCTCTTTTTACTGCATGAGTCTCAACACCAGCAAACCAACAGGCCTGCTACAAAGTAGCAGTTGTCAAAACTGCCTGTGTTACATCCAAATGAGTCTTCCCCCCCATACAACACAAACCACATATCGTTACACAGTCCACCTGCCCCATTCTAAAAGATTGAAAGACCTTTTTTAAGGCATGGTTACTGGCACGTAGGAATGTGCTGAGGCTGGGAAGCCTGGCTTGTTCGAGCTCAACAGACTTCCTGCCTCCTTCTGATCCAATGATCGGAAACGGGCTGAGTCAGGTTTTTTCCATGGACTACCATCTCTAAGACGGGCCCTGGTTTCACACATTATTATTATTATTTTTGGAATGCTAAGGAAATCTGTGCAAATTGTGCTATTTGAATAAATGTACACATTTTGTGCAAATTTAAGCAAATTGTGCAAGTCACAGTGTTTTGCGGGTTTTGTGCAAATCGGCACCTGAAAGGCTGAAAAGCACATGGGTGTAGTGCATTTTGGGTTAAATTGGCTTCTTTGCGCAAATTGTGGAAAGACCGCGTGCCTTTCAGGTGCCGATTTGGGCTAATTGCATAAATATATGCAAATGTCCTTAGCAATTTTTTTAACAAATGTGCAAATCGCGACCCATCTTAGAGACAGAAATCCGTGAACTGGCTCAACTCGCACTATAGTGAGTCGGCACCAATGCAGGGCTTGTGAACTGGAATCCAGGAGGGCAAATTTTGAAAATCTGTAGGATTTTCAACCTTCTCTTGGATTCCTCACACATCCCTAGCTGGCAGTAAGAACTTTGGCATTTGCGGGTATTTTGGCCCCCCACCCCTTCTGCCTTCAATGCTGGCCACCACTTGGGGAATGCAGTCCCCGAGAGCACCTCTGAAATGGAATTTGACCTGGAGCTGAAAGAGTTTCTGCACCCCTGGTATAAAGCATTTTTTCTAGGGATGTGCACGGACCTCAATTGGGGGTGGAAGTCCAGAAAACTCACCGGACTAGACCCCCCCAAGCTCCGCTCAACCTACCTTTTCCCTGGCTCGACTCGCGTTCTTGTGAGCTGAGATGGGGAATTGATTTCTGGTTTCTGGCGCTACGTTGTTTACGTAGAAAGTGGCATAAGATATGTTATAAATGGCCACAATTTGTGTAATTTGCACAGATCATGGCCTAATTTGCTCAAATTGTGGGCATTTTTAACATATTTTACACTATTTTCTATGTAAATGACATAGAACCAGGGACCCGGAAGTCTGGCGAGTGCCTCAGCTGGCACTCGTGCTTAGCTCGCTTGGCACGAGCGCTCGGCTCGTGTACTGTGAGTCGAGTGCCAGGCAGGTCGCCCACCTCTAGTTTTTACCATGCTCTTTAGTGGAAAAAAGACTCCCAGAGCCATTTACAAAGATTAATAATGAGGCAGTCCCTGCCCTCAGGCTTCCAACAGAGAACTAACTGGTAGAGTAGAGGTCCCCAACCTTTTTGGACCTACGGGCACATTTGGGAATTTGAGAAACTGCTGTGGGCACCACCACAAATTGTCTAATCAGTGGATCACCACTTTGGCATCTACCTGTCAAATCTATGGATCTTAGGCTGCGTCTTATTCTGCCAAAACATTTGTTTCATGTCTATTGGACACTGCAATGCCTCTTTAATCAGGTATTGTCTAAGTGGGTGGTGCTATATAACCAATGCTTCTTTTAAATATATGTTTGTCAATGTCCAGTAGTTGCTTTTTTGGTGAGGAGGTTATTATGCTGAAAAATTTTGTACTAGAACAGTCTTTAATATTCACTGATGTACACACCCGTTTAAATTTCTTACCTGCTTCATGGAGATTAACAAATGGTCAGTGTAAATGGATTCTCCGCTCCCTTTTGACAGCTTGTAGACTGATATTACAACCTTGGAAGAATAAACACTTACCTAATGCAATGGACTGAGGACCTTACAACGCTTTCAATATTTGAATGGGTGGCATATAGATGCCACCTTCAAATGAATATTTATTTGGATATTTGGTCTGCTTTTGTTGAATCCTACGTATAATTGATAGAAAGCTGTATGCATTTCATATGTATTCCTTGCTAAGGATATATACAAACCCATGTACATATATTAAAAAAATGGGGGGGGGAAATAAAATATAGTTTTTTTGGGTGCCCATAGGTGCCATGTTGGGGACCCCTTCTTGGGTACCATTGGAGGTGCCCACCCATGGGCACCATGGTGACTGCGAGCACCATGTTGGCAACACCTGAAATACAGTTTCCTGGTAGCCTGTGGATGTGCTTGCTAATAATGTAGAGAGAACTATTCTAAACTCTCTCTGTGTTTTGTGCGGGGGTGGGTGGGTTGCATATGCTGTTTCATAGATTCATAGATCATAGAGTTGGAAGGGGCCTACAAGGCCATCGAGTCCAACCCCCTGCTCAATACAGGAAACTAGAGGAGGGGTCTCCCATCCAAGTAATAAACAAATAATAATCATAAACATACAGGCTGACATTGGGATGCCATATTTTGTGAACAATCCTGAGCCAGGTGAGCAAATATTCCAACCTACGTCAGACTTCCTACTCATTTTGATAGCAGCTTCCTACACATTTTGATATACATCAATAGCCCCCATGTGATAAATGTCCCTGTTCTCCTAATTATTGCCTGATGTTGTCATGCCTTCTGCAGGGAGATCCTGGAAAGGAAGGGAAAATAGGAGTACCTGGGCCTACAGGGGAGCCAGGAACTGTTGGAGAACCTGGATTACCTGGCAAGGGTCGAGATGGAGAAATTGTAAGTTCCATTCCTAAACTCTGTGCTCATCCAGATAGTTCTCAGATTAGGGGTCAGTAAAAATCCCACATTCTATTTTATGCTTGTTCTGTGGGTTGTCACCCTGTTATCTAACTGCATTCTACACTTGGTTTTCAAGTTGAACTGAGAACATTTTTTTTTAAATGATAATTTTGAAATACAGGTGCATCTACAGTTTGGTGCAGGTCCCCTCCCCTTCACAGGTTATTATGATTCAGGAGTGTACTATAATACTATTAAAAAGATTGTTTTTGCATAAAAGGACCTCTTCTCTTATTCCATGACTGCTAAGATTGCTCAGAAGTCTTTGGTGAGGAATTTTGTCGAAGGCCTTTTGGAAGTCCAAGTGAACAATATCTACCAGATCACCCCTGTCCACATATTTATGGACATGTGGACAGTAATATTTTACTGTTGGCATACTTCCCTATTCTAAATGGATCTACCACCACTCTTCAGGTCTTGGATACAGGAATATTATCATAGCTCACTTTAATAGGGAACATAGCTGGGATTTGCTCCCCCCAACAGAAAGATGGCTAGAAGTATCATTTTCCTTTTAGAAGCCCAGTAATGGATTGCCTGGAATGTATCTTGTTTCTCAATTGGGAAGATAATTGTGACCTTTTCTTTTATGATTGTGTCCATTCGTAGGGTGAAAGAGGGCCACCGGGTTTACCTGGACCCTATGGACACAAGGTAAGCATTCGTATCGCCATTCTGTTGTGGTCCACCATCAAAAATTGGGACAATACTCCCCACCCATACCCCAAATTTTGTCTGAGGATGAAATGGGAGTTTTCTATTTGGAATTTGGGGCTTCATTGACTGCAGAATATAAAGTCACCCTATCCCCCAGAGGTCCTGTTGAGAGTTTGGCTGGGCTCTCTGCTGTGTGGAGCCGATAAGATAAAAGCTGCCAGGTGGATCTTGCTTCTTCTTCAGGATTGACAGCAGAGGGTTACTGAGGCCACCTTAAGGGAAGATCAGCCTGGCCCAATATGCATTTAAATGGCAGCTTATGGCTCACCACCTTGGCCTGGCCTTGGAAAACTTTTCTCTTTCCTTTTCCTTCTCCCTCCAGTTCCCTTTGCCTTGTGTGTCTCACCTTTTTGGTTCGTAAGCCTGATAGCAGGGCCTGTCTTTTTCCTTATTATTATTGCTGTGACCTGCTTTGGGAAACAATGATTGTCTGAAAAGTGGGGGAAAATGCAGGATGATGATGATGATGATGATGAAGATGAAGAATGAAGAAGAAGAATATTTATTAATTCATGGTCTACAGAGAGTGTGGAGAGGAGGTGTAGCCCTAACACCATTCAGCATGGATTTAGTCTGGCTATTACAATAGCATTCGGTCTCTCAAACTCAAACACACACATCTTTCCTGATGACTAAACTCTTTATCTTCGCTCTCTCAGGGAGATCGGGGTGCTCCAGGTGTGCCAGGCCAGCCAGGAGACAGAGGGGCACCAGGTCTGGGACTTTCTGGGCCACCTGTAAGTACCAAACACACTGCCCTCTAATCTATGGTAGGAGATGCATCTCTGCCAATGGTTTGCTCATGAGCCTGCCCATCATAAGATCTGCAGGAGAGTCTCCTCCTGGACCTTCAGCCAGGCTAGTGTAGGTGCAGACCATGATCCAGGGGCCTCACTAAAGGAACTTTGGATCCAGCAAATCCAAGGCCAACTCCAACCCACCTCTGGAATGCCACATTTTGGGGTCTACCAGAAGTGGCATTCTTATGCCTGCAGAGTGGGCATAACAAGTGGGCATAACAAGGGCCTCCACAGCTGAGAGGCCTCCCTACTACCAGAGCTCTTCTCATAGAATCATAGAAAAGTAGAGTTGGAAGGGGCCTACAAGGCCATCGAGTCCAACCCCCTGCTCAATGCAGGAACCCAAGTCAAAGCATCCCTGACGGATGGCTGTCCAGCTGCACCTTTGCCTCCAGAGTGGGAGAGCCCACCACCTCCCTAGGTAGCTGGTTCAATTGTCTTATTGCTCTAACAGTCAGGAAATGTTTCCTGATGTTTAGGTGGAATCTGGGTTCCTGTCACTTGAGCCCATTATTCCGTGTCCTGCAAACTGGGATGATCGAGAAGAGATCCTGGCCCTCCTCTGTGTGACAACCCTTCAAGTACTGGAAGAGTGCGATCATATCTCCCCTCAGTCTCCTCTTCTGAAGGCTAAACATGCCCAGTTTTTTCAGTCTCTCCTCATAGGTCCTTGTTTCCAGCCCCTTTATCATCTTTGTTGCCCTCCTCTGAACCCTCTCCACCAACAGAGCATCCTGCCCCATCAGATTGCTCTGTTAAAAGGAACATAGGAATCTGCCTTATACTGGGCCAGTTTGCATGATTGCAGGGTTGTTAATAAGCCACGCTGGCTTGTTAACCATCCTGCACATGCCGGTTGCATGCCGGTCAGGTTTACGTAAGTACCTTCGCTGGAGCAGCTTGGATTCTTGGTGGGTTTGAATGTCACAGCAAGCCATGCCGGTGAGGATAGTTATGTAAATCCGGTCAGCATGTGACTGGCACGTGCAGGGTGGTTAACAAGTCACTATGGCTTATTAGTCAGGCAATCACCCGTGACCTAGTAAGATTGTCTTCCAGGATAAAAAAAAAGAAAATTTAGAAAAAGGAGATTTTAAAAGGAGGAAAATTCTAAAGAAAATTGTGTAGACTCTAGCGATGGGTCCGTAAGTGACTGTGGAGGCCAATTCTAGATCCATACAGCTTCCCACAGTGAGGACACAGGTTACCAGATGGAAGATGGTCTTGTAAAGGATTCATTTGACGTGCTTTTTGCTTAGCATGTTTCTCCCTTTCACCTTGCACTCGAGCTTCTTCAAAGTCCATAGAACCTTTGTGAAAGGCCAACCTCCAGTTAGATCGTTCATGGGCCAGAGCTTCCCAGTTTTTGATGTTTATATTGCATTCTTTTAGATTAGCCTTAAGAACATCTTTAAACCTCTTATACTGACCACCGATATTCAGCTTTCCATCCTTGAGTTGGGAATAAGTACGTAACTGCTTTGGGAGACGGCAGTCAGGCATTCGAACAACATGACCGGTCCACTGAAGTTGGCGTTGAAGGATCATTTTTTCAATGCTAGTAGTCTTTGCTTCTTCTAGTACACTGACATTTGTTCGCCTATCTTCCCAAGTAATTCGCAGGATTTTCCGGAGGCAACGTTGATGAAATCTTTCAAGGAGTTGGAGGTGACGTTTATAGATAGTCCATGTTTCGCAGGCATACAATAAAGTTGGTAATACAATGGCTTCATAAACCAGTGTTTTGGTCTTCTTACAAATATCCCGATCCTCGAACACTCTATGTTTCATTCGAGAAAACGCGGCACTTGCGGAGCTCAGACGATGCTGGATTTCACTGTCGATGTTAGCTGTAACAGAAAGATAGCTGCCAAGATAGAGAAAATGATCGACATTTTCCAGTATTGTCCCGCCAAGCTGGATAGATGGCATCACCAAAGGATTGGCTTGCACTTGCTGATGAAGCACTTTGGGGGTTTTTTATGTTAAGTGAGAGACCAAGTTTTCTGTATGCTTCAGCAAAAGCATTTAGGATAGTTTGGAGATCATCCTCTGAATGTGCGGAGACCACATTATCATCAGCATACTGAAGTTCCACAACGGAGGTTGTAATTACCTTACTTTTTGCTTTCAGCCTGCTGAGATTAAAAAGCTTTCCATCTGTTCGATATATAATTCCCACACCAGTGGGAAGTTTCCCCTCGACAAGATGTAAAATCATGGCGATGAAAATAGCAAATAATGTTGGGGCAATAACACATCCCTGTTTAACACCTGATCCCACTTTAAATGGAGCACCATGAGAGCCGTTGTTGTCCAAGACCGTAGACTGTCATGTTGTCATGGAGAAGTCGCAAGATATTCACAAATTTATTGGGGCATCCAATTTTCATAAGGATAGTCCAGAGAGCTGTTCGGTCTACAGTATCAAAGGCCTTAGCAAGATCAATAAATGCCATATAAAGGGGTTGATTTTGCTCCCGGCATTTTTCTTGGAGCTGACGTGCAGTAAAAATCATGTCTACTGTCCCTCTAGAGGGGCGGAAACCATATTGAGTTTCAGGGAGGATCTCTTCTGAAATAGATAGAAGATGGTTTGCGAGAATCCTGGCAAATATTTTACCTGCGGTAGCTAAGAGAGAAATGCCCCGATAGTTTCCGCAGTCTGTTCAATCACCTTCCTTAAAGAGGGTGATCATTATGGCATCCCTGAAGTCTTCTGGGATCTCTTCTCTTATTCAGATTTTTTCGATGAGTTTATGAAGATGTTGTACAAGTTCGGGGGGCCCTTCTTTAAAGATTTCAGCAGGAATCCCATCTGGTCCACTAGCTTTGTTATTCTTCATTTGATTAATGGCTTTTTTTACTTCATCCAAATTGGGGAGTATTGCAAGTTCCTCTCTAATTTGTTTTTGCGGGATTTGCGAAAAAATCTCATTATCCACCTTAGATTTACGATTTAAAAGGTCATAATAATGCTCTTTCCAACTGCAGTGCAATAGACTCTTTGTCTTTTAAGAGTTTGGTGCCATCTTTTGATTGTAAAGGGTTTGTACCATAGGTTTTTGGTCCATAAATGGCCCTTGTGGCCTTAAAAAAAGCCCCATGCATCATGAGATTCTGCAAGTTTTTGAATTTCTTCAGCTTTCTTTTTCCACCAGGCATTCTTAAGTTCACTTGTTCTTCTTTGGACCTCAGCCTTTGCACTAGCGTAGATTTTTTATTAACCACCTTCACCTTGTGATCATGCAAACTGGGTCACTAAGTCAGACTATTGATCCACCTAGGCCAGTATTGATTGACACCAATTGACAGCAGCTTTCCAGGGTTTCATGCAGGAGTTTTTCTATCCCTACCTGGAGATGCCAAGGATTGAACCTTCTGCATGCAAAGTATGTGTCTTACCACTGAGCTGTGCCCCCTTCCCCCTAATAAAACATAGCTAAGTTATATTTTATCTTCTGTTATGTTATGTTTCATGTATTCATTCATTGTTTTATCTTGCAACTTCAGCACATCTGTTCTCTCAGGCTTCTTCATAATCCACACAAACACTCGATCAACACTAAGATTAAAAAACAAACACACACACAGAGCAAATCAGCAGATAAAGCTAAAAAGCAGCAGCTTAAACTCCTAAGACCTGTTAGGATCAATGCTGTGAGTAATTTCCAGAATAAGTGGGGTTGGTGGACTCTCAGGATTTTTTCGGAACAAGCAATATTCATGACGTTTAGTCCAGGTTTAGTCACTGTTGTAAAACGCATTTTATGATATGTGCCTAGCTTATTTACAGTATTAATTGTGTGTGTGTGTGTGTGTGTGTTAAATTTGTGGTTTTTCAGGGACCAATGGGGCCTCCTGGAGACAAAGGGCCATCGGTACAGTACATCTTTCTAACTATATGCAGCTTGTAGTGGGGCATGGGAAGGAAAGAAGAGTGTGCACTGGCATATGATTTCCTTTCTTTGTGTTGTGGTGGTGGACAATTAAGTTATATATGTATCTTTTTGAAGCAAATGGAGAGGTAATTCAGAAATGTTGGCTGTTTGATCTCTCATTTCCAAATTTACTACTTTGTCATGCTGCTGAAAGTCCATGTGCAGCACACTTTTATCGTAGAGGCTGATGAGAGGTTCCATATAAGAACCATGGGTGAGTTTAATATTTCAGGGGAGATAAAATGAAAATTAAGAACATAAGAGCCATGCTGGATCAGACCAAGGGAACATCTAGTCTAGCATTCTGTTCACACAGTGGCCAACCAGCTGCCCATGGAAAAGCCACAAGCAGGGCATGAGTGCAACAGCACCCTCCCACCCATGTTCCCCAGCAACTGGTGTACATAGGCATACCGCCTCTGATACTGGAGGTTCTATCTAGCCATCAGGACTAGTAGCCGTTGATAGCCTTCTCCTCCATGAATTTGCCCAATCCCTTTTTAAAGCCATCCAAATTGGTGGCCATCACTGCATCTTGTGGAAGCATATTCCACAGATTAACTATGTGCTATATGAAGAAGTCCTTCCTTTTATCTGTCCTGAATCTCCCAACAATCAGCTTCATGTGATACTGAATACACTGAAGGGTTATTTTGTATAGGTTGCTTATGGAAGCAGTTCAAAATGTTTGGGGAAATCAGTTGCAGTTCTTGGCTTATATATTAATGTTGATCAGAGTGGAGCATCATGCCATGGCTGTCTCAGAAATATCATCCTGGGTCCTGCATGAGCAAAGTCTTGGCAAACTCATTTGCTACTATGAGTCAAGGTACATGAGCAGCAACATTTCATTTGAGTTGGGCAGGGGGCAGTGAGTGGAGAATTCCAAGTCCTCCCAAATGGAGGTGATTTCAGGGGGGAAAGTATTTCAAAACTCTTTGGAATGGCAGTCATGTGGTGGTCCTTCTTTTTACAACTATTTTAGCCCCTAAAAGCTCCTCATGGTAGGCAGTGGCTGGGAAGGGCAACATTTTCCCCCATGCATTTTTCTGGGAGTTTGGGGTTGGGGGGATGCTGCTACCATTAAAAAGAGGTGCCTGACAGTGATGCCATTTTCTCACATAATACCCAGGCATGTTGGTAGTAATCCAGGACATTCAGCAGGGTGGTGGTGGTGGTGGTGGTCATAGATGGAGGCCAGCAAAGAGGTCTGAGAATTTCTCTTAAAATGGAGGATGTGGGAAATAAGACTTTGGTGAAATAATATATCCAAATTATTTGTTTCACTTCTTTGGCCAGGGCCCCCGCGGTTTGCCAGGCATCCAAGGACAACCTGGGCCATCTGGTCAGGATGTAAGTAAGGAGATTGCCTGTTTAGCAAGCTTATAAGATGCAATGCGTTGTGGGTCAGGAATGTTTCCAGGGGCAGCATCCTCTCTCCCGCCCCACCACCAAAAAAAGGAACCAATACTTTCTGCTTCTCCTGCTGCTGTCACACACATTGGAGAAGTGAGAGATCTTCACAGGGAATTAACAGTCAATTGCATTTGACCCTTATGGAACATGAATTAGAAATTTGGCCTCCAAGGATCTACATACAGTGAGGAGTACACACACAGTCAGGTGTTCCATTGTCTTAAAACAAACAAACCATCATTTTGCTCACTTAAAGGATTTGCCATAGTATGAGCTAACTGGGTTTTATATATTAAGAGCCCCAATACTATATGGTTTAAAGAAAAGTAGCTTTGGATGCGAGGGCGGACTTTTGAGTAGAGAAGCAATGAGGAGGAGATGGTTAAACATTTCCCCATCTGAAGCTTCTCCACTACAAATCTCTGATTTAACATGTGTTTCTCTCCACACGGTTTAAAACGGGTTTACCAATAAGAAAGGCAGCTGGAGGGCAACTTAAGAGTAGGTAAGTTGTGACAGGAAAGAATTAAGCACATCCTCCCCATCCTGCTTCTTTACTCGAAATTGTCCCTTCCCATAGGGATGGGCAAATCAATCAATTTCAGGTCCATGCCATTTTTGCATATGTTCACCCATAAGTCTGTTCCATCCCATTTCCATAGTGATCTGTGAATTTTTAAAAATCTGTATGAGAATCCACTTTTAAATAGTATTTTAAAATGTATTTTCCTCTCAAAATACAAATTTTGTGTATGTTTTTCTGGTGTTTTTTTTTTTTTTTGAGCCGAGAACTTTGTCATTACATTTGGAATGTGCGATAGCCATCTATCTGCTGACTGAACTGCAAGCCACACACTTGAATCTGTAAGGTGCAGATCAGGTCAGGTCTTACTGAAATTTGTAAAGATAAATTCCTCTGCTGATTTCTTTATTGTGGTATTATACACAACACACACACACACACACACACGTGTGTGTGTGTGTGTGTGTGTGTGTGTGTGTGAAGAAGAAGAAAAAGAAGAATGGGGGGGGAGGGAAAAGGAAAATTTGAAAAGAAAGGAAGATAAGAAAAAAAGAGAGCATTGTGTTGATAGAACAGAAGGACGGGGCCATGTGATGGAGAGGAACATGTCCTCCATTCCTCAGCCAGCATAGAGTTCTTAAAAATTCTGCTGGACATTTTTGAATTTATCTCCCCCCCCACTTTTATTTAAACAATTCATTCATGAGCTCCAAGCTCCAAGAGATCTTCCACCAATAATAATAATAATAATATTTTATTTATTACCCGCCTCTCCATCTAGATCGAGGCGGGGAACAACAGAAAATATAAAATACCTAAACTAAAACAACACAATATATACTATTAAACATCTTAAAACATCCTAAAAACATCTTAAAACATCTTTAAAACATCTTTAAAACATCTTTAAAACATCCTAAAATTCCGCCGGATAGGCCTGCCGGAAGAGTTCAGTCCATACATCAGGGGACCTGGAGACTTTCCACCTCTGCGGTACGATACTATTTGCCAATGAGTGTGGCCCTATACGGCTTATGGTTCTGTTTTGTACCATCAACTGTATAACTGGGAAGCAGGGAGGGGGGGGGCTTCTCTTACTAAAACAAAATCTCAAAATATTTTCAAGCAACAACAACAACAACAACTAATAATAATGATAATAATGACCAGATCAAATTTCTCAAATGTCGCTGCTAGAGGCTCTACTAAGCACGCTTGCGTATAATTTTTAATTAGCCCCAAGAGAAACAACTCACTCACTCTTTTGCCATTTCTTCTAATGAGGCCGGGACTGCTTTCGTACTGCCCAGAAGCTGCTCCTTCCTGTGTTCCCCCCCCCCCAAGGAACAATTTCAAGAGAAATGTCTCATTCATACCTCATTTCCCCAGTGTTCTCAATCAGCAAAGCCACAGCTTTCTGGAAGCTGGTAGTTGTCTCCTGGTGAGGCTTCATTATCTTTGTTTTCTGTTGGTAAGGGAGAGGGGAGCAGTAGGAGCACACAAACAGATAAAAGGAAATGATCAGTGGATTCCCCCTTGCTTCCCCCTCCCAGTACTCCTTCTCCTCCATTCCAACTGTGCTCAGCCATCTTTCAAAGAAAGAGGACTGGAGTAGGTCAGCAAGCCGTAGAAAAACAAAGACTGAAAGGAGAGAGGCAAGAGTAGCAGATAAGTAGCAGCGGTGATGCTCCACGGCTGGACTTTGGGCCTTTATGTCATGGTTGCATTAAGCAAGGAACTCCAAGCAAGACCCCCTTTACCTCTCTAAGACAGGGGGGCAGAACCAGGCCCTCCATGGGTCGGATGGTGTCGGTGGGTGTGGCCACGCCCACGGACATCATCACCCTGCCCAGTTTGCCTTTCTCCATGCTGAGCGAGGCACTGAGCACTATGCCTCTCTCAGCATGGAGAGAGGGACTTGGATGGCTGTTGCAGAGTCTCTGGCTTTGCGCAATATGTGCCATCCCCGCGAGGGCTCCACGCACTGCATGAAAGGACTCATCCAGCACTGGGTGGAGCAGGAACTCCCCCCCCCCGGCACTGGCCGAGTGACCCAGGGTGGCCATGTGTCCTCTGTTTGAAGTGCTGCTGGAGGACGGTCCTCTATTTGAAGGTATCCTCTGTTGAAGGGCTGCCCTGTCCAATTCCAGTTTAACAACCATAAGAGTTGTTGCCCATCAGCAGTTAAGGACCTAAATGCCACACTGAATGGGCAGGCACACAGTTCACCTGGTCACAGTCTTCCACAGCATGGTGAGATGTACTTATTTCTATTTAAATTCAGTAAACAAACCTTTTTATTTATTTGTTTGTTTGTTTGTTCGTTTATTTATTTGTTCATTCATTTTCTATACCGCCCAATAGCCGAAGCTCTCTGGGCAGTGTACAACAATAATTAAAAACAAACAATAAAATACAGTTAAAAATATAATTAAAACATTGTGAATTTTTTTTAAACCAATTTTATTTATTTTTTTAAAAAAAACAAGTTAATTTTAACACGACCGCTAAAACCAATTTACCACCCCACCATATACCATTTAATTATTAAAAGCCTCAACGTAGAGGGCAGTCTTAACCTGGTGCTGAAAAGATAATAGAGTTGGAGGCAGGTGGGCCTCAGGGGGGAGCTTGTTCCACAGTTGGGGGGCTACCACAGAAAAGGCCCTCACCCTTGTCATTGCCCTCCGAGCCTCACGTGGAGGTGGCAGTCGGAGGAGGGTCCCAGATGTTGAACGTAGTGTATGGGTAGATTGTGGTTGGGAGAGGCGTTCCATCAGGTATTGTGGTCCCAAGCCGTGTAGGACTTTATAGGTCAAAACCAGCACCTTTTAATTTTAACATGTCATGTTAAAGGTTGTGCGTGTTCACTCAAGCTCTAAAATGCTGAGAGATTACAGTTGTTTAGGCCCATGCTCTTAGCAGACCCATATTTAGGCGATATGCATATGGTATAGTATCTTGTGCTGTGCTTAGTTCCGTTTTCACCACTACGTTGGAGCTGGGTGGCTGTCAGTGGCAGAGTGGTGGACCCAAGTCCCAGATTTGTCTGTTCGCTGGAATAGACACATGGAGCCTATGCAACTGACGATACCATTCCATGTTACAAAAAGTACCCAAGTGACAACCAACACCATCCACACAGAATGGCAGAGTTGTGCTAAGGCATCCTGGATCAAAATGATTTAGGGCTGGAAAAAGTTAGCATCAGTGCTTTAAACTGGGCTTGGAAACTAACTGGAAGCTAGCAAAGCCCCTTCAGGATTGGTGTGGGATGCTTCCTGCAGCTGGCACTCATTAGCAACTGGACTACCCACATTCTGCAGGGAGACTCCACCACCATCCCCATCCCATGTGTACCTAATGTAGTCTGCTTATGTAAATTGGGCTTACTTGAGGACAATTTTATGCAGGGGGGGGGATCACTGCTAAAGAGCAATCACTTGGATCCTCAGGTGGAATGGCACCATGATAATGCAATGACATCACTTTTCTTTCTTTTTTCTCACCTGTAGGGTTTACCAGGAAATCCAGGTGAAAGAGGGCCTCCGGGAAAGCCGGTATGTCATCAAACTCGCTCTCTACCCCTCCCTTTCAAATCTGTGTACCTTTTCATGTCCAAGAAGAGTCAACAATTTTGTATATCAAAGATACTAAACAAATACTGTGTTTTAGACTTCTTTAAAGTCCCTTCTCATGTTATGTCAGTGGTATCGGAGCTGCTTCCCCCAGTGAGAGGTGATTCAGCGACGTTGTCCCTCAAAAGATGTGCTTAATCCATTGAACTCTGGCCAGTGCGTGACTAATCTCTTTCACGAGCTCTTTCATGTTTCTGCCTTTGATTTCAGATTCTCTGAAACAGCACTTCAAAAATAGTATGAAAGAACAGGGATCTCTCTTTTTTTCCTCCCCTCAGGGTGCCTCTCCTCTCCTTTCTCCTGGTGATATCAGCCTCTTAGTTAAGGTAAGATCTTTGTCTGCGGTGCCCAAGGACCTAATGCTCAAGAGAACTCTGCCTGAGCCATCAAGTCATATGGATGTTTGTAAAATGTGCGATGCACATGATTGTTAAGGAAGGCGATCTTGGGAGCAAAGATGGGGTGGAGGAAGTCACAGTCAGAGAGGAAGTATGACATATTTTTGTTTCCTCTTCCCTGGCTTTCAGGTCTCCCTGAAAAGAGGTGATGCATGTAACCCCCTTTCAGAGGGACTTAGAAGCATAGGTAGAAGATGTGCAAGTCACTCATGCTTTCTTTATCAACTCTTCCATCCAACATTTGGAGTGGCTTAAGGTGAGGTTTCCCCATGCCACA
Organism: Shinisaurus crocodilurus; assembly: GCA_021292165.1. NCBI lineage: Eukaryota > Metazoa > Chordata > Lepidosauria > Squamata > Shinisauridae > Shinisaurus > Shinisaurus crocodilurus. Next base: position 214,738,309 of record CM037880.1, on the reverse strand, counting down.
CTCCCCATGGTCACATGCGCCAGCCCAGAAAGCAAATAACAACATATGAAAACAGACTAAAGGCCCATCTAGTCTAGCCGCCCTCTTTCACAGAAAGCTTCCAGGACAAATAAGAACCCTGGTGGATAAGACCAAAGCCCTATCTAGTCTAACATGCTGTTTCCCACTGCGGCCAAGAAAGTACCTTTGGGAAGCCCTCAAGCAGGACCTCAGGGAAATGCCCTTTCCTGCTGCTTCTGATGAGATGGCATAGAGCCATCATCACCACATCCTCTGGCAGGGAATTTCATAGTGTAACTATGTGAATAGATTAGCTATATGAGAATCCCACATGTAGAGCTCAAAGGCACTTGTTCTTTGTACGCAACACCTAGTATTGAGAGGTGTACTGTCTCTGAACATGGATGCTTCATTTAGCTATCACCTAGGGATGTGTCAATGCTGGGAGATCCAGCTCGTTTGAGCTCGACGGATTTCCTGCCTGCTTCCGATCCAATGATCAGAAGTGGGCTGAGTTGGGGTTTTCTCACAGACTTTGGTCTCTATGAAAGGCTGCAATTTGTACATATATATATATATATTTAAAAAAAGACTGCTAAGAAATTTGCGCAAATTGAAAGCTGAAACCTACAGCATTCTAGTACTATCCACACAAATCATGCTAGAATGACATAATTTAATTCAGCTTCCATTTAGCAGAAATCGCACAAAGTCTGCCAGCTGGATCGACTTGCACAACAGTGAGTCAGCGCCAGCACAGGGCCGACAAACTAGAATCTGGGGGGCTGAATTGTGAAAATCCATCAGATTTTCACTTCCCTATCAGATTCCTCACACATCCCTAACATGGCTTATATTAAATTGTGATATGGTCTAGGAATTCCCTCTACATCAGAGTCACCTACATAAGTTCCTTTCAAATATAATATGGTAGAGCAGTTATCAGACTTAGGGCGCAATCCTATGAATGTTTAGACAGGAAAAAAAGGCCTACAACTCCCAGCATACCCCATGGATAATTGTAAAGTATTAACAAAGGTGTATGCTTTATTTTGAATTACAGCCCCTGAGGAAGGTGTAAACTGAAATGAGTTGGGCATTAAACAGGGCATTAAACTGTTTTAACTGGCACCTGAGACTTCTTTCTCTGCTGTTTTTGTTCAGCAGGCACCAAAAACAAAACAGTGCTGGTGCCTGCCTGATATCAACAGGCAGGGAGTTCCAAAGAGAGGGAGTCAGTGACTTAACATGATGTAAGAGCCATTTCTTCTTCTTAAGGGACTTTGGGAATTGTAGTTCTGTGAGGGAGGATGGAACTCACTGATCAGAGAATTCTCAGCATCCTCAATAACTGCAGTCCCTAAGGTTGTTTGAGAAGTCACGACAGGTAAACTGGAATAACACCAGTGTAGTTTTGTAGTGTAGATGTGCCCATTGAAAGAAACAGAGGGACCACTGCCTTATGATAAATCCATGGTGCAACATGTTAAAGCCAATCTAGATTCCAGCTTGAAAAGGCTGCCTGCCCTATCATAAACTGAAGTTCAGTCCTGATAGAACAGAGGGTCTGTGGGTAGGTAGTTCCCGGGTCCAGGAATTTGGTAGATGTCCTCTCCTGAATGGGGTAGCACTCCCCTTGATGGAGTATCTGGGACACAGTCTGGGATTACTCCTTGACTTAAAGCTGTCAATGGAGGTCCAGGAGGCTTCAGTGTGAGGAGTACTTAGGACCAGCTGTGGCTGGTTTGCCCGCTATGGCTGTTCCTCTTTGGGGCAAACCTGGCCACAGTAGTCCATACTCTGATAACTTCCTGACTGGAGGATTGCAGTGCTCTCTGTATGAGCCTCCTCTTGAAGATCGTGCAGAAGCTGCAACTGGTGCAGAACGCTGCTGCCTATTTGCTGACAGCGACAGTAAGATGTGAGCATATCACACCAGTTTTGAAATCTCTGCACTGGCTGCCAGTGAGTGACAAGGCCAAATTCAATGCGTCACTTCCAGTGCACAAAGCCCTGAATGGGTACTTGAAGGACCGCCTTCCCCAGTACCAACCAGCCCAGAATTTAAGATCAGCTGGGAGGCTTTGCTTGTGGTGCCCTTGAGGAATGTGGCCTGTGGGCCACCACATGTGATAGACCCTTTTTGGTGGTGGCACCCTAGCTGTGGAACTCCCTTACAGTAGAGGTTCGGCTGTTTCACATGCTATTTAGGCATCAGTTAACGATGTATTTATTTGTGCAGGTGATTGGGAGCATGGACAAGTGCTCTGTTCGTTTTTCTTCTAAATCAATTGGTTGTGTACTGGGGTTGTATTGTGTCTTATCATAGATTTGTGATTTTAGAGTCATGATTTTAATGCCATTTATGTGGTGTCCTGTGCTTTAGATAGACTGTCCACCACCCAGGATTCATTGTGAGGAAGGGTGGGATATAAACCAAGGAATAGAAAGAAATATCAGTGAAGCGTTCATTCTCTTCTCTTAGGATGTTTGCAGCGACTGCCCCTCTGGACCACCTGGACTTCCTGGAATGCCAGGATTCAAGGGTGATAAAGGCCCCCCAGGCCCACCTGGCAGAGAAGGTCCAGTTGGAAAGATGGTAAGGAGGAGGACACAACCGCACTCTCGTTTTCCCTCACGGCTGTGCGGATCAGTGGCGAAGACCGTGATCCTACTATCACCCCTTCCCTTGACACATGCAAGCCTCCGAACTTGGAGGCTCACGTCCATCCAAAGCACAGTGCAAGGTGCACCGGTGGTGACCTTCACCCCATCCACACCCCGCACCCCGCGTTTCATTTGGAGGGCCGTTTTCAGCCATCTAGATGAAGCTCTTCACTAGAGTGGGAGGGAAGGAGATGGGGGGCACCATTTGGATGCGGTGTAAGCCATTGGACCCTGCCGCCTCCCCGCCCCTCCCCTCCAGCACACCCCTTTTCCTCCTCCCAGAGGCCAATTTGCGACCTCAAAAAGGCAGTTGGTGCGGTTCTTTCTGTGCCAGCCATGCCCATGGGGGTGTGAGAGCTGGACTGACCAGGGTTCAAAAGCTTTCCTAGCCAGTGACCCTCAGTCCCAGTCATGCAGGCGGAAGGAGGAGATAACAGCAGTTAATAAAGATTAAAGAGTTTATTTGTAAGACCCAATTACATGGGATTAAGGCAAGCAATGCATCTCTTACTCACTACATCATTGCAGATACAAATCCAATACCCCAGTGGTAAGGCTAGATGAAGTGAAGTCCAGAACAAGACACATGTCGAGTGAGACGAGCGGGCAAGCAAGCAAGTGAGAGTGAAGCTATCAACAAGTGTGTTAGCTTTATACCACAGACCCTGTACCTATAAATAGGATATTACTCACCCCAGTTGTATAACCTATTCATCAACATGTTGATTCCCAACCTGTCCAAGGTTGCCGAGTCATATCACCTTGAGACTATGTCTCGTGACTAGAGACCTTGTGTACTACATCTCAAGAGACAACCTCCATGTCAGGTGATAATCCTGATGTCAGGTGGTAATCTCGTTCTGCCTATGCAAAACCAAACAGGGTGTGTGTGGAGCAAGCTCCTCATTCAGAGTCCCAGCTCTGAGCTATGCCCCCCCCCGGCAAGGTTGGAAGGACATGATAGGATCATGACCTAAATGTATAGATACTATCCGGTGGAGGCTATCCAAGGTCAGTGAGGCAGGGTATCCACTCTGGGCTTTTAAGGAGCTATCCATGGTTCTGAACCTATTTTGCGGCCATGGTTCAGCACCATGGATAGCTCCTTTGAAGTTCAGAATGAAACCCAGAGTGCATACACCACCCCACTGACACTGGAGCTACCCGCCTCCGCTGAAACTGTCACATTTCCTTGCCCTGATCCCAAAAGAGTGAGGCAAACCCTGCTGCTAGGTCTATCGAGAGATATTTTCTCTTGGGGACACTTTGCACAGCTTGGTCTTGCATTACTGTTCATTATCTCTTGTCCCCGTATAGGTGATGCCAGGGTGTATTGTTTGGACCACCCCATCTCGAGATGGCCAAAAACAAACAACAACCCCCGGGTCAAATGTTTCAGCCCAGCACTAAATTAACATCATGCATACTTTTTTCTCTGAAGAGACTAGCATGTCAAGTTGAAGGCTGCCCTAGAACATCTAGTTCTCTATGTGCAGGGATTTTATTTTATTTATTTATTTTAAAAACAACAACATGCATTTACAAAAACCATAAGGTAACTACCTGCTGTCCCTTTGTCTTTCAGGGAGAGTCTGGACCCAGAGGTCCCCCTGCCCCACCAGGTGTGGAAGGTCCTAAGGTCAGTTGTACCTTCTCTTTTTCTGACTTCAGATTGTAATTTTCTTTTAAAGAAACAGCATACCCGAATGAAACCTCTGCCATAATGGGAGAAGATTTTTTGGGGGGCCAATAAAAACAGTGCAAATCTAAGGAGACAATAGCCAAAGTGCATGAAGCCTTAAGCCTACAAAGTACTCCCACTTAACCGAAGGTCTGACCATCTGAATATTTCTTCTATGTCTCCTAGTCCAGAAAAGGAATTGAACTTGCTATTCTAAGAAGCAAATACCAAAGAGAAAAATAGTATATGGGATTGTTACTGATATTGGGATTTGGGGGGGGGATTTCTAGAACCCTGCATCTGAGGCTGGGTGGAAGTGTCTTGCCTAAGATTATCTTGCGATTTCATGTCACAGGTGAGATTTGAATGGGGGACTTCCCTGGTTCACAACTCAGCCTTAGTCCATATGTTCTCTGGGCCTGCTGCTTGGTTTGCAAGATGAAGCTTTGATCCAACCCCCTTCCCTCCACCTTGCAGATAACATCCAGATAATTCCTTGCAGATATATCTTTTTCAGCTGGAGAATTAGGTTTGCATAATTCTTCCTCCTCAAAAAGATGGGGTGGAGGAAAGATAGTGTGAACTGGGCCTCTGCACAATAGTGCGTTCCTGTGGAGCACATGGTTACCTGTGGAGTATGCAGCAGATGTTACCTGTGTGCCTAGAGGAGGAGTACCTGCCACTCCTCCACCATGCAAACTGAGTTCTGCCCCAGAGGTAAAACATAAACCAGAGAGATGTCTCCGAGCCATACACTAGGCTTCAGGGATGGTTGATCTGCCAAACTTGAGCTCGTCAGGTTTCTCTGATTTCCACTTCAAAGCTTGTTCTGACCTGGGTCTGCATCAGGTTGCAAGCCTTTTTTCCCCCCCACACATGGAAATCCATGTGTGTTTCAGTGCACATTTTTTCAAAACGTACACTTTCCTTGTGAGCATTTTTCAATTGCACACATTCCCCCCACCCCCCATTGACTAAAACATGCTTGTGTGGATGTTTCAAATGTATGCATTTTTTTCATGTGCATTTTTCCAAAGCATTTGTTTGTTGTTGTTGTTGTTGTTGTTGCGTGAATCACACTGGAAGCTTGGAAATAATGGACAGATGTCTGCACCACAAATTTGCGTTCGCGTTCACGTTCAGTTTTGGGAGGTGTACATTGAATAAATTCTGGTGAAAAAAAATTGCACTAAATGGATTTCTTCCCCCATCCCTGCGAGGCTCTCGTGTGCTGCATAGAGCCTTCAGAACTCTGCACACGTTCACCTTTCAATGTTGCAACGGAAGATCAAAGAGCTGGATCACTGAGGTGCTGTCCCATCTGCTTATAAACTGCATCATAAGCCACAGGCATGGGATTCTGTGCATATCATGGGAACACCTTGAGAAGAGGCAGACTTTCCCACAATTTGAGTTATCATCTTAAATGTCTGCCTGTCTATCTATCTGTGTGTGTGTGTGAAAGGATGTGCCAGAAAATGGATATTGTCAATGTCAGTTTTAGGTGAAGCTAATTGTGCTCTCCCTTGTGAGCATTTTTATTCCTTTTATATTTTCCACAGTAGCATTTTTTTTTTACCGCACAACTGTGCCGTAGAACAATTATCATTAAAGTTTTTTATTTAATGATTTTACTTCCCTGATCATGGCCAACCAAGGCTGCCCTGATGCAGCCAGAGGGGCTCACAAAGCCCATCTGCAAATTCTGTTTGTGCTGGGGTGCCAAATGCAAAGGCAGAAAGCCACTGTATACCTTTCAGTCTCCCAAAGCAGCAGGGGATAAGGCTCCATGGCTTTTCCTGCCCATTATCTTCCCAGTCTTGTCATCCACCCCTCTCCCTAAGCTGCTCTTAATCGGTCCGGGTGAGGGCCGGTGTCAGCACCTGGCCAGAGTTGGGGGAGAATTTCATTCAATTTGCATTTCAGTAAGGAATTCCCAGTTTTGTGCTTCCCAAATCAATATATGACCATGAATGCAATTATCCTTCCATATTCTCACATCTAAAAAACAAAAAGGCACACAACAAAACAACAACAACAACATACAAAGCAGTATATACTTAGGAAAAGTGCATACAAAGAAATGTGTATGTTAGGGGAACGTGCACACAAAAGGGATCTAATAGTGGGAAAACACACAGACAACACGATATTAAGGAAAATGGCTTATAAAATGTGTATATTAAGCAAACCTGCATTCAAAACTGTATATTAGGGGAAATGTGCTCAAAATGAATGCATTGTTTGGTGCTGATATTTTTTATTTTTTTTAAAGAAGTCACAATCTGGTGCAGAAACAGATGGAATGGATTTAAGAATAAGATAGGAAAAAAATGAGGGACTCAGAGAGTCCAAAATTGACCGATTCATCCATAAGAACAAAGAACATAAGAGTCATGCTGGATCAGACCAAGGTCCATCGAATCCAGCATGCTGTTCACACAGTGGCCAATCAGTGCCTGTGGGAAACTCACAGGTTGGACATGAGTGCAACAGCACTCTCCCACCCATGTTCCCCAGCAGCTGGTGTACATAGTCATACTGCCTCTGATGCTGGAGGTAGCATGTAGCCATCAGGACTAGTAGCCATCGATAGCCTTCTCCTCCATGAATTTGTCCAATCCCCTTTTAAAGCCAACCAGATTGGTGGCCAACACTCGTGGAAGTAAATTCCATACTTTCATTGTGTATCGTGTGAAGTTGATCCATCCTTACACCTTACCTGACCTGACATCCTTGGGAGGCTGCCTTGCAGTCCCCTTTATTTATCTTTTTTCCCAAGCTGGCACTCTAAGTGATGCCGGGCTACTGGATCTAGCCACCATTTAAATTTCCCACAATACTCTGGAGCAATGCTACACTGGGTGTATAGTGCAAAACTAAAAATGGTGGCTTAGCTCATCCGCCCAGCATGCTGTTGCTGCCACCATCAGATAAGCCTTCCAGGACACACCTATGGACAAGGTGACCCAGCAGACAGCACTTTGCCGAGTGCCCTCTTGAGCCAGGAGCTGGCCCTGATCAGTGTCCCCAGTATGCAAGACAACAAGCAGGTGAGAGGGTTATGCCGTTGGTCTAAAGTCAGAAGCCCTTCTTTGCCAACTAAAACCCTGAAATGCGCTTGCTTTCATGCCTTCCTCTTGACTTGAGAAAGCCAATGGGACATACGTAATTGCGTGTTTGACGCCCAAGATTTAAATGGCTTTCTCCGTTATTAGGGTGCTAAAGGAGACCGTGGGACATCTGGAGAGGCTGGACTGAAGGGTGAACAGGTGAGAAAACATCAGGAAGAAACATGCTTCTTGCAGCAGTAAAGTATGCAACAGTGTTCCTCCCTTCAGCATTCCTAGCTCACTAAATAAGATCTGTGACCTGCTCATTAGCCATCATATCAAAAACAGTGCTAATCAACAGATTAGACACAGACTGGTCTGGTGTCCGGATTGTCAAGAGGGCTCCTTTAACTATGGAGGTAATTCAGAATGTAAATAGAGCCACATTGAAACATACCAAAGGCCTAACTAGTCCAACATTCTGTTCACACGCTGTCCAACCAGCTGCCTGTGGGAAGCCTACAAGTAGCACACATGTGCACTAGTGCCCTCCCACTCATGTTCACCAGCAACTGGAATACAGAGGCATACTACCTCCGATACTGAGGTAATATATAGTAGCCATTGATAGCCTTTTCCTCCATGAATTTAGCACCCTCTCACTCCCTTATTTCTCACCAACCAGGCATACAAGGCCATGCTGCCTCTGATACTGGAGGTAGCGTATAGCCATCCTGACTAGTAGCCACTGATAGCCTTCTCCATTAATCTGTCCAATCCCCTTTTAAAGCCATCCAAACTGATGGTCATCACATCTTGTGGAAGTGAATTCCACAATTTAACTATGCACTGTGTGAAGAAGTCCTTCCTTTTATCTGTCCTGAATCTTCCACCGTTCAATTTCATGGGTTCTAGGTGTGGCTTATACAAGAGTGACTTGCCAGTAGTAAATCATTCACTTTGCATAAGTAATGTATCTTATGGGAGGAAAATGTAGAGGAAATGTTTGTGCATGATTATTCTATTATAACCTCTGGAGGGTGGTGTTTTTTGTTTGCTTGCTTGCTTGTTTTTGCTTTTTTTTTAATGGAGTCAGATCAACTTTGCCGCTCCACCATAACATATTATGGAACATTGAACTGGATGTTTATATACAAGTTTGCCTGCAGTATAGTTGTTTTCCACCTAACTGAGGGCAATAGTAAACCTAATTGAGCCTAAAACAAAACCAAAGATTATGTGATGCCTTCTTTTAAGGGTTTTGTCCAACTTCCTCAGGCCATAGACTTCTCCAAAGCCAGCCATGCGCGCAATGCTTGGCATTCCATCTTCTGCTGCTCATTCTAATCCCTCCAGCTCGTGGTGCAAAGAAGCCTCCAGATATACCAAAGTGAAACGCATGATAGAGCAGGTGTGAGGTTCCAAGTGTTCATAGAACTGATAACAGAGATAATAATTGGAAGCTCAGAACAGACACAGATGTTGCTCTTAGGAAGGAGGGAGATTGTGCTGGATTTGCCGCACAGCATTGGCAACACACTTAAGGAGCCCAGCCTGGCTGCTGGAATACCATTAGCTTGAGGCAAAACAGGGATGGTGCTAGTGGTCGGGGAAGGGGTGGCTTCTGGTGGCAAACTTGGGAGAGTTGGAAGGTGTAGCTGTAAGGACAATTTGTGCCCTTCGAAGGAGGAACAAGTACGGCATGAGAGGGTTACTTGCACCTCTTTAGCACCGCCTGTCCCCAATTCTGTCAGCCTTGGGGAGCGGGGCATGGAAAGCCAAGATATTTGTCTTTCGGTCCTGCAGCTATTTTCTTCAGCTGCATTGCTGTTAAAACTCTGCTTTAACATAATTCAGAGCATACCAAGTCCTCAGATCACTGCAAACACAGTGATGGTAGTAATTTCTGAGCAAATTAATATTTCCCTTGCCTTGCATGCAAAATGTGTGATTCAGGATCTAACTGGCATGCACATTATGCACCAACATATGTAATGGAGTCAGTTGCTTTGTTTTTGGGTTTTGATTTTTTTTTAAAGAAAGCTTCAGGAGGTGGTTTGTGAGCAGAATACTGGCCAGTGGGTTGGGGAGGCATGCTCAATCCTTTCCCCATCCACTGGTTTCCTTCTCCAAATTGCCCTACCCCAAGTGGGGGGGGGGTCAAAATGCATGGGGTGGTGTTGAAGCTGCTGCCTTCTGTGAGCTCTGCTGAGCTGGTCTGTTCTGGAAACCAGCACTTCCACTCGCTTTGGGTTACTGTTAGAAGCATGAAAGCCCTGATACACAAACAAGTATTCCCGGCCCGCCAGCTCACAGGCCCAATAGGATACCACCCCATATGTTTGCCCATAACACATGGTTAACCCCTGAATCAAACATTTACATGCAAGGGAAATATTCATTTACTTAGAAATTACCACCATTTTGTTAGCAGTGATCACAGAAAATGACATGCTGAATTATGTTAAAGCAATTCTTCTCTTTAGAGAAAGACGCACGCTCAGGGTGTGCGTAGGCAGAATGCTCCATCACTCACATCTGCACACAAGTAGTTAGCCTCTCACATCCAGCCAACCCTGTGATGTTTCCTGTCAAGTGTTTCAGGCAGTCCCAGAAGCTTATGTATATTAAAGGCGTTTGTCACAACATACAAGTCCATGCTCTAATGGTTATGTTTCGGTGTCTTGCCCTTTTGGTTCTTTGCTTGTTTGCTTGTTAGGTTTTAATGAGAACACTGGGAACATTTTTTATTCATGAATGGAAATGACAGGCAAATGCTAAAAGCTGTTGTTGTCTTCTACAGGGCCATCCTGGAATACCTGGCTTCATGGGTCCACCTGGAAATCCGGGTCCACCTGTAAGAAACTTAACATATATCATTAATCTCCTCTCTTACATTAAAAAGCAAAGTGTTGTGTTGCATCCATCCAGCCATCTGTATAGTCAGAAGACACATCCGCTGACTGACTGGGCATCTTACTTTGTATGTTGGCTTATTAGAGCACCAGCAAGAATCCCTCCTCTACCACCTCTGCTACAACTTTGCAGTCACAGTTGGTTGTTTTTATCCTATAGGAATCTCAAAATCTGGTATTACCTTGAAGGGAGGGAGGGAACCATCTGTCTTTTCCCCTTTCTGTATCCAGTTTCGCCACCCTGATAAGCTATATTCTATGCTCAGCAAAAATTACGTAGAAATACAATACGGTGGTGAGGATCTCAAATGTATAAGTAAGTAAATGTCCTATCATGAGTGGTTGTCTGCCTCTATTAGACTGAGTCAATTTAAAGACCATCACAGCACAGACAAGAGTTCTCTGTCTCATTTGTTAAGCAGACCTTATTTAAAAAGTTCAGTTCTGTACAGAGAGAGCAGCCGTGTGTGTGTGTGTGTGTATAATTAAAGGTTAAGAAGAAAACAGCAGAGCTGTCATTAGTGATGGAGATAATTACACCATGAGCGAAGAATGCTGCATTTTTTCCCTGTTTAGGGGTCAGAGGGTTCCCCAGGACCCATCGGACCACCAGGAAGCCCAGGAGAAATAGTAAGTTGCTATTCAGTCTGTTGAATTTTTGGAATACAAAAGCATGTAAGGGAGCTGTCATTTGCCAGAATGATTCCATAGCAGATGGATTCTTTGACCAATGAGTAAATATGGAAAGGGGTTCCATGAAGCTGTAGTTTGAAAGCCACTAGGAGGTGTGGATTTGGTAAATCTGTTAAAAAAAAGATAAAATGATGGAGCAAATTTCTCACCCATCCCTAAATTATGAATCCGAATGGGCTGTAAAGACTTAGTCAGGTTGACTCCCTCACTGAACTGCTTACTGTACAACAGCGGTAGGGAACCTCTTTAAACCCAAGGGTCGAATTAGGTTTTGGAGAGCCTCTCAGGAGCCACATTCCAGTGGTGGGCAGGGCCAAAGGCAAAAAAGGGTGGGGCCAAAACAAACCAAAAAATACAAATAAATACCAGGATGTTGTAGCTTAAAGCTCTTCCTTCCAGCGGCTAAACCTTAGGAGAGGTGTTTCAACCTTTTAGAATGGACAGGGGGAGAACTGCAGAAAACCCTCCCACCAAACAGTTAGTTGCTGGAGGGAAGGGATAGGGCCATGGCCTTCTGGGGAAGTCCAGAGGATTTGGACCCCAGGCTGGCCAGATTTTGCCCTTGGACCTGAGGCCCCCTACCCCTTCTGTACTGAGAGATGTCCATGTGTTCTCAATGCATCTGCAAATATGGTATGGGGGTGGGGTTTGCCTAAAGTGATATTTGTGGTAAATTTGGAAAGCCCTGCTAATTGGGGACATCTCTGTCTGGGAATCTTGCCACGAACATTGTTCACATCTGTGTCTTTTTGGCAGGGTAAAGAAGGCCCTCCAGGACCTCAGGGCCCACCAGGTTTGCCTGGACTTATGGTGAGTGCAAGTGATCATTCATGTATCAGTAAACATCGATAGTAGACATGACCTGGAAATCATATGGGCAACCATGAAGGCCATCCACCACATGCACAATTCTCTCTCAGTCTCACACAATGTTTCAGACTTCTATTGAAAGGTTTCAGCTGGGCCAGAGATGCAACAAGAACATTTCAGTCTTGGGGAGACGTGTGCATGGGTTGTCACTAAAGACCTTTTGACTATCGTTTTCCCCCCTCACTGTAATACCGAGATTGTGTGCTGAGCACATTGTGCTTGACTTCTTCAGAAATTCTCCTAATTCAAATGGGCATGGATAAAATCAAATGAAATTTCTCCTGATTTGAACTTTGTGATGTAGTCTTTGTTGAGAAAGGAAGGTAAGTGATTTGTCCAAGAGCAAATGTAAGAGGAGGAATATATAAGCTGCCAGTTATGGGTGGAGGATCCATTATGAAACCAAGGCAGTGCTATAGTTCAGTGGAACAGCACATGCTTTGCATGCAGAGACACCAGGTTCAATCCCCAGTGTCTCCCCTGACAAAGGCTCTTGGGAAGCAGGACTGGAAAGAACCTCAATTTAAGATCTTGAACAACTACTGCCTGTCAGAATCAATATTGCCGGGTTAGAGAAGAAGGGATTGGTGAATGAGTGATGTTCAAGATCGCCAGGATTTCTGAATATAATCTCACCGTTCATCTCATGCCCAATTTCTGTTCGTGTTTGTGATCACCTCTCACTTTGTGTGAACGGGACACTTGGGCAAATGGAGCAGCAATCTAATGTGAAATTTGCGCAAATCTCCCCAAATTTGTGCTGATCTCCTGAAATATGTGCAAATATCCAAATTTCGTTTCGAATTCGTTCCAAATTTTGTTCTGCTTGTGCAAGTGAGCACTTGTGCTAATGTCCATGAGCACAGGCGTGCATTAAGTTAACACTAATCTTCATTAGCACGGCTTCATATCAGCGTAAGTATGAATTTGTGCGAATCCCCCACAAGTCTCTGGAATCCATGTGACTCAGAAAAAACCAGTCTGTGGCAGAATCCGCAGTTTGGATTCATAGAAATCCAAACTCACCTGAATCCCTTGCAGACAGTAATAAGTGTGCATGCCAAGGTCAGGAACCTCTTCTTCTTAGCTGCCATGAGACCCTTGTGCATGCAGCCTTTCCGAAGGCAATAGACCAGTGTTCTCCAACCTTGTGTCCCCAACCTTGTGTCCCCAGATGTTTTTGGCCTACAACTCCCAGCATGCCCCAGCCAGCTGGGGTATGCTGGGAGTTGTAGGCCAAAAACATCTGGGGACCCAAGGTTGGAGAACACTGAGATAGGCCTTTGATCTGATCCGGCACAGCTTGCACTGTGTTCTTTTGTTCCTAAAAGCCATCTGGTTCAACTATCTGCCCAAGGGCCCAGGGCAGGAACATCCAATCACCAGCACAACCCGGTTCAACTTACACAGTCCAATCCAAAGTGTGCCAGAACAGGAGAGAGTGTGTGCATCATAAGAGCTACTAGAGGGATTACTTGCACAATGCCCATCAGTATGACAGGTGGGGTATGTGTGGAGGAAAAAAGGTGGGGTATAAATAAATAAATAAATAAATAAATAAATAATAAAATAATAAAATAGATGGCAGGAAAAGGCCATCAAGATGCAAGGCAGGGTGCGAGGTGCAGTGGCGGGGAAGGACGCTGCCACTTCACCTCGCGCCATGCATTGGCTGTGTGTAAGCCTCCGAGTATGGAAGCTTACATGCATTGAGGGCAGAGGCTATAGCAGTGTTCTCCAACCTTGGGGTCCCCAGATGTTTTTGGCCTACAACTCCCAGCATGCCCCAGCCAGCTACGCTGGCTGAGGCATGCTGAGAGTTGAAGGCCAAAAACATCTGGGGACACAAGGTTGAAGAACACTGCAATAGACATATTGGGAAAATTGCAAGGGTGATGCCAACATAAATACAAAATGCAAGCTACATGTACAAAGAAAGCCATCATGGCAGAGCTTCTCAGCAGCAATACCACCTTTTCACTGGTCCGTTTGCAGGCGGAGGAATGGGCAGGTATTTTGGCAATTGGGGAGGTGATGAAATTGCAACAGGGGGCCAGAAGGGAAGACATTGCAACAAGAGGCCAGAAGGGAAGGGCAAAATATGGGACCTCACCACCAGCAGCACACCCCTGTCCAGCTGCTGGCCGTCATTTATATTTCCCATACATTCCATAGGAACAACCATCGCATCCTGACCTAGGTTACAGGCAGGGAATTCTCCTATTATTTATGGGGAGTTCTCCTATAATTTCATATATTGGCTAATGTGAGATAGGCTGACCAGCTTGCTATTTCACATGCAGCCTGGGTATTGCTCAGTGGAGTTTTCAGTTCAGTTTGCTGACAGGCTTGCTATTGTGCATTGTGCTGGTGGTATTGTGAATCGTTTCTCATTCTGTGCAATTCATCGAACGGTCAAATATTTATTTATTTTATTTATTATATTTATACCCCGCCTTTTTTCCTGCAAGGAACCCAAGGCGGCTTACATTATCCTCCTCCTCCTCTCCATTTTATCCTCACAACAACCCTGTGAGGTAGGTTAGGCTGAGAGTCAGTGACTGGCCCAAAGTCACCCAGTGAGTTTCATGGCTGAGTGGGGACTAGAACCCGGATCTCCCGAGTCCCAGTCCAACACTCTCACCACTACGCCACGCTGGCTCAAATAACGTATGCAGTAAAGCCAAACTCCCCCCCCCCCGATATCTATGGTAACTTATTAAACCTATTGCTATAGCTGGGACGCTTATCCACAACAATGAATATACACTATTTGCCCCTAACAACAAATATCATGGATATTCATTGCATCTCTAATCTTCGCCGCCTAATTTTTATTTTCTTTTTCTCTCAATGCTAGGGCATTGCTGGAAAGGATGGAAAAGATGGCAAGCCAGGACTTCCTGGGGAACCAGTAAGGAGATATACACTGTACATATATAACCACCAAAAACCTGGCAGTTTTGATCACATTCACAATGCCACTATTGGTTGAGATGCTGTGATGTAATGAAATTTTTGCTTATATCCATACTGCTGGGTGAGGAAAAAGCCTGTTTATACAATGCTGTCATACAGAGCATTTCTCTTGATGAGAGAGCAAAACATAATTTTGTCTCAGAAAGAAATCTGTAGAAAAGAAAGACTGTTGGCAGTCCCGGTCTTAGACTAGAGTAAAACATCAAAACAATAAACACCGCAGCTTTATTGAAAGCAGGAAAATGCTACATTTTTCTGTTTTCTTTTTAGACAAATGCCTATCTGGTTGCTACTCTTTTGTGGTTTGAAAACTGGATGTAATATTAGGAATATTATTATGTCATCTTAGGCCAAAGATATATAACCCCCATTATGGAGCACTCTGATTTTACTTTAGTTGATCATTCTCCGCTCAGAAATTTAGAAATTGGTGTTTTATGGATGTAATTTATGGTACAGATGGGCGAACAAGCAATGTTTGAGATCACTAGGATCACTAGGATCTCCAAACGTTGTCTTGCCACTCATCTTGAGTCCAATCCCCATTTGTGTTTGCGGTTTCTGCTCGTTTCGCGCAAATGGGAGAGTTGTGCAAATCGAGCGGCTTTCACATGGGAGATTTGCACAACCTCCTACTTTGTGTGAATTTCCTCCGTAGACTAAAGCGGGGCTAATTCAGTCTACTGAGGGAATTTGCACAAATTAGGATATTTGTGCACATTGAACTGGGAATTGGGGACGAGATAAACATGACCACGTGTTCGACAATTTGCAAACACATAAATAAAATAAAATAAAATAAAATAAAGTCAGTGGACATGAGCTCCTGCCTGCTCATGTTTGGGACTCTGAGCCAGCCATGCTCACATGACATCAAGGGCCCTGTGGGCAAGAAGGAGAAGGCGGCAGGAGCAGGCAGAGGGAACATCAGGGCCTGCTTCAGTTGGACTGCCCGCCCCCAGGGCTAACTGACGCTCTGTTTTTTCTTGTATTTAATTAGACTGTACATCGCTCAGAGTGGCCGGATGACTGGCCAGATGGGCGATTAAAAAATATAATAAATAAATAAATAAATAAATAAATGTTTTGTGAGCAAAAAAGAAATTCTCATGCATCCCTGGACTGTGAACTTGGGTTGGATTTGATTTAAAATCCTCTCTGTTGCTAGCTGACGATATGTGCAGGTGTGTTGCGTGTGAACCAGACCTATTTGATCATGAATTCCAAAAATGGAGGGATGGGAGAGATGTTTGGGACACCAGATGTTTGGAGTTTGCACGCACATGTGCGCACACACACTCACACACACACACACACCACACTCCATTGATACTCTTTTGAAATGCTAAACTTGAAGATTTTGTCTAATAGATAAATTGTTACTTAAAACATGATGTGTGGAACATTTGGAACTATGCTTGTTATATCTTTCCAGTCTGACATAAGGTCACCCACAATTCATAACTCTTACCAAGAGTCAAGTTGTTGTGTCATTCCCTTCTTCTAGTCCACATTTCTGTCACTTCCCTGATCGCTGCTGTGCTCAGCTGCGGGAAACAAGCAAAATAAATTTGAGTGCTGAAAGCCAAACTAGAATGGATTCCGTTTCTGAAATCAGCATTTGTGCAAATGTCTTTTTATAAGTAAATCATAGGCATGTGGGGGAGCATGCAATCCAGATTGGAAATTGGAGATAGGGGGTTGGATTAGCCCCCCCCCCCAAACACACCTGCTATTTGCAATGCATTAGAAGAAAACTTCTGTTGGCATGAACAGGAACTTGTCTTCTAATGAAAATAGCAGATGGGGCGGGTGTGTGTGTGTGGTTCAATCCAGATCAGGATTCAAGTTGGGGGAGGGGGCAATGGGTTAAAGTTCCCCCACCAGGTGCAGAATCCATATCAGCCCCCTTGCATGTGCTGTTTACTTCTTAAAAGCCATTCATGTAATTGCTATTGTTCTTTTTGGGGGGGGGCACTTTTAGTTAATTGTGTGACAATGGTGTCATCAATAGTTTGACCCTGACCCTGAGTGAGCCATATATGTGAAGTGTCGTACTATAAATATACTTTGTTTCTTTCAGGGCAAGCCAGGAGAGCCTGGGCTACCAGGACAAGAAGGAGCTCGGGGCTTGCCGGTAGGTCTGTTGCAAGCACTTCCCATTAAAACGTATCCTCTCCAGCTGAGCTCAGATATGTACAGCAAGGGTTTGGGTGTGTGTTGGTGAAAGAAAGCAAATCGTGCCTCAGAGGTTATTCATTTAATTTTAATCCTGCATTCCAGACCAACGTAGTCTTCCAAAGTGGCTCACATCAATTAAAAAAGAGAGAGAATCCGGCCCTACCTTCAGGCCTAACTAAAAAAGATCAAGGCACACAAGGGAAGGGGTGATGGAGGGACAAGGGAGGGAGATCAGTTCAACAATGCCAGAACAAAAGGGGAATGTGTGAACTGAGCCTACGTTAGATCTGGGAAGGGTTTAAGAGAACCGTTTGTTTTTTTTTTTATTGTGCTGAATATCTGAAGGAAACGTACTTACTTATTTCTGTTTCACTATTCAGGGTTTTAAGGGACCCAGAGGAGACGCAGGAGCCCCAGGCCCAAGAGTAAGTAATGTACATGAAGCCCTGCACTCAAGAATGGTCTCTGTCCAAGGACTGCCAATCTATACCACCCTTGGATTGCACCTTGTTATTCGTGTCATCTTTGGAGACATGAGCTACTGGATTTTTGAAGTAGAAAAATTACAGCTTGTTAGTGATCACGTTTCCTTCATTATGCCAGGCAAAATATTAATTGATAGCTCTTCATTGCCTGTGAAGATTTGTGATCACCAGGGTGTCTCCAGTTGGCCCAAATGAACTACTGGATGCTTCCCAGAAGGGACCAACTCTCTCTCTTTCCCTGATCTTGTTCTGGTCCCGTATAAGTCAACCATGTGGCAACCAAGCCAAAAAAGAAAACACATCCCTTGTCAGAGATCATATGCATGTGAACCATCTTCATTTCCAAGTGTGGTGTAGTGGTTCAAGTGTTGGGCTCGGTGGATCCTGGTTCTAGTCCCCACTCAGACATGAAGCTCACTGGGTGACTTGGGATTGTCACTGACTCTCAACCTGACCCTACCTCACATGGTTGCTGTGAGGATAAAGTGGAGAGGAGGACCATGTAAGCTGCCTTGGGTTCCTTGCAAGAGGAAAAAAGGCAGGATATAAATGTAACAAGCACAGCAATAATGAATAACTTCAATCATATATTGAAGTACAAAGCTTGATTATAATGCCATTGTAATCAAAACATCAAGCCAACGGGAATTCAAGTGACAATGATGTGGCCAGGATATACATTCCCTGTGTATAAATCCATCAACAGAGATGCACCAAAACATTTAAAAATATATATAAATAAATCATGTAAGAGATACACAGAAGTATCATGAATATTAAAACAGGTTTCCAAACAGTTATAATCTGTGAGAAAGGAAAGAAAACCCCCACCTGTCTTCTTGCTAATTACACTTATGAAATAGATTGGTGAGTTAAGCACTTTAACCTGACCTCTTGTTGAATAGCTTTATTTTTCAAATAAATCTCCTGAAGGTGCCATTTTGCTTTTCAACAACACAGCAGTATCTATGAAAAAAAATAGAGAAGATTTTGCACATTCCTAGTAATTACAGTTTATTTTTATAGATACATTTCCATATAGGTATCCTTATTTTTTATAGATAAAGTACCTTCCTTCAGGGCCAGTATTGTGAGGGAAATGCTGAGGTCCATGGGCTCTGAGGGCCCTCTGTGACTGACACTGATTGTTAATATCCTTCTTTTCTTTTTAAAAAAAAAAAAAAAAAAACTCTTTTGGATTTTTTTTTACTGGGGTGGTGGCATTCAGAACCACAGTGCTGAGTCTGCAGCCAGCCAGACACATGAATGCTTCTATGGCAGTTGACTGCAGCTTCTCCTGACACTTCAGTTCTGCTGTCCTAGTAAAAAAGCTATGAAGTGTATAACGGGGGAAAGGGGAGACCCAACCCTGCTGCGGCTTGTCAACACCTGGTAACACTAAAATGGCAAGGGAGACAGCTAGAGTCTCCCCCAAACTTGTCTCTGGTCTGCCTTCCTTGATTGCCTTGTGACTAGTTTTTTTTCCATTCCTATAAATCATCTTCTTGCCCTTTCATTGACTGCCCTTAATCAGTGGTGCTCTGCTCATTGGATGGGGGACAGGAGGAGGGATAACTGATTCCTTGTTAGCACTGATGGCTTGTGCTGTATAATTGCCGGAGCTGGAAGTTCTGTCACGGGCACAGTTCATAGTAGCTCAAATCCAGGTCTGAGAAGCCCATCGGTGGAATTCCAAAGTTTAGGAAAACTTAATGGTGAGGTTTCACATTTCTCTGAGTTCTGTTTCTCTCCCCCTGCCCCCGTTACAGGGAGAGCCAGGTCAAGCAGGAACCCCAGGCCGAGAGGGACAACCTGGAAAAGATGTAAGTGTGGTGCTTGGGACACAATAGAAACAAATGTTCTTAGCATTGGAGCTACACTGAAATGTTGCAGGAACTCAAAGAATTAAGGATCTCTGGAATCATAATTCCAAACTTAAAAATCTGAGATTTAGGAAGTATTTGGAAGTGAGTTGTGACCAAGAAACAGTTGGCCCCACACTCCCAAGCAATTTTAAAGGGACATGCACTGAATTTACATGTACACTATGCACACTCATGATACGATGCAGACAGAGTTAATGCTTGAGTTTCCCTACCATGGTACAAAATACAGTGTGTTGCTGACCATCTGACTGATGTAGTGATTAGGAATTAACTTTTTCCCAGGTCAGGGTAATCCCAAACACATTTTTTTTATTCCCCTTTAGTTTTATCTAGTCTACCTTTAGAATAATAGGAGGAACAGGCAGAAGCATCTAAATCTCTACCATGAATTTTATCTTATGCCCACTGGGGATAAAGGTAGACACAATGCAAGTGCCTATATTTTTTCCACCTGAGGGTAACAGCAACTCCAGATGGTGATTTAGATCAGGGAAATTGTGCCTGGTCCTAGTGCTCTGATCCACCCACCAAGATGCTTTTAAGTTAAAATTTCATAGATTTCATAGATCATAGAGTTGGAAGGAGCCTACAAGGCTATCGAGTCCAATCCCCTGCTCAATGCAGGAAACTAGAGGAGGGGGTCTCCCATCCAAGTAATAACCAGGCCTGACCCTGCTTAGCTTGAACCATGGGAGATCTGGTCACCCTCTCACAGATCAACTGTGTGAGATACATCTTGGTCTTTGGAATGTCTTAATTTAGGCAAACCTTCCAGAGGCAAAGATAAAAGAAGACTGTATTTTAAAGCAGCTAAGTTCATAAGGCGATTCTTCATGCCAGTGGTCAAGGATTGGTGGTGGTTACGGTTTTCAAAACCAGGCTCATCTCAAAAAGCTATAAAAAGTGCCAATGACCCAGACCATTTTCGCGGGCAGGAATCAAGCAGTCCTCAGTCAGAAGATAACCAAGTATCCCACTGACAATTACATTTCTTTCTCTTCAATATGTTTAAGAGCAATTATTCCTCTTGTGTTCCAGGGGGATCCAGGCCCTGTAGGACCTCAGGGCCCACGTGGACTTAGAGGACTGATGGTGAGTTGTTTCTCCAAATGAATTGTGGGAAGTAGGCCTGACACATCTCACTGGATTCCAGCTGTGGTACCTAAATGGTACGGGGGCGGGGTCAGCAGGGATTGCAAAATGAGATTCTGCAAACTGCTGAAGGGAGGGGTGCCTTGAGGAAAACAATCCAGTGTGCACATTGGTTTGTGCACAAACCTCTGAATTGCAGTCATCATGCAAATGTATGCAATGTTGGGGTGAGCAATGAACTCTAGGTCCCTTGGCAAACACAAGGTCCATTGATTCCCCATGGATGGAAATATCTCCCAGGGAAATATCTCTCAAGCAAGATAAATCAAAGATGCATTGGTTTGGCCACAGGACCCTATCATCAGGTGGCCTTATAATAAACCAAAAACCAACAGGCTGCAGTTGATAAGAATAGCCAGTAAACAAGAGTGCCTGAATGCACACAACTGCAAAAAGTTCAACGTTAATATATATACAAAAGGATGAAGCCTCAAAATGTTAAATACAATGAACCCGGTAAGTAATTTATAATCAGAATAACATGGCATGAGTCAAAATATTGACTTCAATATAAACAATTTGATACAAAAAAACAAATGTAATAATATGATAATTATGCCCTCTAAATAAGATGTTGTACACAATAGCAACTAACCAAGGACAATAATTTACAGGAACAGACTGATTGTAAACAGGTGCAATTAGTCCTGTAACAAGCCGAGTATGGGATAGTAAGTTACAAATAGCAAACAACAACAACAACAAACTGAGTGCCAAAGGTGCAAAACAGTAGAAGATAACTGCAATTAACTGAATATAATATAGTATATGATAATAAACAAGTATCAATGAATAATTACAGTAACAGAGTACAATGGGGTACAAGATGGGGAGACCACATTTTAACAGTCTGAGTATAATGTTATATACAGGAATCCGGTAGTCAATCCTGTTTCGTCATTCATTCGTGATTTCATCAGAAATACTCTTCTTTGAGTTGCTGCTTACTATCAGTTCCCGTGGGAGTGAAGATAATGTTAGTTCCACATATATTTCTTATCGTTTGAACTAGACCTGTAACAGGAATTTCTTTCTTTTGCCCTGGCTGAAAAATTCTGCATTTGCTGGCAGCAAAAACTTTCTTCCGACTTACCGGGTTCATATGATTTAACATTTTGAGACTTCGTCCTTTTGTATATATATATATATATATATATATATATATATTAACATTTAGCTTTTTGCAGTTGTGTGCATTCAGGCACTCTTGTTTACTGGCCTTATAATAGACACCAGTCAGCTTAGTTGTGCATGCCTGCAGAAGAAAGGAAGTGGGGAGCTTAACTCCAGATTTACACATTCCTCTCTCACTTGGCACCCCAAGTGGCTCCTTCTGCTTTTCTGACCCACACAAAATTAGGTCCAACTCCCACTGACCTAATTCGTAATTCCTGGTATTGACCATATTGTCTATTTTCCTCCCCTCCTTCAGGGCAAGAATGGATCACCAGGTCCCACAGGGGAAGCGGGCTCTCCAGGTAACTCTGTAAGTACTTTATTTGTTGTCTCTGTCACAAACATGCACATACATACTGGATGAGCAGGAGTAGGTATTAAGAATTATGGGTCATTAATTATTTCTTACCAAATGGAGAGGAAAGAGTGATGTGTGTCATCCCTGAGATATATTTAATTCTGTCCAACCTGGAAACCTCCTAGAAGAGGAATGTAAAACCGGATGAGAATTTCAAGCAGGATGGAAAGGAGCCCAGGATGGACTTGGCAGGCATCCATTGCAGGAAGTGAGAGGGCAAGCATTAGCACAACTCAAATGGAGGCTGCTGAGAAATGCCCGGTCAAGTCAAGGTGATGGAATCTGGTTTGTTCCTATTGGAATCTAGCTGTGCTTGACAAGACTCCAAGAAAAGAGAACCTTAAGAACGCCCACAGGGAGACCTTTCTCATTTCAAGATAACTACTAAGGATTAGCAGAAAACCACCGAAGCTTGACTATCACTAATATTTGATGAAATACATAATGTATCTATTTTCAGTTTCTGTAACTTTGCCCTTTCCTGGACATTGTAGGGTGTGGGTGATGAGAGTTGTAACAAAAAGGGGATTGGAACTTCACTCTATTTATCAGTGTGTTGGGAGTTGGGATTATGGGAGTTGTAGGCCAAAACATCCAGAGGGCCACAAGTTGCCCACTCCTGGTTTACATGGACTAGTAGCAGATCGCTAGAATTTCTTTCTTGGCCCTCTCTGGAGATGCAAGGAATTGTACCTGGGACCTTCTGCACAGAAAGTATGAGCTCTACCACTGGACTAGGTCCATTCCTGAATTCAAAAAGTACAGCCAGCCTCTCTGTTCCCTGCCCTGGGCATATCTGAAATTTGGATTCAGACCCTCTTACACCCTAATCAAGAATTCCCTAGACCAACAAGCTAAACAAGCCAATACCATCATTGACCATTGACTCTGTGGGAAAGTTTCACATGACCCACCCCACCTACATCATTGGGTCATTCAGATACAGTCTGAAGCCACATGAGATTGTCTCAAGAAGCAGCAGCTCCCACACCACTGCAGGTTTGCCTAAAGAGCAATTTAGGGCATCTTCACATGAACTGATTTTAACTGAGCTGGGGGGGAAAAGGCTTTTACAAGCCCCCAAAAG
This sequence comes from Shinisaurus crocodilurus, assembly GCA_021292165.1. NCBI lineage: Eukaryota > Metazoa > Chordata > Lepidosauria > Squamata > Shinisauridae > Shinisaurus > Shinisaurus crocodilurus. The sequence continues at coordinate 214,715,126 of CM037880.1, read as the reverse complement.
TCTTCTCCAATACCTGGTTCGGAAGACATCCACCAGCATCTCTGAAATAGATAATATATGGGATCCTGGTATACTGGACAGCCATTGGGGATGTGTAATGATGCCATGAGCAGCTCCACCTCTTATCTGCTTTGACTGGTGTCAGGCAAAGGACTTGGTATTGTAGTGCTTTGCTAGTCTGGGGGCAGAAGGAGCTTCTTAACGGTCAGTGTCATTATTGACTTGATCGTTAGTGTTTTTACTAAAGGGGGCGTTCTTAGTGGTATTTATCAGAATATACACTAGCATTGTTTTCTTTTTTTGTATTTCAAGGGTCCAAAAGGAAGCAAAGGTGAAACTGGCAGCCCAGGACTCCCTGGATTCATTGGGCCACGAGGACCTCCTGTAAGTAGAAAATCGATGAGGATAACACTGATGGTGGCAGGAGTGTGCTTTAGATTCACCCAAATCCTGAATCCAGAACTGAATTGGGATGATTCAGACAGATTCAGAAGATGTCCGAATTGAAACAGGGCTCCTTGGAAGCAAACCAAATCTGAAGATTCACTGATTCAGGATTTTGAGGGACCGATAATGTGTCTTCAAAAATTGATACATTTTTCACATAAGGACAACACCAGGGTGGAGAGAGGAGACATGTAGTTTTGTGACTGGTAGATCTACCTGTAATCACAGTGAATGATTTTGCCAGGGCTCTCCAAACACAGGAGGAAGAATGTTGAATTAATATATCACAGGGCTGATCCAGTGTCCAGTGCCTTTTGCTAGTTCCCTTCAAGAGCAGGAATGATAAAAGAGGTTTGGTGGAGTCTGTGCGACCTGGGATGGTTGGTTGCTTGCTTGCTTAGAATCATAGAATCATAGAGCAGTAGAGTTGGAAGGGGCCTACAAGGCCATCAAGTCCAACCTTCTGCTCAGTGCAGGAATCCAAGTTAAAGCATCCCCAACAGATGGCTGTGCAGCTGCATCTTGAATGCCTCCGGTGTGGGAGAGCCCACCACCTCCCTAGGTAGTTGGTTCCATTGTCATATCGCTTTAACACTCAGGAAATTTTTCCTGATGTTTAGGTGGAATCTGGCTTCCTGTAACTTGAGCCCATTATTCCGTGTCCTGCAAACTGGGATGATTGAGAAGAGATCCTGGCCCTCCTCTGTGTGGCAACCTTTCACGTACTGGAAGAGTGCTATCATATCTCCCTTCAATCTTCTCTTCTGAAGGCTAAACATGCCCAGTTCTTTCAGTCTCTCCTCATAGGGCCTTGTTTCCAGTCCCCTGATCATCTTTGTTGCCCTCCTCTGAACCTTTTCCAGTTGGTCTGGAAATGCTGGATGTTCAAATCCTTCTGCCCGTGGAGGGGGTAAGGTGAAGTGACTCACCGCACTTCCCTATTCAAACACTTCCCTTCCACAAAAAAATGTTTCACCTATCATTCTAAAATATTGCAGGTTTCTTAATAGCCATTTGTTGATTTCCAGTGATAGTCAACGGGAGGCCTGAAGGTTTGGATTTCTGAATTGAGATTCAGATTCACACCTGAGTCAAAGCGGGCAGCCTCCGAAACTGTCTGAGCCAAATTGAACTGTTTTCTGAATCGTCAAATTGGAGTCTGAACAGACTCTCATGGTCAGAGCACGCACTTATAGACGGGACTAGTAATAGAATCTCATCTGTCAATTATTGCTTTGTGCTGCCTGCTGGAACTGCGGAGGAGGGAGCAGAAGCCCAAAGAAACATAATTTCAGACATAGTTTCTGACTATGTTACTGTTTATACTTTCTATTCCACAGGGAGAACAAGGTGAAAAAGGGATCCCAGGGAAAGAGGTATGTGCTTTGATATCTTGATTAGACACAGCTGCTGATTCATTAAGAAAGTGCAGAGAAGCAAGGCTAGTACCACCTCTAAAGCTATTTGTTATTAAAACAACAACATTTAAACAGAGAAAATTAAATGCATACTATTATTATCTACACCGATGTAATGTACAACAATTATATTGCACGATAGCTATATAACAGAACCATTAACTATTAGCACATTTTATTCTACCCCACAATTCAGACAGTGTTGCTTCTCAAGCCTTCTCCACATTTTTTTTAAATTCAATTTTTTATTACATTTCCCCCCCAAAAAAACCCAAAACAAAAACAAAATACATACAACAACAACAGCAACAACAAATAAAGCTGAACAATATTAATACATAAACCCACCCCAATCCCTCCCCACTCAATCCACATTTTGATTATTATATTTCACTTCTTTATAAACTACTACTTTTCATGAATCCTACAACCTTGATCCATTTGAATCTTTTTTCATATACTCTATGTACTGTCGCCAATCCTTCTTACAAGTATCTTTTTTCTTTGTTCCTCTATACAATCTTAACTTTTGTGACAACTTTTCATTGATTGCTATATCCCATATTTTCTTTTTCCAACTAGATAATGTCAGCATTCGAGCTGTCTTCCAATTGCTTGCTATTAATTGCCTTGCAGCTGTCAACAAATAGCCAATTGTTTTCTCTTTTACATCTCTATTTTCATTCACAAACCTATTCAACAAAGCTAATTCTGGTGTTTTACATATCTCTTGTCCAGTAATTTTTTCTATTTCTTTTAATATCTTACACCAGAACCTGTTTACCTGCCTTCATTCTCACCACATATGTATTTGTGTTCCATTATTTACACATCCTCTCCAGCACAAAGGTGATAGATTCTTATTTATTTTTGCCAACTTCACTGGTGTCAAATATCACTTTTGAACCAATTTTAATGCACCCTCTTTTATTTTAGTAGATATTGTTTGATAGGGAAATCTGTCAAAAATTTGCCTCCATTCTTCTTCTTCTATCTCCTCTCCAATATATTTTTCCCAGATCTGTTTTATTGTTACAGTCCCCTCTATCTCTTGTTTTATCCCTTCTCCACATTATATTCTGTGGCTCTAGTGCTGGTCCACAACCCCCACATTTCATGGACCTGTTCACAGGCCATGAAAGGGGAAAGGTACTGTAGATTATTTCAGTGATGTGGGGCAAATTTAGAAAAAGGGAACACACACAATGGTGTATCCAATGGTGTGTTCCACTAGTGCAAACGACACTGCGCTAGTGGAAACTAAGTTCCAAACTATGGACAGGGGAGAATCCAATTAAAATCCCACATGCACAACTGCTTCCAGATCTTAGGTTTACAGAGTGGCCCACTAACACTTGTACAACCACTTGTCCAGCTGCTTGTGCAATGGGAAAGGCAGTGGAGCTCCACTAACACAGCAATTTCTTCAGCTAATGGCTTGTTGGGTGCAGGCCATGATTCTTGAGTTTTCACGTGTGAAACTAGAACAAACTGGACACCACCACCAAATGACTTCAAACATGTTTGTAGCTATATGCAGAAGAATGCAGTCTGGCATGTATCACCTGTTTCACAAACCTGGTTCATCACAAGCCAGGGGATTTTGCACAAGGGAAATTGGAGGCTGCCAAAACACTCCAATGGGTTAATGAATTGGTTATTTTCCTGGTGTGTGTATATGTGGCTTACACATGCAGTATAAGTTGTGTGCTGTATTTTATATAAGAGAGAAGGACAGATCACAACGAAGCCACATGCTGTCATTAGTTCGTTTTATAGCTGGCTCTTCCTATTTCAGACCTCTTATTTCCTTGCAGGGCACTGCAGGGAAACCAGGTGACCTTGGAGGCAAAGGTGACAGAGTAAGTTGAAGAACTTCATTAATGTCAATGTACAGCCTTGAAGTCAAAATGTTTTAAGCAATGTAGACAAGGGCCAGTGGTAGGCTGGGTGATGATGCCTCCAACAGTCATTTCCTTATTATGTCAGTAGATCTATAGCACCAAGAGATGAGCAGCTGCCCTCTCCATCACTCACAGTAGATTGTCTCAGAAATCAGTTGACCCATTTTCCAAAAAAATCAGGACATGCTGTGGCACATTTCTGAGCCAATTTGGACACACACACACACACACACACACACACACACACCGCCCCCGAGTTGACAGTCAGTGTGTTGTTTGCTTGCAAGTAGGGGTGTGTGGATCAGCAAAACATGAGCTCATTGAGGTATTCCAAATTCCACCTTGAAGCTCATTCTGACGCATGTCCATATCAGATTGCAAGCTTTGTTTTTTGCTGTTTGCACTTGCATTTGGTGCACGTTTCCCCAAATGTATGTATCAGTTGTGTCCATTTTTCTTCCACTGATTAAAGTGTGTGTGTGTGTGTGTGTGTGTGCATTTTTCAAAAGTATTATATTTTTCATGCCCCTTTTTCAAATACATGCATGTTGTCAAATGCATATATTTTTTTGGTCCGCAAATCGCATCACAAGCTCAGAAAGGTACAGACTTCAACTGCAGACCGCACCTGAGTCCGCATTCGGGTCTGGGAGGTGTGAATTGCATAAATTCTGGTCAAAAACAAACCGAAACGGATTGCTCATACATCCCTACGTGCGAGCCTCCCAGATCTCTGGCTGTCAAATGAGTTTCACATAGTGTGGAGATCTGTCTTGGCCAAACAAACTGTTTGAGGTAAACAGGTTGCATGGATGGGAAAACAACAACAACAACACATTAATGGGGAGGAAGCGCACTACTTGCAGAAGACCATTGGGGCAAGATGGTAGTCGTCCCTCCCACTAGTGGGTTTTTTTTCAGATGCAGCCTCTTTAAATGCCCTAAAATCAATATAATGGAACAATATCACAACTGTCAGGGCAAAGCTGTCATTGGTAATATACAGTCATGCCTTGGATTGAGAGCATAATTCGTTCCGGAAATGTGCTCGTAATCCAAAACACTCTTATATCAAAACGAAATCCCCCCCAAAAAAATTGTACAGAGATTTTTTAATTTAAGCCGTACTACAGTACTTGTATTGCTGGACGTTGCTTGTATATAAAGTTTAAAATAAATAAATGAATATTTAAGAATTTGCTTGTCTTGCAAAACGCTCTCAAACCAAGTTACTTGCAATCCAAGGTATTACTGTACATACTCTCTCAAAGGAGGCAAGAGCAGTGAGATCCATGATCCATTGCATGGTTGAGGGGGGTACCTTGTCCTTCTTCCCCTGTAATAGGAGTTTCTTAGCCACACAACCTTATTCACAAGGCATCCAGCATGCCTTCTGTGACTCTTTCCTTATTATCTATCACCCTTCATGAGCATCAGAAGCAATGTCTATTCCATTCTGTGCATTCGTTATGCTCCTTTTGTCCAACAGGGAGACCCTGGCACTAAAGGCGAAAAAGGTCCAGCAGGAGAGAAGGGCCCACCTGGTGATCCTGGAATTCCTGGTCGCAAAGGGCACACTGGATTAATGGGTCAACCAGGACCAGCAGGAGACACAGGACAGGTTGGCCCCCCTGGTCCTCCAGGACAGCCTGGCTTTCCTGGGCCGAGGGTGAGTCTAGTGAAATGGAATTTTGGAAGGTTAAAAAAAAATGTGCACACATTAACAGGGTCTTGTTTTGTTTTGTTTTTTTACCATTGCATTTCAACTATGAAATGTAACCAAATATTGAAAGCTATTGTATGACAGCTATCAAATATTTCATGACAATCATACAATTCTGTCTAATATTCAAATCATTAACACAAATCATTGATATATAATAGAAGATGGGTGTCTGTCCATCCATCACTGCCATAGCACCAAGACAATGAAACCGAGACACCTAAACCCTGGTATGCATAGTAAAGGTTATTTTGTTTTAAAAACTTATTCATTCATTTGAAATAATTCACTAATTCAAGCTCCAAAGTGTGTTCTCTTCTCTCTCTTTTACTAGTACCAGACCTCATTAACCAGAACATAGCTTTGCAGTCCATACAGTTTGAAGCTAGAGGAGATTAATAGACCAAGGGACAGACTTATATGTCTGCTCCCTCCCCTCTCCTCTGGGGCAACCCCCCCACAGGGGAATAGCGTGGGAAGACCTCTTCCTCAGGGAACTATGGGGTACACCATCGCAGGGGCCAGGCCTAGGGTGCCAACATGCATGGCTTCACTCAGACAGGACAGGCACAATGTGTTGAAGGTAAGGGCTATTCCTACCCATGCAAAACTGGGTCCATTGAATAGTGTGTATGTATATATAATACTTATATATTGTCAAATATTTCATGAATATTTGGCCAGTAGTAGAATATCTGGAGAATATTCAAATCAGAATTTGCAGAAGACAATTTTGAGGAGGATTGTTTGAAGGAAATTCATTTCAGCTCTAAATGGTGCTTATAATCCTAAAATGCCCGAAAACACCATCACTCCAATCATTGTTCATGCGCATTACAGTCCACACACATAACAAGGAACTCCTCTGTATGATGGACTCCCTCATTAACTCCAATTGAGGAGTAGTTGTATTTATTTATTTATTTATTTATTATATTTATTATATTTATACCCCACCTTTTTTCCTGCAAGGAGCCCAAGGCGGCTTTCAGCTGTGCACAAGTGACTTACATGCTGATCTGCTTCCTCCATTGAGGAACCTGGGAACTATAGGCCAGTCAGTCTGACATCAATCCCCGGGAAGATTTTTGAGCAGATTATAAAGAAGTCAGTCTGCAAGCACCTTGAAAACAATGCAGTGATTACTAGAAGCCAGCATGGATTTGTCAAGAACAAATCCTGTCAGACTAATCTGATCTCATTTTTTGATCGGGTAACCTCCCTTGTGGACTGTGGGAATGCTGTGGACATTATATACCTGGACTTCAGCAAAGCTTTCGACAAAGTGCCTCATGATATCCTGATTAGTAAGCTAGCTAAGAGTGGGCTAGATGGAACAACTATCAGGTGGATCCACAATTCGCTACAGAATCGGACTCAAAGAGTGCTTATCAATGGTTCCTTCTCAAACTGGGGAGAGGTAACGAGCGGGGTACCACAGGGCTCGGTCCTGGGCCCGGTGCTCTTCAATATTTTTATTAATGACTTGGATGAGGAGGTACAGGGAATGCTTATCAAATTTGCAGATGACACAAAGTTGGGTGGAACAGCTAATACTCTGGAAGACAGAAACAAAATTCAAAGTGACCTCGATAGGCTGGAGCGCTGGACCGAAAACAACAGAATGAAATTTAATAGGGATAAATGCCAAGTGCTGCACCTAGGGAGAGGAAACCAAATGCAGAGTTACAGAATGGGGGACACTTGGCTCAACAATACTACAAGTGAGAAGGATCTTGGAATTGTGGTAGATCACAAACTGAATATGAGCCAGCAATGCGATGTGGCTGCAAAGAAGGCAAATGCAATTTTGGGCTGTATTAATAGAAGTATAGCTTCCAAATCGCGGGAAGTGATAATTCCCCTTTACTCGGCACTGGTTAGGCCTCATCTTGAGTACTGCGTCCAGTTCTGGGCACCTCACTTTAAGAAGGACATAGACAAACTGGAGAGGGTTCAGAGGAGGGCAACAAGGATGATCAAGGGACTGGAAACAAGGCCCTATGAGGAGAGACTGAAGGAACTGGGCATGTTTAGCCTTCAGAAGAGGAGACTGAGGGGAGATATGATCGCACTCTTCCAGTATTTGAAGGGATGTCACACAGAGGAGGGCAAAGATCTCTTCTCGTTCATCCCAGTTTGCAGGACACGGAATAATGGGCTCAAGTTACAGGAACCTAGATTCCACCTAAACATCAGGAAAAATTTCCTGACTGTCAGAGCAATAAGACAATGGAATCAACTACCTAGGGAGGTTGTGGGCTCTCCCACTCTGGAGGCATTCAAGGTGCAGCTGGACAGACATCTGTCAGAGATGCTTTGACCTAGATTCCTGCATTGAGCAGGGGGTTGGACTCGATGGCCTTGTAGGCCCCTTCCAACTCTACTTTTCTATGATTCTATGATTCTATGAACAGAGGAGCTCCTGCAGGCTGACGATGGGAGAAGCACTGATTTTCAAGCTTGCCTAAATTCTCTGAAAATTACTTTGGAGTTCATTTTGGCTTGCTCCTGTTTTCATTTTCGACTATTGACTAAAGCATGAAAATGTGTGTTGTTGTTGTTTTTTAAAATGTGCATTTCAAAATAAAAAAATGCATTTTACAAACGCAATCACAAATTTGGGGATTTGCGAACATTTGCACTCCTGGTAGCATTCAGTTCGGGATTGTGAACCGGACATGTTCACATGATTTGCAAACAGAAAAAAAATTCCTGTGCATCCCTCCTGGGGACTTATATATCCAAGTACTGAAACCCCTGTGCCCAGAACAGATTGCTGGAATATCACCATTATAGATCTACAGCAATAAGAAAGGGACTGTTCCTGTTGACATTGACAGACTAGTCTTTCATGATTACTGGCCTTGGGGCTCAAATAAGACAAAAGAAAACTCCAGAGTCTTTTCTAGAGTTAATTTTACATGAGTGTACAGGAGAAAAAATATTAAGTTGCACTAATCATTTTAATTATTTTTTTTAGCCACAGAATGTTTCAGGAGAGCTGCAATTCCTGTTATTTCAGCTAATTGGAAAATAATGATATCTATTAAGTTACCAGAAAGGTTCCTAGTGCTTCTGCAAATTGAAAATGCAGTAGGCAATAGGCATAATATAGAGAGATAATTTCTAGTCACACCTGAATACAACAGGATATATTTTAAGCACTAGAGATCTTGGGGGTGTGTGTGGAACAATGATGCTCCATCTGTCTGAATCTGTACAGAAAGGGCTGCAGGTGTGGGTGTTTTGTTTTGTTGGGGAGTTTTTTTGTTTTGTTTTTTGAGCTGAGAGAATTACTTAGACCAAGAATGGCCAATGGATGTTACCTGGGCTGGGTTCAATGCAGCCCACAAAGCAATTTCATCTGCCTTCCCTCCAAACCCTTTCTTAGCTCTTGAAGGTGCAAGTTGCCCATGACCCTGGCTATAAAGCACATAGAATCATAGAAAAGTAGAGTTGGAAGGGGCCTATGAGTCCATCGAGTCCAACCACCTGCTCAATACAGGAATCCAGGTCAAAGCATCCCCAACAGATGGCTGTCCAGCTGCACCTTGAATGCCTCCGGTGTTGGAGAGACCACCACCTCCCTAGGTAGTTGGTTGCATTGTCTTATTGCTCTGACAGTCAGGAAATTTTTCCTGATGTTTAGGTGGAATCTGGGTTCCTGTAGCTTGAGCCCATTATTCCGTGTCCTGCAAACCGGGATGATCGAGAAGAGATCCTGGCCCTCCTCTGTGTGACAACCCTTCCAGTACTGGAAGAGTGCTATTATATCTCCCCTCAGTCTCCTCTTCTGAAGGCTAAACATGCCCAGTTCTTTCAGTCTCTCCTCATAGGGCTTTGTTTCCAGTCCCCTAATCATCTTTGTTGCCCTCCTCTGAACCCTTTCCAGTTTGTCTGCATCCTTCTTAACGTGTGGTGCCCAGAACTGGACGCAGTACTCAAGGTGAGGCCTAACCAGTACTGAGTAGAGGGAAACTTCCCAACCCGTGATTTGGAAGCTATACTTCTATTAATACAGCCCAAAATAGCATTTGCCTTTTTTGCAGACACATCACATTGCTGGCTCATATTCAGCTTGTGATCTACAACAATTCCAAGATCCTTCTCACTAGTAGTATTGGTTTTTTTAAAATTCAATTTTTATTACATTTCCAAAAAAACAAAAAACAAAATACATTCAACAACAACAACAACAGCAGCAACAACAAATAAAACGTAACAATATTAATACATAAACCCACCCCAATCCCTACCCACTCAATTCACATTAGATTATTATATTTCACTTCTTTATAAACTACTTCTTTATAAACTACTACTTTTCATGAATCCCACAATTTTTTATAGGCTTCTTTCAACACTGATCTATTTGAATCGTTTTTCATATACTCTATGTACTGTCACCAATCCTTCTTAAAAGTATCTTTTTTCTTTGTTCCTCTATACAATCTTAACTTTTGTGTCAACTTTTCATTGATTGCTATATCCCATATTTTCTTTTTCCAACTAGATAATGTCAGCATTCGAGCTGTCTTCCAATTGTTTGCTATTAATTGCCTTGCAGCTGTCAACAAATAGCCAATTAACTTTTCTCTTTTACATCTCTATTTTCATTCACACAAACATGTTCAACAAAGCTAATTCTGGTGTTTTACATATCTCTTGTCCAGTAATTTTTTCTATTTCTTTAAATATCTTACACCAGAACCTGTTTACCTGCCTACATTCCCACCACATATGTATTTGTGTTCCATTATTTACACATCCTCTCCAGCACAAAGGTGATAGTAGTATTGTTGAGCCAAGTGTCCCCCATTCTGTAACTCTGCATTTGGTTTCCTCTCCCTAGGTGCAGCACTTGGCATTTATCCCTATTAAATTTCATTCTGTTGTTTTCAGCCCAGCGCTCCAGCCTATCGAGATCGCTTTGAATTTTCTTTCTATCTTCCAAAGTATTAGCTGTTCCATCCAATTTTGTGTCATCTGCAAATTTGATCAGCATTCCCTGCACCTCCTCATCCAAGTCATTAATAAAAATGTTTAAGTAGTTTCTTTATTATTCATAAGAACTGTATGGGTGGATCAGACCCACTTTCATCAAGTCCACCTTTCTGTTTCCAACAGTGCTCAGCTAGATGCCCTTAAAAGCTTACAAGTAGGAGATGAAGGTGATGGCCCCTGTTCTTTGTCCCCAGGATCTGGTACCACTCAACGATATACTGCCACTGAATGTAGAAGCTGCATTTAGCTACTGTGGTGAATACAAATTGACAGGGATGAGGACTCGGACTCCAGGACTCGACTCATGAGTCGGACTGAGTCCCCCCTCTGACTCGAGTCAGACTCGAGTCCCAATATTTTTAATGGGACTCGAGACCAAGGACTCGTGTTCCAAAATTGTGTTCCTCAAATGCAACATGGATAGGTTTTAGGAAGTACAGCAAGTTTATTTTTTAAAATCATTTTCCTAAAATGCAACCTTTCAGACATTTTGGGTTTGGCTGCCTCTGCCTGCCTGTTTGGGGTTCCCAGCCTCCTCTGCCTGCCTGGTTATTTTGGGTTTGTCTGCCTGGTCTGTTCTTGCCAAAATCAGTTGCAGAGTTTTGAAATAAAAAGGCACACTTATGCCTAGAATTTATTTAAGCCACACATCTGAAATAGTCTTATTTTGTTGGGAAAAAACCCCATTGATTTTAATAGGGACTCGTGGAGTCAGCTTTGGGAGTGACTCGTGACTCGTGAGTCACCATTTTGGACCAAGGACTCAGACTCGAGACTCGGGTCCAAAGACTCGTGACTCACAACCAAGGACTCTTCATCATCCCTGCAAATTGATCAGTCCTCCACGAATTCATATAATTCTCTTGTTAATTTTCTTGTTAATCTCTGAGATATCACCCTATCCATGAAGCAGCCTCATAATGTATGTGCAGTAGTTCCTTCTGTCAGCCCTGAACCTCCTGTCAAACAATTTCATCAGGTGACCTCTAGTTCTAGTATTATATGAGAGGGACATCAATCTCTGCAGTATGTTAAGTCCAAGCCCACTTGCAATTCGTCGGTTAAAAAATAATAATAGTGCCTAGAATTATCTCTGGATTGCTATAAGAAAAAAGAACAGACTCTGGATCATTGGCCATGCTCCCCATGACCCACCTCTACTTGGTCATGGGCATCACATCAGCCAGAAATCTTAATGGAGCATTTAAATATTCTCTTTTTATCCCCTAGGGAGATCCTCCATCACTGGAAACTCTGCGGAGACTCATCCAAGAAGAGTTAGGAAAACAACTTGATGGTGAGATCTATTACTTTGAACCCCACAGAGTGACTGTATAACGTATAATTCACTGGTGCCTCGGTTCCAAGCCCAGCTGTGTGTGTGCAGGGGTGGATTTTCATGGGCTTTCAGATGTGGGGTATTCATTTACTTATTGAAAACATTTGTATACCACCCTTTATGCAATTGATTCCAGGGCCCCAATTCCGGTGACAGATGCACTCAAGCCACTTCAGCTCAAGTTTAGTTGCAAGACTGATCAAGCCCCTTTTGGCTTCCCTTGAAATTCTTGGAATGTCTGGTCTTTTTAAGGGCCAGTAATCAGACCCAGAGTTTCCCTTTTCCTTGTTGAGGCCTCCAGGCATTGATGATCTTCTCTATGTTTCCCCCCCACCCCCTACAGCCAGACTGTCCTACCTCATGAGTCAGATGCAGCCAGCCCATGTCAAAGCACCTCAAGGTAGACCAGGGCCTCCTGGATCACCTGGTAAGGAAGGCCCCCTAGGAAGGGTTGGTCCTCCAGGAGAGCCTGGCAGGCCTGGACAGCCTGGTTCAGAAGGACCATTGGGACCGATGGGACCTAAAGGTGAGTGAACCTTAAGCATGGCAAGCAGTGAATGTTCTGAGACCTAAAATATTCTTGCTACCTTAGATATTTCCTGCACTATGGAGAGTTTCTGCAATATGAAGTGAGGTCAGATTTACATTCTAAGGCTAGGTCAATCTTAAACATAAGATGCAAACTAACAAGATGCTATTGCCTTTCTCCATCTCCCATGGAATGTTCGTATTAAAATTGAAGCCACGTTCAGACATTTCTTACCGCATTCATTCTATATCTACATGGTAGATGTAGAATATCTATTAGACTGAAGCTGGATCCAAATGTGTTTAGGACTCCATGTTTATATAGATTAGAGTGGATGTCCAATATGTGATGAATGTCTGAGAACTCAGGAATACATTGGTGAGAATGTTGAGCATCATCTAAATGTAATGTGCCCTACAATTGTGGGGCTGCCCTTGAAATCCATCCAGAAACAGCAATTGGTAGGAAATGTGGGAGCTAGGTTGCTAATGGAAACAGTCATTTTGACCATGTTACACCTATCTGAGTTGAGTTGCACTGGCTGCTAGTTTATTCCTGGGCTCGATTCATGGTGCTGGTGCTAACCTTTAAAGCCCTTAAATGGCTTGGGACCTGGGAACCTTAAGGAACCTCCTCCTTCCATGTGTTCCTCCACACATGGTCATTCATCATCTGGGGCACTATTTCAGTTCCCCCTGGCCTCATGAAGCTAGGTATGCAGCCACAAGACCTAGAGACTTCTTGGTGGTTGTATTCACTTTCTGTAATTCTTTGCCAAGAGAGATTTGTCAGGCCCCAACACTTTACTGATAAGGATCCTCTTCCCCTTTGTATTTGCATAATTTTAAAACTCTAATAATAATAACAAGAGGGTTCTTGTTCTATGGAACTCTCTCCCAAGTGACCTCCGCCATGCCCCCTCTCTGCTGAACTTCCGCCGCTCATTAAAAACTTGGTTATTCAGGCGGGAATATGGGGTGGGCTAAGATTTTAAAATTTTATACTGTTTTAATGTATTTTAATGGAGAAAAATGTTTTAATGTATTTTGTTCTGTTTTATTTTCTGTACATCGCCCAGGGTGGCCGGTTTGCCGGCCAGATGGGCGATAGATAAATGCAAATAATAAATAAATAAATAAATAAACAACCACCACCACAACAACAACTGTATTTTCTCCCACCAGGCGAAAGAGGAGACAAAGGAGAAAAAGGAGATTCTGGCATTGGTCAGCGGGGTGAAATAGGTCCCCCAGGAATACCAGGTGGGTGGTGATTTATTCTTAGCAGATGTTACTCACTCTGCCTGATATAATGAATGGAGGTTTGGACTTAGGAGATCGAGCCTCAATCAAGAAAAAAAATAAAAATAAAAAATCTATCTCTCAGGATGTGCACCTTGGACCATTATCATCTTTATGGGCTAACAAAAGCGGGCAAGATGTTTTTGTGCCAGATTAATTGTAAAGAATCATTCATCTCTAGAGACAATCTTCTTCCCTTCCTGGTCTAAGGATAGCAAAATCTTGCAAGGCAGTGTTTGGGTTGTCTGAGTTTCATTCACTCCACACCAGAAACTACTATCTGTCAGCATAGTATGCAACCTACACCACCAACACCTTCTATGATCAATCATATTTCTAAGAACATGGAAACATTTCTCCCCACCTTATGCTTGGAGACAGCCTCCCTCAGCCTGGTAACCTCCAGATGTTTTGGACTTCTTCAAGTCCCATCAGCTTCAGCCAGCATGGCCAATGATCAGATATGCTGGGAGTTGTATTTCAAAACATCTGGAGGGCACCAGGTTGGGGGAGGCTATTTTAAAGTCTTCTGAGGAGGCCCAGCCCAAAATGACTCTGTCTTCTGGAGTGAGGTCATCAGGCGATCACTCGTGACCGAGTAAGATTGTCTTCCGGGATAAGAGGAGGAAAGTTCTAAAGAAGATTGTGTAGACTCTAGCGATGGGTCCATAAGTGACTGTGGAGGCCAATTCTAGATCCACACAGCTTCCCACAGTGAGGACACAGGTTACCAGATGGAAGATGGTCCTGTAAAGGTCCATTGAACTCAGGGGGAGTTACTTCTGAGTAGACAAGTATAGGATGATTGCAGTGTAAGCAAGCTTGCTTCTGTTAGTTGTTAGAAAAGTGGTGAAGTGTGCCCAAAATATGAAGGAACTAATTGTAAACTTTTTAACTGCAGCTAGGTTAATGATAGCAAGGAAATGGAAGGTACAACATGTTTTTCTAATAACTGATTGGTATAAGGAAGTTTGGGATCTAGCCCTAAATGATAAACTAACTTGTAGTATCAAATGCAAAAAGGGACGGTTAAAGAAGAATAATTTTATGGATATCGCCCAGGGTGGCCGGGTGACCAGCCAGATGGGCAATTAACAAATGTAATAAATAAATAAAATAAATATATGGAATCAATTATTAGACTATGTATTAATAAAGGGGAAGGGGAGTATGCCTTGTCAGGATATGTTATATTTTTGGAATGTGGAATTTAATTAAGGGGATGGATGTATATTAGTTGGTCCCTAGGTGGGTGGGGGGTGCACTTTATGATTTATTTTAGTTGTACATTTGTGTTTTATAGTTTTGTATGTACGGTAGTTTATAACAACTAAATAAAATTTATTTTAAAAAAGAAAAGAAAAGTGGTGAAGATGTGGCTGTTAGCTGTTCTGTTTTGTTTAACTTACATAACCCAGGAAGGCACTATAGATTGCTGTACTTAAATTATGTTTTAATATGTTCCTTGACAATGGCTTGTTTTAGTTTTACTACATATGAATGCATAAAGCTGTCTTATCCTCAATCAGACCATCTAGCACAGGGGTCGACAACCTGGTGCTCTCCAGAGGTTTTGGACTACAACTCCCATCAGTCCCAGCCATCATGGCGAATGGCCTGGGATTGTGGGAGTTGTAGTCCAACATATCTGGAGGGTACCAGGTTGCCTGGTCCTGATCAGGCTGGCGGCACTTTGGCCATGACACTTACCCACAATGCTTTGTTCCGTAGGTGTCCCAGGTGAACCTGGCTATGGCAAAGACGGAATACCAGGAGCACAAGGCCCTCAAGGTGAAGCAGGTGTCCCTGGCCTTATGGGCCCCCAGGGTCCTCCAGGAGCCAATGGACAGTGTGACCCCTCTCAGTGTGCTTACTATGCAAGTCTGGCCGCCAGACCAAGCAATGTCAAGGGGCCCTAAAAGGCAAAGCCCCCTTGGACCTCTTATGGAGGTCCTCTTATACTTGGACCTCTTATACTTCTGAAAACTTGAATGGAACAAGGAAGTCAGAAGATCTCAGCTGTTTTGCTTCTGTTTCTTTATGAGAGGCCTTTTAGACTATTAAAACCATCAAATGCTGCCGGTCAGTCAAGTTTATTATAATTAAGACACTATTAATTGTTATTCTTTTATGAGGTGATAAGCGATTTCTTTTTCTCCATTTTTTATGTTCTCTAATATCAGGGCAATTTTTAAAAAAAAATAAGGAAGAATTTTCTTTTTTAATATAAATATTGACACATAGACATTGCATAGACAGAATCCAGGTTGCATTGTAACAGAAAAGAAAGCAATATTAACCATTGAATTTTGTTGTTGTTCCTCGGTACTGGGCTAGATGTTAAGCAGAGACTTGGGTATGGTCTCCACTGAACAGTGCAGTGGGACTGGGAAGGGGGTGCACTTTAAAGTGGAAATGTGGTAGGTAAGTCCTTCCGCTGGCCACTTGTTCTTTCCTGTAGTCTACTTAGCCAGGTGCTTTTCTCAACATGGCAACCCATATCTGGGTGCCCTACCTAGGAAAACAATGGCTGGGAGATGGATGTGCAAGGGGACACGTGGCAAGTGAGAGAGGGTGTGTTGAGCACCCATCCTCCCACTTGTGCTGCTTCTTCTACCGTTTCCCAATCTTGGTCCCCATATTTGTTTGCCTACACTCCAGCATGCCCAGCCACATGATCGGGATTGTAAAACATCCAGGTTTGAGACACTGTTGCTAATTCCACTGTTATTATCGCAAAGCCAATTCCAAATCCGGTTGGCCTGAAATAGCTCCATCATCCCAACGGCCTTTGCCTTATTTTCATCAGTGATTCCCCTCTCTATCCCCATCCAGGGATTGCCCTGATGACAAAACAAGAGAGAGGGGAGAAATGTGTTGCAATTATTTGCTTGTTCAGTAAAACACATCAGTGTAAACCCAATTCTTTTATTTCTGTTTCTTGGGTTTGGCCCAATTCCCAAGGTTGCTGGATAGTTGGTGACATTTTAACACAGTTAATTTGTGAGAAGGAATTCTTTTGACACTGCAGTTCTATGCATGCTTGCTCAGTGGGGTGTACTCTCTAGCAAGTGTGTTTAGGATTCCACCCTTAATATCACATGCACCAGGAAATGGAAAACTTGTTCCTGTAGATGTGAATGGCTGCCATTGTCTGTTGTGGGGTGAGACAAAGTTGAAGTTACACTAGGGTCAACACAAGGATGTAAGAATCTCCTAGATGGATCTGTCCAAGCTCCACATCTTAAGCCATCTCTTCCATATGTACCTTTTTGCAAGGTATCCATTAATCATTTGGGGCACCACAGTCTGGACTACATTGCTGATTTTCCAGGGATGGTGAGGAGAAACTAGTGGATGGACCTTCAGCCCATTGGCTGAAAGAGGTGCTCTATGAACATTTGAAGCTCTCTTATACTACAGCTGTGCCAAAAATTTCAGCCAGCTCTTGTTCAACAATTTGGTCAGTCGGGTGAAACTGAGCCCCTTGAAATTGTGTGTGGGGGACACATCTCATCTATATTCTCAATGGGGCTTGTGACTTAACTTACCCTTACAAAATGGTGGAGGATTTTCCCCTTGTTTTTTAACTGAAGAAATGGTCCTGCACCACTCACAGAAGTGCAAGCCTCTCTCCGGCACTTTCCATTGGCCACACTTCTTGAAATACCTTCTTAGCAACATTGACTGGGTTCAGACAACACGATAACCCACACACAGGGGTTGCGTATGAGTTGAGTGTGGGTTGTTGTTGAACCATGGGTTATTGTGTTGCCTGAACCCAGCCGAGATAATAAACCATGGTGAACAACCATAGTTTGTTATCTCGGCTGGGTTC
The DNA here is from genome assembly GCA_021292165.1 of Shinisaurus crocodilurus. Classification (NCBI taxonomy): domain Eukaryota; kingdom Metazoa; phylum Chordata; class Lepidosauria; order Squamata; family Shinisauridae; genus Shinisaurus; species Shinisaurus crocodilurus. The sequence continues at coordinate 214,697,620 of CM037880.1, read as the reverse complement.
AGACAACTCGATAATCCCACAGTTCACAACCCAACAACAAACCATGAGTTCTCTTCATCGCTTGTTTGTGGTCAACAAACCATGACTACTTAGTGCAGCTAGGTTCAGGCAACACAACAACCCATGTGTCAACATAAACCCACACTCAACCCTTGAGTGTGGGTTATCGTGTTGTCTGAACCCAGTCAGTGCACCATCCCAAGCTATTCCAGGAAGTGCAGCTGGCTGGGAGTAGCAGATGGCGCCATGTGCCATTGTGAGAGGCATGGGGACACTTTTCAAAAATGTTTGAAAAGGAACAAAAAAGTCTTGCCCACCTTGTAATGTTAAAGTAAGCAGTAACTCCCTCCCAAGTTTTGGGGAAACTCCTTCTCTTACTGAAAGCAGCAGAAAATCGTACCTCATTTTTGTGGGGCACATGTGATAATTTGTGGGAGGGGAGGATTTTCCCCAGCACTACTGAAAAAGACCATTGGTCTGTTTAGCCCAGTGCCCTGACTGGCAGCAGTTCACCAAGAACTCAGGCTGGTGGCTCCAACATCAATGGGGCAGCATATCCACTCCAGGTTGTAGTCTGGACTCTTAAGGAGCTATCCATGGTGCCGAACCTATTTGGAGGACAGGGTTTGGCACCATGGATGGCTCCTTTAAAGTTCAGACTACAACCTGGAGTAGATACACCGCCCCACTGGCATTCCAGTCACCAGCCTCCCCTGGCAAAGAACATTCCCAGTACTGCCCCCTAATAAACTATTTTTTAAAAAACAACCCAGCAACAACAACCTGGAGGTTTGAATCTGGGACCGTGTGCATGCAGAGCAATTATTCTGCCACTACGCTATGGGCTTGCCTGGTTGTACAACTGCACGAATCTCATAAATACTTTTAGCACGCACTGTCGTTTTGTTTACAGATTTGTTCCTTGTCAGAATTACACCAGGGACAGCCCTGCTGCTGGGTTTTGTTTTATTTCTGTTTTGCTTTCCTTTGTGAAGTGATCTGATCTTTACTTGTGGGTTCTTCTGATGTAGTTATGCACAATGGATTCAACCAGCTATTCAGCAGTCTTATTGCTGGGGCAGGGAGCAACACAATTCACACAAAGAAGTCCACCAGCATTTCAAAAGAGAAACCCTTAGGCTATGCTGTTTCAGAATTAGTGCTACAGTCTACAGACAAATGTTATTTATATATATTTAAAAGGTGCTATTTTTTATGTGGGTTTTATGACATCCGTGCTTTCCTTTAACAATTTATTTTTTTTAAACGAAGTGTCTAAATTGTTGTGATTGTAGCAAAGATGCTATATTCCAAACAATTCTGATGCTTGTTTTGTCAAAGATAAATCCCAGAAGCAAGTTGGCGGCAAATAAATACGTTTGCCAAAATATTTAAGGAAGTTTGATTTGTGGTTACGTCTCTTCTGTGTTGGGCTAAATTTTTCTGCGAAAGGGGGGAAAAAAGGGGGGGTAGTTTTTATTGGTGAGTTTTTGTTTTCTCTGCTGTCCTGTGTGAATGGTTTCTTTTGCAACACTGCCTTGTGGTGCTATTTGACTAAGATGGTGGTTGCTGCAGTTTCCAATGGGATTATTAAACTATTTCCCACCCAGTTGTCCTGTGCATTTGTGTGTTATGCTTACTTTCTGACATGAAAGATTTCAGGGCTCAGTTCTGCATGTGAATTTGAAACCCTTTCTTTAAATTTGAAACCCTTCTAAGAATGATTTCAGGCTAAAAAGATATACAGTCATGCCTTGGATTGAGAGCATAATTCGTTCTGGAAATGTGCTTGTAATCCAAAACACTCTTATATCAAAACGAAATCCCCCCCAAAAAAATGTGTACAGAGATTTTTAATTTAAACCGTACTACAGTGCTTGTATTGCAAGACGTCGCTTGTATATCAAGTAAAAAAAATAATTAAATAAATATTTAAAAATTGGCTTGTCTTGCAAAATGCTCTCAAACCAAGTTACTTGCAATCCAAGGTATTACTGTACTGTTGTATTGCAAGAAGAATCCTAAATCACCAGAGACAGATACTTAACACTTTTTAAAAGCTTCTGTATTCTGTATTCACTAAAGCTGAAACTAAAACAAGCACCACGACTCTGCAATCGTCTTGGCTCTTCACTTCCTCTTCCTCCCAGCTCCTTTACATGCCTCTGCTGCAATCCCAACATGCAATTCACCTACCACAATACCACATATGTGCAGGAAAATTAGTGACATGCGGACGCCTTTGTCCGTCATTGTTCCTACATTCCACCCTGCTTCCACTAGGATTTAACATGAAGCATGTCTAAAATTAATTTCAGAACTGGTGCATCTGTTTACTCTTGCTATCAGTTCATTTTGCTTTCTGATCCACACCAACACTTGTGCACTCAAATCATCACTCTGTGTTTCCTCAATGCCCACAATCCTCATTGTCGAAGTTGTTATAGCTATATACTACCATGAATAGCATAGCACTTTATGAAATCCAAGAGGAGATCCTTGCCCCCCAAAACTTACAATCTATAATTTGTCAAGGGGGCAAGAACAAAGGAAGGAGAGAGGTATGGTGAGAGGAGCAGACTAGGGAATAATTATTTATTTCAATTACACATACTTAGGCTTAGATATATTAAAGTGTAGGGAGAAGGAGTTGGGTTCGAAGTGATTTTATTTATTAACTTATAAATCATGCCTTCTTCCTACCAGATGCCCACAGTGATGTACGATTAAAAAAAAATGATTAAAACATCTCATAAAAACAAGAAATACATGAACACAATAACATGAGAGAGCAGCATTAAAATTAAATTTGAAGAGAGAAAACATTGTGCACAGTTAAAAGCCAGATGGAACAGAACAGCCATTACTAGATAGGCATCTGCAACAAAATAAGAAAGGAGACAATCTTACTTTCCCCCAGAAGGCGCTTCCATGATCAGGGTGGTGCTACCAAAAAGGTCCTGTCTCAAGGACCCACTAATCCAGCCATTCTATGCGGTGGGACATATAACAGGGCCTACAATGATGTTCCTAAATTATAGGCATATTGATATGGCCTTTCACAAAGGTTCCATGGACTTTGAAGAAGCCCGAGTGCAGTGTGAAAGGGAGAAACGTGCTAAGCGAAAGGCACGTCAAATGAATCCTTTACAGGACCATCTTCCATCCGGTAACCTGTGTCCTCACTGTGGGAAGCTGTGTGGGATCTAGAATTGGCCTCCACAGTCACTTACGGACCCATCGCTAGAGTCTACACAATTTTTCTTTAGAATTTCCTCCTTTTAAAATTTCCTTTTTGTAAATTTGTATCCTGGAAGACAATCTTACTCGGTCACGAGTGATCGCCTGATGATGATGAAATGTAAGGAGGTGGTCCTTCAAATATCTTGGCCCCAAACCATTTAGGGATTTGTTGGTCAAAGCTGGCACCTTGAACTGTGCCTGGAAACACATTTTAAGCCAGTGTTGTTGTTCCAAGATTGGTCTAATGTGGTCTACAAAGCACACTTCTGACAAAAGTCTAGCTGCTTTTGTACTAGCTGTAATTCCCAAAGGCTTTCCAGGGCAGCCCCACATACAAAGCACCAGAGTAATCTAAATGAAATGTGATCAAGGCATGACTCACTGTGGCCAGATGTTCTTCCCAAGAAAGGAGGCAGCTGGCACACCAGACAAAGCTGAGCGAAAGCACTTTTGGCCACCTTCACCATCTGACCCTCCAGGAGCAGTGTCTTCCCCTATGGCAGTGGTGTTGAACCTCTTCCAGCATGAAATTGTAGAAGCTGTCATGGGCAGGGTCGAAGGCAAAAGGGAGTGGGGCCAAAGTCCCCCAAATAATTTTAGCTGAAAGCTCAAGGGAAAGGGGTTGGGGTTGGGAAGACGGCATGGCCAGATTGGAACCACAGGTTGGCCTGAGGTACAACACTCTTGCTGTATGGTGTAGAATTTTTTTTTAGAGAACATAGAATCCAACTATGTGTATATGCAGTATCTGAAGTACCCTAGCTGGCCAGACTCCAATGGAGGCTGGTGTCTGACTCCTATGTCAGTGGGGCTCCTTATCCATTGCAGGTTTTATTCTGAACTGTATAGGCTCTATCCATGGTGGTGAACATATTTTGGGGATGGAGGTCAGCAACATGGATAGCTCCAATAAAGCTCAGAATACAAGCTTCAATGGATAAAGAGCGCCACTGGCATAGGGGTCACCAGCCTCACCTGGGTACACACACGCACACCCCTCCCTCCCAATGACTACAGTCCTATGAATTTTCTATCACAATATACACAGTTAAAATTACAAGATCCGTTACCAGGAAAACCACCTGCTCTTGCAACTGGTTTCATAGATTTCATAGATCATAGAGTTGGAAGAAGCCTACAAGGCTATCGAGTCCAACCCCCTGCTCCATGCAGGAAACTAGAGGAGGGGTCTCCCATCCAAGTAATAGCCAGGCCTGACCCTGCTTAGCTTTCCACACTCAGAGAAGCTGAGCCAGCATAAGCCACAGGCCTGTTGAAGAGAGATCTTTCCATTGGATGAACCAGACAGTAGCCTTGTGATTCTGTGCAATGGAAAATAAGATTCAGACAAAGGCCCTTGGAGTCACTGGTATCCTCCACTGATACTAACACATTTTGAATCAGGCCTCTAAGGGGGAAGAGGCCCTTGGCTTGTGGGCGGTGGGGAATATAGGTTGCAAAAGGCAAGTGAGCAGTGACAATGACAGTTGGCGAGAATAATCAGGAATGCGGAAGTAGCGTTTCACTTTGCTGTGAAATGGAAGTTCACTCTAGGCAAATAAAGAGAGGAATGTTGGCTTGGCTGTGTGCTTTGTGTCAGAAACTATACTAAGGATGATGAACTGTAGCTCCCCAGAGATGTATGTGTTTACCTTCCGGATGTAACTGAGCAACCTAAAGGTTCTGTATTTGCATTGCTTAATGCAAAGGACTGGAGCAGGTTTCAGATGGACTGAGAGCCTTGCTGATTGAAGTATCGAGGGTGTCTGGAATTGGAAAATGAGCCCTTTACTCCTCTTCCTACTGGCAGAAAGATGAAGCTAGCTTGCAACTCACCTTCACCTTTTCTCAGCACTGGCCAGCAATGGAAATGCCTAATAGAACATGACCCCCAATACGAAGGTGGGAAAAAGGTCAAACTGGCAGGCAAGGAGTTGACATCGGTGCCTCAGCAGCTCTTTGCACTGGAAGGATTGCAGGTTTTGGAAATGAGCCCGGAACGAGAGAGCTGCCTGAGATATCAGATGGATCTCATCCCTCGTGAAATTGGTCACTTGAGGAACCTAACCCTGCTCTACCTGGATTCCAACAACCTGAGAGAAGTTCCAGTCGAGATTGGCTCCTTGGTCAAGTTGGAAAGGCTTACCCTCAGCAACAACAGTTTGACTTCTCTGCCTGAGGAAATTGGAGGCCTCCAGAGACTCCGCAGCCTTCATCTGGCTAACAACAGCCTGACAGATCTTCCAGCACCCCTTTGTCAGCTGAGGAACCTGGTCTTCTTGGATGCCACCGATAACCACATCAGCACCATCCCTGACGCCATCTGCCAGCTACAGAAACTGGAGACATTGCTACTGCTTTTCAATTCTCTCAAGCATCTCCCAAGGGGTATCTGCTCTTTAAAGGCCTTGAGAACCCTCTGGCTAGGCCAGAATAAGCTAAAAGAACTTCCATCAAACTTTGGTTGGCTGGTTAATTTGGACTGGGGCTTGAATTATTGTTCATGCAATTTTGAAGGGAACCCTTTGGGGCACCCACCTCCTGAAGTATGTAGCGGGGGGCCTGTTGCGATCAGAGGGTATTTTTCTTCACTAAGGGGATAGAATATTTTGGTCGTATGATGAGAAATGTAAAAGATAGACTGTTGCAGCTGATTATACCAGGTAAACTAAATGGGAAAAGAAGTATAGGAAGAAGAACTTTTGGCTGAAAAACCTTAAAGAATGGGTTGGGTGCAATACAGTATCATTGTTTAGAGCAGCCATATCTAAAGTCTGTTTAGCCATGATGATGTCCAACCTCTGGCAGGAGAGGAACGAGAAGAAGAAGAAGGGAATAGAAAGTGTCTGTTGTGGGAGGGATGTATTGCATTGTCTGGGATGAGGCATGCTGTGCTTTTGCTGAAAAGAGCTATGGGCACATGTATATATGTTCTTCTCACAATATGAATGCATACACCTGGCTACATTTGAAACCTGCACGTGGGATCACCCTGTGGTGACTATTAGATGCAGCCCAAATACAGACACTTAACATATCCACCTTTGGCCTTCTAATTTTTTAAAAAGAAGAAGTGTGGATCTTTGTTCTTCCCCTTTTCTGGGAATTTTTAGGTGGATGGACGTTCTCCCCATGGTGTTCTGCTGTTCACCCCCAGCTTTGCAAGAATAGTTTTAAACAGAGTTTAATGTGATTTGCGTGTGTATATGTGTTAATGCAAAGCATTGGTGGAAATCAAGAGGATTGCGATATAAAGAATGGTAGCTTTGAGGATGACTAATTATGCATCATGTAAAGCTCAAGTTCCTAAGGGTGCAATCCTAGGCAAGTTTAGAAAGAAAATAGGCCTACAACTCCCAGCTATGCTGGCTGGGCAATGTTGGGAGTTGAGTTGTAGACCTTTTTTCTGTCTGAACTTGCATAGGATTGCACCTTCAGTCTTCCTTGTAGACACCACCCTTTCAGGTTCTCATCTCATCCAATTTCCACGCAGAAGTGTGAACCAATCGCACCATGTGGGCATGGAGGTGCTCTAACCCCTTCCGTGCGACCCACTGCAATCTCGATGATGTCTTCTTGCATCTGAATTATGTGCAACTGCAGTGCGCATGGAGTGTGTGTGGGGGGCATGCTGTTGCAGGTACTGGCATGTTTTGGGAAAGGAAGGAACGACAAGCAGGTTGATATAAACTTTTAAACTGCAACACAATCAACCATGACCGCTGAGCAAGAAGGGGGTAGCCTCTGCCTGCAGCTCTGGGAAAGAACAAGCTCATTGGATCTGTCTTTAACAGAGGTGCTAAATCTCAGACCCAGGACCAAATCCATCCCTCTGAAGTACCCCAGCTGGCCAGGCTCTCTAGTGGAAGCTGGTGTGACTCTTAATTTCCGTGGGGCTCCTAATCCATTGCAGCTTTTATTTGGAGCTTCATAGGAGCTATCTATGGTGCTCCCTGGTGGTGAACCTATTTTGGGGGGTGGAGTTCAGCACCATGGATAGTTCCTATAAAGCTCCAAGAAAAACCTGCAATGGATAAGGAGCCCCAATGAAATAGGAGTCACCAGTCTCCCCTGCCAGGCTCCCTTCCTCATTTTCCCTGACCACCAATGGTGTTGGAGGATATATGGAACGGAGTCGGTCCTATACTGGTTAGGACGAAGCGAAGCAGAGTTTTCCCCCTTATGCACAGCCTGGTTATTGAAACTGGTTATCGCCATGTGGGTTGTTAAACCCTGCTTAAAGGCTCTTAAAAAAGAAACGGATTGTCCAAACAAGGTTTAAAACTAATAAAGACTTGTATTAGTTTTACTTACAGTTGTTTATTCATATGGGTGTGTCCATCATGCTGGAGAGGAAGAGAGAGAGAGAGGGAGGGAGGGAGGGAGGAGAGGAGGAAGCTGGCCACAGAGAGGCCGGAAGTAGGGAGGAGGGGTTACAAAACATCCACCCTGGGGATTCCTCAATTAACCCTTTCCTCCCACTGTAACTAGCGGTTACGTTAGCTCGTTGATTTAAGCAGGCAATATTACAATTTCCAACGAATAGTTGGGTGGTTTCCCGGCTTTCCCCTCCATTCTAAAAGGTTGAAATGAATGCCTCTCCTAAGGCTTAGCCACTGTCTGGCATTAAGAGCTTGAAGCAAAAATGTACTGGTATTTTTGGTATTTTGGTCCTTCCGCTTTTGCCTTCAATCTCACCCGCCACTAGAATGCAGGTGAAATGAGCAGTGAGGTGGAAAATGGAGAATCTCAATGAGCTTGAACATTGCTCATTCTCCCATCCGTACGCAGGAACCTTTTGCAAATCTGGACTGGTTCCACGGAGCTTAAGCTGAGTACTCTGGAGAAAAGGACTAAGAAAGTAGGAAAAGACCATCAAACTTTGCAAGAGTGGCTCGTATTGGTGTTTGGTGGATATTCACAGCACAATGCTATAACATGTCTACTCAAACATAAGTCCCATCCGAGTTCAATGGGGCTTACTCCCAGGTAAGTGGGTATAGGATTTCAGCCTTGGTGCGGTAGGTGGATTCGTTTCACCTCTCTCATCACTCTTCCAACTTCTTGACCAGCTCTGTTTCAGCTGGTTTGTGGAGGATTGATGTTGACCTGGTTTTTGTTCAGTTTCCCCCCCCTCTAGTGTCCCAGATTTCCTTCCTTTTCTTTTAGTTGTTGCCTTGCAGTCTCATCCCCAAAGAGCCACTGTGCTATTTCTGCTCTTCCTTTTCATAGTAGGATTATAGGAATCTCATCCGGTTCTTTTCCTTTCCTTCTCAGATTTGACGTAAATTGCAGTTTTAAGCCTGCCTTCTTCCATCATCAACTCGGCTCATCTCTTTTGACGCTCTGCTTTTTCTCCTTGCTATTTTAGAACTTCAATGCCTCCATGTTCCCAGTTTGAAGTGAGCAATGTGCAAAATGATGGGTTGCTCGTCAGCCATCAGTGTGATGAGAGAAAAGCCCCTTCCGTAGAGGGTAGAATGGAAGAAGCACTCAGTGATAGAAGTACTAAGTGGGGACACTTTGAATATCATCAGCAAAGAATCATAATGTAATAGTGTCTGATTCATGGAGCTGTGTGCTATGCTATAGATATTCACAGAAAAAGGGCAGAACAGTGTTCATTTGGATTCATTTCCTGTATTTTATTTTATTTATTACATTTGTTAATCGCCCCATCTGGCCGCCCACCCGGTCGCCCTATGTATGCCATTATGTTACCCAAATGGTACTATCCAGGCACAATAGGGAGGTATCAGCAGGCTTGAGGTAACCCCAAGGTTTGCAAAGTACAAATATCTTTAGGAATTTTTTTTAAAAAAACAAACAAACTAAGCCTGGGCAGGTGTGTGTATGTGTGAGGGGACTCAAAATAACCCATTGAGTACTTAACATTCTGTGCCCACTGAGCATCAGCTCCAGGTTTATGCAGGCCCTGGGAGAGACACCCCCAGTGGGTTCCTGCAACCACACGGTCCCTTCCTACTTTAGGACCATGTGCATAAACCCTTCTCAGGCCAAGCATCAACACTTAAAAACAATGAGGGGAGGGTCAAATGAAACCTTTCCCCTACTAATGAGGGAAAAGATTAATTCTGGTTATTAAGGATCTATTTTTAAATTCATGATGCTGTGGGTAGAAAGGTGTGTGTGTAGATTTAAAAGTAAAGCAGGTTAATAACGCCAAGCTGGCACATAGGAGTTGGGTAGCAAACAAAACAAAAATAAGTTTATTTTAATTCTCAAAATCTTAGTTCCAGAAAATAACTTTAAACCTGCCTACACCAAACACTTTATAATTAACCTAAGTCCCTATAACTCCAAATACTCTCACTCCTCATACAATCACTGATTACTCTTAAAACTCCTGACAAGACACAAATAACCCACCTAACCTAACCTAACTCCCAAACTCTCTAACACTCCCAGCACACTACAACCAACACTCTACTTCTTAACTAACTCTGACATCACTCAAATACTCCTTATATACTCCTCCCCCCACCCTTTCCAAGACATCACAAACCACACCCACTCGGTTCAGCATTCTAGACACACTAAACATACTAATGCAGACATACACCAGGGAACTGAATTGTGGGGTTACGCCACAGTTCCCTCCCTCAGAGAGTTCACATTCTCACCATCATTGCCACCAGCTGCCATTGTTAGGTGCAACTTTCCACTAATTTAAATGTTACTCAATTTGTGCAGACCTTCTTAATCTATTTAATTTCTTTATTAGGGAGAATGAGATACCAACACCAGCATTTATGGCTAAAACACCTTGCATGCAACTTTTATCGAAAGAATCATACACGTGTACTCAAAGAAAGCAAAAGCAGTCCTACATTCCTAACTAATCCTTTAGCATTGCAATCGTACTTGCGTTCATGTCACTTAGGATGGCCAGCTCATAAGCACATGCGCTAAAGAATGGGACATGGAAAAGCAGGCTGCATGTGTACCAGCTTGCCCCATTGGGTGCAGATGGAGGCCTCCTCAAGTTTGCATCTATGCCCCTCTCGATGGCTGCCAGAAATGTAGACACTTCCCTGTGATTATAAATTGATTGGTGTCCTCATGGTCCCGTCTGCCCTGGTCTGCACCTATCAGCTCATTATTAGCTTGCTTCACCCCTTGTCCAGGCACTGTTCACTCAGTTTTCATGCTTTGATCACATTAGTTTTAGTTCTTTGTTCCCATAGCTTCTTTGTTCCCTTGTGGGTGCCTTGCTGTTTATGAATGTCCAGTATAGCTAGGAATCGCATTGCAAGAACATACGGGGGGGGGGGGAGAAGAAGCATTGCTTCACATGGCACATAGTTAAACTATGGAATTCACTTCCATAAGATGTGATGGTCTCCAAATTGGATGGCTTTACAGAGGCATTGGACAAATTCATGGAGGCTAAGGCTATCAATGGCTACTAGTCTTGATGTGCTACCTCCAGTATCAGAGGCAGTGTGCCCATGTACACCAGTTGCTGGGGAACATGGGCGGGAAGGTGCTGTTGCACTCATGTCCTACTTGTGGGCTTCTCACAGGCAGTTGGTTGGCCACTGTGTGAACAGAATGCTGGACTAGAGGGACCCTTGTTCTGATCTGGCATGGCCCTTATGTTTTTATGGGGCGGTGGGAAGGATAGGCCTTTGGCTCAGACAAAGCTTTCTCTCAGCCTCGTCCCCCCTCCACTCTGTGATCCCTCATGGGTTTCCACTCATAATACAGATGCGCTGCTTTCAGTGGTGCTCCAAATATTAACTCTATATAGATTGCCTTAGACTGAGTCAGGCCATTGGACTGTCGTGTCTAGTCAAGTGCCATCAGTGCCAATGGCCATGAATATAAGAAGTGCCCAGCCAGCCTGGATCATACCAAAGGCCCGTCTAGTCCAGCATTCTGTTCCAACAGTGGCCAACTGGATTCCCACAAGGAGGACTTCAATGCAATAGCAACCTCCTGCTCATGTTCCCCAGCAACTGGTATAATTAGAGAGGCATACGGCCCGTGATAATGCAGGTCGCATATAACCATCATGTCTAGTAGCCATGATGGTTTAGCCTCCATGATCCCCCCCCATTCTCCTTTTTAATCCACTTATGCTAGCAGCCTTCACTGTGACATGAGTCCCATAAGTTAATTACGTGCTGTGAGAAGAAGTGCTTCCCTTTGTCTCCTGACTGACAGCTTCATGGGATGACCACTGAGCCCTAATATTGGGGGAGTGGGGGGGAGAGAAACACTTCAATTTAGTCCATGGCCTTTTCCTGCCCTGCTACCGGAGAACCTTTTAATGAGAGATGCAGACTTGCCTTGCATGAACCTCCAACTCCACATCTCTTCTCTGCTGTCAGTGCCGCGTTAGCAACAGTGACCTCGGAGAGGCAGCTGGCATGGTTCTTTCCACACTGGCTGAGATCGGAGCATGGATTCCCAGCTCCAAGGTCAGAGCTCTGTCTGCGACCTTGGAGCTGGGAATCTTAAGCATCCTTTCCCCGCCCCCGATGATGTCTAGGGGCCATAGGATTGCTCCTTCCATGTGTTAGGGCTCAGGCCTCACCTTGCACTCAGTCTTTTGGCCAGGTTATTTGTCCTTTGCCCCAACTCCCATGGCAGCCATTTTCGGTGGAACTCAGGACAGATTTTCAAATTGCCAGATGTGACCATGGACCAAAAAGCTTGCCTACCTCTGGTGTAGGAGCTGGAGTGTAAGGTGGTGGTGGTGGGGATAGGATACCTAGTTATCCTACTTCATTTTCTATTAGATTTGATTTTACTTTTTAAATTAACCCAGGGACAGTTCTATTAAATATGTCCTAAGATTAATTAATTCATGTATTTAAAATGAGAACTAAGCCTAATCAAAAGTGCTCAGGATGGATAGCAACCTTTATTAAAACTGTGTGTGTAATACACACACACACAATACACACACACACACACACACACACAAATTTTTAATTTTACTGTTGGCTCTTATTAGTTAATTCTCACCTTCGTTTTATGTTCTTGATGATGATGACGACGACGACTAGGAATGTGTGAGGATTTTGTTCGGGGGGGTGGAAGTCTGACCAATTCGCCGGACTCGACCCCCTGAACTCCATCCCACCTACCTGCTTCCCTGGCTCAACTTGCGTTGCCCCAAGCTGAGCCAGCAGGGAAGTGACTTCCAGGTTCCTGGCGGGCCACTTTTTCCATAGAAAATTCTGTTTAGACATGCCACAAATGGCCACAATTTACACAAATGGCAGCCACTTTTAACATATCGTATGCCATTTTCTACATTAAAAGCGGCCCGCCGGGAACCCAGAAGCTCGCCAAGTGGCTCGGCATGCATCCGCTTTTGGCCCGGCTAAGCAGGCACGGTAGCAGCATCCGCTGAGGAGGAGGTGGGTCGGGTTCCTGGCGGGTCACCCACCACTAACTGTGACCCTCTTTGAGAGAGTATTTCCCCCCTCTTTTTTTTTTTAAGCCCTTAAGGCAACCTATTTAAATAAATAAATTGTAAACCACTTGGGAATTGGACCTGGGTGGGTTCTCAGCTTTTGCAAAGCACTGGATGTCAATGGGGATTTCCCTCCTAATACAGATACCAACTTCAAAGGAGCAATTTTCCACAGAGAAGGGAAGAGTTAAACTCTCCCTACCAACCTGCTAATAACCATCAGCACACACACACACACACACACACACCAACAGCTGCTATTTGCATTTTTTAAAATGCACACATTAATGCAAAGAGACTTTTAACAACATGTCTAGTTTGGCCCTCCATGATTTGACCCTGGCAAAGGGGAAAAGAGGAAAGAAATGTGCAATGTCTCAATGGGGCACAAGGGGGTAGTACGGTGCAACCAATACATGCCTTTCTCAGTATTCTTGTCCTTTCCAAAGCAGAGGATGGAGGCAGGACTTAGTCTACTGTTTATTTTTAGAGAGTTATGCAGCTTGTCTTTCTCCCAAGGGGAGGGTGGACAGCAGAAGACTATTATTTGAGATGTATGAAAAGACCTCTTCCTCCAACATGGCGCCAATATTAAAACATCCAAAGCCTGCAACATTCACATCTTCTCACTAAAGACTTGCTCTTCCACACCTTGATCTTTATTCCTCTGCATCCCATTACGCAGGGCAAACAACAGAGGTGGGCAGTCACTACCATGCCCCCGCAGGCGAGGCAGAACAAGAGGTTTCCAGGCCACGCCAGGCTTTAGAGCAGGGGTGGGGAACCTGATGCTGTTGGACTCCAACTGCCATCATCAGTCCCAGACAGCATGGTCACTGGTACGGGATGGTGGGAGTTGTAGTCCAACAACATCTAGAAGGAAGGATCTGACAGTTCCCCTTTCTCCCACATTTGCATCTCGAGTTCTTTCCATCCCATTTTTGAAGACCTTTGTAGATTTTGGTAAGATCTTATCAAGAGTGAACCACATTAATTTCTCATCCATCCTCACGGGCCAAACTCAATAGCTATAGCTATTCCCAAGAAGACGCAAGCCCTTCCCCGGTGTTCTAAAGCTGAATAGGGTAAACATGCATGCAAGGGGAAGGAGTGCTCCAGCCCTGCCCCTCTCCCTCGTCGCATTTGGTCACCCTCCACTCATAATAATAATAATATAATAAACGTTTATTTATAACGCCCCTTATACCAAAGGGCAGGACAAATAACATATACAGTAAACATAACAATACAATAAAATAACCAACACCGACCACTTACTATGCAGTATCAAATCCCAGCAACCACCACATTAGCCCAACCACTCATTCTGGCTGACTAAAAAGATAAGTCTTTAATCCCATTCGAAAGCGGGAAAGATCCTCCTCCAATCGGAGGTCCATGGGAAGCCTGTTCCACAAAAGTGGAACCAGGTCCTGAAAGGTTCGCAGCCTTGACAAGGCAGAGCGTGTTGGTGGGACTGCTAATAATCCCTGGCCCACTGATCTTAAATTCCTACCAGGAACATACCAGGAAAGCCTAGATGATAAGTAATGAGGGACATTAGAGCGCAAAGCCTTGAAGGCAAGAACCAATAATTTAAATTGGGCCCTAGTCCAAATGGGTAGCCAATGAAGATTCCTACGGGCCATAGTAATATGGGAGTATCGGGGCAAGTTCAGAACAACACGAACAGCGCTGTTCTGAACCAGAACCAGTGGAAGGGTGATAGTCTGAAGAGGAGAGCCTCCTGTGTCTGTGGAAGCCCTCCACACAATCCAGAATGCTGGAAAAGCAGTGCTCTAGAGCAGCTGGCTGGGGCATGCTGGGAGTTGTAGGCCAAAAACATCTGGGGTCCCAAGGTTGGAGAACACTGCTCTAGATGGCATGGAAAGCTTATTTATTTATTTATTATATTTATACCCCGCCTTTTTTCCTTCAAGGAACCCAAGGCGGCTTACATAATCCTCCTCCTCCTCCTCCTCCACCTCCTCCTCTCCATTTCATCCTCACAACAACCCTGCGAGGTAGGTTAGGCTGAGAGTCAGTGACTGGCCCAAAGTCACCCAGTGGGTTTCATGGCTGAGCGGGGACTAGAACCCAGGATCTCCCGAGTCCCAGCCCAACACTCTCACCACTACGCCACTACTGGCTTCCATGGATACAGGAGACTCTCCTCTTCACAAAGTCACCCTCCATGTGATGACGGAGGGGGCTCGAGCTAGCATGCTCCCACTCCTTGTGTGTTGATTATACACAATATTTAAAGTTTCTCAACACCTGAATAGCAGTGGAGGCTGGTGACTCCTCTTTCGGTGGGGCACCTAATCCATTGCAGCTTCTAGTTGGAGCTATCCATGGTGCTCCCTGGTGGCGAACCTATTTTGGGGATGGGGTTCAGCACCATGGATAGCTCCTATGAAGCTCTGACTAAAACCTGCAATGCATTAGGAGCCCCATCGAAAGAGGCGGCACCAGCAGCATCCCCTGTGAATAGGGCTTATGTTTTTTTGTTTTAGGCGACTTTGCCCCGTTTGCAGCTCCGAACGCAAAACCGAACATGAGCATTCTGAGGAAAAGCTCGTATGTTCCTGAACTTGTGTTTGCATTAAAAACAATGAGTACTTTAAAAATGCACACTTAAAAACAAACAAACATGCGTGCGTGCGTGCGCGCACACACACACACACACACACACTAGGGGTGGGTGATCTACTCACCACCTGACTTGCTGGGAGCTCGGAGAGCACTGCAACTATGCCTCCTAAGCCAGGCTGAAAGCGAGCGCCAGCTGAGGCTCTCGCTGGAATTCTGGGTTCCCGGCACTATGTTTTTTACATAGAAAATTGTGTAAGATACGTTAAAAACGGCCGCGATTTGCACAAGTTACACAAATCGTGGCCGTTTTTAACATATCTTACGCAATTTTCCATGTAAAAAACGTAGTGCCGGGAACCCAGAAGTCACTTCCCCGGCTTGGTTTGTGAGAATGTGAGTTGAGCCAGGGAAGCCAGTAGGACGAGCGGAACTCGGGGGGGGGGGTTGAGCGGCTTGAGCCCAGTGAGTTCACCAGACTTCCACCCCCCCAATCAAGCTCCGCGCACATCCTTAACACACACACACACACTTTCACATTATAGTCTATGTGGGTAAAGTGCACATTAGAAGGCCTGTGGCTCACGCTGACTCAGCTTGTCTGAGCGTGGAAAGCTAAGCAGGGTCAGGCCTGGTTATTACTTGGATGGGCGACCCCTCCTCTAGTTTCCTGCATTGAGGAGGGGGTTGGACTCGATGACCTTGTAGGCCCCTTCCAACTCTATGATCTATGAATGAATCTATGAAAAAAATGTGTTCCAGAATGTGCCTTTTCCCCATCTCAATGAAAAGAATAACAGATAGTAATTGCAAATGGGAGTAAGTTGTATTGAGCTTTGTGGTGGAATTTGGAGAACCTCAATTAGTTTGAGCCTCGCTGATTTGCCCATCCCTAAGAGAGGTGATGCCGCTGCACTCCCTATAATCTATTGCCATTGGCTATTTCCTGGTGCAATTAACCTCTCACTGCTTGATATGTTTTATCCCACTGTGTTGGAGACCTAATTGCTCTTCCCGTCAGAAAACTGGGAGAGCCGGGCGTTCTACCTTATCATTCCAGCTCTGGCATTGGCTGCTCCTTGTGACTTTGGGTGGGTGGGAGGTCAGTTTAAAGAGTCAAGAGTCCTCACTGTATCCCTGTCTGTTCCATCAGATCGATGAGTGCTTCAAAAGAGCTTTGTCATGCCAGGAAATGGAAGGAGCAGCAGAGGGCACCGTGCTATTCTTGGCCACATCAATTAAGCTCTGTATACGCTTCATGCAGTTGGGTTATACAACATACCATTTCCTAAAACAGGGGTGGACAACTGCCCACCATGGCTTTTTATGCGGCCCCCCATCTGGGTCCTGCCACTGCCACCCAAGGGGAACACACACTTTTCCCCCCAGCAGAATTGGGTTCCTTCCCAACAGCCTGACAAAGAGCTGTTTGACACTGTCAGGAGCATGATTCTCAGAATTGCTGGGATTTTGGTGGCAACAGCCACTTCCAGAAGTGGCCTGGGAGGGGTGTGGCCCCCACAAGGTCTTTGGGGGGCAATGCACCCCCCAAGCTCCAGATATTGCCGACCAGTGGCCTAGAATTTTTGAGATATTTATTTATTTATTTATTTATTTATTTATTTATTTATTTATATCATGTCTATACCGCCCAACAGCTGAAGCTCTCTGTGCATTTCACAACAATTAAAACTATAAAATACAAGATGATAAAATACAATTTAAAAGTTTAAAACTATAGTATAAAATGAAAAGAATAACCAAAATAAAATCTAGCAGCAGTGCAAAGATTTTAAAGTACAGTAACAGATTTCATAGATCTATAGAGTTGGAAGGAGCCTACAAGGCTATCGAGTCCAACCCCCTGCTCAATGCAGGAAACTAGAGGAGGGGTCTCCCATCCAAGTCATAACCAGGCCTGACCCTGCTTAGCTTTCCACACTCAGACAAGCTGAGCCAGCGTAAGCCAACAGAAACTGAAAGAACAATTTTTTGGGGGGGAAATAAGAAGGTATTCAGCTGACACTGAAAAGAGCACAGCATAGGTGCTGGCAATTTGATCTGATCCTCAGAGAGTGGGTCTGAAGACAGCAGTGGGTGTGGACAGTTTCTCTCTCTCTCTCTCTCTCTCTCTCTCTCTCTCTCGCTCTCTCTGACACCACCTTCTCTTTCTCTCCCTCTTCTTCTCCACCCAGCGGGCTGCCAGGGGAGGGACAGATCGCTCTTGCCGGAGGTCTGAGCTGATCACACGCAGAGAGCTTTTTGAAATTAGGCCAATGGCTGCATGAAGTTAGGCCAAGTGCTGCAGGGTGCCCCACACCTGATTTAGCTGATCACTGCGTGGAAATTAGCATTTCTCAGTTCTTTTGGAATGTTAACTGCTTTCCCCCTCCCCCTTATTTTACAAACAAATATCATCTTCCATCCTGCCTTCCATACATCAGTTTCCATTTTCTAATGGCCTCTTTTCTGAAGTCAACACATTTTGGCCTCCCTCACTTTCTGCAGGACCCTTCACACAGCGCTCAAAGGAAGGTTCCAGGGCCGGCGCTACCATTAGGCCAACTAGGCGGTTGCCTAGGGCGCCGAGCTAAAGAGGGCGCCAGAAACGCCTTGGAAAAAAAATACTGCGCTAAAATGCGTATTAGTCATCTAAAATTGATCCGAAATATCAAGTTATTTTAGGGTTTTCGTTTTATCTTCATTTTTTCACGCCACCGCCGCGACTCTCGCCGCCCACCCGCCTCCGCCCCCCTCACCGGCAGGGGACGCCGCGCGGCTGAGGGATGCGAGCGCAGTGGCTCCTGCTGGGCGCCCTGCTCAGGTGAGTGAGTGTGGGAGACGGACGGGGACCGGCTCCGGAGGCAGCCTATGCCGCGCCTCCCCGGGAAGCCTTTCCAGTCGGGGATGCTCATGGCTCCTCGGAGGGAAGGGGCGCTTTGCACATGCTCACAGGCACGCGGACGTTTCCCGTGAGCTGGCGCGTCCCCGGGGCCCAAGGCTGAGCACGCTGGATGTTGGAAGCAGGCTCCGCGGCTCAAATCAAAGTGTCCCCGCCCCGTTTCCCGTTCGCCCCCAGCCTTCTTTCCCGCAACTGCCTCTCCTCCGCCCCTCTCCATTTTCATCCGCCGAACTGGCCTGGGCGGGCCTTAAGACCCCGAAGGAAATCTGGCAGAGACGCCCCAGTGACCCCACCCCCACCCTGCTCGCAGTTCGGTTTGCGGCTCCCCACAGCCGCCCTTTTGCTGTCCCACCGCGCGGCCATTGCTGCCTCGATTTGCCTGGATCTCTTCCATGAACATGGCAGGCACGCTCCTGCCTTGTGGTTGGGGGCGTGGGGGGGAGGCTGGTCCCCGGTCAGGGCATTTCCCGGCTGCTTTGCTCTGGAGCCCCCCCCTGGCACGAGAGGGGGGGGCGCTAAATATAACTTTGCCTAGGGCGCCAAACTGCCCTGCACCGGTCCTGGAAGGTTCCTTGTTCTATCCCATTTTTTCCCCCATTGGGAGCACCTCCTCTACTGGTCTGACATCTGCTCCTCCCATGAGAGAGGGCTTCAAATCCACCAAGACCATGCAATCTCCGACCCCCTTGTTTTCTAAAACAATATCTGGGTTATTATTTCCTAGAGCTCCAGGGGTGTGATTGCACATTCCTCCAAGTCAGTGCCTGGGACAACAATTGGAGATGTGACATGCACGACAATCCCCCTCCCCGTGTTCAGAGGGAGTGCACCTCTAATTTTCATATGTTCCAGACAAGCAACAGGCAAAGGTTAGTGCCTTCTTTCTTTCCCTCTTCTTGAGTTGCCAAAGGCACAGGCCGGGCCGGGCTGCCTTTCAAAAAGAAGTGTTGCACTACATAGAATTTTGATTTAACCCACAATGTTTAAGACTCAGAAAGAACATGCATCTGATCTACCTTCAGTCATTGCTATCAACACCTGTGCCTCAAAAAGGCTTCTGTGTAACTCTGAAGTTCATCCTAATCTGGGGGGGGGGGGCTAAGGAGGGAATCCCCCCCCCAACAGTGTGACTAAGGCTGAGCATGCTCAGTGGCCATGGAATTCTGGCTGGCTTTTGAAGAGGGGGAAATGGGAAAGTGGGGGAGGGGAAATACAGAGGCATCTCTTGGAAGAGGGCATGTCTGTCTGTCTGACTTCTAGCATCCTGAACAGGAGCAGTCCACACCGCAACATTTTGTTGCAGGTTCCACTTGGTTTCATGAGTATAAAAGGTGCATTTTTCAAAGCGTGAGAAGATGAGCTCCCCAAACAACAATATAAACCAGAGGTGGACAGAAGGTAAATCTCCAGATACTTGGGACTTTCACTCCCCAAGCCCCCCCCCTGCCAGCAGGTCCAATGGTGAGGAATCCTGGTTGTTTGAAGCTCAAAACATCTGGAGAGCTACTTTCTGGCTGCCCACTCCTGCTTTAAACCATGTCATTATCGGCCAAACTGTCCTGTCCAGATCAAATGTGTGCGGCCTGTTCGAGCCAAAGATCCTCACTTGGCAACTGCACAAACCACTTCCCTTTCAAGGTAGAGCACCCCTTTCTTTTGTGATTTCATCATTTCCAAGGTGGACACTTCCCTGCCCCGTTTTTTTAAACCGAAGCCGCAAACGTCGCTGACGGTGGGGGAAAAGTGCCAGTTAGACCCACGTAAGCAGACCTGGCCCTTGCCGCCATCTGCCTCTGGAATGTTGGCTGGCAAACCTGGGGTTGGCAGAGTGTGACTTCTTGTATAATGCAGCGCAGCCTACTGAGATGGAGACGGGCACCGAAGCTGCAACTGTCAGCAGTTCCTTTGCCATCCTGCATATCGGGAGAGGCGAGAACGAAAGCCAGGCGAGGCCGAAAGGGAGAGACATTCACACACGCTCAGCATGAAATTCAGCATTTCGGCCTTGAGTCGGAGGAGAGTTCAGCATTCCCTCCTCTGCCTTTGCTCTTCCTGCAGAGGAATAATAGGCCACATCTATCCCTTATCTAGGCTGCTATGGCTGTTACCTAGCGGAAAAGTTTATAATGAACTAATTTGGGAAGCCCTGATGTGGCTATTATAAACCCAGTCTATTCAAATTCTGCTTAATTACATTTCCAATCTCAGCACTTATTTTAAAGTGCTCCCCCCTCCCATAACTTTTCCCCTTTGGGCATTCACTGTTTAACTATGACAAAAAAATCCCCAGCTAAACAACCCCCTCCCCCATGGATCCTTTAAGAAACAATGACCAAAGCTAGAAACTGATAGTTCCCTCTCACAGATCTTGGATGGTAGTAGAGATATAGGAGAAGCAGGGATGTTTGAGCTTGCTGGAATTCTCCAAACTTCACTTTGAAGCTCGGTTTGGCTCATTCCCTTTTCCAGCTGTAACCTGTTTTTTTTTTCAATTTGTTCAAACTGGGGGGAAAAGTGCTTTTTTTGTGCCCATTTTTCAAAAGTGTGCACTTTTCCTCCATTGACTAAAACATGAAAATGCATATATATCGTTCTAGTCCCCGCTCGGTCATGAAACCCACTGGGTGACTTTGGGCCAGTCCCTGACTCTCAGCCTAACCTACCTCACAGGGTTGTTGTTGTGAGGATAAAGTAGAGAGGAGGAGGGTTATGTAAGCTGCCTTGGGTTCCTTGCAGGAAAAAAGGGCGGGGTATAAATATAATAAATAAAAATAAATAAATAAACATCACAGCTACTGATGAGGGCAGAAGCCCAAACATTTAGCTCTAAATATATTTTGAAATTACTCTGTCATTATTATTGTGAAGGATCAGCAACAGGATCCTTTGTGTGAGTTCGGCAATTATAGGGTTAACCGGCAATGAGATACAGCCTGTATAAACGCCGGCAATCACCTCTGAGGCTTTTGCATACAAGAGGAAAACCACAGCCCTTTAAATGACCAAATAAGGCTTTTATTTGTTTATACAATAACACAGAACGGAACTAGCAGCTCTTCAGGAATACTATACTGTCAACACAACCTTAGCTGACCCCCGTCTTACCCAATGAGCAGGCTCCCAGGCTAGCAGACTGAACCTCGTCAGTGTCCTCAGATCAGAGACAATACTCCTAGTCAGTTTCAGCCTAGCTCCAGATCGGCGCTGCGTGGATGAGAATGGTGTACCCGGACTGCTTGCTTTAAGGTGGATCTGGCCCTGGCGTACCCGTGGTTCCCAAAAACCCTAAGAAGGGAGAGGGGTTTTCTACCCCTGAGTTCCCGCTCTCCCCGCCCTCCAGGTCAGGTGGGGGGCTTATGCCTGCCCCCTTCGTTCAGGTGGGCTTATTCCTGCCCGGGAAGAAGATGACGTACTGGTACTCTGCAGCTCTTTGAGACTGCCCTGATAGCTTGATGATCCTTGATGGCCCTTCCTTGGTTTTGTGGATCTCCACCGAGACCCTCCTTTGTTGGGGATGATGGTCCGTCTGCTACTTCTCCAATGACTTCATCCCCCCTTCCTTGTCCCCTCCCTTGGGCGAAAGCCGTGTGTGTGTGTGTGGACCTGTGTTGGGCTTTCTCCACAATTATATATATATTTTAAAGGATTTTTCAAATGCAAGATTGGGACTGTGTGAACATTTTCAAATCAATGCATTTTCATGTTCATTTTCATGTTTGGGCTTGCAAACTGGGGCAAGTTTGGATTATTTGCGAACTGAAACAAAGTTCTCTAACTTTCCAGCACAGCCTGGGAGAGACTGACTCCTCCCTGCTCACTCACACGTGTCTCAGTTATGCATGCCCAATTAGCTGCTTCATCCAGTATTAAATCATGGATGATAAGGGAGGTCTTGCTTTGAACCAATCTGGCATTTAATAGCAGCATCTCGAGACCCAAGGACAGGCTGACAAGGCAACCACCAAACCTTTGGGCGTCAGGAGGACTGGAACACGGCACAGCCATTAACTATCTGGGCTGCATTCCCCTAACCTGGCTAGCCCTCCTTCCAACACCATATCTTTCTTGACTTGTAACCACATTAATAGGAGCCCCTTCAGGTCCCCCCTCCCGCCACATGGCCCCATATCCTCTCTCTTAGGCACATGACCAGATTTTAATGGAAAAACCAACCCCCCCAAAAAACCCCGCAAAAGCTAACTGACCCAATATTAGGGTGTGTGTGACCCTTGCATTCCTCCAAAGTAGTTCACCCCAAAGTGATGATCCCCCCGTTGGGGTAGCTGCCTCTGGGTGCCACCACCCAGTGTCAGGATCAGGCAGACAAGAGCATTTCCAGGAGACATGCACAGCTGGCTCAAATCAGCAAGTAATCAGTCTGGAAGAGGCTGTGCTTTTTTCCCCTCTTCAGCTCCACGGTTCATTAGCAACCCGCACTCAACCCATACTCAGCTCTTTAGTGTGAGTTATTGTGTTGTCTGAACCCAGTCAATGATTCTGTGTAGGGATTGGGCCCACTCTTCCTACAGAGATGGATCTGGGAACAGATTCCAAGGAAGAAGAGGGGGAAGGAGGCGGAGTTGGAAGGGGGGGGAAGAGGCACATGAATGTTCAAGGCCAGGAGACTTGGAGATAAACTTTATAGGCAGGGAAGATCAACTGGTGTCAAATTCCACGGGAAAGCAGTCTGATTGGGAGGAGGGTGAATCACTAACCCCCGGGTCAGACGTCAGCTAAGGAGGAGGGAACAACTGAGGAATGTCAGGCGCTCCGGGAGATTGGCCCTTAAAAATAAGGAACCACCTTAGGTGTGTGGGTAATTTGGGTCTGGAAGGAAGGAGAGGTTCCCAGATTGGAATCAACTTCTCAGCAATGAGGCAATCTTCCTTAATGGCTAGTATTCTAACTAAGCTGGTCTCCTTTGTGATTGACTCTGCAAATCACTTCTTTGTCATTCTACGCCAGTTTGCTAGACTGGCCACTGTCCTAATAAAGCTTTTCTGTTAGAAGCCATTGTGTGGATCTCCTCGGAAGGAGGAAGGGAAGCACAACCTCGACACTCTGCTTATCCTTCCGCAGTGCCGGCTCCAGGTTTTGAGGACCCTTGGGCAAGACACCCTGAATGGGCTCCCTCCCTCAGTGAGTTTATCTTCTCAATGCCATTGTCAACAGCTGCAACTGCTTCTCTTTCTCTTTCTCTTTCTCTTTGTCTACCTTGACAAGCTGAGAGAGCCAGTGAGCCAGGAGGCCGGGGCATCTCCTGCTCCTCCTTCTCATCACCACCGTTGTCTGGGACAGAGCAAGAGCCCTGCGAACAAGCAGGCTGCAGTGGTGCAGAGACAAAGGAACTCCAGGGAGCTCTTGTAAGTGGTCCCTGTGCTGCGGGATGGGACCTTGGCAGATGCCCAACTATTCCTAGCTTTGATGCCTGCCCTATCCTTTCTGTTGGATAGTTTTCCAATCATACCGAGGACAAAGAAAACCAATTTTGTGTCTGGTATTTTTGGTAGGAAGCGGATGGATTTTACCATTAGACATACCACAGACACAAATTAGAACAGGCCAGAGGCACAGTTGGAGTAGCTGGTCTGCACTCAGCTCGGCAGTGGCTGCAGAGAGAGCTGTGATTTATGAGATGATGGAACGAACGATGCAGCCTGTAGGCTTCTCCTGTGCTGCCTCCTGGAGTCTTAATCACAGCAGCAGCCATTCGGAGCTGGCATCAAAAGATTTCTTATCCCCTCTGCTCAAACCTTGGTATTAAACAAATCAAAGCAAAAAATCTGTGCAGCCCAGCAAAAGGAATGATGCACAGACCACCAGTGGAACCATTACTGAAACCAAATTGAGCAGATACATCGCAAGAAAGAAATTAACTAGGGTGTCGGTGGTGGTGGTGGGACAGTTAACTTCCCCTCCCCCAAGATGCATGGAAACCATTTCCAATTGTAATTTGGGGGACATACTCCTTTCAGCCTGAGTGGACAGAGAAAGGGCCCATTTTTGGCCGGTCTAGAACAGCCTGTTTAGCATCCAGATGTTTCCAGGAAGCTCACTAGCTGGGCATGAAGACAATATCAATTTGAAAGCTTCCTATGGCATCCCACATA
This sequence comes from Shinisaurus crocodilurus, assembly GCA_021292165.1. NCBI lineage: Eukaryota > Metazoa > Chordata > Lepidosauria > Squamata > Shinisauridae > Shinisaurus > Shinisaurus crocodilurus. The sequence goes on along the minus strand of CM037880.1, from coordinate 214,673,322 downwards.
CATTGTGATGGGTTCAATTTAAAACTGGACTTTCAAAGCAGTGAGGCCCCTGGGAGCTGGTTTTGCACCAGCGTTTGGTGAGGTAAGGGTAAGGGACATACACATGAATAGATTACGGGGCAAACTTGGAACTTACCTTTTCCCCGGCTCAGCACATCTCCCTGGAAGGGAGCCGGGAAGAGGTACTTCTGAGTCCCCGGTGCTGCATTTTTCACGTAAATTCCATAGAAAACCACCTTAAAATGGCCACAAATAGCAAATTGCGGCCGTTTTAAGGTGGGATTCTATGGTATTTAAGTGAAAAACGCAGTCCCAGGGTCCCGTCATGTCACTTCCTGGCACAACGCCGGGACCTGTCGCGTCACTTCCGGGCTCCAGAAAGTCCGCCAGGAGCCTTGCTTCCGCTATGATAGGTATCGAACGATGGGGGTGTTTGCCGAGCGCCTGGCGAGCACCCCAAGAGGTACGTGTACATTCCTACAACTGAACGTGCACCAACACATCAGCCGTTTGAAGTTCCCTGGTGTGCCCCCGCAACCTCACACTTTTGGGACTGTTTGTCTTTTTTCTCCCCCTCGCTCTCTTTTTTAAACATTTTACAGGGTTAATGTTTGCTGTCCCACCAGCCCTCTTCTTTTTACACATCTTTTTTTCAAGTAGAGGCAGGGAAAGTTCAGTCCTCCTAGTAGTTGTTTCTCAGGATTTAGCTTCAATATGTGGGCATTCAAAGTGACTCTGTGTGTTTGCTTGTGTGTGTGTGTGTTTTAAGATAGGTCTAGATCACCGTAGACCACCTTTTGGGGGGGGGGGGGCTTGGCACATTCGGCAACTTGAGAAACTGTCTTGGGCACCACCACAACATGGGTGTCATTGGAGGTGGGGCTAAGCATGAAAGAGGTGGGGCCAGTCACATGGGAGGCGGGGCCTGCCCCTTGGAACAGTGCATATCTACTACGGTTATATTTTTCAAAGCAGTAAATAGGCAGCCCCCGCAGTAGGAAAGCTATTGGCAGCCCCCCCCCATATCAAGAATACCCTCCCATATTGTCAGGGTTGCACAGGATGTAGTCCTGCTAGTTCTGGATACAGAAGGAAGGAATGCAGCAGGCAGGCAGGTTCCTGCAGTTCCCTCCAATACAGCTTATCCCCCCCAGTCCTGAGATTTAAGAACAATTCGCACAGGTCCCCAAGATGATTCTGAGAACACTGTTAACCCCTTGCCCTGAAGTGTCTGCTCACAGCAGGTTCCTGTTACATGCCATCTGAGTTATGGGCTGTGCAAAGCAGCGACGCTTGGGTCCTTGTTACTCCGTCAAGATCTTTCGATCAGTCCAGATGTTTTCTCTCTTTTTAGGCTCCGGGCCAGGTAGTCAGGTTGTTGCTCCTGAGCCATAACATTTGACAGCCTATCTTACAGCTTGCTCAGGTTGCCGAGTCCTCTGTTCAACAGCCGTTAAGACGCTCGTCTTTGCTGCTTATCAGAAGGAAATAGGAATCTTAGCTGTCCTGCTGCTGCTTTCACAGGCCTGACAGAACAGGAACCTTATGACGCCCCTGCCTTAACTGAGGGGCCAGACTAAACCATGGAATCGTAGAATCGTAGAAAAGTAGAGTTGGAAGGGGCCTATAAGGCCATCGAGTCCAACCCCCTGCGCAACCCAAATGTTTGGGTAATCGCTCATAGTGGAGCTACGCGTGATAGTTTTCTTTAACTTTGTGTATGTGTGTGTGGCCCCAATTTGGATCAGGACCATGCCATTCTGGGAAGGGGGGGTTAACCTTCCCCCCCACTCATTTCCCTGCTAAATTCCACCCCTCACGGGGGGCAAAAAAAAAAAAAAAAGCCTCCTCTGATTCCAATTTGGAGACCTGTTTCTTATTTTACACACCCACCCCAGTGGGGGGAAGGGGAAATGGGTGGGGTGAAGGTTTAACCTACCCATCGCAGAGCAGCATGGTCCTGGATAATCATTCATAGTTCCAATATGTGTGATAACCCAAACCTTTAGTTTGGCCCTAAGAGGGGTGTTTGCTTGCGTGCTTGCTTGCTTCCTTCCCTTCAGCCACATTCTTCTTGCACTATCTAGGAATGTGTGAGGATTTTGTTTGGGGGATGGAAGTCTGGCTAACTTGCTGGGCTCGAACCCCCGAAATCCAACTGTCCTGCCTGTTTCCCTGGCTCGACTCGCGTTCTCCCGAGCTGAGCTGGGGAAGCCATTTCCAGGTTCCTGGTGGTATGCTTTTTACGTAGAAAATGGCATAACATACGCCAAAAATGGCTGCAAATTGCACAAGTTACGCAATTCCCGAATAAAAAACGACACCCCCCAAAACAGAGCCACTTACAGGCCAAAGGCCCTCTTGAATAAAGCAGTCTTTACCTGCCATCAGAATGATAGCAGAGAGGGAGCGAACCTAGCCTCCTTTTGGAGGAGGTTCCACAGCCTGGGAGTGGCCCACAAAACTGCACACCACCACCAAACATGCCGCTGATGGGTGGCCATCTCAAAAGAAGGGCTTCTCCAGAAGATCTTAAGGGCCAAGCAGGCTCATATGTGACAAGAGAGTCTTTCAGGTAGCCTGGTGGAAAATTAGGAGAGATTTCTTAAGGTTAAGAGCACTTCAGCAATAGAACCACCTGCCTAGAGGGGTGGGACTTCCATCACCAAGGGGTATTCAAGCAGAGTCATCTGTTGGGGGCTGTTCTACCTATGAATGTTCTACCTTTTCTGCATTAAGCAAGGGGTTGGCCTTGATAGCCTACTTCCAACTCTATGATTCTGTGAAGCACTGGGTCTTTGTTCTTTGCTCCACCAGGGCTGTTGGTCAGAGATAGGAACAACAACTCCACTTGGGACCAGGGCCGGCGCTACCGCTAGGCAGACCCAGGCGGCTGCCTAGGGCGCGTGGCGGAAGAGGGCGCAGAGTTTCTGCGCCCCTTCCTCGCCTCCGGCGCGCTCCTGCCCTGCCTGCCGCCTACGCCGCGCCTCCCTGCCCGCTTGCCGGCCGCTGCCGCCGCCGCACCTCCCCCCCCCGCGCGCACTCGCGCGCCCGGCGCCGCCCGCCAACCACCTACCTACCTTCCCGTCGTAAAGCGCGGGGGTCCCATCGCGTCAGAGGAGGAGGCGGCGGCAGCAGCAGCAGCAGCCAGCAGCGGGGGCGGGGGAAGGTAGGTGGTGGTGGTGGTGGTGGCGGCGGCGGCGGCGCGGGGGGGGTTGCAGAGCAGGGCTGCTTTGCTCCGGAGCCCCCCCACGGCACGAGGGGGGGTGCTAAATATAATTTGGCCTAGGGCGCCAAACAGCCCTGCACCGTTCCTGCTTGGGACAGTCTCACAACAGTCTCGAATCCTCTTGGCCTGTGGCGTCAAGTGACCATTTTGCTGCCATTGTTTGATTAGTTGCCTTTCCTCTCAGCTTGGGGAACTGTTGCTGTGGGAGACCACCTGCGTCTCCCACTTTGCTGGTAGGCTACTTGTCTTTGGCAGACCTGTCTGCCAGTCTGCCCAAGGTCGGTGTTGGGCTTTGGGGCCTGAGTGACTCATTTATTTATTTATTACATTTGTTAAATGCCTCATCAAATAAATTTCCCTAGGTGTTTTACAAAACTGACAAAAACGTTAGGAATATGTGCATTGGCTCCATCCACTATTGTGATCCTTATCATTAATACAGCACATTTTATGTGTTCCCAGAGTGTACAATAGCCCTTTAAGGTAAGCCGGTATGCAAATCCAGGACTGGGAATAATGTTTGCTTAAGCTTATCTAGGGTAGTTCTATCATACTGATCTACTTAAAATTTCCAATTAAAATTGCTGGTCTTATTGCATGCCACAATTCCACAGGGAAAATAGAAAGAACAGCATCTGGTATTGGGTGCAAGATGCCATATTCAGTTTCTTCTCTTTCGAAGAAGAAGAAGAAGAAGAAGAAGAAGAAGAAGAAGAAGAAGAAGAAGAAGAAGAAGAAGAAGATTTCTTGTCTTTATAGATGCAAAGATTTTGCTTTCATACACATGGACAATGACTGCTGAAATTTCAGAAGGTGGAAGGGGGCGATTAACTTTTCCAGAGGGTGGAGATGGGGCTCCGGGACACCACATAGCTCCTTGTTTCTTTCCACCATGAGTTAAACCAGAAAACCTATGTAAAACAGTGAATAGGAGAATTTCATGAATCTACATATTTTATATATCTGTATATTGTGAGAAGAAACAGAACTGTCGTCCTTTTTTGTATTTAGTTTACTGTTTGGATATTATGGGGTTAAATCTTTTTGTGTCAGTTTCAGCCAAAAGGTCAAAAGATTAGTCAGAGATTATAGGAGACAGGATGTTTGCTCAGGAAGGCAAAGTCTTGCAAAAGGCTCAAGTCAAAAGTTTAATTAAATATAGGATCCAGCATGTCTGCAGAGGAAGAAAAAAAAAGAATTTTGAGGTGGTTCAATGGAAGGCCAGAGGAAGAGTTTAGGAAAAGCAATTTAGGACTAAGGTGAACAAGAAACTACCTGCTCATTGGTTGGAAATGGGGTGCGAAAAGAACTAATTTTAAGATAAATGCCTAAGGCAGAAGAGACAAGAGAGAGAGAGAGAGAGAGAGAGGGGGGAAGGAAGGAAAGAAGCTTAGAACTGGAGAACTGGTTGAGAGAATGTTTATTTATTTCTTATATTTATTAATCGCCCATCTGGCCTGTCACATAGGTTATTGGACCTATGACAATAAGATATTGCTTGGATAAGGAACATGGATAAAATAGGGTCACAGTCTAGTTAGGTTAGCTGGATGCATTTATCCATGGGTTGTTTTTTTGGTTTTTTACAACCCTATTACTCATATGGTTTTGTGTGTGTATCAAGATTTTAAAACCTTTTCCTATTAATAATGTTCTTCAGTAAATTTTAAACGTTGCTGTTTGATTCTTTGTGGTCTCTTTTCTTTATTGAGTTACCAACCCCATATCTAATAGACAACTCCAAACACTACCTAAAGTAGATAGCAAAGACCCACAGCATTTTAAGGCTGGTTTGGAGAAGGCAACTAGAGGAGATGATGGGGGAAAGATTTCCACCTGGTGGGAGCAGAAAAAGCCATGGGGAAGAGCAAAAAGTAGTGGCAACTTACTATTTTGCCTGTTTTCCCTTCCACTTACAGAACAGGGCACTGCCATGATAAGACATCAGAACTGAACATTTCTAGATGCAGAATTTCAATTACTTTGATATTGAGTGTGTATGCTTTTAGTGCAGAGATTCATAGTTGAAAAAAGGGTGGCTGACTGCCAAAAACACTCACCGGTGGACCACTGCAGAATACCAATGGTCAATGAGAACCTTCCGGAAAAAATGCAACAGTGGAGGGGAAATGGGTCTGCAAACTCAAATAGCAGCAGTTTTTATGCTTGTGTCTAGGAAAATTGGTTCACGTGCAAAACATTTCTTCAAAATCTGGCCATCCTGTCCCTTTCTTGGAGTACAGAAAGATTTCCTATTGCTCTTACACAGCCCCACACAACTTTTGCAACACACCAAGCCAAATGCTGCCTCACCAACCACATATGCCATCCTTCAAAGAGTTCAGTATATATTTACCTGTTCCATTTGTATGTCATCCTGATAGGGATGGGTGACCCGCCTGGCACTTGACTTGTGGCGCGTGAGCCAAGCGCTCCTGTCATGCGAGCTGAGCCAAGCGCGAGTGCCAGCTGAGGCACTTGCCGGACTTCCGGGGCCCCGGCTCTATGTTGTTTATGTAGAAAACGGCCTAATTTGTGCAAATTTGGCCGTAATTTGCGCAAATTAGTCCATTTGCTACGTAAAGAACCTAGTGCCGGAACCTGGAAGTCACTTTCCCCAGCTCCGCTCACGAGAATGCAAGTCGAGCCGGGGAAAAGGTAGGACGAGCAGAGCTCGGGGGGGTCAAGCCTGGCGAGTTCACCAGACTTCCACCTCCTAATCGAGCTCCGCACGCATCCCTAGATGGTGTACATGCGTTCTGCCTTTTCATGGTTTGCATCCTCACAACAACCCTCAAATTAGGCTAGGACGAGAGGCAGAGAGTGATGGGTCCAAGCAAGGTCTGCCAGTGAACTTCATGGCTGTGACTGAGCAGGGATTTGTACCCTGGCCTTCCAGTGCCTAGTCTGGACTGCTTGCCTGGGGCTGCAAAATGAAGGCAATCATTCAGTTTGAAGCCCTCGTGATTAAAGCCTCGATCATTTGTGAGGCTCCTCTCTCCCCCCCCCACTTACGTTCTATTTCACAACTTATTTGTGTATATTGAGGCATCTGCTACTTTGTGAATGTCCCCTGTGGCATAATTTCTATTTTGATGTTCCAATTCTCACCTTTCATGGATTTTTATACTCCTGCTGATGTCAAAAGACTCAAGCAGAGAGATTTGTTTCCATTAATTATATTTTCCCGTTGGCTTCTTGCCTTGTTCTACGATGAAAATATTGATGATTTTCTTAGTTTGTTCCCAAGTCAGCTTAAAAGTAAACTTCCTCCCCTCCCAACGTTGCATCAAGCACAGTCATCCTAACCCTGAGCAATGGGGTCATTGGCTAGCTTTAGGAAGCTGATAACAAAGCCTGGCAGAATATACATAGTGAGGTCCAACACATAATATACTAAATTTGAAAGAGCTCAGTCTCATTCTGTGCCAAATGCAAGCTGCTAGCAACTGTTGCAACTTGCCAGATATTCAACCACCCCATCTCAATGTTTGCAGCCCCCAACATTCAGAAAACAGAGAAGGAATATTAAATGTAAAGTGATGCATGTTGGGGCCAAAAATCCCAACTTCAAGTATGATCTGATGGGATCTGAGCTAGCAGTGACTGACCAAGAAAGAGATTTTGGGGTGGTGGCTAGATGAAAATGTTGACCCGGTCTGTGACTGCTGTGAACAAGGCAAACTCCAGGATTATAGATTTCATAGATCATAGAGTTGGAAGGAGCCTACAAGGCTATCGAGTCCAACCCCCTGCTCAATGCAGGAAACTAGAGGAGGGGTCTCCCATCCAAGTAACAACCAGGCTTGACCCTGCTTAGCTTTCCACGCTCAGACAAGCTGAGCCAGCATAAGCCACAGGCAGGCATGATTATTGAAAATAAAACTGCCAATGACATAGCCCCCTTATACAAATCTATGCACTTAGAATACAGTGTACAGTTCTGGTCACCACACCTAAAGGAGGATATTGTAGAGTTGGAAAAAGTGCAGAAAGGGGCAACTAAAATGATGAAGGGGCTGAAGCAACTCCCCTACGAAGAAAAGTTCCAGCGACTCTGATGGTTTAGCTTAAAAAAAGGCAAGTAAGTGGAGAGCATGACTGTGGTGTACAAAATTATGCATGGTGTGGAGGAAGTGAACAGGGAGACATTTCTTCTCCCTCTCTCGTAATACTAGAACCCGGGGTCATCCCATGAAGCAGATTGGTGGGAGGGTCAGGACAGATAAAAGGAAGCACTTCTTCACACAGCGCATAGTTAAACTATGGAATTCACTTCCGTTAGATGTATTGATGGCCACCAGTTGGGACGGCTTTAAAAAAGAGACCGGACAAATTCATGGAGGAGAAGGCTATCAATGGCTACTAGTCCTGATGGCTATATGCTACCTCCAGTATCACAGGCAGTATGCCTATGTACACCAATTGCTGGGGGATATGAGCAGGAGGGTGCTATTGTATTGATGTCCTCTAGGTTTTCCAAGAACAGTTGGTTGCCCACTGTGAACAGAATGCTGGACTTGATGGACCTTTGGTCTAATCCAGCATGGATCTTCGTAAGTTCTTATGTTCATTCTTCCTGTGTTCTTATGTGTGTTAAATGTTGTACAGACCTGGGCTATGGGCTTACAGGGTGGCATTAGGGAGTTGCTGCTGTCTTTCAGCCTTTACTTCCATTTACTTATGTGAAATGGGAATAATATGTATTGAAGGGCAAGCAGGTTTATAGAGCCCTGTTTGTATATCAAAAGCATGGGATGGCTTTGTTTTGATGACCTAGAACTGGGATGTGGATATAGCAGCACGGGTGAGGATAGACCAAAAGTCTGCATGAGAAGAGGCTCTAGCAATTCCTTCCGTGATGAAATTGTGTGTACAATATCCTTACATGTGTGGAGCTCTCACTAACAGGGGAAATTATTTCACAGTTATTACATATACAAATGAATGTTGCTGGGGCCTAGGGATGTGCCAACATTGGGAAGTTTAGCTCGTTTGAGCTTGACGTACTTCCTGCCTGCTTCCGACCCGATGATTGGAAGTGAGCTGAGTTGGGGGTTCTCCGCAGACTTCCATATCTGAGATGGGTCGCAGTTTGCACATCTTTTTTTTTAATGCTAAGGAAATTTGCGCAAATTGCATAAGGTTATGCAAATTGTGCAAAGTTGTGCAATTTGCGTAACCTTAGGCAATTTGCATAAATTGGGGTATTTTGCATGTTTTGTGCAAATACACACCAGAAAAGTTCGTAGATCTAGTGCAATTTACATAAAATCAGCTGATTTTATGCAAATCACACTAGATCCACGTGCTTTTTGGGTGCTTATTTGCGTAAAACATACAAAATACCCCGATTTATGCAATTTGCGTAACCTTAGGCAATTTGCGCAGATTTTCTTAGCGTTTAGAAAAAGATGCACAAACTGTGGCCTGTCTCAGAGAGGGAAGTCTGCGAGCTGGCTCGACTCGCTTCACAGTGAGTCGGTGCCAGCGCAGGGCTGGCAAACCAGAACCCGGGGGACTGAATCATGAAAATCCATTGTATTTTCACCCCCCCCCCCCATCGGATTCCTCACACATCCCTCACTTCCCTGTCTTCCCTGAGTGCATGTGGGGGCCCTGTGCAACACTGACACCCAAACTATGCACATTCAGTGGCATCTTTCAGAAGTGGAGCTGGGGCTGAACTTCACTTCTGAAAGAGGCCATTCAGTCATACCATTGGTCCATCAAGCCTTGTATTTTCTACTCCAGGGTTTGGCAACCTGTGGCCCTCAGGATGCACAGAACCCACCGAGGTTGTGTTTTTTCCACGGTCCTCAGTCACTGCCGCCAGGCTGCCAAAAATCGCCATTGCCATGCCACCAAAATTGCTGCAGATTGTGCTGCAGCAATTCTGCTGGTAAAGAAGATACTAGGGGTGAAACACAAACCTGGGGGGGGGGGGCTCGCGGCTCTCCGTGGCTTGTCTCTCCGTGGGGGCAGCCCCTCCGCCTCGATCTTCTGAGCGGTGCGGAGCAGTTCTCTGTGCCGCTCAAGCCTCCGGCGCTGGTCCCGTCGCGTCACATCCGGCCCCGGAAGTGACGCGACGGGGACCCTGAGCAGGCGCAATACAGCACGCGGGGGTCCAGTGTGCCTGCGCAGGGTCCCATCGCATCACTTCCGGGGCCGGATGTGACGCAACGGGACTGGCACGGGCGGCGCGGGCGGCTCACCGTGGAGAGGCGAGCCGCCGCTGCAAAAGGTAGGCCCGTAGGCCCGCACGAGCCCCGCGCGGACATGAGCGGGGCCGATTTCAGCCCGCTACGCCCGCGCGGGGCAAACAGTTACATCCCTAGAAGATACACAGGGAGCCTGTGCCTTGTCTCTCCGCTGGGAAACAGTGTCCGCACCTTCTGTTTCTCTGCAGAATGGGGCTTCCCACCCATTTTGTGTGGTGCCGTACTCTGTTGCGATTCTGGCGCTCAACTCACTTCCGCCAGTGGTGTGACAACTTCTGGCAATGGCAGAGTGTGGCCTCTGAGGTGTTCTGGAAGGGGACATGTGCACCCAAGCCCTCCAAAGTTGCCCACCCCTGTGATACTGGGAGATTCCAAGGCACCCTTTTAGCTGGAGACGCTGGGGAGGAAATCTGGGGCCACACAGAACTTTGGATGGCAGGCATTTTAATAATAATGAGCAAAGAAGATACAATTTGGGGGAATTCAGGGGGGTACAAGCAAATCCAAGATCTTTCATAAGATGGACATTACTGAGTAGTATAAACTGAGTTGACTTGCCAACTTTTCTGTAAAGTGTAAATATTTGATAATATGAAATTGCACTCTCTCAGAGTACAAAATGTAAGGCCATTGAAAGGCCTCTGACTGTAAACTTCAGTTCTGTTTCCTGTTGGCTTACAGGGGTATTGTCGTGTGGCTACGGATGGCCAGAGAGATTCTCCACCGGGATGTCCGTCTTTCAAATGGGTTCAGAATTGATCACTGCTATTCTAGAACTCGGATGACTAGAATTAGGGCTTTGTACTGTATACTCCATGTTCCAATAAAATAGAATAACTCACTCAAGCTCTTCACTGCAAAATTCCCGCAGATTACATCATCATCATTACTATGAACAGGCCTGTGGCTCATGCTGGCTCAGCTTGTCTGAGTGTGGAAAGCTAAGCAGGGTCAGGCCTGGCTATTACTTGGATGGGAGACCCCTCTTCTAGTTTCCTGCATTGAGCAGGGGGTTGGACTCGATAGCCTTATAGGCTCCTTCCAACTCTATGATCTATTAAATCTATGAAATCATTGAAAGGCAGTGTGACGTACCAGTTAGGGTGTTGGCCTGGTACTCAGGAGATCTGGGTTCTAATCCCCCACTCAGCCATGAAACTCACTGGGTGACTTTGGGCCAATCACTGACTCTCAGCCTAGCCTACCTCACAGGGTTGTTGTGAGGATAAAATAGAGAGGAGGAGGAGGAGGAGGAGGAGGAGGAGGAGGAGGAGGAAGAGGATTCTGTAAGTCACCTCAGGTTCCTTGCAAGTGGAAAAAAGGTGGTGTATAAATGTAATAGTAAATAAATAAATAAATCATCAAGTACATTTGCATATATTTGCTAATTGCAAATGATGGATTCTCTTCTGTTTGCTCATCTTAGAAACAGATACAATATGAAATGGTCAAGATTATGAATCCTTTGCAAGATACCCAGATCAGGGATAACACAGGCATGAATGGCTATAATTATTTATACCGCTTTTCAACTGAGTTTTTACATTCCTCAAGAAGAATTTTTGATAGATAATTTTGACCCATCTCTAATTATGGCTGTTTGAATTCATAATTAATCGTTCCATCAGTCATATTGCTCATTAGCTGCTGCATTAAGCAGATAGTTGCGGGGGGGGGGGGAAGGAAAGCTAGACTGAGCACAAGCATATGGTTGCATCAAAGCATAGCGTTTAATTGCGTTCCATGCAAACATATGGTCAGGCAGAAGACTTGAACTTAAAGGCTTGGTAAAGTCACTTCTACCTCTCCTTGTTTCTCATGGATATTAAGTTCATTCTCGTTCTTATTGACCCTGCTCAGTATCTATATCTGTATTATTATTATTTTTTTTAAAAAAAGAAAGTTCTAATCACTATGAGAACCCCAGTTTTGCTTACTAGCCCCACTGGCAATTTGAGATGACATTTTGGGCTACAGCAGACTTCCTGAACCTGGTGCCCTTCCAGTTGTTCTAGACTTCAGCTCCCATCAGCCCCAGCCAGCATGACCAATGGTCAGGGATACTGAGAGTCGTAGTTCAAAACATTTGGAGGGGGGCGGGTTCGAGGAGCCTGGCATACAACAGCTGTATCATTTGGGCTTGGATCTGAGAAGCAGGATTCTTGCCTCTCTGGGCAGTTTTTATCTCCACCAGAAGTGGGGGGCCTTTTGTAGAGCCAATGGGTCCTAACTGCCCATTCAAGACCAAGCCACCCCCAAATAATTTGCATTACAATAAGGAACAATATATTGCTGCTGGGAAAACTCATCCCCCCCCCAGCGAACGGGAGGACTGCAACTAAACCCAGAGGGAGCAGGGAAGTCTGCGGGGAGGGGGAGTGTCGGGGGCCCGGTCCTGCAATCACGCATTCTAGCACTCTGACACCGGAGACTCCAAATCAGTGAGATCCTTTTATTACAGCAAATCCCACGGCGTAAGCTTAATGGTTACAGTTTTCAGAAATCATATAGCTGATGGCATTTTGCTACAGGCTCTTGAAATGGTAATACATCAAGGTAGGGGACTGGAACGTCTATTAGGGACCAAATTCCCCGACATTCCACACCAAGGAAGGGACCAGAGCCAATTCCCGCTGCTCCTCAGACAAGGGAATGATTGGAGCCAATTCCAGATGCTCCTGTGACAGGGGAAGGGATCCTAGAAACAGGCCTGACTTACCCACACACCCCCATAGAGATCTGAGCCACCCTTGCCACTGAGTTGGAACCTCCGGAGTGCCGTATGTCTTGGCCTTAGGATCTGAGCAACTCTTAGCTGCTCTTCCCACGGGAAGGATCTGAGCCCTATTGCTTATGAGACAAGGGAAGGGAGTCTAGAAGAGGACCTGAACCAGCATACACACCTACACAGATGTCAAGACCAACCCTGCCACTTGCGTTGGCCCCTCTGGGTACTGTGAGTCCAGGCCTCTCGACAATCAGGGTCCAAAACAAGATCAGACTTGAGTCCAAAGTACTTCCCCACATGCAGAGATTCCAACGTCCAATGCTCCCAGTGGTGGGATCTCTACATCACATGGGTCGAGGCATAGGAATGTCCAGAAGTCAAGAATTAGACCCCAAGCCAGCCAGGCTCTGGGCTTCTCAAGGAAGACACATCCATAGCCACAAGAATGCACAGTCTATGAAAAGTACGACAGTCCTCTTCATGGCAGGTTCTTGACAGGCAGGTGATGCCCTGCCAGCATCCCTGCTGATAGAAAAAGTTGCCGGCCCTGTGTCCCTGTGAGCACTGGCCCCACTAACCCACTGGGCAAATGCCTGCATAGGGCTTCCAGACCCGAGCATTGCGGCAGTTGGAGAAAAAAAAATCCTCTCTATCCACTTTTCCCATACTATTTATGTATTTATTTATTATATTTATACCCCGCCTTTTTTTCTTCAAGGAACCCAAGGCGGCTTACATAATCTTCCTCCTCCTCTCCATTTTATCCCCACAACAACCCTGTGAGGTAGGTTAGGCTGAGAGGCAGTGACTGGCCCAAAGACACCCAGTGAGTTTCATGGCCGAGCGGGGACTAGAACCCGGATCTCCCGAGTCCCAGTCCAACACTCTCACCACTATGCCACACGTTTCTATGCCACATTGTAGAAATGTCTATCATGTCCCCAGTTAGTCATCCCTTTTCTGAATTAAAAAAAAAAAAAAGCTCCATAGTTCATATGCCGCGAAGTTATCATGTGAAGACATGTTCTTTACACTTGGAAACAACACTGAGATTTTCCTTAGAGATCTCTCTCCTCATCCAAATTGGCTGCTTCTTAGCACTGTGAAGCTCGCTGTCCCTGGATGCCTGCAGGAAGTGTTAACAGTGGTGTTCCTTGCTGTTCACTTAATATTTAATACCTAACATGAGGGTCCATGTGAAGCTAAGTGGTTCAATTGCATTATTTTATTATTTCATAGCCAGCATGTTAAATGAAGTTGTGTTTCAGAGCAACTGCTTTATTTATTTATTTTAATTTACAACTTATTTATTTACTTACATGCAGTTTGTATGCCCTTGCTTCTCCATAACGGAACATTCTCTGTGGGTGGCTTACAATAAATGGACATAAAACAATTGAAATGCAAAACAGAACATAAAAGCATAAAACTGAAAGCAACATAAAATACAACAATAAATTTGCAATGGCCCCAAATTAAAAACACAAAATTTAAAAAGGACTTCATCAGCTATTTAAAAGGCCTGGGTGAACAGAAAGATTTTTGCCTGTTGCTGAAAAAACCCCCACATAGAGCCAATGCCAGGTGAGCCTCTGGCAAAATTGCTCTATAACTGAGGTGCCACTGTAGAAAAGGCCCTCTTCCTAGTTGCTTTCCTCATTTCATTTAGCAGAAGCACTTGGAGTGGGGCCTTGAAAGAAGATCTTAAGTTCAGATAAGTAAATATGGGAGAAGGCAGTCTGGTCCAAGCTGTTTAGTGATTTAAAGGGTGAAACCAACACTTTACTTTTGACCTGGAAACCAGCTTGGGGCCAGTGCATCTGGAAAAACACAGGTGTAATATGGTCAAGAAGCCATGTCTTGGTTTTATTTATTTATTTTTATTTATTTATTATATTTATTAATCGCCCATCTGGCCGGTCACCCGGCCACCCTGGGCGATGTACAATTAAAATACAATAAAACAATACAATAAAATACAATAATTAAAACAATATAAAAAATTCTTTTAAAAACCTAACCCACCCCATATTCCCACCTGAACAGCCATGTTTTTAATGCACGGCGGAAGCTCGTCACGGAGGGGGCATGGCGAAGGTCACTAGGGAGGGAGTTCCATAATGTGGGGGCCACCACAGAGAAGGCCCTCTTCCTAGTCCCCACCAGCCTGGCTGATGGGATAAGGAAAAGGCCATCCGTGGCAGACCTTGTTTGTTGAGCGGCCTACTTGATGTTGCCGGAGGCGCTCCTTGAGATAAACTGGGCCAGAGCCGTGTAGGGTTTTAAAGGTCAAAACCAACACCTTGAATTCAGCTCGTCAAGCAACTGGTAGCCAGTGCAACTCATTAAGCACTGGCGTGATGTGATCACGCCGGCGGCTGCCCTTAATCAGGCGAGCCGTCACGTTCTGTACCAGCTGAAGCTTCCAAACCGTCTTCAAGGGTAACCCCATGTAGTGCACATTACAGTAGTCTAGGCGAGAGGAGACCAAGGCATGAACCACTGATGGGAGCAGGTGATTAGGAAGGTAGGGGCGCAGCTGCCATATCAGATGGAGTTGATACAGCGCCGTCCAGCTCACAGCCGCCACCTGAGCCTCCATGGACAGCTGGGAGTCTAGAATGACCCCCAAGCTACGGACCTGGTCCTTCAGGGGTAGATGTACCCCATTCAGCTCCAGGTCAACATCCCCTAACCTCCCCTTGTCCCCCACCAGAAGTACCTCGGTCTTGTCCGGATTCAGTTTCAGCATGTTCCTTCCCATCCAGCCAGCCACTGACTCCAGGCACTTGGACAGGGTCTCAACTGCCAACCTCGGTGAGGACTTAAAACAGAGGTAGAGCTGCGTGTCATCCGCATACTGATGACACTGCACCCCAAACCTCCTGATGATAGCTCCCAGCGGCTTGAGCTAGATGTTGAATAACGTCGGGGAGAGGATGGAACCCTGCGGCACTCCACAAGTGAGCAGCCGAGGGTCCGAAGCCTCCTCCCCGAGAACTACCCTCTGATACCTTCCAGAGAGGAAGGACCGGAACCACTGCAATACAGTGCCTCCCAAGCCCAACCCCTCCAGACGGTCCAGGAGGATACCGTGGTCAACGGTATCAAAAGCCGCTGAGAGATCGAGGAGGACTAGAAAGGAGCATTCACCCCTATCCAAAGCCCTCCTCATATCATCCACCAAGGCGACCAAGGCAGTCTCCGTCCCATGTCCAGACCTGAAGCCCGACTGGCACGGATCTAAATAATCGGCTTCATCCAAGTGTGCCTTCAACTGAGCACCCACCACCCGCTTGATCACCTCCAATTGGAGACTGGGCAAAAGTTGTTTAAATCCTGGGGATCCAAGGAGGGCTTCTTTAGAAGCGGTCTTATTACTGCCTCCTTGAGGGCTGATGGCATCACTCCCTCCTCGAGGGAGGCATTCTCCACCGCCTTGATCCCCTCACCCAGTCTCTCCCTACAGCTCATGATGAGCCAGGACGGGCAAGGATCAAACAAGCAGGTGGTCGGCCTCACAGATGAAAGCACCTTGCTTGTCCACTTCATCAGAAGGAAGAAGCCGGAACCGATCCCACAAAACCGGTCTGCCATTGGCCTCCTCCCGCTCACGACGTACGATATCCCACTCCTAATCCGATCGATTTTATCTGCGAAGTGCTTCGCTAAAGCCTCACAGGAGGCTTTTGACTGTTCCAGTGGGTCTGGAGCGACTGGACCGACCAGACTCCGGACCAATTGGAACAGCCTCCTGGGGCAGCACTCTGCAGACGCAATGGAGGCAGCATAGAAATTCTTTTTTGCTGCCTTCACCGCCACCTGGTTTGATCGTCTTCGGAGCGGGAATTTCGCCATCAGCGCTCTAGCCTTCTCACCTCTTGTTTCAGAGCTCGCAGCGAAGGAGTGAACCATGGTGCTGCGCGAGCTCTGTTTAGGCGAAGAGGGCGCTTCGGGGCAACTCGGTCTAATGCCCTGGTGATTGCAGCATTCCAGTCATCCATCAGGGTTATTCATCTAGTGGCCCTATTTTGGATGAACTGCAGTTTTAACACAAGACCCATGTACAACACATTACAGTAGCCTAAATGGGAGATTACTAGACCATGGGTAGTTATGACAAACATATTAATCCAGGTAAGGTCACAGCTGGTGTATCAGCCAAAGCTGATGAAAGGCGCTTCCTTCTTCAAGCCACAGAAGTCACGTCAGCCTCTAATGGCAGTGATGGATCAATAAGCACCCCCAGACTGTGAACTGGATCCTTAGGGATAGTGCAACCCCATCCAGAACAGACTGAACACTACATCCATATACTAACACCTCAGCCCAAATATCCAGATGGCCTATCCCAGTGGTTTCATGCAGATGTTAAAAAGCATGGGAGAAATAATAGAACCCTGCGGAAACCCAAAGCATGACTGCCAAGGGGTCAAGTAGCAACCTCCCAGTACTACCTTCTGGAAATGGCCATCCGAGTAGGAGCAGAACCTTCATCAAGCAGTGTCAGTCCCTCCCTTTCATATCCAACCTGGTCAGCCTATCCAGAAGGATGCTATAGTTAATGGCTACAGAAAGGACGAGGAGAATCACCAGGGTCACACTCCCCTTGCCTTTCTCGTGACAACAGTAATCCACCAGGGTGACAAAGGCAGTTCCTCTCCCAAAGCCAGGCCTGAACTCTGATTGAAATGGATCTAGATCATCAGTTTCATCCAAGAGTGACTGGAGTTGGTCACTCTCTGGATCATCTTGCAAAGGATAGGACTGCCAGTGCCACTAGCCTATAGTTGTTGACATCATCCAGGCTAGATGTCTTCAGCAGTCTCAATGTACAATTCAAACAAATAGGCCCAGTCATGTCTCCTTGATACTTTTGTTATTCAGTTAAATGAACTGGGGAGGCTGGCTTGGCTATGCAATGTAACATAGGAACATATGGGAAAGAGGAAACTACCTTATACTAAGTCAGACCATTGGTCTATCTAGCTTGCCACCACTTCCTACTCTACACTGACTAGCCCATTTAGTAAGTGTGTAATGGTGAATAATAGTTTAGCACTACAGGAATAAATGGATATCGGTGAGTCTCAGGTTGGTGTGCTCCTTCCTCCTTTGGCTTGGCTGCAAGGAAGAGATCGGAGCCATCCACTTCCACAGTTAAACTCATCTGTGTTCTCCAGTGTGACTGAACTTCGGGAACTCTGTTTCATTTAAATTAGGGTTTGAGATTAAGCCACAGTTTGATCCTGCGTTGATTGAACAAGCCATAGTTTAATCAGTGTGTCCCTGAAACAGATGTAACAAGGAACTCTGGTCAGTTGAAAAGCAGGAATAGAGCCTTTTAGCTTAGTTGGCTCTAGGGAGGGAAAAAGACTGGATAAAATAAAACTTCTGGGTTCAGAGGCTGTATCCCTCTGGATACCTGGCAGCAGAGACCAACAAGAGGTCATAGGGATGTCACCTTCGTGTTCTGATAGCATTCCTCCCAGAGTCAGCTGGCTAGCCACTGTCAGAAGCAGAATGCCAGACTAGAGGAAGATAATTCTTACGTTCTTATCATGAGTTGCCATTCAGAGGTGGCCAGCTATTAAATGACCCTACACAAAGACAATTTTAAATCAGGATTGCCAGTGCTGGCAAGACAAAATCCTTATTGAGAATGATATTAAAAATATTGCTCCCCATGTAAACATAGTCCCATTCTGCTAGCCAAGAGAGTAACTCAATTGAAATTGATCTGGGTTGCCTGCCAAGGCAATGCAGAATTCAGTTCACTGGGCTGGTCACAAGGGCCTGTGCTGACTCTTGATTTATTTATTTTTTCCTAACACAATGACTGAAAGAGTCTCCTCTCTGTCTGGCACAAATTTGTCCCTTGCAAGACCACATTGCGTACCGGTGATATATCCAGCTCCTTAGCATTGAGATCTTGTATCCCTTCTTTATAGCTAAGCATTATCATCAAACTGTTATAAATCAGTTTGGTTCAAAATCATATGTTCCTTCCTCTCCTTTCTCCCAAAGCACAACGGGGGGCGGGGGGGGGATGAGATCAAACTGTAGCTCAGTGGTAGAGCGCATGTTTTGCATGCAGAAGGTCCCAGGTTCAATCCTGGCAACTCCAGGTGGGACTAGGAAATACTCCTTCTGAAACCCTGGAGAGTTTTTCTGCCAGTCAGGGTGGACATTGCTGAGCTAAAACACCCTCCAGATGTTTCCTACTACAACTCCCAGCATCCCTGACGATTGGCCATGCTGAGCGAGCTGATGTCCCAAACACCTGGAGGCCACCAGGTGGGGGAAGGCTGGTCTGACTCAACATAAGGCAGCTCCTTATGTCCCCACCCATCCGTAACTCCATTGCCCCCAGGCAGACATCCACACATGGTGTATTCGATCAGGTCAGGATACAAACACACATAAAATGGTGGACTGGGTAAAGCTGCCTTGTGCTGATGGAGATCATTGGAATCAATGCCAGCGTGGCATAAACATGTTTTCAATAGATAATCTGGTCCATCTAGCTCACTCACTACTACCCTCTCCCCTGAATCTCTTGCAAACAAGATGGCTCAGCAGTGGCTGCCCAGTGTCTCAGGCAGAGGTGTTTCCCCATCTCTTGCTGCCTGTTCCTTTTAGGGAGCAATCCTATGGCCTCTAGACAGTGTCGGGGGGGGGGGGCTTAGAATAGTTTGGATTCCCCAATCTGAGGTTGGAGACCGCACTCTGAACTTGAAGCAGGGCATTGGAGAACCAACCCCCCTTCCTCCCCGACTCCTCACAGCCAGTCCAGAAAGAACCACGCTGGCTGCACTCTGAGGTCGGGAAAACAACCTCAGAGAGGGGGGAAAGGGGGCATTTCAGTGGGCAGGGAGAGGAGGAGACTGAAGAGGCTAGGATATGAGCTGTTCTAAGGCCTCTCCAGCTTCCTTCCCTCCCCCTTTCGAAATGTCCCAGCTAGATGGGCAAAAAAAGCCCATCTAGTGAAAAGCCATCCAAGCAACCAACCAACCATCTATGCCTCGTCTGTCAGAATTTGTCACCAGTAATTTGTGCTCAGTAGACTAGTATGGGCATGTTTATATTATTAGCTTCCTAAGGGGAACTTTTTTCTTCCTTCAATCCAATGACTGAATTTTAATCTGGAAAAGGTCTCAGAGAGTCAGAGCCAGCTTTCCATCTGTGGGTGGGGCCACAGGCAGAGTGGGTGTGGCAAAAATGTGAAGTTAAGCTTCCTCCAGTCCTAAGTAAGCAGGGCAAGCTTCTGCATGTCTACTCAGGAGTAAACAGGAATGAACCTCTCTTCAGCACTTTCAAATAGCATTCCAAATAACAAGCTGCCTGCTGCATGTCTATTTAGAAGTAAACATGAGCAGCATGACTACTCAGAAGTAAGCAGGGAAGCCTCTGCATACTCAGAAGTAAGCAGGACAAGCAGCTATACAGAGCCAGCCTGAATTCCCATATATTTGCATGCAAGACTGCAAACATTCTTGTATGAACACACTTGAGAAAGTTGTGGGGTTCATATGAAGGATGAATAGGCATTTTGTATACATCATTCCATTTCAGAGCAAAGTAATCAGGTCTGTACCGCTCCTGTCCACGTATGTTTTAAGTGATTGGTGGCTAAATTAATGGGTTTAGCCCACCTCGTCCCAAAAGCTCTACAGTCACGAATTGCAGGCATGATCAAGCAAAAGATAGGGAAAAACACCCACACTTCTTTTGTAAGTTGATTGCGAGGCGAAGAATTTTATACCCGACTAGCTTTTTTTACCCGGCATTGCACAGGTCGTCATTTTCCTATAGGCACTATTTGTTCAAAATTCCTTAAGGTAGCTGACCGCTGTTTTGAATACCTCAATAGGAAAGGTCCCCCAGGACGACATAATGGAATCCCAGCTCCCCTAGGATTACACAATGAAATCCTAGCTCCCCCGGGACTACCAGCTCCTCTGGGACTGCACTGCACAATGAAATCCCAGTTCCCCCAGGACTACCAGCTCCCCCGGGACTACACAGTGAAATCCCTGTCGTCGTCGTCCCCCGGGACTGCACAATGAAATCTCTGATTCCCCCCCTAGACTACACAATGGAATCCCTGCTCCCCCAGGACTACACAGTGAAATCCCTGCTCCCCCCCCCCGGGACTACACACTGAAATCCCTGTTCCTCCCCCCCCGGGGGCTGCACAATGAAATCCCAGCTTCCCCCCCCCGGGACTACACAATCAAATCTCTGTCCCTCCCCCTGGACTACACAGTGAAATCCCTGCTCCCCCCCCTGGGACTGCACAATGAAATTCCTGTTTCCCCCCCCCTGGGACTACACAACAATGAAATCCCAGCTCCCCCCCTGGGACTACACAATGAAATCTCTGTTCCCCCCCCCCGGGACTACACAATGAAATCCCAGCTCCCCCCCCGGGACTACACAATGAAATCCCTGCTTCCCTCCCCCCCCTGGGATTACACAATGAAATCCCAGCTCCCCCCCCGGGACTACAAAACAATGAAATCCCTGCCCCCCCCAAGACCACACAATGAAATCCCTGCTCTCCCCCCCCCGGGACTACCCAACAATGAAATTCCAGCTCCCCCCCCCAGGGAAGGCCCCGGCTGCAGTTCATATGAACATTCTGTTTTGACGTAGGAGAGATTTGCATATCCGCTCCTGATTGGGCCCCTGTGGTAATTCATAAATATCTGACAGAAATATCTGATCTTAAAGAAAAATCTTTAAGAGTCTACAGGTGATGAAGAGTGACCGTGCCAAGTTTGGGATAGATCTGTCAAAACGTGATGGAGTCTATGCGATGCCCCCCCCCCACAACTCCCCACACATTTTTTTTCAGGAACAGCTCACATGTTCCTGAATTTGTGTTTGTATTTTAAAAAATGTGCACACTTTCACACTGTAGTCTATGGGAGGAAAATGCACATTTTTATGTGCATGTTCAAAAAATCCATATTGAAATGCGCACTTTTCCTGTTTGAATACAAACAACAACAACAACAACAAACAAACAAAAATACAAAAAAACCAGATTGCAATAAAAAATGGGAGTGAGATGATCCAAGCTTTAGGGTGGAGTTCAGAGAATCTCAGCCATCTCAAACATCACTAATTTTCATTTGTACTCACAAAACAGTCGAACAAGCCTTGTTCACAACCCCAAATGTGGATGCAAGCAGGAGAATGCATTCTCCAAAAATGTTTGAAAATTGTCAAGCATGCAGTCACGTTTGAAAAGTACTCCAAGCAGGGCTTTTTTTCTGGTGGAACTCACTGGAACTGAGTTCCAGCACCTTTTCTTCTTTCAATTTCATTACAATTTAATCGCCATCTACTCCCGAGGAAACGTAATCCAAGAGTTCCAGTACCTATTTCTCCTGAAAAAAAGGACTGACGCCAAGTTATATCAAACAAGCTCTTCACAAATGTCCAACTTTAACACTGCACAGTTTCATGTTATCCCATTGTAGGAGGAGGCACTACACCAGGACAGTGAAAAATGTGGCAGCAGAAGGAGGAAAGCAAGGTAAGGCAGAGGAAAGTTTTGGGGAACCTTTCATTCATTCACTTTTCTCCCCCTCCCCAAAATTCACTGAAAAATAAGATTTGACTTACCCTTAATAATCACTTGGTTGTGCCTAGATCTAGATGTCAAAGAAGCTTGTTATTTGGGGAGGCGGGGGGGGGGAGCTCTCATCCACCAAGGACACTCCTAACAAACCAGGGTCTTTAATATTGCACAATGTCACGCTTTAAACTAGTCAGTCTCTAGAGAGCCAGCACAAGCTAGAATCAAATATGCCACTTAATAGCTCACGGCCTGTGCCCATCGCTTCCCGACAGTACCGAGCAGCAAAGTAAAGAAACACCTTTGCATTTCAAAATGTTTGGTGTACCGAACGTGCATCGTACCCAAGCTGCTGCTGTCTCCTCTGGGCTGCTTCTTTGACATTTGTATCCCTAGGGGCACTCTGCTACCCAGATCAGAGATAGCCAGCTGGAGACTCACACTTTGGATTCAGCCCCTGAAGCAATTTTTGTCTAGCCCTTGATGGCCCTGCCCAATGCCAAGTGAGGCAGGATAAAATGTTTGCCTACACTTTTCTTCCTAAGTTAAAAAAAAAAAAAAGGAAAGGAAAGGAAAAGAAAAGAAAAGAAAAGAGTTTTCAAGTTCTAAGAAGCAGACCAATCCCATATTTTAACATTAGCTCTCCCTTTTGGATATTGAATGTAATATGGAACATTATCTACATCGGGTGTGTTGAACGTCAGGCCCAGGGGCCAGATTTGGCAGGCCTGGAGACCTCTGGGCTTCCTCAAATAGTCATGCCACTAGACCTTGAAGTGAGCATTCACAAGGGTTAATTTCCGTCGCTCAAAAAGCTCCTGGTTTTGAGCAATCCCCTCCCGCTCTGCCTAATCGAATGTAAATTCATGAAATTAGCATTAGAAAGCAAGCTGCGTTCAAAGGGTATTTTCCCAGTTCCGTTTTTTTCTGTGTTACAGCTATTATCCACCAGGTGGACAGCTATTATCCACCAGGTGGCGTTTCAGATCATTTCAGTTTCACCTCACTGTTTTTGGCTGGTTTTTTCCCTTTATTTTCATAAGCAAGTGAAAGCTGACCCCCGCGAGATGGGCAGTGAGACTTTAAGTTGATCCTTCTCGAAAATAGCGAAAAAATCGAATCTTGCTGAGACTCGAAGAAACTCCCTGAGCCTGCGATCAAAGGAAAATGAGTACTCAAAAAAAAAAAGTCCTTCCAACTCTACATGCCACTTCCCCCAACCACCACTCGTTTGGTGGTCTCCCAGGTTTGCAGGGTTTTCCCCCCTCATTCCAAAAGCTAAAATATGTTGGCATTTTTGTTATTTTGGCCCACCCCTTTTGCCTTCAGCCCCATTCACCGCTGGACTGAGGCCCCCCAAGAGCTTCTCCAAAATTGAGTTTGGCCCTCAGGCTAGAAGAGATTCAACATGCCCAATCGAGATAATACAGCAACCTCACCATACCCATCTAGGCAGTGGTCTGGAGACTCAGAGGGGTGAAGCACTGCCTACCAGTAAGAGTACATGTGTCCAGGCCTAGTATTACATGCAAACAGGTATTCTTAGTACGTACGGCATGCATATTGCATACAATATTTAAAAAGACAGATGTTACATCCTATAGGTACATGAGAGCAATCCTACATGGTCAGGGGAGGCAGAAACCACCAAATCTGAAGGCCTGCAGGGCACATACCAGCAGGACAGAAAGTGTGTGCACACAGGGGTGGTGTGCTTCGTTTACCTCTGCTGCTTTTTTGATCCTACTTTCGTTTTCCCTCTCACTGATCCCAGCTGGAACACTTTCCCCTCCATTCTGGGGAGCATGTCAGGGGAACGGGAGGACGGATCCATAGAATCAAAGAATCATGGAAAAGTAGAGTTGGAAGGGGCCTATAAGGCCATTGAATCCAACCCCCTGCTCAATGCAGGATTCCAAGTCAAAGCATCCCCGACAGATGGCTGTCCAGCTGCACCTTGAATGCCTCCAGAGAGTGGGAGAGCCCACCACTTCCCTAGGTAGTTGGTTCCATTGTCTTATTGCTCTAACAGTCAGGAAATTTTTCCTGATGTTTAGGTGGAATCCGGCTTCCTGTAACTTGAGCCTATTATTCTTTGTCCTGCAAACTGGGATGATCGAGAAGAGATCCTGGCCCTCCTCTGTGTGACAACCCTTCAAGTACTGGAAGAGTGCTATCATATCTCCCTTCAGTCTCCTCTTCTGAAGGCTAAACATGCCCAGTGCTTTCAGTCTCTCCTCATAGGGCTTTGTTTCCAGTCCCTTTATCATCTTTGTTGCCCTCCTCCTCTCCAGTCTGTCTACATCCTTCTTAAAGTGTGGTGCCCAGAACTGGACGCAGGACTCAGGATGAGGCCTAACCAGTGCTGAGTAACCTCTCTTGATGCAGCTCTGCAGTGGCTCCTTTTTGTCCTCTCCACTGTTGTGGCAGTGGCCATGTACCTTTCCACCATTGCAGGGAAGCATCTGGGGGCAGATCCCCTCCCCTTCCCGAGGGTGGACCTCCCTCTCAGCTGGCAGAGGGACTGTAGGATCGCTGCCTGAAAGTGTTGAATATCTCTGATATTTGATGGGATACTGTCTCTGAACACGGTGGGCCTATCTAGTTATCGTGGGGAACAGCCCTTGCACTTCCTCATTTCTGTGAGCAGAATACAACCTTAAAAGATGTGCATTGTCACCGATTGCTATTTTTGCTAAGGAATAGCATAGCTGCTGGGCTTTTTCATTCGGGGAATGTTGCTTCTCCAGAACCAGAAATACACACACACACACTTATATACATACAGGTGTGTGTGTGTGTGTGTGTGTATGGGGATGTGTACCTAGCTTTTTCAAAAGAATGGAAATGTTAACAGCTGAACATTCATAATTTAGGCCAGCTTGACGTCATTGTTCAGATGACATCAGTGTGTCTCTTTTGAAAGCTGCCTAAGCTGAAAACAAGATTGGGAGAATTGCTACAAAGGAGAGATCTACTTGAATTGAGCAGGTTTATAGCACACAACGTCAGCCGACAATGTTGTTGGAATTGCATATCTCCAGGGACTGCAGTTCTCCCAAACTGCTGAGTTATGGTACCACTTAGCAATTCTATAGTAATTGCTCCTCTGGAGATAGATTGTTGGGGATAGTTCATTCATTCACTGATCATTGGGAATAGTTAGGTCCAGAACAGAATATTACTTAAATCCATATCTAGCAGCAACATATGATATTCCACCCTTTTTACTCTAGAGTACGCATTGGACACCCAGTCTGGATTGGGACCCTAGTGCAAGGGGTAGGGGATGCAAGATATAGATCAACCCCCCCCCCCCCCGGTGCCTATTCTATAGTAAAAATGAAAACAAAAATCATAGTTGCTAGATATGGATTTAAAGTAATGTCTCTTTTGGCGCTTAGTTCCTTCTGCAGATTCTTAGTTCCTGCTGCAGATATCCCAGCATTGCAAAGGGAAAAAAGCTTCACCTGAGAGATTACTAGTCATCATCGATATATATTACCTTTAGTATCAATGAGTTGCCGGAGAACACTATTGGGAGGATACTATTGCCCTCAAGTCCTATGTGTGGGCTTCCCCTGGGCATCTAGTTGGCCACTGTGGGAACATAACGCTGAACTGGAGATGTGTTTGGTCTGATCCTGCATGGCTCTTTTTTTATGGTCTTATGTACATTGTACAACCGTCTATTTTGCTTTGTATTCTCCAACCCCTTAAATAGCCTGACAGTTTTGCATACACTTTGCTTCACAAATATGCCATTTGTGTGAAACAGTTTCCATCCTTTCTCTCCCTTCCATGTTTTAGAGCAGGGGTGCACAACCTTTTTGGCCCTAGGTGCCAGAACCCACACACTCACACATGTGAATTTTTGTACACACACACACACACACACACATGCACACGCACACACAGACACACACAGACACACACTCACACAGAAGCTGGGGATTCCCTTGCTAATCCCCTTCCCCCACCAACGCGTAGCTGTTGGTGGGAGGACTATTTGCACGCGTAGAGGAATGAGAGGTGAGGCTGTTTAATTTAGAAACCACCTATGGGCTCAAGGTGGGGGGAGGAGCGGTGGAGGCCTTTATTAGGCAGCGTTGCTCCACCCTCTGCCTCTTTTCTCAAAGCAGCTCCCTCCCTCCCTCCCAATTCACAGTGTGGGATTTCTGGTCGCCGGTTGACGGGGCCGAGTAGGAATTTTGGCTCACCATTGCTGATTGGCCTGGTGGTGGTGTGCGTGTTTCGCCTACTCTACACTGTGTTCTTGGGTTGGGTGCTTTTTTGTTTTGCGTAGTCTCCCTGATTTGGTCACATTGGCGGTAAGTGCGGGTTTTAGGCAGTGGGGTGAGGTTCGGTGATCATCCCACGGCACCTTTCAGGTGACTGGCGATACCTTAGCCTCACCTGAGCCCAGTTTCACGGCACGGCCAGGGAGATAGGGTCTGCCTTTGAGGCCAATTCCTCTCACCCGCATGGCGTTTCATGGCCCCGTGCGGTGACATGGAGGAGGCCTTCCGACACCGCATGGTGTAAAATTGGGGAGTGGCGAGTTACAGCGCCACACCTCCGATTGGGATGCTTCGCCCATTGAAGGGTATACTGGCCGAGAGCCGGTTTAGCTAGCACCCGCACTCGTCCCTTCCCAGATCCTCGAATCAATAAATGTGGCCCATAATTTCACCATCATTCTGTGTCTCGACTCTTATTTCCTCTTTTGCGCGCGCAAATGCCAGCCAAGGAATTCCTTCCTTTTCTCCAATCTCTCATCAGAGATCTGAGATAAGGAAGGGATTCCCTTGCTAGCACTAGGTGGGAAACCCCAGGCAGATGCCGGGGGTCTGGTAGGTCCCCAGAAATGGCATGGTGGGCCACAGTTTTTTCACCTCTGTTTTAGAGCTGTCTGTTTCATCCTGTGCCCAGATTTAGAAGTTCTGCCAAAAACACATTCATGAAGAGGGAACATCATTGTGTGGCATTTCTTCTGCTGATTAGTAGTTGGGAGCGGGGATCCCAGTGGGGAACCTTGACTTGAGAAAAGCTTCCAATAGCTAGATTGCTGTGTGAGAACTATAGTCACCATGATTATAGCAGCATTAGGTGAGTCTGCCATGTAAAGTAATAGGTATTCTTTGCATTTTTTTTAAACAACAACATATTAAGGGTTTTTTGGGGGGGCAGGATTACTTTTGCATACCTCAGGATTCCTCCAAGCATCCTGATATACCTCCCTGTTTGTTTGTTTGTTTGTTTGTTTGTTTTCTCACTGGCCTTGATATTTATTTATTTATTATATTTATATTCCACCTTTTTCCAGCAAGGAACCCAAGGACATAGTCCTCCTCCTCCTCTCCATTTTATCCTCACAACAACACTGTGAGGTAGGTTAGGCTGAGAGTCAGTGACTGGCCCAAAGTCACCCAGTGAGCTTCGTGGCCGAGTGGGGACTAGAACCCAGATCTCCCAAGTCCCAGTCCAACGCTCTAACCACTAATGCCACACTGGCTCTCAGCAACTCCACAACCTGCATTTTTTGTTAGAGAGAATGATGAGAGAACTCCTTCTGACCTGGGTGTTAATTTGGAAAGGACCTCACTGACTGCAGTCATTCTTACTCCTCTGTGATGCATATATATATATATATATATATATATATATATAGTAGCAGGGTGCAGGGAATTAGTGGTGCAAATTGTCTTCAAAAGCTTTGTCTGCAAACTTCCACTGGTGGGAAGAACAATATAATTATACAGTGCCAACTGGTACTTTTGCATTGTCAACTCTGAAAGCAGTTAAAAACCACCAGGGAAAACAAGTCCTTAAACAAACAGCCCCATCTGTCTGCTTAGGCAATTTATATGTATATTTTCTATGGCTTGACAAATAAATAATAATTTAGAAAGGCATTGGAGGATGTTTCCTTGCAGTAGTCTAAGTCAGATGGGTAAAGAATGCCCTGAAGCACCCACTGTGGTTATACAATGTGGAGGGATCAACTATATGTAAAGCAAATATTTTTTTTTTTCAGCTAGGCTGTATGCCAACACCTTTCCCAAGGCCATGCTGCAAACTTCAGGAATTGTAGCGAACCCTTGCTTTCCCATCTAATTCACACTCTCTTGAACTTCTCCTTTGTAGCATCATGTACAGTTAGCACTCTGCTGCCATTTCATGCTAGCCCAAATTCTGCCTAGATTTCATAGATTTCATAGATCATAGAGTTGGGAGGAGCCTACAAGGCCATCGAGTCCAATCCCCTGCTCAATGCAGGAAACTAGAGGAGGGGTCTCCCATCCAAGTAAGAACCAGGCCTGACGCTGCTTAGCTTTCCATGCTCAGACAAGCTGAGCCAGCGTGAGCCACAGACCTATGACTAGTTTTCAAAATTTCAATTGAAAACCTTTAAAAATTGTCACCCAATCATCCCAGTATTTTTCCTAACAGAACCAGATGAAATGTGCTCTTTTGAACAGCACATTTTATAACCACATTAATTTCTAGATGCATAAAGTTGTGGAATGAACCAGAAGAATTCAAATAGCTGAGTCTTTAGAAAAGGCATCATGCTTTTGTTTTTGGGGGACCAGTTCATCAACAACTGTCTCTACCAAACTTCTTTTTTTCTGCCATCGTCATCACAGTGTTCTGAGAAATCCAGCCAGAATCCTTTCGAACAGAGATAAATGGTTAGAAATGCAATAAACTAATACAAGTTCTGCACTTTGTGGATAATAATATTCAGCAATTATAGGCTCTTTGGCAGATCTTCAGGTTCATATTCGGCCTGTCGAGACCTACCGTTCTCTCTCTCTCTCTCTCTCTCTCTCTCTCTTTTTGCCTTAATTAATTTCCATAATGTATTATCAGGAAAACTTTGGGAAGTTCCATCATACGAGGCTATCCAGAACTGCCTGATATGATACCCAATCAAATTAACCTAATACTTATCCCTACTGGGCCTAGTGCTACCTTGGAGGAGGGCCGGGAATCGGCTTTTTCAGTCACACCCAGAGAAAGGGCAGGCATCCTAGGGACCAGATGTGAGGGCACGTTTAGAGACTGGGTTCAGACAACACGATAACCCACACTCAAAGGTCGAGTATGGGTTGAGTGTGGGTTGTCGTTGAAATGTGGGTTATTGTGTTGCCTGAACCCAGCTGTGCTAACAATGCCATGGCTTGTTAACCACAAACAACCCACGAAGAGAACCCACGATTTGTTGTTGGGTTGTGAACTGTGGGTTGTTGTTCACCATGATTTGCTATCTTGACTGGGTTCAGACAAACACAATAGCCCACGTTTCAACAGCAGTCGGGTGGGAGGAGTGGTGGAGGTGATCTTCACCTTGCCATCCGCCTGCCCTGAATTTTTGCCAGATGGGCTTTTTCTTTTGCCCATGTAGTGGCAGCGTTTCAGAAGGGGAGGGGAGGGGAATGAGGAGGCCTCAGGATAACTTGTTTCCTGGCCTCTCCTGTCTTCTCCCCTGCCTTCTCCTGGAATGCCCCCATTCCCCTCCTCTCTGAGGTCACTTTCTGAGGTCATCAGAGAGCAGCTGGTGCTATCCTTTTCATTCCGGCTGTGAGGGGTCGGAGCTCCAATTCCCATTTTTGAGGTCATAGTGCTGCCTCTGACCTTAGATGTGTGAATATGATATATCCTATGCTATGGCCCCTCAGACACTGTCTCGGGGCCATAGGCTTGCTCCCTAAGTGGAGTAGGGTCATTCCCATGCTCTTGCATTCCCTCTGGGTTATTTATACTTCCCATACTGGTGGAAGTGGAAAAGTCATAGGGAGAAAACAGTGCAAAGACCATGGCTAATGACACAGAGTTGAACCCCAGACCTCTGGGGCCTGATCAAAAGTATGAGGTTGAAAAATTTAGGGATGTACATGATACCAGTAAAACTTGAGCTCATCAAAGTTTTCCAAATTCCACATCGAAGCTCATTCCGTCTTGAGTCCATTTCAGATTGTGATCTTTGTTTTTGTTTTATATGAAAATCCGTGCATATTTTTCCAAATGTATGCATCAATTGTGCACATCTTTGAAATATATGCATTCTTCTCCCATTGACTAAAGTGTGTTTCTATGCCTTTTCCATTATCAGATCTCCTAACTGATTTTTTTCTTTTCTTTTAAAGCAGCCACACGGGGTGGGTGAGCTCCATTTTTTTATCAGAGCAGTGGTGCTGGGGGAAATATGGATGCTGTACCTGTATTTTGTCTCTTAGATGGCTACCAGCAACTCTCTCTCTCTCTCTCTCTCTCTCTCTCTCTCTGTGTGTGTGTGTGTGTGTGTAATTTCAGTGTTATTACTAGAACTCCAAGATCCACCAACCAGAGCCTGATGCAAAAAACAAACAAACCCATACACTTAGAATTCAAGAATTCTGAGCTGACGAATTTGTTTTGAGTACCAGAACTGAATGGATCTCAAAGTCCTTTCACACAAAAAATACACTCCTGGTTACCCCAAGTTTGTTTAGCCTTCAGAAGAGAAGGCTCTGAGGGGAGATATGATAGTGCTCTTCAAGTACTTGAAAGGTTGTCAAACAGAGGAGGGCCAGGATCCCTTCTTGACCATTCCAGGGTGCAGGACATGGAATCATTGGCTCAAGTTACAGGAAGCCAGATTATGGCTGAACATCAGGGAAAAAAACTTCCTGACTGTTAGAGCAATGTGACAATGGAACCGACTACCTAGGGAGGTGGTGGGCTCTCCCACACTGGAGGCATTCAAGGTGCAGCTGGACAGCCATCTGTCAGGGATGCTTTAACTTGGATTCTGCAATGAGCAGGCGGTTGGACTCGATGGCCTTGTAGGCCCCTTCCAACTCTACTTTTTCTTTTTATTCTATTCTATGATTCTATGATTCTTAGTTTCAGCAGTATAATTTAAGGATGGGGGTGTGGTGCAGGGAGAGCCATTTTGTTGCTATTATTGTTACATAATTAGAAGTCAGAAATCCATGCCGATCTCCTGCAAATCACCTGGGAAACTGCTAGTAGATCCAGAGGTACCCTGTGCCCGCTCCTCTGCTATTTAGATCAGTAAGACAGGATTGGGAAAGGGTCAACCCCACTCCTCCGCTACTGCTGTACCACTCTCTCCCCATGGCTGCTTTAAAGGAAATTTAGAAACACCAGAGGATCGCCATCATGCTTACTTTCTGCCTTCTCCTTCCTTGGGAGCAAGATCAGCCTTTCATTCCTCATCATGCTTTGTAGCCAGCCAGACAAGTGAAACCAGAAACAGCCGGGGGCTGCCGCCCACAGACTTAATCCAGCCAGTGTAGTCCAAATTTGCCAGCTAAAGCAAACTGGAAAATTCCCGCTCAGGCCAAACATCTGAGGGATTTGTGGAGGAAGCAGTGACAAGTGAAATTTCACAGCGGGGGCTCAGCATGATCTTAATTTAGGGCAACAGTAGATGGGAGACCTGTGATCAGTGCTCCCATTGTGTTCTCCGATTAAAACCAGCCACTTGGGGGGTGGGGGGTTTGGGGGCATGGCACTGTGGGTGGGGTGCCATAGCCCCAATCCCTTTCCTCCATTCCATTCCCTGATGTGAATCCCATCCCATCCTGAAACTGCTGTTACACACAGGGATGAGGGGTGTGTGTGGAAAGGCAAGTGCAGTAAGATACCTGCTGTCCTCCTCCTTTGTGACACACAGCATATTATTCAGGGCAAAATTTGAGTTGTCAAAATGGAGTGGGAGAAAGAGTTCAACCCTTCTTTGTTTCCCTTGTGCTGAAACCCGGATCCAAATCCCCCCCCCCCGCCAACCTACTCACTCCAGAGTAGCTTGGCTGCTTTTAACTAGAGCAGTGCACAAATGGCCTCTTGGGATCCTCCCTCCACCCTATTCATGGGCAGAGAAGTTGCAGGGGAGAATTTCACCAAATATTTCCAGGGAGTGGAGAAATTCTCAACTGTTTCTCACAGGTCGGGCTCACCATCAGCAGAGGTCGTAGCACAGCTTCTTCCTTTCTGAGTGAGGAGGGATTTTGAGTGTGTGTGTGTGTGTGTGTGTGTGTGTGTGCGCGCGTGCTGCCACTGCAAATGGCAACAGCAGAAACTGTGTTGCCAGGCTGCCTGCCCGTTCTGCATCCACCACAATGCAGGTGCATGTGGGGGGGGGCAGCATCGTGTCTAGCTCTAGGGACGTGGTGGAGCTAGTGCCATGCCAAAATCTGTCCTCCAATTTCCTGGAAGTTTTCTTCCCCCATGAAAAAGGCTTCTGTTTTTCTGCTTCTTTCTCAGGGTGCTTTATAATTCATTTTTGTGGTGTTATCTAATAACTGTCAGGTGGCCAAGGATTGTGTGTGTGTGTGTGTGTGTGTGTGTGTTTATTACACATCTCTCCATGGCTTTGCATCCTCCCGGGCTGCCTGTGCTCTCTGATTTGAAAAAGACTCAGTTACCTCATGATGTCTTCCCCTGGGCTTTAACTGAAGTGTGGGAAGCCGAGGAGGCTGCAGGCTACCAGAGAGATGATTGTACAATGAAAAAAAAAGGACACCTGTACACTCCTAGGTAAAGTAAGCACAATAAACCCAAACCCAGCCCATGATAATTTCTCTGAAATGATTCTTCACCACTGAATTTCTTTTTGAAAACAATTTCCTCTTCTATCAAATTGAATGAGACTAAACCAAAAGACACTGAGAGATCTGATCACAGATTGTCCATATCATGTCTAGTTTGCCCCTTGGTTCCACTGAAGTCTCTGATTAGAAACTGACTGTAATATATCTATTTGGAAACAATGGGGCTTTGCAGTCTCTGCTTTTGTTCCACCATCTCTTCAGTTGTAGCAATTTCTTCATTCCATCTTTCTGCGGTATGAATATAAGAACATCAGAAGAGCCATGCTGGATCAGACCAAGGGTCCATCTAGTCCAGCATTCTGTTCACGCAGTGGCCGACCAGCTGCCTACGGGAAAACCCACAAGCAGGACATGAGTGCAACAGCACCTTCCCACCCATGTTCCCCAAGCAACTGGAGTGCAGGGATGTATGAGAAATTTGCTTCAGTTCATTCTTTTTTTTACCAGAATTTACCCAGTTCACACCAGAACACAATCTACAGTCAAAGTCTGTACATTTCTGAGTTTGTGATGCTATTTGTGCAACAACAACAAAATGCATACGTTTGGAAAATGTGCATGAAAACATGCAGCATACGTTTGAAAAAAAAAAAGCTCACAAACATGTTTTAATCAATGGGAGAAGAATGCATGCATTGTGAAAATGTGAGCAATTAATGAATACATTTGGAAAAAATGCATATGAAAATATGCAAAAAAAATTATGTAAAAGAAAATAAACAAAGCTTGCCATCTGATATAAACACCGACGTTGGAATGAGCTTGAAGGGGGGGATTCATCGAATTTTGCAAAGTTTCTTTCCTAGCAGTATTTGTCCATCGCTTGTACTGACAATTTTGGCCCTGTGGAGATCAAATGTGCCTCTCATTTTGTCTCTCTTCATCATGGCTTTCCATTGGCTTTAGGGTTGCAGTTGTGCAAGAGCATCTAAAGGGCTCTGCAGAAAGAACACTGTTCTTGACTTAGGTGTTCTTCTCTAGGGAACAGCAAGCATGCATATATCGCTTCAAGGCAGTTTCCCTGAGGCTCTATCTCTGGTCTGCTGCTCTTTCGACTGCTACTTTTTGTTTCTAGCATCTTGCTGAGTAATAGGATCACTATCAGGAACTCAGGCACTGACCAATAACTGCTACGTGTACACGAGATGTGGTGTAAGTGTTTGACAAATGAAAAAAAAAAAAAAAGGGGGGTACTTTCAGGCCTGTTCTGCAGCCAGCCTTAGGTCCTGCCTGTGAAAGAACCAGGAGTTCTAGCAGCTGTTGCGCTGTGTAGTGCTGCCGAGTTCCGTAACCATAGCAACAGCATCAGCACCATCCGCGGCATCCTCCCCCTCCCCCTCCCCCTTTCCACTCATACTCCTCCTCCTTCTTAACATCATCAGTACCAGGAACAGCAGCAGCGGCAGGCAGCCTTGGTAGAACCCAGAGCCTGGTAGCATTGACTGCAATTTTAACAAGCTGGCTTTGTAGACCTGCTCAGCCTCCTCCACCGTTATGAGGTGCAGCCACTGCTACGCTGTCATTTATTGGAAGATGGACAGATAGAAAAGGAGGGAGAGAAAGAGAGTTGAAGACGGTGCACTGCAGTGGAACCAAAGAAGAAGCAGGTAAAGAAGCTCCCCTCTCCGTGCTGCTTGCTAACTCTCTGTCCTTGATTGGTTTACTTACGTGCCTGTGTCTTTCTGTTTTACTGACTAATCATTTTAAAGGAATTCACATGATTTCCCCCAGCAATCCCTGTTTTCAAAAAAGGATTATCCCCCCCCCCCTTGCCATCATCACTTTCATCTGAAAAATAACAAACATATTCAGAGAGAGAGAGAGAGAGAGATTGGGTAGAAATGTGTGTTGGTGATGTGGGAAGGTAAGCCTCCTTAAAAATAAACACATCTAGGTCTATGTCCAATCCATCAATTAAATCGCTCTGGGAAATGTTCTGCTGAGATTTATTGGATAGCAAGGTGTGTGTGTGTGTGTGTGTGTGTGTGCATGTGTGTGTGTGTGTGTGTGTGTGCACTCGTATGTGATTAGGTGTGTGGTGTGATGGAATCTCTCCAAAAAGTGTGCATTACAGAGTGGAAAAAATAAGAATTAGCTACCATGTAATTAGGGATGGTGAGCTTCTGAGACCCCATGTTATCTCCATCTCAGGGGTTACATCGTTTGAAATCAACCCATGCAGATGTCCTGTACTGGGTGAGAATGTCAGCCCAGTATTATCTGCTCAGTTTGGCAGCACTTTCCCAAGGTATAAGAAAAAGGTATTTTCCTGCCCTCCTATCTGAGATCTTTCAACCAGAGATGGCAAGGATTGAATTATTTGTGATCTTCTGCCTGCAATTTAAGCATGTGCTCTGTCACTGAGCGATGGGCACATCAGGTCTGATATGATAGGTTGTGGATAGTCCTCTATTGAGCAGACACTTTGGGTGAGGTATTCCTCAGGCTTTGGGCATGGAACTGGCTGGATACCCTTTGGCTCCTTCTTCCAACCTTTTGCTTCTAAGGCTGCAATCCTATACACACTTACCTGGGAGTAAGTCCCACTGAACTCAGTAGGACCTACTCTCCCACATGAATAGGATTGAAATGTAAACCTGTTGTGTCCAAATATACATCTATGATGCTGCTAACATCCAATGCAAATGGAAGGGGCTACCTTCTAACAAAACTTTAGATTATCTCAGCATTTCGGATGTTCCCAAGCTTTAGATGTGGTTGTCTCATATCAGTGAATGCAAGATGTGCATAATTTCCCACCTTGAAAATGTTATATGTCTCTGCTACTATGATTCACCAACCAGTTGAGCCACATCACATGAGCTTCCTCTGATTTTGTTACCGGACTGAATTAAGCTTAGTTGCGAGGGTGACAGGTGGGATTCATTCAGAATGATAATTTCCCGTGGCACTTTTCATGTGTCAAGTGCTGGATCTGTCTTGCCTGGCTTTAACCAACCCCACAATAAATCCTCATGCACAGATGGGGAGTCAAAGTTTAATGTAATTTAGTCAATGCCATTGCAGTGAGTTTCAAACCAAAGGGAAACTTGCATTTTGGGCTCCCATATCTAGAGCTGCATATTCAAGACCACAATGCAGATATACGGTATATTATTATCTAGAAATTCTTAAACCTAGAACTGTCATTACATTTCACCAAAAGCTAAATTTGGGACAAAATGGAAAGAGCAAAATATCAATAGGCATTTGAAAGGAAATTACAAAAAGATCAGCAACATTTCTTGAGGAGGTTTGTGGCACATCTCTAGAATTTTCCCTAAGTAAGAATTTGAACTGAATCCCAGTGGGCCTGCTCAGGCCAAACACCTGTGAGAATCCAGAAAAGAGCTGGAACGGAGTGACAAATGCTTATCTGTGCTTAAAACTGCAATTCTGCACATGTCTACTCGGAAAGTAAGTTCCATTGTGTTGAATGGCACATACTTCCATATAAGTCAGTATTGGACTACAGCCTGAAACACTTTTCACAACATATTGCACAAACAGAAAACAGAGGATATAAGAATAGATGGATGTTTGAATGTATGTTTATGCATATATATTGATTCATTTCACCAGCATTTGAAAATGGATGTTGCATTTGCAGAACTGGCATGTGGGTTGCTCCTGGACTTCCAAGTGAGATATTTTTGTTCCCCTCAGCTGTACTTTATTCTCCCCCCACCAATGCAGATACACAATCATAAAGGGTATTGTTGTTGTTGTTGTTGTTGTTGTTTTGTTGCTTTAATGATACCTTTATGGTACAATGATGTAGTGGTACATATTTATTTATTTATTTATTTATTTAATACATTTCTGTACCGCCTTTCTACTAAGGCACCCAAAATAGTTTACAATATTTAAATACTCAAACAAACAGACATTCCCCCCCCCCCCAAAAAAAAAACCCCAAACAAGCACCAGTTGTCTCCGGCCAACTGAAGGTTTCTTCTGGAGCTGACGGTACAAGCTCCCTGGCCTGGGCTTCTCTTCTGTCTTCCCTCAGGGCACACAGGTCTTAAATAGCCCGAGGAAAGGTGGGGCTGCCTCAAATGCAGGCACTCATCCCGGCAGTCCTCATAAACATGCCTGCAAGGAGAGGCCAAAAATATAGGCAGATGTGTGGATCCACATCAACTAACCAGTTCTAAGCAGTTTTCATCTCCACCAGGAGAAGGTCTTTTGGAAAGCTAATGGGTCTTATATTTCCCCATTCAAGTCCGAGCCACCCACAAATGCTTTGCATTATCACAGGGACCGCTCACAACAATATGTTGTTGCCGGGGAAATCCATTTCCTCACACCTACTGAGCGGCTTGTAGCTAAGCTCAGATGGAACAGGGAGGTCTGAGAGGCTGGGGCCGACATCAAGGGTTGGCATCTTGGGCTACTGCCAAGGGCCCACACCCTAGCATGGGCCCCACTGACAAGGTCCTCTGCAACCTGCTTGCTTGCCCGCCTCTCACTCCGGCCCCGGGCAGTGGTGGTGGCATGAAGCAGGAGCAGTTGGGGCCACCGCCTGCTTGCTCATCGCCTCTCTGCCTGGCAAGCAAGCAAGTGGTGGCAATCATGAGGAAAAGGAGGAGGAGGAGCAGCAGCTGGCGGCCATGCCGGCGAGCAGACTCGGGAAGAGATGGGGGGCCATGATGGGTGTCTTGCCCAAGGGCCCTCCGAAACCTAAAGCTGGCACTGCTGCAGGGGATGGAGGAGGAGGCCGTTGTCCCTGCTAGTCAAACAGTCTTGGTGCTTTTGGCACTGCAAGCCCTGACTGCACGACACCAATGTTAGTGTACATTTCCCCACAAGCCATTTTTTTCTTTGCAGTGAGAGGTGTGTGTGATTTGTACCCTATCAAATTATTTAACTAGGGCTTCCTGCCTTTGATTCTGTCCAAGTAAACAGATTTAGGGTTGACGTGCCAACAACTGGGAGTATAAAATGTGTGTGTGTGTGTGTGTGTGTGTGTGTGTCAGCAATCATCTGTCCCAGATCATAAACATGGCCATGCTAGATAAAACTGATCCGTCAAATGCGACTGGGGAATTCTTATTCAGATATGGCGATATCCACTCCAGTTCCTGCAGCTTGTCCCCAGTTCCTGATGATGAGGGGTACACTCCTCTCTGCGCACGAAGCTGCATTTAATTATCATGGCTAGTCACCATTGTTGAAGCTGCTCTCCACGTATTTATCAAAGCCCACATTTCAAACACCATTTATGCTAGGATCCATTCTAAGAAGTCCATTCTGTTTTCCGGTCTGTTAACTGCACGTTGCATGACACATAAACACGCAGTCTATCCACTGCAGGGGATGGTCTCTTATTTTGGGAGTATGAATACTCTCCATTCATGCTCTCTGCATCTCCTAACTAGGGATAGACAATTCAGCCAGTTTTGCTTTTCTCCCACATTCCATTTTTAAAAGAATCTCAAGTTCTTTCTGTTCCATTTATGGGGGAAATGTGAATTTTGGTACATTCTTATATAAAAAATGAACCAAACTAAATTCTCACCCACTGCTAATCTTAATCTCTAGCATGGCCACCACAACAGACATATTTTTTAATATATTTCTGAGCAAAAACCAAGCCTTTTAAGCCTCTTTTCCTAAAAGATGATCTGGCATCACTTCCTGTTACCTATCAGTTAGATCCAGAGTATTAAAAAGGTGTTTGAAGGATTTCAAGATCATGATATTTTGCTGGATTGTGCCTTACATATCTGGACATTATGCATGGGAAAGTTCTCCTACCTGTGCCCCATTTAAACTAATGTGAGCTGCGCAAGATCAGATGTGCTATTCCCATTCATTTCATGTTTAACATTCGTGTTCAAAGACAGTATGCCACTGAATGCCAATTGCTGAGTGGTAGAGATGCTGGTGGGATTATTCCTGGGCTAGGATATAAACCTGGGAGGTTTGTAAAAATCTGCCTCAGATGAAAGGTGAGCTTTTAAAGCCCTTAAACCAGCTGAGAGGGTAATCCATTCTGGGGGGGGGGGATCCCTGGCTTCCCCCTGGCCAGCCACGCCAGCACTTGACAGCTTCTCCTTTCCCTCCCTTATCTGACAAGCAGCAGCCACAGTGTAACAACACGCCATTTTTTCATTGGGGGAAGAGCAGAGAAGAACATTGGGAAGCCAGGTGGGTTGGGAGATAGGTCACCAAAAGGAAGGGACTTTTTTGGGGTGGGTGGGAGGTAGTGATGACAAAAAAATAAAGCCCACTTTCTACTTTTTAATTAGGAACTATGACTTGTGAAGTTTACAAGAAGCAAATCAATTTAAAATTAGCGATGCTCCCCAAAATTCATGATTAGTCGGCTCGTTGGTTGAAATTCATGCATTCATAATGTTCACCTTTGTGGCAAGCTTGGATCGCTGTCTTACAAATCCATTAATAATTTCGGAACAGACTGCACACTTTGGAGTGTACCCCTTTTCCTACGTTACGAGGCAAGGCCACGTGGAAACAATCAATCTGGAACGGGTACAGAGTGTGGTGACACATTACATCATGGCACATTACCCGGTTACAAACTGCAGCTCCCAAGATGCAGTTTGATATTGTGCATATGCAAAAACTCGTATACACGGAGCAAGATCTTGAATTCAGGGAGGACTCTTCTCCAGGATTACACAGATGAACTTGTTACTTTCTGAGAAGTAAGTTTACCCATCGCTATTCAAAATACAATATTTTCTACATATGAAATAGTTGGGTAAACTAAATAATATTGACTAGTGGAAGTAAGTTTATATTGTGTGAGTTATCCTCCATGAACTATCTGAACTATTAATTAAAAAAGTAATTCACCATGATTTCTCTGTAAACTTGCAGACAAACAAACTGTTCACTTGATATTCAGCGAAGGCACTAGCCATATTACAGTCTTCAAAATGGTTTGGAATGGAACCAGCTTGAAAGGAGTCTGTGAACTGTGGTTCTGTCACTGTGGGAGTGTGCTAGAAACGTTCTGCGCCAGCTCAGCAGATTCCCAGCATTCTTTCAAACTGGTTCGACTCCAAAACCTGCTTTGAAGAGTGTATCGTGGCGGCTGGAGCCCGTGTGTCAGCTACGAAGTACACCTGTGAAATGAAAGATAAATTCTAAGTTCGTGCTTCACAGATACATGCTATTTCATTTGTACTGTTTCATTTTAACTGCCCAATCAGAGTCCTGTGTACTTCGTGAAGAAGCCACCAAATCAAACTGGAAGAGGAAAGAAAGAGCAGTGTTACTGTGATGGGTAAACTTGTCAAGGATGCGGATTTTTCGACTGATTTAGGGCTCAATCCTACGGCTCTCCGACCTTGTCTGGGGGGGGGGCATAGGATAGGGCATAGTCACCACTGTGACCTCAGGAATCCTCAGCTTCCGAGGAATCCAGGTGGTGCCTCAGCCTCTCCTCCTCGGCAGGCGGCGTAACGCATTTAGAGGGCTGAAATCGGTCGTCTAAATGTTTTTGAGGGAGGGAGAGGAGAGTGTGGAGGCAATCCCTCAATAGGATGCCCAGAATCCTCTCAGTGCAGAGGGTAACAGGCAACTCGGGGTGGGTGATCTGCCACACCCCGGCCTACTTCTGCCTCGGCGGACGCCGCCGCTGTGTCCAGTGAGCTGGGCCGAAAGCAGATGGGCGTCGCACCACTCGGCGGACTTCTGGGTTCCTGGCGGGCTGCTTTTTACGTGGAAAATGCTGAAAGATACACCAAAGGCAGCCACAATTTATGCGAATTGTGGCCACTTTGGGCAGATCTTACGGTATTTTCGACATAAAAAGCAGACTGCCGCCGAGAACCCAGAAGTCGCTTCCCCGGCTCGACTTGGGAGTATGCAAATCGAACTGGGGAAGAAGGCAAGCAGGATGGAGTTCGGGGGGGGGGGTCAAGCCCGGCCAGTTCACTGGATTTCCACCCCCTGAACGAAGTCCTCACACATCCCTACGAGACAGTCTCATTGGATTGCGCTGTTAATAAATAAAGGGAGGCCAGGGGAGGCGTGTGGCTCCAATGTCAGCAGGGCTATGTATCCACTCCGGATTTTACTCCAAACTTTTAAGGAGCTATCCATGATGCCGAAACCTACCCCCAACATAGGTTCAGCACCATGGAAAGCTCCTTAAAAATTCAGAGTGGCATTTCTCCGCATGTGCTGTGCGGGTTGCTTTCCCCCTTTTCCTACATTATGTAGGAAGGCCACATGGCAACAACAACCAATCTGGAATAGGTACAGAGCATGGTGACACATTACTGGTATTGGAGGAGCCCCCAGCCTCCACTGCTACCCACCCTAAACACGCACAATATCCCAGCTTCCTACTGCCTGGGCTAAGCAAGGGCTCCTTCAGGTTTCCTGGGCTCCAAAGAGCCCGCACGCACACCTCTCGGCTTCTCGGGTCCTACCCTGGACTAGGCTAGGCTTCTGCACTGCTGCACTGGGGCTCAGAAAGCCTAGCCGCGCACTAATACCCCCTACCCCCTACAGAGGCTGGCTGAGCACTGCAGGTGGAGATACTCCACAGTGCATATCAATAGATGGACTAGATCAGTGATGGCGAACCTTTTTGAGCCCGAGTGCCCAAACTGCAACACAAAACCAACTTATTTATTTCAAAGTGCCAACACTGCGATTAAACCTGAATACCGAGGTTTTCGTCTTAGAAAAACAACTCATAAGTTGTCCGAACTAATTAACATCTCTTGTCTTAAAAGAAAAACACAATAACAGAGCTTTCAATTATACAAACAGTCTTTTGTTGAAAAAAAATCAACTCAAAAAATTATTATAGTACTACATTGTACACATAGCCTGAAGGGAATTTATACAAACTTTTAAAATAATTAAGCACATGTATTTTTGGATAAGGGATTCTCAACTTGTAATATGATTATATGCCAGACTGAAATTGTATGGGGCAAGCAATGTAGTCCTTTCCCTGCTTCTACAGGTGTCGGATTAGTCAAAGTAAAAGTCAACCTGTACTAGGATGAACAAGATAAACAAGAAAACTAAATGTGCTTAACACATTTTAAACACTTTATGTCTTGGACTGCAAACACTGCATTAGGTAAAAGTTTCCATTGGGCATGCTTTTGCACAATTAATGTGATTTTTGCTATTGCATGCATGCTGATAATTTGTCAAACCTTGGCTCATACTCCGTTAGTTTGAGAGCAACACATGCAGCACTCAGGTCAATTGTTAGGGCTTTACATCCAAGCCATGCGCTGTGCATCATTCTTCAAAATCTCTTAAATGTGATAACAATGTAGAAAAGAATTCTGTAACAGGAATTCTAGAATAAAATCATTCTGTTCCACACTGTGAGAAAGAACAAAATCATTAGTGTTTTGCAGAAGGGGACGGTCTTTTCGCGATCTGGTGACCAATGGCTCGAGTGCCCACAGAGAGGTCCCTGCATGCCAGCTGTGGCACCCGTGCCATAGGTTCACCATCACTGGACTAGATGATCTGATCCAGCAAGTTTTCCTCAAGTACATGGGTGCAATGTGCACATTTGTATCATGTTCTGCTTTAGGAGAATCCTGGTGACCACCTAGGGTTGTGCAGGATCCCCTTAAAGACATGCTACTAGTCTCTTCAAAAGTCTTTGGGCTCCCTTTGCTGGTCCCTCAGGTGTTTCACCTGATGAGGAACCCACACACTTGCATCCAGTCTCAGGGCGTGTTCGCATGACACGGGAACTGCGGGGGAGCAGAAGTCCCCCGCGGTTCCCGTGTCATGTGAACGCCAACCGGGGGTGCCCCCGCGGGACAGCCGCCCATGGGATGCACGCAAAGTGACCATGGGCAGTAGCGGGGTAAGCCCCTACCGTGCATGGCCACCCTGCCATGCAAACAGCGGGCGGCTGTCCCGCGGGGTCCGCACAGAGGCGGCAGCCCAGAGTGGCCGGAGCTGCCGCCGCTCCAGCCTGTAGGGGCAAACGACCCCTCTGGGCATCCCGGGCCCCCGCCGGACCCCGCAGATTGCCCCGTGGTGCTTCCCCCGCCTGCAGCATGGGTTGTGCGTAACGGTGGCTCCAAGGCCGGGTCGCGCCCCTGACCCGATCTTCTGAGCGGCGCAGAGAGGTTCTCCGCGCCGCTCGATTGGGCGTCTTCTTCCCCGTCCGTCACTTCCGAGACCGGAAATGATGCGACTGGACCCTGCGCAGGTGCAGAACGTGCCACAGAGGTCCAGCACGCCTGCGCAGGGTTCCGTCACGTCATTTCCGGTCCCGGAAGTGACGCGACGGGACGGAACGAACTGCGCGGGCGGCTCTCCGCAGAGAGGGCGAGCCACCCCGAAGAAAAGGTAAGGCCTCGCCGGGCGTGAGTGGGGCCAATTTCGGCCTCATTCTGCCTGGCGAGGCTCGATGTTACAAGCCTAGGTGCGAACTGGCCCTCACTTTAGGTGAAATGCAGTGGTGATGCTTAACATTGTGAACCCTTTTGTTTATTATTTTGCTGCTGTTCAACTCTTGCGCAACTAGACACACATGCACACACACACACACACACACGGAGTTAACAGCAGCATGGCTACCCCCACCTCACAGCGCAAGCATCAAGACTCTTCTTCTATTCCTACATATGTTATGGCCAGAGGGAATATTGCATCATCGTCATTGAAATGCCACTTGTGGGAGCATCTTGGAGTGAGTGAAAATGCACTCGCATGGCACACTTCAGCACAGTGACTGAAATGGTCATTCACCTTGTGCTGGATTAATATTCCATCGGTAAGGCTGAAGAACATTTTTTATTTACTTAGGGAAGCCTCTCCCCAATTTCCCAGTGAAATACTGTACATCCAAAGGGAGGGAGAATTGTCTCACCACCGGCTCAGTCGTGGTTGTGATAAATCAATTGCAGCATTATAATCCACTTCCTGCACATTGCACAGAGAGCTGTACCACATAATAAAGGAAGTGCATACGGGCGCAAGATGAAGAATGGAGCCAAGTGAGCATTCCATCATCAGCATAAGCAAACGATGGAAGGTCATTGGTGGCCTAGAGATAACATTGGACTCACTTTTTTTTTTAAGTATTGCTTTGCTGTTAGCTGAAGACATGTAGGAGCTTGAAACAGAGAGATATAATCTCTTGATTATTTTGGCTATTATGTGGCTGTAAAACCTCTCATTAAAATGATGTCAAAACCCATCCTATATATGTCTACTTAGAAATTAGTCTTATTGAGTTCAGTGGGTCCTACTCACACGTAAGTTTGCATAGGGTTGCAGCCTAAATCGATATATGTATATCATCTGGGGTGTGTATATGCGTGTGTATATAGCAAGACCAGGTTCATGCAATCAATGAAATATACCAGGTTAAAGCAATTTATTTGTGGTGAATCTCAATGTGGTGTTTCTAGATGTATGTAAATATATTCTGCAAGGATATGTTTCACTGGGAAAAAACAACAACAGCAGCTAGCTGGGGTTATTTGTTATTAGACTAAATCAATTTTAGCACATTTCCCCATCCTGTCTTTATCAGACAGCTTGTTGTCGTAGTAAATATTGTAATTTTATGTCTTTAAAGTATTACTCTCATTTCATGCTTGACAGTCACTACGATCACCCTGATAGCTGGCTTTCTAATGTTGCCCTCTGATTCTATTTTAAGGGAATAATGTCATCTTATACTTAGATTCAATATCCATTTTAAATTGCCATTTTTCAGGGGGAGTTGATGTTATTCCTAGGGAAATGTAAATCAGTAAAACTCTCTGAATTCCACCTCAAAGCTCTTTCTGACTCATGTCCGTCCGTAGCAGGCGGCATGCTTTGTCTTTTGCTTTTCCAGACGAACATCTGTGCACAATTTTGTGCACATTTCCCCCCCAAATGCACACACACACACACACACACACACACACGTGCGCATTTTAAAGCATCCATATTTTCTCCCATTCAGCAGGTTTTGCACATTTCTTAAAGCACGATTGTGCACAGTTTTCAAAAAGTACGGGGTGTTTTTTTCCATGTGCATTCTTCAAATGGGTGCATTTTTTCACACACCTTTTTTTGTTGCTCTGTGAATTGCATCCTCAAATGCGGGGGGGGGGCTGACCTGCTTTCCCTCCCTCTTCCCTCCCCTGTGCTGTTTTTTTTTTGGGGGGGTGGCAATTTGGATGAAATTGGCATATTTGTCCCACCCCTTGTCCTCCATGGTGACCAGCCTAAGCCCCTGCTTCTGGGAAGGGGAGGGGGCTGATGGGGCAAGCCTTCCACTGCTCACACAAACTCTGGCCCAGAGCAAAAGTCTTGTCCTCACTGCCAATCCATTGATACCTGTTTTTTCTGGCCTTTGCAGCACTGACTGGTGCTGCCTCCTAAAGTCCTGGAGCTGAGATTCTTCCCCCTGCTCAGATCCTTTCTGCAGGGCAGGTGTGTGGCATAGCTGGGATCTGCAGTGACCATGGGACACAGGAGGACTATGTTCTTTGGGTGACCCAGACATTCTACCACCTAAACTCT
Source organism: Shinisaurus crocodilurus (assembly GCA_021292165.1). NCBI lineage: Eukaryota > Metazoa > Chordata > Lepidosauria > Squamata > Shinisauridae > Shinisaurus > Shinisaurus crocodilurus. Next base: position 214,628,435 of record CM037880.1, on the reverse strand, counting down.
GGGTCTTCTCCACAGGAGGAGACAGGAGAAACAAGTGGGGTGCTGCTGTTCATGGCAATCATGCCTCCCCATTCCTCCTCCTCAACACTACTCACCACAGAAGAAGAAGAGATGGTGACGCCTTCTGCACAGAAGCGAAGGTTCCCAGGGCTGTGTGGACAAAATAGAAAACCACCTTCTCCTGCCTCAGTGAGCAACTCCACTGCACTGGAGAGCTCCAGGGCAATGTCAGCACCTAATCAAATGTCATCCCCTGCCTCTTCCGGCCACTGGGAAGCGGGAGAGGAGGTCAGTTGTGCTGCTGCCCACTGCCTCTTCTGCAAAAAGAGCCCACTTTGCTGTTTGGGTGAGCCAGATCTCGCTCCCGCAACCAGCCTCAGAGCTGGGTTAAAGACGCTGGAAGGAATGCTCCGGGTCCAAGCTGCTACTGCTGCCTGCTGCGAAGGATGTTTGATCTTGGACCGGGGCGGGGGCCGTGGTGTAAGTGGTACATTTTGATAATGGAGTTTTCCATCTCCTCCATCATCAGCAGGTCTTTTGTAAAGCCAATGGGTTTTATTTGCCTATTTGAGACCAATATAGCCCAAAATGCTTTGCATTACAACAGGGAACAATATATTGTTGCTGTGAAAATTCATTTCCCCCCCATCTAAGGGAAGGATTGCAGTTAATCTCAGAAAGAACATGGAATTCTGGGGGTGGGGTGTGTGGCTGATCACATCCATGTCCGTGCTAATAAAGCAGTGCTGGTGCTGTGCCCCTGCAAGTCTTGGACCCACTACACCACTGGAGAGGAGACCTCCCTTTGTCTCTTCTTCTTCTCACCCTAGTAATACGGCTGCTTCTCCACACCATGAGCTGGATTCATCATTGCTACTAATTAGGGATGGGCAGATGAGCAATTTTTGAGAGCACCAGGATTCTCCAGACGTTGTGTCACCACTCGTCTCATGCCCAATTGCCATTCACTGCTCACACTGTGCAAACTGGAAACTTGCGCAAGTTGAGCAGACATTGAACAGGAGAATTGTGCAAATTTCCTGCATAGACTAAAGCGGGGCTGATTCAATCTACCGAGGAAATTTGCACACATCGAACTGGGAATCAGGAATGACATGAACGCGAGCACATGCTTGACCGTCGTTTGCAAATATTTTTGGCAGACACATGGTCACGCTCGTGTTCATGTTCGGAGCTTTGAATGGAGCATGCTCTCACGTTTTGTAAGCAAAAAAGCAAAATTTTCATATATCCCTAATTAGAAACAATGCTTGGTTGAAAAGTAGAATACAATGAAACAGATCAGTGATGAGCTCACACAGCACTGTGCATGTATTAAACTAACACACATGCACACTCTCAGGATACAACACAACTTTCCCACACCACAGAGCGTGGATGGCATACAGCGTGCATTTGTGTCCCTACCGAGTGCATTAATAAATGTAGAGAAACCAAGGGTTGGCACACACATCTCTGACTCAGTCCTTAGTGTTATGGTAGTGGGAACCCATCTCCATATTGTGCATGGTTGCCCTGAAAATGTGGGCCCAGGAGAAACATCTTGGTGAGCTATGCATGCATGAAAGAAGTGGGTGGTGTGGAAGGAAAGCTCAATTTATATTGGCTTAAATTTCAGTGTCACTTTGGTACCTAGAAGACACTCTTCGCTACATGTTATTCACACAAGCAACTTATCCAACTGTGTTTCTCCTTAAAATAGGAACTGCATTATTTAGCACCTGCTACAAATACTCTGCAAGACAGGAAGTGGCATTTATAGGAATGAATATGCATTTGGAATTTCTTGTAGGTTAGGTGGCACATTTGAATCAACTTCTGTTGGTAAGAGGATGGGGCCTGGTTTATTATGGGGGTAGACAATGTGGAACCTGTGGGCACCATTCACCCCTAGTTACCTTTCTTGGTGCACAACAAGGTGCTGCATCCCTCCCCCACTTTTAAAATAACACATTTTCTTACTGGCAGCTGGGATTGCTGTGAAATTGGGTTCTGTCAGTGCTGTTTTTTTTAGTGTGCTAGGGCCCAGATCCCACCTGTGCCAAATTTTCCCACGACCAAAAAAGGTTGCCTAGCCCTAGCTTATGATCTTCATAGACCAGCCATGGGAAACCTGCAGCCCACGGGCCTTGTACAAGCCCATCTGGACTGCCAGCAACTTCCACAGACCACACCTCTTCTCCCCAGGCAACATGTTTTATCTCTCATCAGCAGGTGATTGAAGATAAGACTTCCTTGCTCAGTGCTGTGAAAGAGACCCCTTGGAATAGTGGTGGATTGCAAATAGAAGTGAGAACGTTAGCACCAGTTTGACTACTTCCTGCAACACCCGCAAGGAAAATCCCACCACTGTGGAATCAAGGGTAGAGCACCTCCACACAACAAAGTTACATCTGTTTCCTGCCATTTAACTGCCATAGATTCCCCCAAGGAATCCTGGGAATTATACTTTGGCAAAAGTTTTAAACATTCTGTTTCGAGAGCCCTAGTTAGTTATCTGCACAGAACTACATCTTCCCGCCCCCTCGCCGGATCGTCACCTTGAAGTGGTGAGTGGGCTTGCGTGTTCCGATGAATCCTGTGAGCAATGCCGTCGGGAGCTATGTACTCCCAGTAGGGTCACCCATGGCGGTAAGGTCCGGGGAGAGGAACCAGACAAAGAACGATCCAAAACATAAAGTCCTCAACGGCAGAACAGGCGGAAGATAATTAAACCTAAATTACAACGGCTGTGAAGGCGGATGAAGGCTGCAGCAGAGAATGGTTTTCCAATCGTCAGGGTAACCGTGCCATTGGATCTCTGCCGTACTCTGTCAAGTTTGTGTGGTGATTCGTTGTGCACCGATCTCCCCACATAAAACAGTTTCACGCACAGGCGTCTTCCAACCCAACCCATCCAACCCAACCCAACCCAACAAAAACAAAAAAAGTCCCATGGCGACTGGCGAATGGCAACGGGGGCAGGACTGTGAATCTGGAAGCCCCTAGTCATGGACCAGCACATGGGCGGTGGATGCAGACTCAGTCGCCCTGTTCAAGGAACGAGGTAGTCGAGCAGCTCGGCAGCTGTATCCATGACTGAGCAGCCCTATTTAGGATCCACTCTGCTCACCCCGTATGGGGAGGGGGCTAGAAAAGGTGCCCTAAACATAGTCTACCTCTTTCTCCCCTGACTGGATTACCGCGTCCAGTGGGGTCACCATTTTAGCGGTCGAAAAAGACATTTGAATTTTGGAACATGGAATATACGGACATTGCTGGATAACATAGATAGTGAACGCCCTGAGCGTAGGACTGCTATTATTGCAAGGGAGCTGAGACGGTTTAAGATTGACATAGCAGCACTTCAAGAAACTCGAAGGGCAGGAGAGGGACAGCTGAAAGAAGAAAAAGGAGGTTATACCTTCTTCTGGAAAGGACTACCTGAGCAGGACCGACGAATACATGGTGTAGGCTTTGCCATCAAAAATGAACTAGTGAACTCTTTGTCAGAAGTTCCTACTGGCATTAACGAACGCCTGATAACTCTTCGATTAAAGCTCGCCAATAACCAACAGGTAACTATTTTGAGCGCTTATGCACCAACATTAGATGCTGATGATGACATCAAGGAAAGTTTTTATAGCCAGTTGGACACTCTCCTGTCAGAGATACCTAAGGAGGATAAAATTATCCTCCTGGGCGATTTTAACGCAAGAGTCGGGCGTGACTTTGATTTATGGCCAGAAACTATTGGAAAAGACGGAGTTGGTAATAGCAACCCGAACGGACTCTTACTTTTGTCTATATGTGCAGAGCATAATCTCACTATCACAAACACGCTCTTTCGACAAAAGAATAAGTTTAAAACATCATGGCAGCACCCACGGTCAAAGCACTGGCATCTTCTGGATTATGTAATTGTCCGTGTTAGAGATCGCCGCGATGTACTTCTTACTAGGGCCATGGTGAGTGCCGACGACTGCTGGACAGACCACCGACTAATCCGTTCCACAATGGTTATCAACATTGCTCCCCAACGTAGGCTTCAAGGAAGGAAACCAAGGCGTAAAATGAACATCCAAGTCCTTCAAGATCCTATTAAGCAAACTCGTCTTCAATCACTTCTTAAGGAACATCTACCTACGGAACCTCCTGACAACATTGAGGACCATTGGTCTAAGCTGAAAACCTCCATTACTGCAGCTTGTGAACAAACTATTGGATATGAAACTAAGAAACATCAGGATTGGTTTGATGAAAATGACAATGAGATTAAATATATAATTGACCAAAAAAGGAAAGCCTTCCAAATATGGCAAAATGATATTAACTGCGCTGCCAAGAAAAAAACCTACGCTAGCGCAAAGGCTGAGGTCCAAAGAAGAACAAGAGAACTTAAGAACGCTTGGTGGAAAAAGAAAGCTGAAGAAATTCAACAACTTGCAGAATCTCATGATGCACGGGGCTTTTTTAAGGCCACAAGGGCCATTTATGGACCAAAAACCTATGGTACAAACCCTTTACAATCAAAAGATGGCACCAAACTCTTAAAAGACAAAGAGTCTATTGCACTGCGTTGGAAAGAGCATTATTATGACCTTTTAAATCGTAAATCTAAGGTGGATAATGAGATTTTTTCGCAAATCCCGCAAAAACAAATTAAAGAGGAACTTGCAATACTCCCCACTTTGGATGAAGTAAAAAAAGCCATTAATCAAATGAAGAACAACAAAGCTAGTGGACCAGATGGGATTCCTGCTGAAATCTTTAAAGAAGGGGGCCCCGAACTTGTACAACATCTTCATAAACTCATCGAAAAAATCTGGATAAGAGAAGAGATCCCAGAAGACTTCAGGGATGCCATAATTATCACCCTCTTTAAGAAGGGTGATAGAACAGACTGTGGAAACTATCGGGGCATTTCTCTCTTAGCAACCGCAGGTAAAATATTTGCTAGGATTCTCGCAAACCGTCTTCTATCTATTTCAGAAGAGATCCTCCCTGAAACTCAATATGGTTTCCGCCCCTCTAGAGGGACAGTAGACATGATTTTTACTGCACGTCAGCTCCAAGAAAAATGCCGGGAGCAAAATCAACCCCTTTATATGGCATTTATTGATTTGGCTAAGGCCTTTGATACTGTAGATCGTACAGCTCCCTGGACTATCCTTATGAAAATTGGATGCCCCAATAAATTTGTGAATATCTTGCGACTTCTCCATGACAACATGACGGCAACAGTTTTGGACAACAACGGCTCTCATGGTGCTCCATTTAAAGTGGGATCAGGTGTTAAACAGGGATGTGTTATCGCCCCAACATTATTTGCCATTTTCATCGCCATGGTTTTACATCTTGTCAAGGGGAAACTTCCCACCGGTGTGGGAATTATATATCGAACAGATGGAAAGCTTTTTAATCTCAGCAGGCTGAAAGCAAAAAGTAAGGTAATTACAACCTCCGTTGAGGAACTTCAGTATGCTGATGATAATGTGGTCTCTGCACATTCAGAGGATGATCTCCAAACTATCCTAAATGCTTTTGCAGAAGCATACGAAAAACTTGGTCTCTCACTTAACATCAAAAACACCAAAGTGCTTCATCAGCAAGTGCAAGCCAATCCTTTGGTGATGCCATCTATCCAGCTTGGCGGGACAATACTGGAAAATGTCGATCATTTTCTCTATCTTGGCAGCTATCTTTCTGTTACAGCTAACATCGACAGTGAAATCCAGCATCGTCTGAGCTCCGCAAGTGCCGCATTTTCTCGAATGAAACATAGAGTGTTCGAGGATCGGGATATTTGTAAGAAGACCAAAACACTGGTTTATGAAGCCATTGTATTACCAACTTTATTGTATGCCTGCGAAACATGGACTATCTATAAACGTCACTTCCACCTCCTTGAAAGGTTTCATCAACGATGCCTCCGGAAAATCCTGCAAATTACTTGGGAAGATAGGCGAACAAATGTCAGTGTACTGGAAGAAGCAAAGACTACTAGCATTGAAAAAATGATCCTTCAACGCCAACTTCAGTGGACCGGTCATGTTGTTCGAATGCCTGACTGCCGTCTCCCAAAGCAGTTACTTTACTCCCAACTCAAGGATGGAAAGCGGAATATCGGTGGTCAATATAAGAGGTTTAAAGATGTTCATAAGGCTAATCTAAAAAAATGCAATATAAACATCGAAAACTGGGAAGCTCTGGCCCATGAACGATCTAAATGGAGGTTGGCCTTTCACAAAGGTTCCATGGACTTTGAAGAAGCCCGAGTGCAAGGTGAAAGGGAGAAACGTGCTAAGCGAAAAGCACGTCAAATGAATCCTTTACAGGACCATCTTCTATCTGGTAACCTGTGTCCTCACTGTGGGAAGCTGTGTGGATCTAGAATTGGCCTCCACAGTCACTTACGGACCCATCGCTAGAGTCTACACAATCTTCTTTAGAATTTCCTCCTTTTATCCCGGAAGACAATCTTACTCGGTCACGAGTGATCGCCTGATGATGATGACATCTTCCCGAGTTCCCAGGGAGACAAAATGACTAGTAAACCAAGGGATGCATCATAGTGACAGAAAGAGAGTTTGAGCTGCTCTCTCAGTGTTACATTTTAAGAAAGTAGGCCTTAAGATCCTGCTGGGGCAATGCAGAAATCAGCTGGGGCAGCATGGAATTAGCATGGTGGAGGTGTGGTAAAACACCTTCCCTTCACCCTGAAAACAATAGCCTACCTTGTTCATGAGTGCCTATTAGCATGGAGATGTTGCTTCTGTGATTGCTCCCGTGCCATCACACACTTTTGTTGAGGACCCAGTTCAAAATACAGGCCTCTTCATGGTGAACTGGAGGGGGCTTATGCTGTTGCTCCCTCACACTATTCCAGTACTGCTGAATGTATGAACCAAGCCCCCATTTTAAATTCCACCAGATTCTCACTTCTAAAGGTTGAGGTGTCAGGTGTGTGTGTGTGTTTCAATGTCATTTCATTAGATGCAGATTTTACCAAATGCTGCTGGTAGGCCAAGTAAGTCTGTGCACAAACAGCTTGAAAAGGGATTTAGGGATTTATTACATTAATAGCCTACCTTTCCCTCCAAGGAGCTAAAGCTGGTGCACACGACCCTCCTCTTCCTCTCCATTTTATCCTCACAACAACCCTGTGAAATAGGTTAGGTTGAGAGTCAGGGACTGGCCCAAAGTCACCCAGTCAGCTTCATGGCCAAGTGGGGACCTGAATCTGGGCCTCCTTAGTTCCAGTCCAATGCTCTAACTACTACACCACTGGCTCTTCAGTGGATTGACAAACGTGTAGCTATTCTAACCCAACCAAGCTCCTGAAAAATAAAATATTATTCTGCCTTCTAGAATGAGCCCAACTGCCCAATATCTTGACTCTGGATAATTCACCAAAAGTATTTGGTTTCTGGGTTGGGTGGCTACTCAACACTTTTTTCTTCTTTTTCTGTTGACGGTGCACTAAGAGTAGATGGATACAGCCATCATGCAATAATCTCATGTCTCTGTCTTTGGGCCACACTAATTTTATCCCAGCTTTTCCAAACCTGCTGCAGACATTTGGATACCTGGGGTAACAGGCAGCAGAGTAACACTAGGATTCCCATGTGGCAGAAGAGTCCACAGATGACAAACTCTTGTCATGAGGGTGGAGATGTGATAAGCATTTAACCTGCAACAACATGAGCTCTTGTCATCAGGGATGCTCTTTAGGGAAGGAAGGATATATATATATATATATATATATATATATATATATAGAGAGAGAGAGAGAGAGAGAGAGAGAGAGAGGATACACACACACACACACACACACATGACCCTTGGCCATTGGTTTGTTCTCAGATATTTCCAAGTGCAGACTTTGCTGTGAATCTGGCTGCTATCTTCATTGAAATTACTCCCGCTCCCAACTGTAACCTAACATGACTGACCATCTGTTTCCAATTCCACCACAGGTGTCATTTAGAAAACATTGGGCCCATGTTCTTTGATGAACTAGATATCACATGATGCATGGAATGTGCATCATTTCCACAATATCTAAATAGGATTTTTCTTTAATGAACATTAAAGTGTCCCTCCAAGAAGAATATGTTTCTTTTTGCCAGATAACTTTCATGTTGCAGACTGGATTTCCCAAACACACACACACACACACACACACACACTCCTCTCCCCAAATGGGAAACATTTTTTGGGGCGGGGGGCTACTCAGTTCTGTGTTGTTGTGATAGTTTTCAAACATAAGAAAGCTTTCTTTAGAAATTCATCAAGTAGCTCATTTTCTCTGTATTTATCTGTACATCCCAGTTCTGAACTTTCATCTGCAGCTGCCTAAGAAGAAGGGAAACAATGACACTAGGGAAGAGAACAAAGAACAATGAAGGGATGTGGACAAAGGCTGATGGTCTAGTTGGAAACAAAGAGATAATGAATGGCATTATGTTTCCCTTTAATATCAATAAAAAATACGCCTCTGCTCGATAGAATATAAAGGCCTGTGTATGGATTTTGAACTTTTACTGATCAGGGCAGGGGTGCCGAACCTCAGCCCCTGAGGTTGGATCTGGCCCACTCGGCTTGCCAAAAAGCCTCCACCCCTTTCCCCCCAAACACCAGTCATTTGGTGGTTTCCCAGCTTCTGTGCTGTTTTTCCCCTTTCTAAAAGGTTGGCCTGTCTCTCATAAGGCTTAGTTACTGTTAGTAAGAGCTTTAAGCTAAAACAGGCTGGTATTTGTATTATATATATATGTATGTATGTATGTATGTATGTATTTTGACACTGCCCCTTTGACACAACCCCATTTGCCTTTGGGCCTGCCCACCACTGGAATGGAGCCTCTGAGTCTGAGAGCTTCTTCAAAATGGAATTTGGCCCGTGGACTGAAATTGGTTCTGTAACCCTGGTTTAGGGTGAACCACACCTTTAGCTTGCCAAATCTAGTTCTAAAACTGCACACAGTCTCACAGACCAGTTCTACCCGGCTGCATCGAAGGGACGGGTAAGATAGCAAGGGCCTCCTATGCTGACTTGGAAAGGCTAATTGCAATTTGTCCAGTTCCCAGCCCAGAACTGTCTCCTGCAATAACCATTCAATTGACCATTTTATGCATTTGTTTGTTTGTTTGTTTATTATATGTATTATATTTATACCCTTCCTTTTTTTCTGCAAGGAACCCAAGGTGGCTTACATAATCCTCCTCCTCCTCTCCATTTTATCCTCATAACAATCCTGTGAGATAGGTTAGGCTGAGAGTCAGTGACTGGCTCAAAGTCACCCAGTCAGTGTCATGGCCGTGTGTGGACTAGAACCCGGGTCTCCCGAGTCCCAGTCCAACACTCTCATGACTAGAGCAGTGCTGCTTGCCCCACAACCAACACTGCATGCATCATTGGCCCTGCCACTTCAGCATCTACACACTCAGCAAGGATTTCTGCAAAGGGGTATGTCTACTCCATTTCCACGGCATTCCTCCTTTTCCCACGGCGTTCCTCCTTTTTCCACCTCCATGCCAGTTCTATGATATTTTTTTTAAGAAAACACCTGTACATATTTTTGTGAGCATTTTTCTAATCGATGCATTAATGGATGCATGCCTCATAGAATCATAGAAAAGTAGAGGTGGAAGGGGCCTACCAGGCCATCGAGTCCAACCCCCTGCTCAATGCAGGAATCCAGGTCAAAGCATCCCTGACAAATGGCTGTCCAGCTGCACCTTGAATGCCTCCAGAGTGGGAGAGCCCACCACCTCCCTAGGTCATTGGTTTCCACTGTTGTATTGCTCTGCCAGTCAGGAATTTTTTTCTGATGTTTAGGTGGAATCTGGGTTCCTGTAACTTGAGCCCATTATTCAGCCTCAATTGACTGAAGTGTGTCTGTGCACATATTAGAAATGCATGCAGTGTATTTGCGCAGTTTTCAAATGTGTGTGTATATTGTCAAACATGCATAACATTGGATGTAGTCTTGAGACTCCCACAACAGACTTCTGTATAATTGCAATCTGCCTGTGGTCTGTCTAGTTTACACAGGTGAGCTTGTAAGGAGTTGGATCCAACAGATTTGGTCCCTACCAAGTCATTGATTGTAGGTATTTGAAGACTGGTATTCACTAGAGAGGATTTAGGGAGGAAAAAATCAGTTAAATGAGCCTGAGAGTCTCCTGTTAAAGTGATTAAGGAGTGGATGCTGCATATGTAAACTCTTTGGAGATCCATAGGGAGGGAGGATTTTTCATAAATACAAAATTGCCATTTAATAATTAATTATTAGTTGTATAAGCTGCAAAGAAAATATAGACGAACAGTCTCCTTCTCTCTTCCCCCCCCCCCAAGTGGAATTTCCAAGGGAATAATTAATGTCACATTCATTTATGTGACTATATTAAGAAAACAAGGGTTGTTCAAGAAAGGGCTATGCCAAATGTAGCATATCTGAAGGTGAGTTCTTCTTACGAAAAGAAGCATTTGATTTGATGGGAATGGAGCTAAAGTCACAAGGCACAATGAACTAGGAGCTGGTGATGGCTGGGTGAGATCCTGCTCCCCCGCCCCCAGCTCATGCCAGAATGGCTTGTTGGAAATAAACCAAGAATTAGCTCTGAGTCCACCCCCCAACCCAATCAGATTGGGGTAGCAGCAAGGGAATAGGAGGCTTAATGCTCTCCGCCACAATTCTAGCTGATCATCCCTTGTCCTGAGCTGGTCCTTGCTCCCCATTTTGGGGCAACATGCAGATCACCATATCGTGCCTGATCTGGAAAACAGTGATGGGGGGGGGGCAGGAATCCATTCTCCCCCCAGTGCCACAATCCAATTTGGACCATCGACATGACTGCTATTAACTATATAAAATCTCGGCTCTTCCGCATCGTGTCTAGTTTGGCCCGACAAAGCTCCATAGGGCAGGAGAAAGCTGTTTTAAGTCTCCCTTCAAGTGCAGCAGTGGACGTAAGAACAGCTAGGGCAATTTGAAGTGTTCCTTTCTTGTCTAATTTTCTGAATAATCACCAGTAGTTGCTGGCAGGAAAGATGTTCTCTGCTCAAGAGAAAGAGATCTGCCACTGATTAACTCAGGGGAGCCCTCGCAGGTGTTCTCTCTGCATAGAAAAACAGCCCTCTCTGAGCTGAATGGCACTTGCAGATCTGAAAATGTGCCAGAGAGGACTTTACAGCATTGCAGGAAGACTTAAAAAGCCACAGGCTGCTCTCTGCACTGGCCTGATCAGGACTGTATTAGGAATGGTTAGTATATGGAAGCTTCAGCACATGCCTCTTGGCCATCATGTCAGCTCTCTGTGGGTGGGTGTGCACAATTCCCTTTGATTGCATTATAATTAAGGAAGGGGTTTAAATGCATTTAGATTTGGAGTCGCGCTGTGCCAAATATTTCTCCCACATTTCCCCCCGACCATTCTGATTCAATTTGATAGAAAAGGAATTGCTTTCGAGAAGAAATTATATGGTGAAGAAATTTAGGAGAAATTCTCATGGGCTGGGTTTGGGTTTCCGGCACTTACCTTGCTTAGAAGATGGGTGAGGAATGTGCACAGGTGTCCTGTTTTTCATTCTACAACCATCTTTCCAGCAGATGTAGCCTCCTGGGCTTCCCCATACTTCAAGTAAGGCCCAGGGAAAGACATCATGAGGCCATTCTTCCCATAGGACCTTTTCAGATCAGGAAAAAACAGGCAGCCTGGGAGGCTAGCAGTGATTAGGCAAACTCAAGAACTCCACAAAAATGAAGTATAAAAGATCCTGAGAATGAGGCAGAACACTGGAAGCCTCTTTCAAGGGGGGAAGAAAACTTTCAGGAAATTGGAGGACTGATTTTGGCTCAAGAGTATCTCCACCTCTTCCCTGGAGTTGAACACAGCATGGCTCCCTTCACACCTGCGTTGTGGTGGATGCAAGATGGGGGTCAATCTGCCAACACAGTTGTTTTTGTTGCCACTTTCAGCGGCAGCACAAAAAAACCCAAAACCCTTACAAAAGAAAGAAAGAAGGAAGGAAGGAAGGTGTAGTATACCTCCTGCCCTACCTGTGAGAAACTGGTGAGCCCTATCTGCGAGAAACTGTGGAGAATTTCTCTTCCCCCTGGATAAATTTGGTAAAAATTACCCCGCCCCCCCCCAGTTTTTCTGAACACAAATAGGGTGGGGATTTTCAAGAGGCCATTTGTGCACATCTTCTCTGAGTTGGAGTGAATAACACCATAAGATGATATTGGTACTGGACCACTGGCAACTGTGGGCTGGTGGTACAACCATTGGCAAGACTGAGACCACATGGACCAGTGGGGCAAATTCAGGGTAGATCTCAGGAACGAGGATGGGTGAATCTGTCACTTTCATTGTCTCTCTCATTCGTATTTTAAAAAATCAAAACAAAAACATCTCAAGTTCTTTCTCTCCTGAACATGAAGAGCAATGGTGATGTGGGAAAGGGTGTGTGGCTGTTTGGGGGAACCCCTGAGGGCCAGTTTTTTGGATTCCAGGAGGACCAGATTTTGCCCCCTGGCTTGAGGTTCAACACCCCTGGTCTACACTGATTGGCAGGCTGTAGTGCTCAAGCATTTCCAGTGGGAGTCTTTCCCAACCCTACTTGGAGATACCTGCGATTGAACCTAGAACCTTCTGCATGGAAAACCTGCACTCTACTACTGGCCTAATGTTGGTGTTCACCCTTGTAACAATGGTCATTCCTGAGTTGCAGAGGTGGAATTGAGGGTGAGAAAGGCAGAGAGAATGTGAGAATGAGAGGGCAGAGGGAGAGGGAGAGGGAGAGGGGAAGAATTCAGCTAAGTGCACGGAAAACAAAGGTTGTGACCAAGGTCTCCAGGATCCTAGGCAAGTTTTTCTCTCACCCCTGGAATGGCAAAAGCCCCCATCCCCCTCCACATTTGTAATTCACCTAGGCACTTGCATCCTGGCTTGATTTCTACATATGTATGTATGCATGCTCAAATGTATGGCTTAAAAACATAAGAAGAGCCATGCTGGTTCAGGCCAAGGGTCCATCTAGTCCAGCATTCTGTTCACACAGTGGCCAGTCAGCTGTCCACGGGAAACCCACAAGCAGGACATGGGTGCAACAGCACCCTCCCGCCCATGCTCCCCAGTACATAGGCATACTGCCTCTGATACTGGAGGTAGCATATAGCCATCAGGACTAGTAGCCATCGATGGCCTTCTCCTCCATGAATTTGTCCAAACCCCATTTAAAACCCTCCAATAATTGGTGGCTGTCACTACATCTTGTGGAAGTGAGTTCTATAATTTACTATGGGCTGTGTGAAGAAGTCCTTCCTTTTATCTGTCCTGAATCTCTCACCAATCAGCTTCATGAGACAACCCCACTGGCTTCTAGTACTAGGCGAGAGGGAGAAAAATGTCTCCCTATCCACTTTCTCCACACCATGCATAATTCTGTGCACCTCTATCATGTCTCCCCTTACTCACCTTTTTTCTAAGCTAAACAATCACAAAAGGGATACAGCTCCTAGCACACTATGTATGGGAATGACATGGGCATGAAGGAATAGCAATTAGATGGCTTTTAATTAGACAAAAGTCATGGAGAAGGAAAGGTCTGTCAGTAGCTACCAGGGCTTTTTTTCTGGTGGAACTAACCGGAACTGAGTTCCAGCACCTTTTCTTCTATTAATTGCATTACAATTTAATCGCCATCTACTCCCGAGGAAATGTAATCCAAGAGTTCCGGTACCTTTTTCTCCAGAAAAAAAGCACTGGTAGCTACTATCTATAACAGCTCATTGGCACCATGTTCAGAGGCAATCTACCAGTCACTGGTAGAGGGCTACTACTTTCCTTCAAGTCTTGCTTTTGTTTTTTGGTGTGTTGATACATTTATATCCTGCCTTCCTCCAAGGAGCCCACTGCATCGCATTGGCTTCATGTAGTCACCTGATTGGCCACTGTGTGAAGCATGAGAATGTACAGATCTCCCAAGCTTGAGCTCATCGACGTTCTATGATTTCCACACCTGAAAGCTCGTTCTGACCAGAGTCCGTAGCTAGCAGCAGGTTGCAAATTCCCCTCCTCCTCCGCATGGACATTTGTGCATATTTCAGTGCCCATTTTTTCAAAATGTATGCATTTCTGTGCATGCTGTTCAGTTGTACACATTTCTCTCCCACTGACTCGAACATTTTAAAATGTACATACTTTTTCATGCGCTTTTTCAAATTTCTGTATTTTTCTGACACAGTTTTGGTGGGTCGGCCGAATTGTATAGCAAGCTTGGAAATGCATGATTGCAAATTGAGTTTGGGTCTGTGTTCACAGTTCCAGGAAGTGCAAATTGGATATATATATATATATATATATATATATATATATATATATATCAGGGATGTTGAAGAGTCCTTGGCCTCGAGTCACGAGTCGAGTCACGAGTCTTTGGACCCGAGTCTCGAGTCGAGTCTCGAGTCCAAGGTCCAAAATGGAGACTCGAGTCGAGTCACGAGTCCCGAGTCACTCCCAAAGCGGCGGCCCATGGAAGGAGCGGGAGGGTCTCCGCGAGAGGAAGAAGAGCTGCCCTTCCTCCTGCGGAGACCCTCCCGCGCCCTCCATGGGCCACCGCCGCCGCCGCCCCCACTTACCATAGGCGGGTCCTTCCCTCGTCCCTGCTCCTGCCGCCGCCGCTGCCACACCAGGGACGCATTACGAGCCCTCCCTGGGTTTGTAGTTCTCCGCGGCGGCGCGGCCCGATCTCGCTCTTCTGAGCGGCGCGGAGAGTGTTCTCCGTGCCGCTCGAGTTGCCGCCGCCGCCGCCTCGCCGCCACCACCGCCGCCTCACCGCCGCTGCCTCCCGCTCACCGCCATCTCCCTCATCGCCACCCACTCGCAGCAGCCGCCATCGTATGCCACCGCCATCGTATGCCACTGTATGCCTCTGTTTAAAGCGGCGGCGGCCAAGCGCGCCGGAGCAGGGTCCCGGTGCGTTACCTCCGCCGCACCGGAAGTGATGACAGGACCGGCGCGGGCGGCTGTGTGCGGGGGCGGCGGCGGCATGATGGTGGCATGGCGTGCGATGGCGGCAGCGGTAGCTGCGAGCGGGTGGTGGCGAGGGAGACAGCGACGGCGGTGACGTGAGTGGTGGCGGTGGCGGCGGTGGCGGAGTCATTGGGCTCGAGTCCCGAGTCGAGTCTCGAGTCCCATTGAAAAAATTGGGACTCGAGTGGGACTCGAGTCAAAGGGGGGACTCAGTCGGACTCGCGAGTCGAGTCGTCGAGTCTGAGTCCCCATCCCTGAATATATATAATATGGGGGGGGGGGAAGGACTGCAATGAATTTCTTCCCCATCCCCAGGCAGAACAATGTGCAGCATCACTAGATGGGTCAGGTGTTTGTACACATTACAGGAGAGTTGGGGAAAACTCAACATTTATTGATTGATTGATTGATTGATTGCATTTATACCAGAAAAGGCTCCCAGAGTGGCTTACAAAGATTAATAATAAGACAGTCCCTGCCCTCAGGCTTACAATCTAAAGAAGGCTACGCTGCCTTCTTGTGGAAGACCAGACTCACAGCTTTTGCCACTGTGGTATAATGGCTAGAGCAGTGTTCTCCAACCTTGGGTCCCCAGATGTTTTTGGCCTACAACTCCCAGCATGCCCCAGCCAGCGACGCTGGGGCATGCTGGGAGTTGTAGGCCAAAAACATCTGGGGACCCAAGGTTGGAGAACACTGGGCTAGAGTGTTAGACAGGGGAGACACAGGTTCAAATCTCCAAGTGGCCTTGGGCATCTCTCTCTCTCAGACTAACCTACCTCACGGGGTTGTTGTGCAGATAAATGAGTGGGGACACATATACAATGCACTGAGTTTCCTGGAAGAAAGGAGGAATATAAATGCTATAAATAATGCTGGCTAGTTCTACACTGGAAGGAACAGTAGTAACCATATACAGAATTATTATTATTATTGAAGACAAATACCATCTGCTGGGTTGTCACCTTTTCTTTCTCTTAAAAAAAAAAGAAAAGAAAAGGATTTTCCAAGTGAGACGATGGCTCCCATAGCCATCTGCTAAGATTAAGGATTCAACCTGAAATGTTCCGTCCCCCACTCTCATGTTTATTTATTTTTTGAAAAAAGATTTAGGCATGGGCAGATAAAGGCAGCCAAAAGGATTTACCAGATTAATATTTCTAGATGACGACATTGCAAGGGGTTGGGGAGAGAACATGAGGTTGTTAAGATCATAGGATGTACTTTCTGTGACTTTGGGCAACCCCTTTGACCTTCTCAGTAGCTCCAGATTATGGACGATCCACTTACTACAGCTTGCTGTTGCTTATTTGCCCCCCCCATCTCCCTGTCACTCATGCAACTAGTCTACTCATATGTGCAGTACCCTTACGGATGCATGCAAATGTCATTCCTGTTTGCAGATTATGCAGAGACATGCCTTGCTTGCAACCCCAAAAGCGAGTGGGAGCAGGAATGAAATTCCCAGGAATTTTATCACAATTTCCTGAACTTGCTTTTGCATTCGAAAGTGTGCACTTCTGAAAATGTGCATTTGTGCAAGTGTACAGTTGCACAAATGTGCGTTTGTACAACCTCCCCCAAAGTTGCATTTTCATCCTTTAGCCTATGGGGGGAAATGCTCATGTTTGGTCGGGGAAAATAGTGCATTTTTTAAAAATGCATATTTTTACAATTTGGGAAATTGCATCCTGATCGGTGCAGGGCAGATGGTCATGTTTGCGTATGCAAGCGAGGTTAAATGAGCTTTGAGGAAGAATTTGGAGAACCTCAATGAACACAAACATTGCATGTTAGCCTATCCCTACGTACACTGTGTGTTTCACAAGGGCCAAAGGAACATGGGTGAAGGAACTTCCATAATTGGATGAGCGCCACAGTGTTAAGAGCAGAACACAGAAATCAGGTATCCCACTTTTCTGCTCAATAGAGCCTTCAAAGCAACTAACGATAACACATAACCATTGCAACGCACCACATGGGATGCACAACACTAGAAAACAGCAAAGTTAAATTCTTTTAGGCTGCCATCCTCTACACACATCTGGTAGTAAGACCCATTGAATTCTATGGGACTTACTTCTGAGTAGATATGAATAGGTTTTTGGTATTATAGACCTTTATTTCATTGGCAAAGTTAGACTTAAAATTAATTCCCTCCAATGGGACTTAAATTCACCCATTGAAATCACAATGAGCAATGCTAATCGTTGAGATGATTCAGCCAAAGTTAAGTGTGTGTGTGCATTTCAGTGAGAGAGAACTTTAGCTAAGTTGAGCACATTACCAATTACAGAATAGCAAGTGCATCACTAATGAAAAGGTTCCGCATTCCTGGCAGCATAAAATTATAACATTATGGAGGTTCTACCACAATTCCTGGCAGCATTAAAACATCTTAGTCTGAAGTGAGATGCATAGCTACTCGTAGGGATGGGTGAAAAATTAATTTCAATTCAGTTTTGATAAGAATTTACTAAAATTTGCAAAGGATGTGTGTGAGGATTTCATTTGGGCAGTGGTGGGACTGCCCCCCCGAACTCCGTCCCACCTACCCGTTTCCCCAGCTCGACTTGCATTCTCCAGAGCTGAGCCGGGGAAGCGACTTCCAGGTTCCCGGCGGAGCGCTTTTTACGCTGAAAATGGCGTAAGATACATTAAAAATGACCGCGATTTGCGCAAGTCACACAAATCGTGGCCGTGTTTAATGTATCTTGCGCCATTTTCTATGTAAAAAGTACTCCGGAGGGAACCCGGAAGACCAGCGAGCAGCTCAGCTGGCGCTTCACTTTTGGCCCGGCTCGGCAGGCGCAGCAGCATCACTCGCCCACCACTATTAAATTAAATTAAATTAAATGAGCAATGTTTGAGATCACTAGAATTCTCTGAACATCGTCTTACCACTCGTCTCGTGCCCAATTCCTGTTCACATCTGCGATCGCTGCTTGCTCTGCGTGGATGGGAAAACAGTGCAAATCACGCAGCAATCCGATATGAAATTGGTGCAGATTTCCTCAAATTTGCACAATTTTCCCAATTTGTGCAACTTTCCTTCGTAGACTAGAATGGTGCCGATTCAATCTATGGGGAAATGTGTGCAAATTAGGAGATTTGCTCAAACTGGGAAATCTGTGCAACGGGAATATGAGCACATGTCCAGCAATTTGCAAACATTTCTTGAGGACATGTGTGCGTGCGTGCAATCACATTTCAGGCTTCGAATAGGGCATGCTCCCGTGTTTTGTGAGCAAAAAAAACACAAAAATCTCATACATCTTCAAGACAAAAAGAGCTTGACATTTACAGCACGATCTAATGAGGCATCCCGTAACCCTCCGTCCGAACTTTGAGAATTATGGGCATACAATTGAGGGCGGGAGGAGCATGGCACATAGGATATCCGCCACGCTACCATCACCCGCCTCAACAACATCTAGACTGCCAGTTTCAGCCATCTAGATGTTTTAGCCTCTTTGCTAGGAGGAGAGGCTAAGACAGCACCTGGATTCCTCAGAATCCAGCAGTGCCTTGCCCCTTCCCTTCCCCACCCCTGAGTTCCCTCCAGGGGGGAACTGAACATGGTCTTCTGTGTTCAGTTCCCTGCCAGCACGGAAAGAACTGCACCGGCTATGGAGCGAGGGGATGCTCTGCGGCACTGTAACCTCAGAGGGGATTTCCGAGGTTGCACCACCGCCAATCCTATGCCCCCCCGCCCCGACAAGGTCAGAGGGACATAGGATTGTGCCCTTAAATAAATTGAATGAGTGAGGAACCAAAAACCTCTCATATTTCTCCATCTAGACCAAGGGCACTGAGTGCTTTGCTCTTAAAAGTCTGGCTTTGAATCCTTGTGTACTCAACCATGGTGGTGCTGAATTAGAGATGCCACCTCTTTCCCCACTCCTTTTTTTCCCCCTTTTGTCCTCATCTTTAACACCTATAAGGCAGACAGGTAAGTCATGCTCCTCTCCCCATGGGGAATAGCTGGAGCTACTGAATTTGGCTGGTGCAGATGGGTGAGAATTTTGTTTCAGTTCATTTCTGATAAGAACTTATCAAAATCTGCAAGGTTCATAGTGGGGAGAGAAAAGAACTTGAGTTTTTTTTTTTTGTTGTTTTGTTTTTTTAAAGAAATGAAAATTGGAAAAAGTGTATCTGACAGATTTCTCCAGCCAGTGTGTGGCGTAGTGGTTAAGGGTGTTGGACTGGGACTCCAGAGTTCTGGGTTCTAGTCCCCACTCAACCGTGAAGCTCACTGGGTGACTTTGGGCCAGTCACTGACTCTCACCCTAACCTACCTCATAGGGTTGTTGTGAGGATAAAATGGAGAGGAGGATTATGCAAGCCACCTTGGGTTCCTTGCAGGAGGAAAAAAAAAAGGCAGGATATTAATGAAATAAATCAATAAATTAAATAATAGCTAGATAGGTGTGTTTTGGGGGCAAGATAGTCCATCCATTTCTGACTCATGTGTTATGCTGTTCATATCATCAGGGCATCTTGGTTAGAGGTAATTTAGGATTTTTTAAAATGCCTTTTTCTTTGTAGTTCTATGTCTGTGCTGGGGATGTGTGAGGATTTTGTTTGGGGAGGGGGTAGAAATCCGGCAAGCTGGCTGGGCTGGACACACACACACACACGAACTCTGTCCCACTTACCTTCTTCCCTGGCTCAACTTGCGTTCTCCCGAGTCGAGCCGGGGAAGCGACTTCCGGGTTCCCAGCGGGCCACTGTTTACAGAGAGAATGACATAAGATGCGCCAAAAGTGGCCGGAATTGGTGTAACTTGCACACACACACAAATTGCAGCCGCTTTTGGTGTATCTTATGGCATTTTGTCTGATGTGCCGTGAGGCACGTGTCCGCTTTTGGCCCAGCTTGGGGGGCACAGCAGCAGCGTCAACCGAGGCAGAGGCAGGGCAGGGCTTGGCAGATCGCCCACCCCTAGTGTACAGTCAGCTCCATCCTTCACAAGCATGCAGGCCGTTTCTCTCTATGTTGTCTTTTGCTCTTCAAGAGAGCTTCCCAAAGAGGCTCATCGGTGGCCTTTGTTTTAGCCTTTCCATTTCTGTTCTTTCAAATCTGTTACTGCATTTTGAATCTTTGCATCGCTGCTAGGTTTTATTTTGGTTCTTACTTTTAATTCATTCCTTAGCTTTAAACTTTTGAAATTTATATTGTATCTTATGTTGCATTTTAATGGTTTTAATTAGAGCGGCGCATGAGTGGCCTCTTGAAATTCTCCACACTATTTGTGGGCAGAGAATTTGGGGCGGGGCGGGAGACAATTTCACCAAATTTCTCCAGGGGAAAGAGAAATTCTCCACAGTTTCTCACAGGCAAGGCTCACCGTTGACAGGAGTTGTAGCACAGCTCTTTCTTTCTTTCTTTCTTTCCTTCTTTTCTTTCTTTCTTTTGTAAGGGTTTTTAAGGGCCTGTGGGGTTTTTTAAAATGCTGCCACAGGATCAACTGTATTGGCAGGCTGCCCCCCCCACTTTCCATCCACCACAAGGCAGGTGTAAGGGGGCCGTGTTGTCTTCTAGCTCCAGGGAAGAAGTGGAGCTACCGCTGAGCCAAAATCTTTCCTCAGATTTCCTGGAAGTTTTCATCCCCCATGACAGAGGCTTCCATTGTTCTGCCTCATTCTCAGGGTGTTTCATACTTTATTTTTGTGGTGCTTTTGAGCTTTCCTAATCACTGATAGCCCCCCCCCCCCAGCTGCCTGTGCTACCTGATCTGAAAAGGCCCCATGGGAGGAATTACCTCATGATGTCTTCCCCTGGGTTTTGTGGGAAGCCAAGGAGGCTACAGGCTGCCCACCTTTATGGAACATAGAATCATGGAGTTAGAGCAGGGCTTGTAGGTCATTTGGTCCAACTGCTGGCTTCATGCAGGAACTCCAGAGGTAGAGCATTTGCAGCAGGCAGCTGTCCAGCATCTGCTTGAATGCCTCCACCAAGGGAGGACCCGCCACCCTTTTGGGGAACTGGTTTCATCTGTGGACTGCTCTTGCTGTCAGAATGTTTCTCCTAATGTTCATCCATATTCCCTCCTATAAGTTCAGCTCATTAGATCCAGTCCTGCCCTCCGGCATGGCAGTTCGCATGTGTCAACTCACTGTAAGACTGAGATCCACACTTACTTGGGAGTGAATCCACTGGAAACAGAAGTATTTCCAAATAACTATGGGGAAGATTAAGGTAGGTTAGGCTGAGAGAATGTGACTGGCTTACCCAGTAAATTATGTAACTAAACAGGGATTTGACCCTCCCCATACTCAGCCCACTTTCTTTGCCACTACACCACACCAGCTTTCATAGCCCGACAAGGAAGATCTGATCTTGGCAAGGTTATTGCATACAGGAGGTGCTATAATCACCAGCAGTTCCTTGTGTAGAAAAAGCATGAAGATCATCACTACAGGGAGCCCAATATGGAGCTGGAAACTGAATACAGCTAGATTAATAAAGTTACAACCTAAGTAATATATCAGGGACATTAAAGTTTCTAACACATTCCCTATCAACAACGTGACCATTCTGAGCTAAAATTAGACCTGAGACTGTACGATTTGTATCTTAATTAAAACAAAGCCCTCTTTATCAATTAACCCTGACAAGTATGTGCAGACGTCTGCTTGCCAACATAATCCCTTACTCCCATTTTGATTAGTAAATGGGATTACATTAAAATTGATTCTCCTTCCGTGGTCCATTTGTACTCTCTTCCCCTATTCAATTAGGTGGCTGGCCTGGTGCCATTCACTGGCTCCCTTATTATGATAGCAAAAAAAAAAATGCTCTTGTAATACTGCTCTTTCTGTTCCTTTTGACATGTTGTTGATGTATCACAAAGGGCTCCAGAGGCTTAACACGCAGATGAGATGCTATCTCAAGAGACACTTCTTCATAGTTCATACACCATTCCTTGTGGACACTTCGGTTTGCTTGAGTAATATCCCAAGTCAGATGTACTGCTAAGAGCTAAAGATGCTTCTTCAGTGGGCACTATTGGCTAGAAGATGAGTGGTTGGACTCAAATCTACAGACCTACATTCTCCAGCCATGATCTCTGAGGTCAGTTGCCAGAGCTGGTGGTCTGTTGCTTGATGCAGGGGTACTCGACACACACACCTCTGCTCAAATTGCTGCAAAGAAAATCAAACTCACCTTGAGCAGCCCCATCGCCTTGATGCTGTCTACAGCACCATAGCCATACTTCACCGGCTTTTCCCTTTCCCTCTCTCTCCCACGAGGAAGGGAGGGCTCCACTGATGGCAGGAAATACACTGGGTTGTATCCAGTCATGTTGTTTCACTAGCAGGAGGGGACCACTGGTGGAACAGAATGTCCTCCTCTCCCTGCAGTTGCACACACATCCCCAAATCTGCCATGGAGGGCTAAGGGACTCTCCGGGTCAGATTTTGGGTATTTGTGGGGGGCGCTAAAGAGGGGAGGATAGGATGGGGTAGTCTCATTGCATGAGCAATGGGGGGCCCATTGCTCAAGGAGACATCCACTTGTGTAGGGTTGGTCTTCTGGGAATCATTTCCTACATGGATGACTTAGAAAGCATTATTTCCTGCCAGATGTCCTGCTCTGGCTGAATCGGACTCAGCATTAGAGCCAATTATGGGGCAATCCAAAAGGTGAGGCAACACAACAGGCAAATGGTCAAGCACAGCGGTTTTGGTCCAGCATAGGATCAGGCAAAGGCAGGAGTGGTCAAGATACAAGCAAAGGTCAAAGCACAGTTAAGCAGTCAGATACAATACACAGTCCAGAAGCAGAGTCAAGCAGGAGTCCAAGGGTCAGTGGCATGGACGGTCAATCACAAGGCAAGTTCCAGAAAACAAGGTACAAGTAGGGATGTAAGGATGCTGTAAAATCTGTTCTGTCTATGTTTCATGGAGTGCCAGGAGCCTGGTGCTCCATCGTCCACCTGCTGATGGAATAGGATTTTGTGAAAATCCATTCGTATCACATTTGTGCAAATTTGGAGTTGCACAAATTCACACTCCCAAACATGTGCAAATCCCCCCCCCCAAATATGCAAATCCCTGAAACATGTGTATTTTCACGCTTTAGCCTAAGGGGGAAATGCACATTTTTGGTATATTTTACGTATTTTTCTATGACTAAATTTGTGTAAAGTTACGTTAAAAAAAGAAAAAAAGGGGGGGGGAAGGTCCATGGAATCCACGTGACTCAGGAAAAGCCAGTCCACTGCAGAATACCCAAGTCAGATTCTTAGAACTCATTTGAGCCCATTGCGGATTCTCTGGCACGCCCAGGTACAAGGCACTGGAGCTGAAAGAGCAATTTTGTTGCAGCGCTGGCCAAGCTAAGATTGAAGGCTTCTGTAGCAAGAGCTTCCTGAGTTCTACACAGGGCTCAGATGGAGTGCATTACAGTGCCTCTGGCAAAAGTCCTACTCAAGAGGAGGGTCTTGCTCTTGCCTTTGTAATTTCATAGATTTTCATAGAAATCATGGACTCATTTGAGCCCATTGCGGATTCTCTGGCATGCCCAGGTACAAGGCACTGGAGCTGAAAGAGCAATGTTGTTGCAGCGCTGGCCAAGCTAAAACTGAAGGCTTCTATAGCAAGAGCTTCCTGAGTTCTACACAGGGCTCAGATGGAGTGCATTACAGTGCCTCTGGCAAAAGTCCTACTCAAGAGGAGGGTCTTGCTCTTGCCTTTGTAATCAAGCAGTTCTTCTCAAAGGAGCCCTATTGGCCTGCTTCTTGAGCTGACTATGCTCTCAGGGGTTATGTGGTTACCCAGAGGCAGAACTCCCCTCCTACTGCAGGGATGCACTAGCAGCGATCTCTCCTGAGGGCCCAGGCTCCCCTAGAGCTCCTGACATGGGTAGTTCCTTGGTGTTGTCTGCTTCCTGGAGCTCTAGTCCCTCCCCAGAGGAGAATTCCTCCACCAGCAGGACATCAGATGGCAGGCCCAGATGGCTTCTCCGATTGACCCTTCCCAACTTGCTACCCATTTCCCATCCTCAGGATCAGGTCTTTCCCCCCTTGGAGAAGGAGGAAGGGCTCATAGATGGAAGAAAGCTGGCACTGTGTCCTTCAAGCACATCCCTATAAGCGACTCGAGACCAATCCTGCCTTCTTTAGGGATGCATTCAGTCCACATTTTTAAACAACCAATTTTCACTTCCAGGAATAATATGTAGAATGGAGCATAGTTATCCCTTGGATCACAGAGCTCTCTGACGGTTGCAAAGCCGTTCTTGGCTCAAAACACACATTCAGAATGTGTATTTTATGGGGGAATGCATACAAAACACACATTTTAGGAAATAATCCATGCAGAAATGTGTATTTTAGGAAGGAAATGTCTACCATTGTGGAAAATGTGGATTTTCATTGTCATTTAAAAAATAATAACACAGAAAATGGAATGGAATAACTTCATGACTAAACACACGTGAAACAGACAATGAATAGAAATGGCAGATCTGTCCATTGCCAGTTTTCTGTTATCTGTAACTTTGGTTTTATGAGCCTTTTCTAAGCACAGCAAATAACTAAAACATTGTTGTGAGCCAGAAAGTCTAATTTTAAGTGAGGCCCAGCATAGCACAAGGCAGGAGTGCCCCCCACCCCCACTGGAGGCGGCAGTGAGGCAGCGGCAGGTCCTTCTAGTGGGGGGTGGGAGGAAAGCGGCACCATTTGCCACTTTTTCTGCTCCACGGTCTGATGCAGGGGCATAAGCCAGCATAATGATAGGGGCGGCACTGCTTGTGGGCGTGAGGTTGTCCACTGTGTGAACAGAATGCTGCTGGGTTGACAGGCCTTTGCTCTGATTCGTCATGGCTCTTCTTACGTTCTTAAGTTACCTGAACTGGGATCAGGAGAGCTAGTGTTTTTTTTCCATTTGGATAGGACAGTTATTTGCTATGGATTCAATAAAGCCATGGCCCTTAGCTTTATCCCAGCAGAATTATCTCATTTCCTTTGGGGGAGAGGGTCTGAGAGCAATCCCTCTCCCTCCCTCCCCTCACCCCCCTCTCTGTACCCTTTATCCCCTCACCCAGTATCTGTGTGAACTGGGCCAACCATTTGCATTTTTCAGGGACATCAGTGAACTGTGTAGGGAGGCTAGAAATAGAAGAGGAGCACCAAGTGTAGGAAGAAAGCTGTGTGTGTGTGTGTGTGTGTGTGTGTGCGTGCGCGCGCTCTAGTGAGGCTTTCTCCCACATCCATTGTTTTAGTCCTAGCCTAAAACAAAGGGTAGCACTTCACCTGTTCGAAGTCTGGTATTAAAAGTTAGAAATTTACTGTCTCAAACTAAAGGACACATTAATAATTGCAATACTGTAGCTCAATCGATCAGGGTCTCTGCCATAACATAACAGGGGCAGGCATCCAGAATCATTCTGATAATTCATTCTTTTCCTTTAGTCATCGGCTGGGGGGAAGCCAGATTTCATCAGAAATTTGTCTTCTTGCTGAATGAGGCAGAAGAAGCAGGCTTTAAAGACAAGTCCAGTTTGGTTGGAAATTTGGCAGCAGTTAAACCAATAGTCTATAAAGCATGAATAGTCCAATGTTGTGTCTATCTGCTGAGGGGGGAGAGAGAGAGAGAGAGAGAGAGACGCCGCCACAATGCTGGTTGTATAAAAGCTCTGGAACATTTTTTCTTTAGCTTCATATCTCATTCAAACACACACATAAACTGACACACAAACACGCGCGCGCACACACACACACACACACACACACCACTAGGGATGGATAAATCTGTCGATTATACTTTTTCTCAGCTGCTCAATTCCCCCCCCCCCACTGTTACATTCGATTTGTCTGGACCTTTGATTTTTATTTTTTATTTTTTAAAGTCTGCATGAAAATCCACAAGCATTTTTGTGCACATAACAGGAGCAGACTTAATACATGCATTTTGTATGTGTTTTTGCTCAATATACACTTTTTTCTTTTCTTTTTTGCAAGCACTTGTGTCCTGATATAATGCATTTTTTGGACATTATTCCCCCTAACAGACACATTTCTGTGTGCATTTTTTTCCCTCTGGAGAACACCATTGCAAAAATTCATGAATGTGTGAATTTTCAAGGATAACTGAGTTTCAGTTCACATAGTGGTTTGAAAATGCATTATGCAAACTGAATGAATTTCTCCCCCATTCCAAAACTCCACCTTTAATTTGGTCGCTGTCCTCCTCACATCAGGCATTTCCAAGTATTACCAACAGCACAGGAGTGAGCTCAGTGGCTTCTTAGCACAATATAGCATTTGGAAGGTGGGCCCATATGTGTGGAGCTAATGGCATGAGTTCTCACAGCCTGGCTGGTATCAGCACCCAGTTTCCATAGGCCACTGCTGGAGACACAGTGATGTGGTAGTAGGGCCCACCACTGAAACTGCTCTTGGGGCCCCACACAAGCAGCTGGGTCTGTGAGATGCTCAGCATTTATATTTCCCACAGTTCCTCGAACCTCGGCTACATTGGGTGTTACAATTCGATAGAGTCGAAGTTGGCACCCCTAATTACCAGTTGCATCAACCCCGCATTACCTTGAGAAGTGCTAGG
Organism: Shinisaurus crocodilurus; assembly: GCA_021292165.1. Taxonomy (NCBI): domain Eukaryota; kingdom Metazoa; phylum Chordata; class Lepidosauria; order Squamata; family Shinisauridae; genus Shinisaurus; species Shinisaurus crocodilurus. Next base: position 214,601,823 of record CM037880.1, on the reverse strand, counting down.
GTCTTTTGCTGGAGTCTAACATGCGTTGCTTGTGAGTGTAGGTTCACTATTTACCCCTGAACTAAAACAGACAGACACACTTAGAAAATACAAGGATACTTTTATTGCATGAAAGATAGAACAGATACAGATTCCATAATATAGTCTCTTACGGTCAAGATACAAATATTAAATGGCAAGGCGGCAATTCACTATTAACACTCATACCCTATAACTCTAAGAGGTAGAAGACCTTAACCCAATAGCCTATGGGATAGCAATAAGATTGGAGACTAGAGCTCCATGCTACAAAGAAAGAAAGAAACTTCAGAGACCCCAAGGGCATATACTTGTCCTTATTATTCATCCAGCAAAACCAGTTCTGACAGCCATTGTTGTGTGTGGGTTAAGGTGAGCTGAGAGTTACCTTCCATTCTAAAACCCTCAATTCTTATACTCTTTTCCTTCCTGTTTGTCCTATGGAGAGTGGAGGGGTCCCCTCTAGTGAGCTGAGTAACTCCTGACATGTCCTAAACTAATCCCCCTATTGTTTTATTGTGTTTTTCCCCTTAGTTAGACATTTCTTCCTGACCAAATGTATATTAACCATACTCTTTGCAATATTTCCTCATGTCTACCTCCTGCTTTTCCTTAATCCATAAACTCATCATCACTCTTGAGTATTGACATAGCCTGTTGTCCGATTCCCTGCTGGGCATGTATTAATCCCTTTAGCCCAACCCTTCTGTTTGTATTGTTATTGACATGTTATCTTCATTTCAACTCAGTCACCATTCCCAATCTCTCTCTCACATACTCTCAGTCCAGAGCTTATCCCCAGTTCATACTTGACCTAATGTCCCATAATAAACCAACATTCCAGGCCTGCATGCATTTTTGTCACTCTTTCAAAAGAGGAATATATTAACAGGTGGCAGGGTAGGCATTTTTTAAATGGTGGGCAGCTCACAGCTTGGGATTCGCCAAAATTCTCTCTGTTAGGCCACAAAAAGAACATGAGATTTGAATGCAGGAGAAAGTGAAACTTACAGAGTCGCCCATCCCTGCTCACAGCAAGTGCCGTGCTGTTTCCACCCATCACAGAATGCCGTGCTGTTGTCATTCATCACCACTAGCAGCAGCAGGAGGACCACCAGGCAGGTTCACAGAGGACTTTTTTGCAATGGGTCCACAAGTATTGTTTCTGATGATTGCTGTCTAATGGTTTTGGGGTTGTTTTTTTTTAAATTTCATAAAATTACAAAGGATAATAATCATAATAAGCAACATAATGCAAAAACAGATGATCAATAGTAATCATGAGATGAAGAACAGGTTGTTGATTTTGGGGGACATAAACATTCATGCTGAGGGCACTTCGTCTGGGGCGGCTCAGGATTTCCTCCTGGCCTCCGTGACAACCATGGGACTGTCCCAACATGTCATCAGCCCAACACATGCAGTTGGGCACACTCTAGACCTGTTTTTTGGGGGCCAGGCATGGGGATGGTGATCTGAAAGCTGGGGGGAATTTGATTCAGTTCTTTTGCCAAGGTCAGATCATCACCTGCTGGGGTTGAGACTGATTAGTGGCTTTTCCCCTCTGCAAAGGTGGGGGACCTATTAAGATGGTCCGCCCCCAGAGGCTAATGGATCCAGATGATTTCCAGAGGGCTCTAGGGGTTTTTCCAACTGATATGGCTGGTGCTGCTGTCAAACCCCTGGCTGATCTGCGGAATGCAGAAATGACCCAGGCAGTTGACATGATTGTTCCCGAATGCCCTCGCTGCAGTGGAGCTCATATGGCTCTTTGGTATACCCTGGAGCTGAGAGAAATGAAACAAAATAGGAGACAACTTGAGTGTAAATGGAGCAAATCTCCTACTGGATGCAATCGAACACTGGTGCGTGCCTATGGTTATGTAAATTTAGGGGCAGCGAGGGCAGCAAAAAACAGCATCTTGTTGCCTCTATTGAATCCTCTATGTGCCGCCCAGTGGAGTTTTTCAGGGTCATAAGGAGCCTATTACATGCCAGCCTTAAGGACATTGTGGATCCATCTGAAGCTCAGTGTAATACTAGGCACTTCCAGGATAAAATCTCTTGCATCTTCCTGGACTTAGACTCCAGTGATACAGTAGGTAAATCAGGTAAGGTGTCCAGAGCACAGCCTGGTCCAGTTCTCTTGGATGAGTTTCAGTTGGTACAGCTTGAGGATGTTGACAAGGTACTTGGACAGGTTTGTGCAACCACTCCATACTGGATCCTTGCCCCTCTTGGCTTATAAAAAATGGCAGGGAAGGAACAGCCAGCTGGGCCAGGGAGGTGATCAATGCCTCTTTCTGAGTGGGAGTGGTCCCATGACATCTGAAAGAGGCAGCAGTGAGACAACTCCTGAAGAAATCCTCTCTGGTCCCAGAAGATCTTAACAATGTTAGGTCAGTGGCAACTGTTCCTTTCCTGGGCAAGGTCCTTGAGCGGGTGGTGGCCAACCAACTCCAGGCACTCCTGGATGAGACTGATTATCTGGATCCATTTCGGTTAGGTTTCAGGTTGAGTTTTGGCATGGAAACAGCTTTAGCTTCCCTGAATGTTGGGAGAGAGACAGGGGGAATGTGAGCTTCAAAGAGCTTTCAAGACTATAGCCATTTTCTGTGTGAAGTGGGCCTAGGGATGGGCGAACGAGCTATGTTTGAGATCCTCACGATTCTCCAGACATCGTCTCACCACTCGTCTCATGTCCGATTCCCATTTGTGATCACTTCGCTGCACAAACAGGAAAGGTATGTAAATCAAGCAGTGATTAAATGGGAGATTTGTGCAAGTTTCCCTGGATTTGAACTAATTTCTAACATTAACTAAAGTGGGGCTGATTCAGTCTACTGAGGACATTTGCGCAAATTAGGACATTTGTGCCAATTGAACTGGGAATCAGGAATGTTGGACTGGGACTCGGGAGATCCGGGTGCTAGTCCCCGCTCAGCCATGAAACTCACTGGGTGACTTTGGGCCAGTCACTGCCTCTCAGCCTAACCTACCTCACAGGGTTGTTGTGAGGATAACATGGAGAGGAGGAGGAGGATTATGTAAGCTGCCTTGGGTTCCTTGCAGGAAAAAAAAGTCAGGGTAAATATAATAAATAAATAAACAAATTTTACATGCATTTTTGTATGCTCTTTGGACCAAGAACTGTATCACAAAAATTCAGAAAAGTGCAAAGCTCAAAGGTTAACAGTGTTCCAAACCATGTATTAATTCAGGAAGCACAGAGCAGGTCAGTTCATCTAAGCAAATGGACAGAACAAAATCTTTGAGAATCCCTAATCATCAAGGACCAAACTGCATGTTATACAGGAGATCCATGACCGGTTTGATTTTTAAATGAAATACAATGGGAGATTGCCAATTTGCACCATTGCAAAAGGGGTGTGTGTGCCAATTTTATTGGACTGGAATAAGGTATATTCCACAGATGCCATCTTTCCAATTAAAAAAAAAACCAGTTTCATGAGGTGATATTTGCCCAAATGTGGAAAAATATAGGTATTCCTGTATTTTCTCCTGTGGGGCAAGCAGGAACTTGGAAAGGAATTTGATTGGGAAAATGGCACACCAAGGAAAAGGTTAAATACTTTTCTCCTCCTCTGCCATTGCTCTGAAAAAAAAAATGGCAGCCCCAGTAGCTGCATTTCAGTTTTTTTAAAATACTATTGGAATATCAGTCATGGATCTCACACATAAAGTGTAGTTTGACGGTGAAAAAATATCTTTGTTGTTCTTTACCTGACAACTTTGGTTGATTCCATCATCTTCTCTGGGCAACAGGTGTGGGAAGGAGGCACAGCATGGGTCAGGTGACGGGGACGGGTGCGGTTTAAGCACCACAGTCAGCACAAGAGGTACCAGTCTAGGAATTGTAGTCTGTTCAGCACCACGGAGAGCAGCCCTGCAGCCAGAGTACTAACAGGTCACCCCAGCACTGGCTTAGAGCAATTTTGGCAGTTTTTTAGAGCCAGGCAAGGAGAGTCCTTCTGGAAGCTCCCACTCCCACCTCCTCAAATGTGAGTGTCTTAAAGGACTAGTGTCCTTTCCCAAAGTCACTGGTTTCTTTTGGGTGGTGAGGGTTTGGGGAGTGAGGAGATGGTTCAAGAATGCTCCCCAGAGCCTCCCTGCTCACTGGAGATGTTTTCAGGTCCACTCCTTGGAATCAGATGGTAGGGCTGCCTCAGAGGGATTGAGAGAGCAGGGTGGTAGTCCCTACTTATGAAGGTCCAGGAATTGGTTCTGACCCCTCCTTTGAGTCACTGCCACTAGAAACCTCAATCTCAGAGGGCTCTTGGTCCCAGGCCATGACAAGATGATGTTTATTTATTTATTTACAGCATTTTTACTCTGCTTTTCAGCCAAAAAAAAAAACGGCTCCCAGAGTGGCTTCTTATCATCATCATCATCATCATCATCATCATCATCATCATCATTTATATACCACCCAACAGCCAAAGCTCCCTGGGCGGTTTACAACAATCCATAAGAACACACAATACAATATACAATAAAACCATTATACAAAATTTAAAAACCCAATTTTAAAAACAAACTAACATATAAAATAAATAGGAAGTGCAGCGAGACCAATTAAAAAAAGCATACACTATGTAGGGTTTTGTTTTTTTTAATATTTTATTTATTTTTCAAAACAAATTATAACACAAAAAATATATTTAACAAAATACAAAATTATCACACAAATATAACATCATCAACATACAATAAATCATAAAGTGCTCCCCCCCACCCTCCAAGGGACCAATTAATATACTTCTATCCTCTTGATCAAATAAAGTCTAAATTCCAAAAATATAACATATCCTGACAAGGCATGTTACCCCTTCCCCTTTATTAATACATAGTCTAGTAATTGATTCCATATCTCCATAAAATTATTCTTCTTTAGCAATCCTTTTTTGCATTTGATACTACTAGTTAGTTTATCATTAGGGCTATGTCCCAAACTTCCTTATACCAGTCTGTTATTAGGAAAACATGTTGTACTTTCCAATTTCTCGCTATCATTAGCCTGGCCGCAGTTAACAAGTTTACAATTAACTCCTTCGTATTTTGATCACAAATAAGCTTCTCAGTTATTGATAACAATGCTAATTTTGGACAGACCTCTAAATTAGTACCAATAATTTTCGATATTTCTGTAAAAACCTCTCGCCAAAACACCAATACATTTTTACAACTCCACCACATATGAGCATATGTCCCTTTTTCCTGACATCCTCTCCAACATAATGCAGAACAATTATTATCTATTCTATTTAATCTTACTGGAGTTAAATCCCATCTCCAGATTAGGGTTAAAGGCCTCAATATAGAGGGCAGTCTTAACCTGGCGCCGAAAAAGATTGTAAAGTTGGTGCCAGGCGGGCCTCAGGAGGGAGCTTGTTCCAGAGTTGGGGGGCTACCACCGAGAAGGCCCTCCTCCTTGTCGCCGCCCAACGAGCCTCCCTTGGAGGCGGCAACCTGAGGAAGGCCCCAGCCCAGATGTTGAGCATAGTGACCGGGTAGATTGTGGTTGGGAGAGGCGTTCCATCAAGTATTGTGGTCCCAATGTTATTCAAAAAATGTTATTCAAACATTCAAACAGGCTTACAAAGGTTAACATTAGACAATCCCTGCCCTCAGGCTTACAATCTAAAAGACATGACACAAAAGGAAAAGGGAACTGGGAGGGGGGGAGGAAGAAAGAAAGAAAGAAAAACTCAGGCATCAGTTCTTAGTTACTGGTTAAAGAATGCAATTTTCCAAGTTTAACCCAATTATTTTGCCCAATAAAGAATTCAATGAATCTCAAAGTCTTTGTACATATGTAGGGACTCTGCTGAGTGTTCACCCACAAATATTTTTGGGATGGAAAGTGTGTTTTGAGAAGGCCAAAACTGCCTCGTCTTCATAGTCCTTGTTTTTACATTCATTTCTTTTTTCCCTTTTCTTTCTTGTAGTGTCATTGGAAGCTATTTGTTGTAATAGAGATTCAAAGTTGTGATCTAGCTTCTGTCAAGAACAGATGCAGCTTCTTATGAAAGAACTTAAACTATTTATTTGGGGGACAAAACACAATTGAGGCTCAGAAACTCTAACTACGGCCACCAGTCTTAACAACAACAGCAACACAAAGGTTCTTCTTCCCACACTGTCCCTGGGATGCAGATGGCCCTTCCTCCAAATGTTAACTCTCCATTCACCATGACTATGTGCATTATGCACTGCCACTGTGCATTTTTCAGTACTTTTATCATATTATTACTGCATTTACTTTTCTGGGCTATTTGTGACATCACCAAAGGCAAATGAAGCCAATTCAGAGTGAGGTTGATCTTCCTGTATTACATTTACCTCATTTTGAATGGCTATCAAGGTGAGGAAGTACAGGAATGTGACTATCAATTCAATCATATGGGTGGTACAGTGATTCCATCTCCAACACCCTCGTCAGTTGCTGCCCTTGCTCAGTCACAGAGTTGGAGGTGGCTTTGTAGGCCATCTAACCCAACCCTCTTCCCAATGAAGGAGATCCAGAGCTGGAGTAAGCCAAATAGATGTCTGCCCACATGTCTGAAGGAGTGTCCATGCACTCCCAAGGTAATTGGTTCCATTGTCAAACTGCTCTTCCCATCATGAATTTTCTCCTAATGTTCAACCAAAATTTACCCTGCTGACACTGAAACCAATATGATCTAGTCCTGCCATCTGGGGCAGCAGAGAACATTTTTCACCACCTTTCACCCAACTTACCCCCCCCCATCAGAAATGGCCTGATGGAGAGTGTCCTCCCCCCACAGGGGGTGAACGTGTTTGTCTCAGCCTGGCTTATTCACTCCAATACTAATATAAATTGGTCAGGTAAACATACATTGAATAACATTTTAAAGTCTTCATATCTCTTCTCTTCAAAGTCTCTCCATAGGATTTTGTGAGGTCTTGAGTAACAGAATATAATTTGTGTGTGCTTCCTTTTTTAAAAAAACCCAACCGTTTAGAATAAAATAATAATTAAAAAAACATGCCAAGATTGATTATGCTGAGAAGTGAATCTGATTTTTGAATGAGTCATTATTAAATGACCATAAAATAAAATAAAATAAAATACAACATCTCAGGGAATTAATGTGTCTGATGCAAATTCATATCCCCTTTCCAACTGATTATAAGTGCAATGCAATATGATAAAATCTTGACACCTCAATGGTGTATGCCAAGAATGGTTAGACCAGCATTACCCTGACTCCTGATAGTTGAAGAACAGTTCTTTTCTGAACTAAAATGGGATGCACACCTCACAAAGTGTTTTATGTGTGACTAAAAGCCAGAATAAGCCACAGTCAAAGAATAATCAGACTAATCTGATCTCATTTTTTGACCTGGGTAACCTCCCTTGTGGACTGTGGGAATGCTGTGGACATAATATATCTGGACTTCAGCAAAGCTTTCGACAAAGTGCCTCATGATATCCTGATTAGTAAGCTAGCTAAGAGTGGGCTAGATGGAACAACTATCAGGTGGATCCACAATTGGCTACAGAATCGGACTCAAAGAGTGCTTATCAATGGTTCCTTCTCAAACTGGGGAGAGGTAATGAGCGGGGTACCACAGGGCTCGGTCCTGGGCCCAGTGCTCTTCAACATTTTTATTAATGACTTGGATGAGGAGGTACAGGGAATGCTTATCAAATTTGCAGATGACACAAAGTTGGGTGGAACAGCTAATACTCTGGAAGACAGAAACAAAATTCAAAGTGACCTCGATAGGCTGGAGCGCTGGGCCGAAAACAACAGAATGAAATTTAATAGGGATAAATGCCAAGTGCTGCACCTAGGGAGAGGAAACCAAATGCAGAGTTACAGAATGGGGGACACTTGGCTCAACAATACCGCAAGTGAGAAGGATCTTGGAATTGTGGTAGATCACAAACTGAATATGAGCCAGCAATGCGATGTGGCTGCAAAGAAGGCAAATGCTATTTTGGGCTGCATTAATAGAAGTATAGCTTCCAAATCACGGGAAGTGATAATTCCCCTTTACTCGGCACTGGTTAGGCCTCATCTTGAGTATTGCGTCCAGTTCTGGGCACCACACTTTCAGAAGGACGTAGACAAACTGGAGAGGGTTCAGAGGAGGGCAACAAAGATGATAAAGGGACTGGAGACAAGGCCCTATGAGGAGAGACTGAAAGAACTGGGCATGTTTAGCCTTCAGAAGAGGAGACTGAGGGGAGATATGATCGCACTCTTCCAGTACTTGAAGGGTTGTCACACAGAGGAGGGCCAGAATCTCTTCTCGATCATCCCAGTTTGCAGGACACGGAATAATGGGCTCAAATTACAGGAACCCAGATTCCACCTAAATATCAGGAAAAAATTCCTGACGGTCAGAGCAATAAGACAATGGAACCGACTACCTAGGGAGGTGGTGGGCTCTCCCACTCTGGAAGCATTCAAGGTGCGGCTGGACAGACATATGTCAGGGATGCTTTGACCTGGATTCCTGCATTGAGCAGGGGGTTGGACTCGATGGCCTTGTAGGCCCCTTCCAACTCTACTTTTCTATGATTCTATGATTCTATGAACCCCCTCCAGAGCTCAAATTATAGGTGGAATGGAAGGGGGTGGGCATACCTAGTGATTGCTTCCTTAGCTATGATTTAGAAGGCTACATGATTTGGCCCTGGTTCTTCTGATTCTGCCCACCCGTATTTCACTTCTGCCATTAGGTATACTTTATGGTCAGCAAGGAGGTTTGAGAGGTTGAACCTGACTTGTCCTGGTCATTGTAGTTTAGCGTAAGCAATGTGCAGGTTTGACCCTGGACCCAAGAAGAATTTCCTAAAGAGTCGATCCATTTGTGTAAAGTATTTATGGGACATTGTGAGGGGGAGGCCCTTTCACGTGTGGATCAGTCTCTGTAGGATGTTCATTTTGAAGATGTTTACCTATTTCCCCCCATGGATTCATTGGTAGCCCTGACTAGTTGGACACATCTGTCTTTATTTGAAGAAGTATGTTCCCGCCCCCCATCCCAGGTTGATTTTGACAATCTGGCTTATTTGCTTAGTTAGGAGGAGACCTAAATACTTCAAGCAATCTCTCTCCCTTTTTCTCTCTCTCCAGATGAAGGGCCAGTTTGTAAAATGGTTACTGAGTGGGGCTTTCCTTATCAAAATAACCCTGACATAGCCTGGCAGCTGACTAAAATGGTCAATCAATTACATTACTTTTGGGATGGATTTTCGTGGGTTTGAAAGGAATAGCAGCATGTTGTCAGCCAATAATGCACTTTAAGATTCTTGGTCTGCAATGGTTATTCCCTCAAAGCTCTTTGTATGTCTAATGGCACACACCAGTAACTCAAAGGCTTGGTCAAAGAGCATTGGAGACACCAGGCATCTCTGTCATACATAAATAACATCACAGTTGAATGGGTTTTGTCCAGAGATGGTTGGTCACGACTCAGGCTGTGGTTGCTTTTGTTGGAATTTAGATGAGGTGAGAAATTTTGTTTTGGTTCATTGATGCTAGGGATATCCCCAAATTTGCAAATGTCTTCATATCTGTGTTGGAAAGAACTTGAGATTTAAAAGATTTGAATGTGGGAGAAAGCGAAACTGGCAGATTTGTCCATCTCTAGCTTGACGAGATCATGCCTTATCAGAGAGAATTTGCTTGGTGCATAGCTTAGGTAACTGCTTTCCTTTTATAATATCAGGCTTGGGAGGGAATCTGAAAACAATTTAAAATGCTGAGGATATTCCTGCTCCTCCCCCACTCCCCAATCCTTTTTTTTTTTTATGAGCGTCAGAGCAGAATTTGTTGACTGCAAGGTTCAGAACATCCTCTTTGTATAAACCTTCTGCTGGGCTGTGTTCCAGCCCTTCGTTGCTTCGTATGTTTTATATTTCTGCAGCAGACATTAATTCTGTTAATTACTGTAGAATGGGGGTCAGCCGAGGTACCGGTGGCAGTGTGCATGTGTGTTTTGCATAATCTGTGCTGCGTTTTTATGTGCCCTTTATCTCACGTGCTGTTTGCACAAATCCAGACAGGGTAGGTAGGACAAAATGTTCAGAAATGCGGCGGCTATACATTCTGGAATGTTAAATGCTTTCAATGTGAGACTGTCCTTGAAGGTTGGTTGGAAGCTTCAGCTGGCATGGAAAGTCATCCCCCACCACCACCTCAATTTCCTGATGTGGATGAGTCACCAAAAAACACATTATATCAGGGATCCAGGATCTGATGGAAATTGTAATATTGCCTGCTTAAATCAACAAGGTAATATAACCACCAGTTAGAGTGGGAGGAAAGGGTTAATAGAACAATCCTCAGGGTGCATTTATTTATTTTATTTATTATATTTTTAAATCGCCCATCTGGCTGGCCACCCAGCCACCCTGGGTGATGTACAATCAAGATAAAATACAATAAAACACAATTAAAACACAATTAACACACAATTAACACACAATTAACACACACATGTTTTGTAACCCCTCCTCCCTACTTCCTGCCTCTCTGTGGCCAGCTCTCTCTTTCTCCAACATGATGGACACACCCATATGAATAAACGGACTGTAAGTAAAACTAATAAATGTCTTTATTAGTTTTAAACCTTGTTTGGACAAACTGTTTCCTTTTAAGAGCCTTTTAGCAGGGTTTAACAACCCACATAGTGATAACCAGTTTCAATAACCAGGCTGTGCATAAGGGGGAAAACTCTGCTTCGGCCTAACCAGTATAGAACCAACTCCTTCCCAAATCCTCCAACAGGATCTGCACTGTGTTCCTATAGCATGTTAGCACAATTCAGCATTAACCCATCAAACTGAAAGTGTTGTGGGTCCATCATACCCAGACTATCTCCGTGTTCTTAGTAAGATGGTATTCCAGCCCAAGAATCCCAGCTTAAACTCTGAAAGGAGTCTGTCTCACCTTTCTGTCTGGAGCAAATTCCACACATCTTTTTATAGGATTCCCCCATGTGCCTGTTGAAAAAGAAGGTGTGTGCAAACATGCCAAGCTGGTGTCAGATCTGAAAGGCAGACCCTGCTCTGTCAAAACTGTTTCTATTGTTCAGCCTCAAAGAGCTTTCAAGACTATAGCCATTTTCTGTGTGAAGTGGCGGGGCCTAGGGATGGGCGAACGAGCTATGTTTGAGATCCCCACGATTCTCCAGACATCGTCTCACCACTCGTCTCATGCCCGATTCCCATTACCAATCGCTTCACTGCACAAACAGGAAAGGTATGTAAATCGAGCAGCGATTAAATGGGAGATTTGTGCAAGTTTCCCTAGATTTGAACAAATTTCTAACATTAACTAAAGTGGGGCTGATTCAGTCTACTGAGGACATTTGCGCAAATTAGGACATTTGCGCCAATTGAACTGGGAATCAGGAATGTTGGACTGGGACTCGGGAGATCCAGGTTCTAGTCCCCGCTCAGCCATGAAACTCACTGGGTGACTTTGGGCCAGTCACTGCCTCTCAGCCTAACCTACCTCACAGGGTTGTGAGGATAACATGGAGAGGAGGAGGAGGATTATGGAAGCCGCCTTGGGTTCCTTGCAGGAAAAAAGGCAGGATATAAATATAATACATAAATAAATAAATAAATAAATATGCAATCTCATTCAGGATCTCAATCTTCCAGCACGGGGCTCATTCCATTCAGGTTCTGCATGAGATTTCCCCCCCGCCACACAGAAATGTTTATGCCTTATTCACATTTTTCTAAATGTGCACATTTCTCTGGGCATTTTTCAAATGTACGCATTTATGTAGGCATGCACTCATTGACTAGAGCATGTTTGAATGCATTTCTTTTTAAATGGGCACATTTTTTCAAGCACATTTGTTTGGCTTGTGAAATGTATTGTCACCTTGGAATTGTATACATTTCTAACAGCAATTTTTTTTTGGGTCTGGGAGTTCAAATGAAGTAATCTCACATTAAAATGTGTACCCAACTTATTTTTCACCCATCCCTAGGGCCTTGTACTCCTGTTCACCAGGGATAGTCCCTTGAGGTGTGGGGCTACCCATCCATGGTAAATCACTCTCCTCAGTTTTCCCTTACACTTACCTTCGAGAAAGGTATTGGACGTTAATTATTATTTTTCAATTAAAGGATGTACTGCTTTTCCCTCCATCCCTTGCCCTCCCTCCCCTCCAAAAACCTATAGTTAATCTTGCAGGATGTGTTTGATAGCAGTGACTTCTATATGTATATTTCATCATTATTATTTACCTTCCCGTCAAGCACATCAATGCAGCACATATGTTTGCACACTCTAAAGTGCTACACAAATGCTGTACGTATTTAACATCTGCAGAGCTTTTAGTGGATTTTTCCTCGTGACTCAGAGCAAGCAGAGGTTATTCAAATCCATTGTTGCTTCTCTTCTGTGGGTAGGTATTACAAAGTGAGTCACTATTGGCCCATCTGGTCCAGTCTTGCCTAAGCGATCCAGTAGTAAATGTTTTAAGTTCAGGAGCTCATCATGACAGCCTATATTTATTTATTTATTATATTTATTTCTTATATTTATTAATCGCCCCTCTGGCCGGTTACCCGGCCACCCTGGGCGATGTACAATTAAAATACAATAAAACAATACAATAAAATATAACAATAATTAAAAACAATATATGTTAGCCATGCTAACAAGGAGAAACCAGAGACCCCCCCTCCTGCCCCCATATGATGTGCGCTGACTAGAGATGTTCAAACAAGTAAAACTTCAGCTTGTTGGAAGCTCTCCAAATTCCAACTCAGAAGCTTGTTCTGTCTCGTGTTCCTATCCGATTACTTTCCCTTTTTTTTTTTTTGCTTTTCACATGAAAACGCGTGCAGATTTTTGTGTGTCATTTTCCAAATGTGCACATCAATTGTGCACCACTTTGAAATGTACATGTTCTTCTCCCATATGATTAAAGCATATTTGTGTGCATTTTTCAAATGTACTCATGGTGTTGAATGCATTTTGGGGGTCCAAGAATCACATTGCGAGCTTGGGAATGCATGGACTTCAACTGCAGATTGCATTCAGTTGAGGAGCTGTGTGAACTGGATAAATCCTGATTAAACAAACAAACTGAAATGAGTGTCTCATACATCCCTAGACTGAACACAAGACTTGGTTTGGACCCCAATTTGGTGATTCAAAAAACAGCTCAATTAACCATGGGCTGATTTGGAGGCTGCCTTATTATTTCTCGGAAATCTGAAGCTTCATGCTTCCCATTGACCATTATTGGAAATCAACAAATGAGTACAACCCTTTTTTCCCCCTGATTGATAGAATCATATGAAATCCACAGAAATAGTAGCCCCTTGAGAGGGGATGAAATCTGCCAATTTTCAGACAATAGATAGAGGGGGTTTTGTGCTAGATGTCTTTGTGTGTGTGTGTGTGTGTGTGTGTGATTACCATTACCAATATATATATTTTAAAAATAAATATTTATTTATTTCTTGGCAGAATTGCATGAAAATTGCAGGCTTAGTTGCCCCTTCTGAGGGACTCGGGGAATTTTGAGCAATTGTTATGATTTTTATTATTTATTTATTTATTTATTTATTTTTAAATGAAAATGGCATCTGCCATAGATGTGTCCCTAGGCAAGATACCTACAAAAATTTCAGAAAGGTAGGTGGAAGGGAGTTATGATGAATAATAAAAAAACAGTTGGAGGCATTTTTTGGGGTTTTTTTTTTTTGTTTCCTGCTCAGCTGGCACCAACATCACAGGAAGTGCAATAAGAAATGCCAACTCCTGGGAGAGGGAACTAGAAAAGGGCAGTGAAAACTGGATCAATCTTGTGCTTTATTACTTCACATCACTCCCAAAAAAGCACTGGAATTTAAGAGCCCTGGTAAAAAGCATTCACTGTGATTAGAAGCTAGAGCTGCCAATCACAAAACTACACCCCCTTTCCCTCCCCACCTTGCTGTTTTCCTTATATGGAGAGCTTGGATGAAATGTATCCATATTTAAACTTGGTTTTAATTTTTTATAATGTTTTTATTGTGTATATTTTATATTGTATCATTGTGTCTTTTATTGATTGTTGTAAACTGCCCAGAGAGCTTCAGCTGTTGGGCGGTATATAATAATAATAATAATAATAATAATAATAACAACAACAACAACAACAACAACAACAGATACACTGCATCTCTCTGAATCTGAATTGCTAACAATGCTTCAGGAGGCTTCAGATTTGAATTTGGTTCCAGTTTGGAGGAGCCCTGCTTCAATTCAGACATCTCCTGGGCCTTTATGATTTACCAGTAGTCCATTTTGGCTCAGGATTTGGACAAATCCCTGGAGCACACCCAAATGTAGTTATATCTTGTTTTTGCATTACTGTATTTATACTCAGTGGATCTAACACTCTTGTTAAGAATTTCATAATCATAAAACACAGACATCCAAGGCAAACGAACCCCTAATAAAATCTCAAAATTAATTTTACAGGGCATGATTGCAACCCTATGCATAATTACCCCGGAGCAATCTCAGTTGAACTCTGTGGTGCTTACTTCTAACAGCATAGGTTCAACATATAAAACACATTGAGCTTTATCAAAAGATTTTCAGCCAGCTGAAATGCGACCTTTAGCTTTTAATTCAATATGCAAGCAATCTTGCAAAGAAGTGTTAAATTGCTAGCATGAAGTAGGAACACGCAAAAAAAGAAAAGAAAAGAAAAAAGGAAAGTATCCAGCCTCTATTGGATGATTTTTCTCATTGTCTGACTTCCTCTATGGCACTAATGTGTCACACACAATAGTAAAACTTGGAAGTCCCATTATCATTTCATTCTCTTGGCAGAGCAAGAAGGGTCTGGTCCACAAATTGCCCTGATAATCCAGTCAGGACTGGTGTCAAGGGGAGGCATGTCTGGGTAGCGGTGGATCCAAGCTGGGATCGCGCCTCCGAGTCGATTTTCCAGGGGTTGGCGCTGACCCGACTCTATTTTCTGAGCGGCGCGGCACACCATGTGCCACTCTGTCTGTCCTAGACAAAAGTGGTGATGGGAAGGAGGACCAGGAGATGCCACTGCGTACCTGCTCCCTGATTCTCAGACCTGTCAAGCAAGCAACTGGTAGCAATGAGGAGAAAGAGAATGAGGAGGAATCAGGCCTGGTTATTACTTGGATGGGCGACCCCTCCTCTAGTTTCCTGCATTGAGCAGGGGGTTGGACTCGATAGCCTTGTAGGCTCCTTCCAACTCTAAGATCTATGAAATCTATGAAACCTATGAATAGCAGCTTGAAATGACGGCATTGCTCCTGCTCTGAAAAAAAAGTCCCAGAGATCCACTCTCCTGTGTTTGCCCTCCACTACACCATAGGCAGTAGCTCTTCCAGGTCTCAGGAAGAGACCATTCCCAGCCCTTCTGCCTGAGATCCTATCAAACAGATGCTATTCTGCACTAGACTGGAGACCTCATGCATGCAAACATGGGGTTGTATCCAATGGTGTCATTCTGCCAGCAGGAGGGAACCACTGGAGGAACCGATTTTCCCTCCCCCCTGCAGCCCCCGGTGCACACCCCAAATCTGCTCTGGATGGGGGGGGGGTCCAGAGTAGAGTTAGGACATGCGCCAGGGGCTGCAGGAGGAGAGGAAAGGGAAGTCCAGTCGCATGAGCAGAAGACCCATTGCACAAGTGTGGACTTCCCCTCATGCAAGGCCAAGGGTTGGATCCTACCTATGTACTCTGGTACTGACCTGTGCTCCCCAGTGGTACATGGGGCAAACTACTGCACATAACCCAGGTGCCACACTAATATTTCAAAATAGAGTCACATATATGCCTCATTATGGCATAGGAATGTGTGAATCAGCAAAACTTGAACTTGTTGCACAAAACCAAACAAGGTTCGCTGAATTCCATCTCAAAGCTCATTCCGACTCGAGTCCATATCAGATTGCAAACTGCGTCTTCTCCTTTCTGCATGAAAATTCATGTGCATTTTATCCATACTTTTCAAAATGTGCACTAGACTGGAGACCTCATGCATGCAAACATGGGGTTGTATCCAATGGTGTCATTCTGCCAGCAGGAGGGAACCACTGGAGGAACCGATTTTCCCTCCCCCCTGCAGCCCCCGGTGCACACCCTTTGAAATGTGCACATCTTTGAAATGTGCACATTCAAATTATGCACATCTTTGAAATGTGCACATTCTTCTCCCATTGATTAAAGCATATTTGTGCACCATATTCAAAAGCACAATTTTTTGCACCTTTTTCAAACGTACATGTGCTGCTGTCAAACGCATGCTTTTTAGTCCGCAAATCGCATTGCAAGCTTAGAAATGTTTGGACCTCGACCAAAGATTGCATCCGAGTCTGAAAGGTGTGAACTCAAGAAATCCTGATCAAAAATGAACTGAAAATTTCTCATACATCCTTATTGATGAGGGATACCTTTGCTCTGAATCACACAGTGCCTTTTCCAGAATTCTTCAAGGCAATCCTAGATAGGTAGGAAAACAACCTCTGCAGGCTTTGAATTTCAAGCAGTCACATGTACCTACTATGTTCATGAACCAGGCCTGAAACTTCAGCCTTCTCAAGTTCCCCATCATGCTTTTCTGTGCAGTGGCTATCCTTTGTTTTCGATATATGCTCAGCAAACACTGGTTGTGTAATGGTCGGCAGGGAGACTGTGGACACAGGTGGTGCACTGACATAAAAACAGGGGGTGGAAACGTAGACTATTTGCAGTTTGGTGTGCAAAGATGTTATTAATAGACACAGCACACAGGTCAGGTACAAATAACATGAAGGGGTGGTGAATATCTCATCAATATCAATGAGCACGCCATGAATGTCAGTGGATATCTTTATTGCAACATCACAAAGTCCATTTTAGAAGCCTGGAGAGAATCACAATTAGGGATGCTTACTGCTCTCTTTCTCTTTCTCTCTCTCTCTGGGCCGGTTCGTACGATACGGAGACTGCGGGGGAGCAGAGGTCCCCCGCGGTTCCCGTGTCGTGCGAACGCAGGCCCGGGCACGCAGGCCCAGGCACGCAAAGTGACCATGGGCAGAAGAGGGGTAAGCCCCTACCGTGCATGGTCACCCTGCCGTGCGAACAGCAGGCAGCTGTCCCACGGGGGCTGCACAGAGGCGGCAGCCCAGAGCGGCTGGAGCTGCGGCCGCTCCGGCCTGTAGGGGCAAACGGCCCCTCTGGGCATCCTGAGTCCCCGCCACCTATCACCAGGAGGCCCGCACTGCAGTGTGGGGACTGCCGGCTCCACCAGGGTGCCGCCCACGTCTGTGGCACCCTGCCAGACCCCACGGACAGCCTCGTGGTGCCTCCCCCGCTCTCTGCCCGGGTCGTACAAACCGACCCCCCCTCTCTCTCCCTCCCCACGTAGAGGGCTGTCGGAGGAGTTACAAATCACTTTTGCCAAAGATCTGAACTAGGACTGGACAAAATCTTCCACTTTTCCTTTCCTCCACAAACTGTTAAAATAAAAATAAAAAATCTCAAGGCCTTCCAGTTCTTAATACGAAGAAATGTGTGGATTTTGGTAAATGTGTGTGTGTGTGTGTGTGTATTATATACAAACTGAAATCCTCACCCATCTGCACTAGGCAAATTCAATAAGTACTGCTGTTGCCAGCTTGGAGTAGGGCCATCTTAAAGACAAGAAGTCTGTCAGGAAAAATGAGATGGCAACCCTAATTCAGCACCACTAACATGGTTGAATGGACCGACCCCAGACTTGAAAAGTCTGGATTCAAACCCAGACTTTTAAGAGGTAAGCAATCAATGCCCAGGGCCTGGATGGACAAATCTGTCTGTTTTAGTTTCTCCCACATTCATTAACACCCCACCCCGCAAAAAAACACCCATAAAAAACCCCAACCCTCAAGTTCTTTCAAATATGGAGAAATGTGAGAATTTAAGCAAATCCTTATCAAAACCGAACTGAAACAAAATTCTCACCCTTCTCAAGTCTGAACTAATCGCTTGCTTCTGAACTCATCACATGCCCAATGCTGGCGTCGGCATGCTGGGAGTTGTAGGACTTTTTTCTGTCTAAACATGGATAGGATTGCACCCTCAGAAGGGTGAATGTGAAAGTCCAACACTCTGACATTGTCAAAGCTGTCTGCTTTTCCTTTCCCAGTCCTCCTGCATTCTCAGGAATGGCACAGGAAGGCAAAGGGAATTGAGCTTCTATCTTGAGCAAAACTGAGAGCGTGCTAAGATTAATCACGGAAGTCTAATGCTGACTTTTGTGTGATGCAACCACACCAATTTTCAGATCATCTTTGGGATGACAGGCGTACGGACATTGTAAAATCCATTCCATCTACGTTTCGTGGATTGTCAGCTGCCTTTTGTTCCATCATCATCATCATCATCATCATCATCATCATCATCATCATCATCATCATCATCATCATCATCAGGCGATCACTCGTGACCGAGTAAGATTGTCTTCCGGGATAAAAGGAGGAAATTCTAAAGAAGATTGTGTAGACTCTAGCGATGGGTCCGTAAGTGACTGTGGAGGCCAATTCTAGATCCACACAGCTTCCCACAGTGAGGACACAGGTTACCAGATAGAAGATGGTCCTGTAAAGGATTCATTTGACGTGCTTTTCGCTTAGCACGTTTCTCCCTTTCACCTTGCACTCGGGCTTCTTCAAAGTCCATGGAACCTTTGTGAAAGGCCAACCTCCATTTAGATCGTTCATGGGCCAGAGCTTCCCAGTTTTCGATGTTTATATTGCATTTTTTTAGATTAGCCTTATGAACATCTTTAAACCTCTTATATTGACCACCGATATTCCGCTTTCCATCCTTGAGTTGGGAGTAAAGTAACTGCTTTGGGAGGCGGCAGTCAGGCATTCGAACAACATGACCGGTCCACTGAAGTTGGCGTTGAAGGATCATTTTTTCAATGCTAGTAGTCTTTGCTTCTTCCAGTACACTGACATTTGTTCGCCTATCTTCCCAAGTAATTTGCAGGATTTTCCGGAGGCAACGTTGATGAAACCTTTCAAGGAGGTGGAAGTGACGTTTATAGATAGTCCATGTTTCGCAGGCATACAATAAAGTTGGTAATACAATGGCTTCATAAACCAGTGTTTTGGTCTTCTTACAAATATCCCGATCCTCGAACACTCTATGTTTCATTCGAGAAAATGCGGCACTTGCGGAGCTCAGACGATGCTGGATTTCACTGTCGATGTTAGCTGTAACAGAAAGATAGCTGCCAAGATAGAGAAAATGATCGACATTTTCCAGTATTGTCCCGCCAAGCTGGATAGATGGCATCACCAAAGGGTTGGCTTGCACTTGCTGATGAAGCACTTTGGTTTTTTTTGATGTTAAGTGAGAGACCAAGTTTTTCGTATGCTTCTGCAAAAGCATTTAGGATAGTTTGGAGATCGTCCTCTGAATGTGCGGAGACCACATTATCATCAGCATACTGAAGTTCCACAACGGAGGTTGTAATTACCTTACTTTTTGCTTTCAGCCTGCTGAGATTAAAAAGCTTTCCATCTGTTCGATATATAATTCCCACACCGGTGGGAAGTTTCCCCTTGACAAGATGTAAAACCATGGCGATGAAAATGGCAAATAATGTTGGGGCGATAACACATCCCTGTTTAACACCTGATCCCACTTTAAATGGAGCACCATGAGAGCCGTTGTTGTCCAAAACCGTTGCCGTCATGTTGTCATGGAGAAGTCGCAAGATATTCACAAATTTATTGGGGCATCCAATTTTCATAAGGATAGTCCAGAGAGCTGTACGGTCTACAGTATCAAAGGCCTTAGCCAGATCGATAAATGCCATATAAAGGGGTTGATTTTGCTCCCGGCATTTTTCTTGGAGCTGACGTGCAGTAAAAATCATGTCTACTGTCCCTCTAGAGGGGCGGAAACCATATTGAGTTTCAGGGAGGATCTCTTCTGAAATAGATAGAAGACGGTTTGCGAGAATCCTAGCAAATATTTTACCTGCGGTTGCTAAGAGAGAAATGCCCCGATAGTTTCCACAGTCTGTTCTATCACCCTTCTTAAAGAGGGTGATAATTATGGCATCCCTGAAGTCTTCTGGGATCTCTTCTCTTATCCAGATTTTTTCGATGAGTTTATGAAGATGTTGTACAAGTTCGGGGCCCCCTTCTTTAAAGATTTCAGCAGGAATCCCATCTGGTCCACTAGCTTTGTTGTTCTTCATTTGATTAATGGCTTTTTTACTTCATCCAAAGTGGGGAGTATTGCAAGTTCCTCTTTAATTTGTTTTTGCGGGATTTGCGAAAAAATCTCATTATCCACCTTAGATTTACGATTTAAAAGGTCATAATAATGCTCTTTCCAATGCAGTGCAATAGACTCTTTGTCTTTTAAGAGTTTGGTGCCATCTTTTGATTGTAAAGGGTTTGTACCATAGGTTTTTGGTCCATAAATGGCCCTTGTGGCCTTAAAAAAGCCCCGTGCATCATGAGATTCTGCAAGTTGTTGAATTTCTTCAGCTTTCTTTTTCCACCAAGCGTTCTTAAGTTCTCTTGTTCTTCTTTGGACCTCAGCCTTTGCGCTAGCGTAGGTTTTTTTCTTGGCAGCGCAGTTAATATCATTTTGCCATATTTGGAAGGCTTTCCTTTTTTGGTCAATTATATATTTAATCTCATTGTCATTTTCATCAAACCAATCCTGATGTTTCTTAGTTTCATATCCAATAGTTTGTTCACAAGCTGCAGTAATTTTGGAGTTGTGCAAATTTGCACTCCCCAAAATGTGCAAATCCCTCCCAAAACAAGCAAGTCCTCCAAAAATGCATGCTTTCATGCTTTAGCCTTTGGGGGAAATGCACATTTTTGGTCAGTGTTTGTTTTGTTTTTTTTAAAAAAAACTTTAATGTATTTTTCTCGGACTAAATCTGCGTAAAATTACATACGCTTTAAAAAATGGGAAAAGTCAGTCCACTGCGGAATCCGCAGACTGGCTTCTGAGAAATTCGAGCTCCTTTGAGTCAGTTGAGTATTTCTCCGGCATCTCCAGTGTCTTCCTGCTCAATTGTATTTGTGGCCCCAGCTCCAAAGTGTGCAGGACCTGTATTATTGCTGGTCAGCACTCAGGTGAGCTCCGGCATGTGTTTCTACAGTAAAAAGGGGTGGGGTGTGTGTGAAAGAAGCCCTCAGACCACCTAGTAATGAATTTGAAAGTATTTCTACAGCCCTACTTGAACATTGCCCACCACCACCACCACTCGGACATCCATTCCCCTCCCATTATTTGAGAGATTTCACCATTAAATAACTCCCTGAATGTTTAGAAATTAGGGGAGTCAGATATTCAGAACAGCCATACAAATACAATATACTTCCTGCAGGATCAGATGCAGCATGCCTCGGAACACCAGTTGCCGGGGAACAACAGAAGGTCAGGGCTTTGCCCTCGTGTGCTGCTTGTGGGCCTCATATAGGCATGTGGTTCACCACTCAGGGAACAGGATGTTGATAGGCCTTTGGTCTGATCCACCAGGGCTCTTCCTATATTCTTAAAGTCAAGGCTAGAAGCCTCTTGGGACTGCAATGATGTCCATGCTATGTGTGTGAAGTTGGGGTGCTTTTTCTAATAAGTGACTCTCTGCAAAAATCTGAAATGGTACAGTCACAGGGGAGCACTGAACCACATCTCTTTCGACCTGTCTTGAATTGCCTCAAGAAATAGGACCTGGAATGTTGCTTAGATGTAAATCTTGCAGTTTTACAACTGGGGATGTGTGAGGAATCTGATGGGGCGTGTGAAAATCCGATGGATTTTCATGATTCGGTCCCCCAGATTCCAGGTCACCACCAGCCCTGCGCTGGTGCCGACTCACTATGAAGCAAGTCAAGCCAGCTCACTGTCTTCCATCTCTGAGATGGGAGGCAGCTTGTGCAGTGCAACCTTTTTAAAACGCTAAAGAAATCTGCGCAAATTGCATAAGGCTACGTAAATTGCGTAAAGTTGTGCAATTTATGTAACTTTACACAATTTGCATAAATATTTGGAGTATTTTGCATCCTTTGCACAAATAAGCACCCGAAAGGCTCATGGATCTAGTGTGATTTTGCATGAAATCAGCCGATTTTATGCAAATTGAGCTAGATCGATGCACTTTTCAGGTCTGTATTTGCACAAAACATACAAAACACCCTGACTGACGCAAATTGTGTAACTTTACACAAATTGTGCAACATTATTTATTTTATTTTTATTTATTATATTTATCAATCGCCCATCTGGCCGGTCACCCGGCCGCCCTGGGCGATGTACAATTAAAATACAGTAAAACAACACAATAAAATATAATAATTAAAACAATATAAAAAATTCTTATTAAAAACCTAACCCACCCCATATTCCCGCCTGAACAGCCATGTTTTTAATGCACGGCGGAAGCTCATCACGGAGGGGGCATGGCGAAGGTCACTAGGGAGGGAGTTCCATCATGTGGGGGCCGCCACAGAGAAGGCCCTCTTCCTAGTCCCCACCAGCCTGGCTGCTCTGGCTGATGGGATAAGGAGAAGGCCATCCGTGGCAGACCTTGTTGAGCGGCCTACTTGATGTTGCTAGAGGCGCTCCTTGAGATAAACTGGGCCGGAGCCATGTAGGGTTTTAAAGGTCAAAACCAACACCTTGAATTCGGCTCGGCAAGCAACTGGTAGCCAGTGCAACTCATTAAGCACTGGCGTGATGTGATCATGCCGGCGGCTGCCCTTAATCAGGAGAGCCGCCGCGTTCTGTACCAGCTGAAGCTTCCGGACCGTCTTCAAGGGTAACCCCACGTAGAACGCAGACCAAGAGGAGACCAAGGCATGAACCACTGATGGGAGCAGGTGATTAGGAAGGTAGGGGCGCAGCTGCCGTATCAGATGGAGTTGATACAGCGCCGCCCGGCTCACAGCTGCCACCTGAGCCTCCATGGACAGCTGGGAGTCTAGAATGACCCCCAAGCTGCGGACCTGGTCCTTCAGGGGTAGATGTACCCCAGTCAGCACCAGGTCAACATCCCCTAACCTTCCCTTGTCCCCCACCAGAAGTACCTCGGTCATGTCGGGGTTCAGTTTCAGCATGTTCCTTCCCATCCAGCCAGCCACTGACTCCAGGCACTTGGACAGGGTCTCAATGGCCAACCTCGGTGAGGACTTAAAACAGAGGTAGAGCTGCATGTCATCCGCATACTGATGACACTGCGCCCCAAACCTCCTGATGATAGCTCCCAGCAGCTTGAGGTAGATGTTGAATAACATCGGGGAGAGGATGGAACCCTGCGGCACTCCACAAGTGAGCAGCCGAGGGTCTGAAGCCTCCTCCCCGAGAACTACCCTCTGATACCTTCCAGAGAGGAAGGACCGGAACCACTGCAATACAGTGCCTCCCAAGCCCAACCCCTCCAGGCGGTCCAGGAGGATACCGTGGTCAACGGTATCAAAAGCCGCTGAGAGATCGAGGAGGACTAGAAAGGAGCATTCACCCCTATCCAAAGCCCTCCTCATATCATCCACCAAGGCGACCAAGGCCGTCTCCATCCCATGTCCAGACCTGAAGCCCGACTGGCACGGATCTAAATAATCGGCTTCATCCAAGTTCAACTGAGCACCCACCACCCGCTCGATCACCTTGCCCAGAAATGGTAAATTGGAGACTGGGCGAAAGTTGTTTAAATCCTGGGGATCCAAGGAGGGCTTCTTTAGAAGCGGTCTTATTACTGCCTCCTTGAGGGCTGATGGCATCACTCCCTCCTCGAGGGAGGCATTCACCACCGCCTTGATCCCCTCACCCAGTCTCTCCCTGCAGCTCATGATGAGCCAGGACGGGCAAGGATCAAGCAAGCAGGTGGTCGGCCTCACAGATGAAAGCACCTTGTCCACTTCATCAGAAGAAAGAAGCTGAAACCGATCCCAAAAAACCGGTCTGCCATTAGCCTCCTCCCGCTCACTCCCTGTGTCCACGACGTACGATATCCCACTCCTTATCCGATCGATTTTATCTGCGAAGTGCTTCGCTAAAGCCTCACAGGAGGCTTTTGACTGTTCCAGTGGGTCCGGAGCGACTGGACCGACCAGACTCCGGACCACTTGGAAAGCCTCCTGGGGCAGCACTCTGCAGACGCAATGGAGCCAGCATAGAAATTCTTTTTTGCTGCGTTCACCGCCACCCGGTAGGCTGAAGATGCAGCTCTAACCCGTGTTCGATCGTCTTCAGAGCGGGAATTTCGCCATCGGCGCTCTAGCCTTCTCACCTCTTGTTTCAGAGCTCGCAGCGACGGAGTGAACGATGGCGCAGCGCGAGCTCTGTTTAGGCGAAGAGGGCGCTTCGGGGCAACTCGGTCTAATGCCCTGGTGATTGCAGCATTCCAGTCATCCACCAGGGTCTCGACCGAGCTACTGTTTGTGTGCTCCAATTCCCCAAGCGCGTTCAGGAATCCATCCGGATCCATAAGACGCCTGGGGCGGACCATCCTAATAGGTCCCTTACCCCTGCAGAGGGGTTGTGGCACCGAGAAATCCAACCCCACCAGATAGTGATCTGACCATGACAAGGGGGTGGTGGATATACCCCCGATTTCCAGATCATTTCCCCCCTCTCCAGAAACAAAAACCAAGTCCAGCGCATGACCGGCTGCATGGGTAGGTCCAGTTAATACAGGGTGCAGCTCCCAGGAAGCCATGGTCTCCATGAAGTCCCAAGGTGCCCCCGTGAGGACAGCCCCCGAATGCACATTGAAGTCCCCCAGCACCAATAGCCTGGGGGACAACACACGCACATCAGAGACCACCTCCAGCACCTCGGCCAGGGAGTCTGTCGTGCAGCGGGGTGGACGGTACACGAGCAGAATCCCCAGACTGCCCTTTGGACCCAACCTCCAGTACATGCACTCAATAAACTTGGTCTCCCGGAGAGGGAGTCTGGTGAGGACCAAGGACTCCCGGGAAATAACAGCCACTCCCCCTCCCCGTCCCCCAACCCTTGGCTGCTGGGCATACGAGAAACCAGCCGGACACAAGGCCGCCAGAGTTGGAGCAGCGGCCTCGTCCAGCCAGGTTTCCGTAATACATGCCAGGTCCGCACCCTCATCCAGGATCAGGTCATGGATTACAGATGTTTTTTGGGTAACGGACCTGGCATTACACAGCAGCAAATGCAAGGGTGGGGAAGGAGCCACACCTCCCCCAGTTGGCTCAGGGCAGGCCTGGAACAAGGGATAGATGTTAAGCATCGATCCCCTGTTCCCCTTAATCGGCATGGCCTGCCCCTAGCACTCTGCCAGCGTCTGCCGCTCAACAATGGTATGTTTTGCCCCCCGGAACTCCCCCCATCATCTCCCTGAGATGAACACATGCCCCCCCTGCTTCCACCCACCCCTAAAACCAACCCCTAAAATCCCTAAAACCCCAACCCAGCTCAGACAGGGGGGTAGGCCCTCGCCCTCGTGCCACCCCCCAAGTGGCTCCCCCAAAGGGGCGACCCCTTTGGCGTTGTCCCCTTCGGGGACGTCCCCGCCGGGGCGTTGCCGCCCCGTTCCGCAGGCCGGCAGATGTAGCAGTTGGCTCTGCTGGGGCAGCTGGCACCACTCCCCAATCAGTCCAGTGCAGAGGCAGGGCCCCAGTCCAGCAGGGAACCACCAGGGAGGGGGAAAAAGCAGTTGCCTTCAGGGCAACATTACACAATTTATGCAAATTCCCTCAACGTTTAAAAAAAGATGTGCAAACTGCAGCCCGTCTTAGAGATGGATGTTGTCCGCGTGGAGAACCCCCGACTTGGCTCGCTTCAGATCATTGGGTCAGAAGCAGGCCTGATGTCCATCGAGCAAAAACGAGCTGGACTTCCCGATGCTGGCACCTCCCTACGAAAGGCCTCTGCCTCGGCAATTGCTGGCTTGCAGAGTTGTCTTCAGCTGTGCTAAGAACTGGTTCAACAAGCACTAAGTCATTGCATCCCTCCTTATCCGGATGCCAGTTGGTTCCATCGGAGTGGTTGGCTGGGGTGGAGATATTTTTTCTCGCCTCGTAACTGGGAGCTCTAGAGAGGGGGAAATGACTTAATCAGTTGCGCTCTCTTGGCTCGCTCCCTCGGCATAGCATACGCTCTTTACAGGAACCTCGCATGGTATTGCACAGATTCAAGACAGTCATTATGGAGAGTGAGGCAATAAGTGTTGGTGGGTTGGAGGAACAGGAAAGTCAAGGTATTTCTTTGACTGCTGTGGGAAATGTCGTTTTGCCGCACATGGTGTTATCAATATTCAGTTACCACTTTCGGACTTTGGAAGCACTAGATAACTGTCAGCGGACGTTTTGCGTTTGCTGGTTTATGTCTGGTGGCCTGGAGAAAGTTCTTCTTCTTGTCAATGTTTTTAAGGCAACGAAGAGCTTGAATGTCACAAAGCAAGGGAAGGCCTATTGCTGATCCCCCTCTTTCCTGGAAAGGTGCTACCTTTTTGGAATTAGTATACAAGGCTTGAGAGGTGTAAAGCAGTTTTCATGGCTTTATTTTTCTCCGATGATGGTTTGTGATCATCGAGTTGTCTTCAGCAAAGATGCTGCTTTGTTTCCCTTGTTGTTGTTGTTCCTTCTTATTCCTTTGTATCCTGACTTCTTGTGGTGGTAACTGATGTCTCAGTTCCTTTCTTCCTTACTGGGTCATTGTTGTTTGGACCTTTTATTTTAACACGAGCACTTTTAAAATGTGACAGAATTGGAATTGTTGAACTAACAGTGCAATCCTATATGTATCTGCTCAGAAGTAAATCTTATTGAGTTCAACGTTTCCTTTATTTGTTGTATGCCTTGTATGTAAATCTAAAAGCACCCACTGATCATCAAAGCGTTTTTGTGTGCATTTTGGAAATTTTTCTTTGCACATTTTTTTGAATGTGTGCATGTTGTCGAACGTGTGTGTGTGTGTGTGTGTGTGTGTAATGCATCACAAGCTTGGAAATGTATGAATTTCCACCCACAGATTGTATCCAGCTCCACATTCAGGTCTTTGGGATGTGAATTGGGTAAATCCATTAAAATAAACAAATAAAACATGTTGATGGAGCGAATTTCACACACATCCTAACAGTAGAAACATTCTTAAACCAAAACATGAGACATCCAGAATGCAGATTATTCTTCCAGCTTCACTTCATGCTTTCACAGCACTCGGTTTGCCCATTCATCAGAATATATGTGTATCTAGTGGCCTGAGTTGCTGTTTGCACCACAGTCAGAAACTATGTTGCTATCTAGGATTGGGTTCCATGCCACACTGCAAATAGATATGCTTGGGGTTTTTTTTGTGCAACTTTGAAGTGTGTCTCAAAGCTATCGGTTACTATGCTTGTTTCAGTCTAATGATTTGGAGCACAAAGCAAATTGATTGCTTACAAGGAAAATATTTCATTTGTGCTTACAGCCTAAAGGTGGGGATGTGCAGCTGAAGTTAATGGTAAATGCAAGTTCGATTTGGGAGTACTTTCATGCTTTGCTAAACGACTTGGCTTCCCACCCTCCTCCTGTCATTCTGTTATGTCAGCTAAAGTTTCTGCCCATTTGTGTGTCTAGACAGCAATTTCCACACTGCTAGGTAGGCTCTGTAGCATATAACTAGAGGTGATTTTGCACCACATTTGGCGAGTGCACTCAAGTAGTTAGTCTGGCCTATGCCTCCTGATCACTGCACTATGGGAACTAAAATCTCTGGTGGATTTAGCCAACTGCACATTGCAATCCTAGAGGCTGGGACCGGTTCCAACTCAGGTAATTTCATTTTCTTCATAACCAGTTCCCCAGTGCACTGCTACCTGAAACCATTCCTCACCTTGTTCCTCCAAACAGATGGCATGACAGATGAGGTGATACATGCCATAAAAATGTTTTGCTACCTGTCTTGGTCAGGTAAGCAAAATTTAACAAAGTGGGCAGGGAGGTTGGATGTCGTAGGACTACAGTTACCACACAAGCACAAATATACCTTATTCTATCAACAGTTATATAGCACTGTATTATTCATTGCCATTCCCATGAAGGAAGATGAGAGACAAAGTCCTCGTGACATAGATAAAATTAAATATCTGTTGTCTAGGCACAGTGAAGCCTGTTATGTTTAACACAGCCAAATTTGCAGTGAGAGCCTCCCAACTCAGGCAAGCCCATGGCGCTAATCTTCTGGCTTAAGGACTTTGCCCTTGTGTATGTTCGATGTATTGTAAATGTTTGATTTGTTTCGTTGCATTCCCTCCCCCCCTTTTTTGCTATAACCTGTAATGGGTTGCCTAATAAACTTGATTTGGACAAAGTCCTTGGGTAACAGGGTCACACAACTTTATTGGATACGCTTAGGGAGCAATCCTATCAGGATGCCCCAAAGTCCCCAAACTTGGAGGCTTATGGACATCCAGTGCAGAGCAGGAGGAGCAGCAGAAGAGATCTTCGATTCTTCTACTCTGTATTTTCACTAGATTGGCATTCTTGCCCATCTAGCTGGAGCATCTCAGAGCGGGAGGGAAAAGGGGCTGGAGCAGCTTCAGGATATCCTGGCCTCCTCCCCTCCCTGTCCCCTTTTACCCCTTCTGAGGTCACTTCTCCCAATCTCAGAAAGCAGTCGGCGTGGAGGAGGATCAGAGCTCCGATCCCCAGCTCCGAGGTCAGAGTTCTGTCTCCGACCTTGGAGCTGGGAATCCAAACAACTCTATGGCCCTCCTCAGATGCTATCTACGGGCCATAGGATCACTCCCTCCATTAAGGGGCAAAATAACCAGGGCTAAATTGTGCACACCTTTGATCCTATCAAGAGTGCTGATTATACTCCAGCAGCCCCCTATTGGGCGAATCCACCCTTGTGGTTTGGATGCGAACATCCATGCTTTTTCTCAACATCCTGCCTCCACCAGGGCAAAGCTGGTCAGCAATAAGGCGTATGGTTGTATAACCCAACCCTCACTCTCTGGTGCCTTAGACTGCTCACCAGGATAAAATCCATTCAGCTGATCGGGTGTGCTGGCATTACCTGCCCAAAACAGTCAGATGAATAAACAACAACCACCCATGTCGAGAAAGTAAGGAGTGGCACTTCTACAGCCAATCCAGAGATGCCCCCCCCCACAAAAAAAATTCCTACTTAGTCTCCACATAGATGACTGACCAATTCCTTATTGTGGCAAAGAACAGGCTGCAGGGGAGCTGCACCAGGAAAAGGGGGGCTTGGAGCTGGTTTATATAGCAACCTGCACTTACCTCCCTATGGGGCTAGGCTCCGTCATGTGGGGCTCACCAAATCAGATGTGGTGCTAGGTACCGAAAACATCATGGGCTCAGGCCCCCAGGGCAGAAAAAATGCACAAATTTGCATATGCTAATTTACATATGCTGTAAAGTCTCTCTCCGTGCATGCCTTTAAAGGACCCTGTCTCCTTAAGGACACCCCTATTTGTAAAAAAAAAAGGGTTGAATGGACAGGGAAGAGGAGGGCATTTGATTTCAGAAAAAAAC
The DNA here is from genome assembly GCA_021292165.1 of Shinisaurus crocodilurus. Taxonomy (NCBI): domain Eukaryota; kingdom Metazoa; phylum Chordata; class Lepidosauria; order Squamata; family Shinisauridae; genus Shinisaurus; species Shinisaurus crocodilurus. The sequence continues at coordinate 214,572,272 of CM037880.1, read as the reverse complement.
CTCAGGCAGAAAGATTCAAGGGTTCAGGCAGCAGGAGGTGAAGCACATGTGGGCAAAAAGCCAGCTCATCCAGGGGGCTCAGATGCAACAGAGATTATCAGGGCCCCTGTACCTTTATTTCAGCAAGTGCCCATGGACAGAAGGGTGGTGGGGCAGAGGGCCTCCCTAGATATTCGGGGCTTCAAGTGAAAGATTCAGGGGCTCCAGCCCTATTGGGCCACCACCTCTGGACCAAATGCACTCATTACCGCCTCCCACCCACCGAACGGTGGGGGGCAGGCAAAGTTGCGCTCTCTTTGTTCAGTCTTTGAAAAGACTGATGCTGAGTGGCATCAGTCTTTTCAGAACTTAATTTCAAGCCATTCCTGAAATAGTTGTGGGCAGCCCTACCACCTTATATTCAGAGATACGAAGGAGTTATTGAACCATGAGTGTTGTTTGTAGGAGTAGGTAGATCTAACTGTTTTACTTCATTGAAAGTCATTTCCCCTTGCCTGGGGTGGGGGGGAAGCATGTTGTTCAACATCTGTTTCTTTGGTCTGTTTTACATTCTTTTTTACAAAATTATTTTAGATTTGTTTCCTTTTCCATTCTTTTTTTTTTTTAAGATAGATCCAAGACAGCTTACAAATGGAGAGAAAGAAGCAACACTATTAAATATACAACAAGCAGATTAAAACATGATGGAAACTGTAATATTGCCTGCTTAAATCAACAAGGTAATATAACCACTAGTTAGAGTGGGAGGAGAGGGTAAATTGAACAATCCCCAGGATGCATGTTTTGTAACCCCTCCTCCCTACTTCTGGTCCTCTTTGTAGCCAGCTCTCTCTCTCTCCAACATGATGGACACACATATATGAATAAATGGACTGTAAGTAAAACTAATGAATGTCTTTATTAGTTTTAAAGCTTGTATGGACAATCCATTCCTTTAAAGAGCCTTTTACCAGGGTTTAGCTAGCAACCCACCTGGTGATAACCAGTTTCAATAACCAGGCTGTGCATAAGAGGGAAAACTCTGCTTCGGCCTAACCAGTATAGGACCGACTCCCTCCCATATCCTCCAACAAAACACACGCACACACACACACCATAGTCCTAGTCACCTCATTTGTATATCACTTTTAGATTTCATAGATTTCATAGATCATAGAGTTGGAAGGAGCCTACAAGGCTATCGAGTCCAACCCCCTGCTCATGCAGGAAACTAGAGGAGGGGGTCTCCCATCCAAGTAATAACCAGGCCTGACCCTGCTTAGACATGTATTGTGCTCAAAGCAGTTCACAACAAAAGCATAAGTTAGATAAAGAAAGAAAGAAATATACTCTAGCAAGGGGAATCAAATCAAACTTTAAAAGCCTGCTGGCAGGAATAAATGCTTCAAAAATAAAAGATAACCATTCTCATTCGATTTGATAGAAGGGAAATTGCTTTTTGAAAAGAAATTCAATGGAGAAGCAAATTTCAAAGAAATCATAGGTAAGATTCAGGGCTCTTATGCTTACCATACTTATGAGGTAGCCAAGGAGCATGCATAAATGTCCCGCTTTTTTTCATTGTACAATCAACTCTCTGGCATCCTGTAGCCTCCTCAGCTCCCCACGCTTCAATTAAAGCCCAGGGGAAGATATTGTGAGGTCATTCCTCCCAGAGGGCTTTTTCAGCTCAGGAAGTGCAGGCAGCCTGGGAGGAGGCAGAGCAATGGAGAGATGTGCAACAGAAAGAAAACACGCACAGCGCACCTTCAGGTGCCTCACAGTGATTATGTAAGCCAAAAAAAAAATAAAATCACAAAAATAAATTAAAGAACACCCTGAGGATGAGGAAGAACAGTGGAAGCTTCTTTCATGGGGGAAGAAAACTTTCAGGAGATCTGAGGAGAGATTTTGGCACAGCAATAGCCTCACCTTCTTCCTTGGAGCTGGACAGTAGACACAACACTGTCCCAACAGCACACCTGCATTGTGGTGGATACAAAATGGCGGGCCAGCCTGCCAACACAGTTGATGCTGTTGCCACTTCCAATGGCAGCATACACACACACTCACACACCATCCCAAACCCCTTAGGAAAAGCTGTGCTACATCCCCTGACGATGGTGAGCCTTACCTAAGAAAAACTGTTGAGAATTTCTCTCCTCCTGGGGAAAAAAAATGGGTGAAATCCCCCCACCCATTTCTCTTTGCACAAATAGGGTGGAGAATTTTGGGAGGCCATTTGCGCACGTCTCTATTAATTCTTTCCTTGCAGTTGGGGGGGGGGGATGTGAATTTTGGTAAATTAGTATAAAAATGAACTGAAAGAAATGCTCACCCACCTACACTACCCAAATTCCATAGATACTGCTATTCCTAGCATGGAGCAGTAGCTTCCTGTCATGTAGCTGGAGACACCTATCAGAAAAGAAGAAGAGAGTAGAGGCAGCCCTAATTCAGCATCACAAACTTGATTGAATATACAGGGATTAAAGCCCAGACTTTTAAGAACGAAGCACTAAAAGTCCTCTGCCTGGATGAATGATTTTGTCAGTGTTGCTTTATCCAATATTCAGGGTTTTTAAACACACACACACACACACACACACAGTTTATGAAGAAATGTGTGAATTTTGGTAATATCTTGTTTTATAAGAAATGAATTGAACCAAATTATCACCCCCATCTCTAGCAAGAGCAGAAATCACTGTGTACCTTGGATATAGCACAAAGACAGCTAGTATTTCATAGAATCATAGAATAGTAGAGTTGGAAGGGGCCTATAAGGCCATCGAGTCCAGCCCCCTGCTCAATGCAAGAATCCAGGTCAAAGCATCCCTGACAGATGGCTGTCCAGCTGCATCTTGAATGACTCCAGTGTGGGAGAGCCCACCACCTCCCTAGGTCATTGGTTCCACTGTTGTATTGCTCTGCCATTCAGGAAGTTTTTCCTGAAGGTTCAGCCGGAATCTTGATTCCTGTAACTTGAGCCCATGATTCTGTGTCCTGCACTCTGGGATGGTTGAGAAGAGATCCTGGCCCTCCTCTGTGTGACAACCTTTCAAGTACTTGAAGAGCGCTATCATATCTCCCCTCAGTCTTCTCTTCTGAAAGCTAAACATGCCCAGTTCCTTCTGTTGCTCCTCACAGGGCTTTCTTTCCAGTCCCCTGATCATCTTTGTTGCCCTCCTCTGAACCTTTTCCAGTTTGTCTGCATCCTTCTTAAAGTGTGGTGCCCAGAACTGGATGCAGTACTCAAGATGAGGCCTAACCAGTGCTGAGTAGAGGGGAACTAGTACTTCACACAATTTGGAAGCTATACATCTATGACTGCAGCCCAAAATACCATCTGCCTGTTTTGCAGCCACATTCCCTACTAGTATCCAATCTCTTCACCAACCATTGGCTGAGGGTACATGTGCAAGACCCTTGGACATGTGTAGGGGCAGGCCCAGAAGGGGCGGCCCCAATTAACCCCTTCCATACATTCTTTTTGACCTAAACCAATACTTTAACAGGACTGTTGCCTTTCCCTAAGCTGCTGCTCTGGTCTCCCCTAGACAATTGTTAGTTCCCAGGAGATTTTTTTTTTTTTAAGTGATCACATGTTTTTTTAAAGGTTAGGATAGGAGGAAGGAAGCCTGTATTGGCAGGAAATAAAGCTCCAGTGAAAGGGACTCACTACAGCAAATGTCATATCTCCAGTTGAATTAAAGATCCACCTTTTGCATCCTTACTCAAAAGTAACTCCTGCTGAGTTCAGGGGGACTTACCCCCAAGGAAGAGTGCATCAGAATGCACCCCCCCCCCCAAAGCTCAATCTAGGGAGGTTTACTCATATTTGGGAATTATTCTGAGCTTTGGCGCTTCGGATGGGGAAGGGAGGAGGTGGGAGTGCCTCAAGATGAATACGTCGTATCCTGACAGCCCTGGTGTCCTCCCCTCCCTGCCTCCCAGAATGCCCTCTTCACCCTTCTCCGAGATGGCTCTTACGACCTCGAAAACACAGCCGGTGTGGTTTTTTCTGTGCTGGCTTTATTTTTTGGGGGGGGGAAGGGTGATCCGAGTGTGGGTACCCATCTCCGAGGTCAGACCTCTTTTCTGACTTCAGAACTGGCAATCTGAATGGCTATGAGCCATAATTGTCTTCTATGAAGATAGAGGCCCACATTGCTGGCCCATGCAGAGATAGAGAGACGGCCACTTTTGAGAATTAACAAAAAGGAGATATAAGAGAATCTTCTTCTTCTTCTTCTTCTTCTTCTTCTTCTTCTTCTTCTTCTTCTTCTTCTTCTTCTTCTTCATCATCATCATCATCATCATCATCATCATATTTTCTGTATCCAGCTCAGCTTGGTTTTTCAGACACTTTATTGTAGCTGAGCACGTCTTAACGTATGAGTCACTGTTGTCCTTTATTTCAGAGGCTGCTTATTATTTTGGTCCTCGAATCCGACTTCATTGATTTCTGAGCAAGCAGCACACACAGTCAGAAAGCGAGAGAAAGAGCGAGAGACAGAGGGAGATTTTTTCCCCTCCCGGGACTGTATTTCATAATCATAATGAGAAGTGGGGGGGTGATTTTATAAATATACAGTATATATATATATATATATATATATATTTCCACCAAAGAGCAAATTAGAATCTGCTTGGGAAACCTGAACATAGCACAGTGCCTGCCAAATATATCATGAAGACCGGTGTGATTCCTAAGGAGCCAGAAAATCTTTTTCCTTTCCAGTCATTGACTCAGATCATGGGGTGTTTTGTTTTGTTCCATTGTCCTTGACTTTTCCCCTCTCTTTTTGGGGATGAATTTGGTGATGGAAACCGACAAGTGTGATGGAAATAGCAAGGCTTTTTTTTTGTTGCTGTTGTTTTGCTCAAGAGTAACTCCATAATGCTGGACAGATTGATTAGCACTCAGGTTGGTAAGCAGGTTTGGCGTGTGTTGCTGTGTACGGTGATTTCCAGAATGTAACTGATATTGTGTGTTTCTTGTTCAGTTCTCCAGTTCCTTTTGTGTGTTGGTGGGTTTGCTTGACCACGTTCGCACATGCATGTGAACACTTTATCTCTTTACACTTGTTAACTAGCAACTGGGTGTGTGGACTGACACCACTGGAAGACTTTACATTTGAAGTGACACTAGGTGAACTGAGAACTGTAAGCCAAATTCCGAGGGGCAGTGGAGTTCAACAGCAAAAGTGAGGCAAACAGTGATGCAGCTATGTCATTTTAGATGCAGGACTTAATGGTCTTAACTGATGTGAAGGATCAGGGCGGGGGGGGGGACAAATTATATGGCTATGTGTACTTCTTATGAAACACAACTAATGTTTCTCACCTCCCCCTTCCATTCCATACTTTGCAACTGCTTGTATATTACAGATATGCAAGAGCAAACAAAAAATTGTTTGTCAGCCAGGATTAAAAAAAGACATATTCTGAGCATGTGCACTTCTGCATTTTGTTGTAGGAAAGGATAATACATTTTAAAAGTAAAAATAAAATAACAAAATGAGCATTTATTATAACATTTAAAAAATAAAAAATAAAAGAGAGGATGCTGCAGTGAGCAGCATCAGACCCATTGGCCCAGTTTGGAGGATCACAGGGGTGGGGGGGGAATAAACCAGAGTAGTTTATTTCCCCCACCGTATGTGCCAGTCACATACCAGGGGATTTGCATAATTACCCTTGCCGGTGTGGCTTGATGTATCATGAGAACCCGAAGGGGGTGGCTTGTTGCCATGGTTAACAAGCCACCCAGAATCCATGGGCTGTTGTGTTATTATTATTATTATTATTATTATTATTATTATTATTATTATTTACATTTCTATTATTTACATTTATTTATTTGTAGGGTTCTGGGGTGGCTTGTTAACCATGGGAACAAGCCACCCACACTGGGTTTGCATGCCACGGCAAGCTGCGCCAGTGAGGATAATTATGCAAATCCCCCCGGCATGCAACTGGCACATGCAACAGGGGCAATAAGCCACTGTGGCTTATTTCCCCCACCGTGATCACGCAAACTGAGCCACTGTGTCCCAGCATGCCCATGCCAATCCAGGAGCTGATGTTGGGCCTGTTTGCTGCTGAATCTCCCTAAGCCTTCCATGAGGACTTCGACTTCGATGTCCAGCCTCAACTGCTACACCACTGGAGGCAAATCCTTCCTGCAAAAAAAAATAAAAATCCTGCCCAACCTTTGGGCATGTTGACATGGAGGGATGAAACTCTCTCTAGCCTGGTGTGGGGGCTGTTGGATAGCAGCTGCCTTTTTCTACACAAAACCGCCACCCGAGTGATGCTAAGTTCTGATGCAGCATCATTCTTTGTGACTATGGGAGACAGAATGGTGAATGCCAGCTACTGAAAGCCTGGAGAAGCACCACCCCGGGCCAGTGAGGTTTGCTTTCACCCCACCCTGAATGCCTCCTAAGATTGCCAAAATGCCTCTCCCATGCTCCATGACCTGGGAATGGTGTTGCAAAAAGGGATGGCATTTTTGGCCAGCACCAGTTACGTGTGTGCCATCACTCATTCACACATGCAAGTCGTCAGTTGAGCTGGCAGTCAGCTGCTGAACATCGTGTCCGGATCAGCCATAAGATGGACCGAAATGGTACTGATCCCACATAGTGTGGGGCCTAGATTTCCAGGTTGGCTCCTACTCCATGAGAATTGCTGGCAGTGCCCATCAGCAAGAGCACAGTCTTCGCCTGTCGATTTAAGTGTTGTATGCACATGGCATTGCTTAATAACATAGTAATCCAAACAAGTCCATAGGATTTGGGGGGGGGGTTGTTATTATCTAAAAAGACAGGAAAGGGGAATCAAGGGGTTGGAGTACCTTTCCTATGAGGAAAGACTGATGCTCCTGCCTGACAGTTAAGATCATCTTCAGAATCCCTTCTCTGGGTACCACCACCTTAGAATGGTATGACAGGTGGCTACCAAGGAAAGAGCCTTCTTTGTAGTGGCCCCCTGCCTGGAATGCCCTTCCCAGGAAGATCCACCTGGCATCCTCACTCAATACATTTAGATGGCAGATTAAGACCTTCTTCTTCCAGTAGGCATTTAATTGTTAATCTGTTGATCTAGTTAAAATTATTGCTGGCTCTTTAGTATTTTTAATGTTTTTGTTGTGTTATTGTCTTGCTGGTTATTTTACTGTTGTTTGCGGGTTTTTATGAGTGTAAACTGCCCTAAGTGTATTTGTCAGTTTGGTGGTATAAAAATTAAATGAATAAATAAAGGTTAGTTGTCTCTAGGTCAGTTTTCTTTCTCCCAAATTCAAATTTTCTAAATCTCAAGTTCTCTCTTTCGCAGATATGAATAATTTTGCTAATTTTAGTTAATCCTTTTCAAAATGAATTGAAATGGAATTCTCACCCATCTGCATCAGGTACAGCTATTCCCAGAATAGAGAGGACCATAATGTGCTTGCCAGCCATATGGCTATTAAAGATGAGGAGCCTGTCAGAAAAGAAATTCACCATTAACACAGCTGAATAGACAGGGATTCAGTCCCAGGCGTTTAAGAGCAAAGTGCTCAAAGCCCTGGCCCTGGATTGGCAAATCTATCAGTTTCAGTTTCTCCCTCATTTAATTAAAATTTAAAAAATCTCAGGTTTTTGCTGTCCTGTCCTGAATATGATGAAATTTGTGGATTTTGGTAAATTCTTATCAAAACTAAACTGAAACAAAATTCTCACCAAACCCTAGTTAGCATATTTTGCCCCTCTAAGAGAAATTTGCATACCCCTGGTATTTTAGACAACCCTACATTGCCCCACTAAGTCAGGAATATGAAATCTCCTGCAATCAGAATGCATCTGCCATTTTGTGGGTTTGGTAGGATTACACTGACCAAAGAAGTTGGAATATATATATATGTATATATATATATATATAGAGAGAGAGAGAGAGAGAGAGAGAGAGGTGTTCTTTATTTTTTTAAAAAACTTGTTTTACTTCTCCCAAACAAACCATACAGAATATTTACATAATATATGTAAATATCTTGAATGCCTCTCCCACTCTGGAGGCATTCAAGGTGCAGCTGGACAGCCATCTGTCGGGGATGCTTTGACCTGGATTCCTGCATTGAGTAGGGGGTTGGACTCGATGGCCTGGTAGGCCCCTTCCAGCTCTACTTTTCTATGATTCCATGATATAGAATATGTTATAAGAGGATGGAACTAGTGCTTTTGAAAAGAAAGAAAATGTTGGGAAAATTCTCAAGGGCTGGGCTTTCTTGTGCTTACCTTACTTAGGAGGTGGCCAAAGAGTGTAAATTGAGTGTCTTGTTTTTCATTGTACACTCCTCTCTCCGGCATCCTGTAGCCTCCTTGGCTTCCCACACTTCAACTAAAGCCCAGGGGAAGACATGATGAGGCCATTCTTCCTATAGGGCTTTTTCAGATCAAGAAGTGCAGGCAGCCTGGGAGGAGGCAGAGGAATGGAGAGAGGCATAATAGAAAGAATCATAGAATCATAGAAAAGTAGAGTTGGAAGGGGCCTACAAGGCCATCGAAAAGACACCCTCAGCCACCTCACAGTGATGAGGTCAGCTGAAAAACAGCACAAAAATACATTATAAAACACTCTGAGAATGAGACAGAACTATGGAAGCCTCTTTCATGGGGAAGAAAACTTTCAAGAAATTGAAGGAAAGATTTTGGCACAGTGCTAGCTCTACCCCTTCCCTGGATCTGGACACAACACTGCCCCCCTCACACCTGCATTGTGGGGGATGCAAAATGGAGGGCAGGCTGCCAACACAGTTCATGCTGTTGCCACTTGCAGTGGCAGCACCCCCCCCCACCAACCCGTAGGAAAAAAAGGAAGAAGCTGTGCTACCACCCCTGCCGATGGTAAGCCATATCTTTGAGAAACTGTTGAAGATTTCTCCTCCCCCTGGAGAAATCTGCCCACAATTAGAGTGGAGAATTTTGAGAGGCCATTTGTGCACAGCACTAGATGAAACACACATACCGGTATGCTCTTTCTGAAACGTGTAATGGTGACGTTTTTGCTTGTCACCATTACACGTTTTTAGAAAGGGCGTATGTATGTTTCAAAAGCTTTCTAAGGATTCTTAAGATTGGGTTTGGATTTTTATTTTATTTTTAAATCATACCGAGGTGATCTTTCTGGCTGTCCCAAAGGAGAGGAGCAGAGAAGTCAAGATGAGGGCAGGTGTTCTTGTCCTGACTCACATGGGCGCTGAACACTCACATGTATACACTGAACTTTCATGAGCCTGCAAGGATCGCCTAACTATGTAACTCAAACAAGAGTCTATGATCAGCACTCTTTAACAATGGATTATTTAATTTACAGTTTATTACGGCTTAGGTATTATGTTTTCTTCTGTTTTCAGTCAAAATTTCAATACGATCAATACATTTCTTCTAAGTACCAGAAGTACTCTTGACCTTAGATCATATCTGTTTCCTTCCTTTGATCCCAGTGTCTTTGGCCATGTTACATGATTGACTGCCTCCACAAACTCATTTTTACATCATAAGCCAAATTACTAAGAATATGGTCTTTACCAGCTAATCAGCCTTCCTCTGAATCTACTTACCAAAGCAATTGTTTACTCTCCTTCCAAGACACAGGGAGATGCTGCAGATGCTGGTGGTGGGCAAATGACTGACTTCAAAATACTGAGGATCAAACCGCACATTAAGTTCAATATTTTGTGCATAGCTCCAACTGTTGTCCTTTAGGTGGATGGTTAAGACATGCTTGTTCTGACAGGCTTTTATCTGGGTTTGAATTTTATCAGATGGGGTTGCCATTCCATTTCATTATGGTTTTGAATGCTCTTTTTAAATGTACTGGCATTTTATTTTCATTAGCCACCTTGGAGGCTCTTTTTGGAGACTCACATTATATGCCTCTTTCTTCTTTCATACCATATGGTCAGATCCAACATCTTCATACCAGCTCTGGATACTAGATATTAATATGGGGATAGTTGACTGAGTAGCCTGAAGACATGATCTGGTCCTTGAATAGTCTTCCGAGTCCTAACCACAGGGGAGGCTGGTGACTCCTTTTTCGGTGGGGCTCCTTTTCCATTACAGGTTTTGCAGGTTTTATATGGAGCTTCATGGGAGCTATCCATGGTGCTCCATGGTGGTGAACCTATTTTGGGGATGGAGTTCAGCGCCATGGATAGCTCCCATGAAGCTCAAAATAAAACATGCACAACCTGTAATGGAAAAGGAGTCCCCACCGAAATAGAAGTCACCACCCTGCCCTGCCCAATACTCTAACCACTACACCAGGAATAGGCAACATGGTTCCTGTGGGCACCAGACACTTTCCTTGGCACCTGCCAAGGTTCTCTATCCCTCCCCATTTTTTGTTTTTGTTTTTAAGTAACACATTTATTTATTTTTTACTGGCAGCTGGGATTGCTGTGAAATGCCTTTCTGTTGGTGCTGAAAACTGTGGGTTCAAATGAGTTGCTTGGGGTATTGGGGCTCAGATCCTACCTCTGCCTTGTATTCAGTATTTTGGGCAGGTGACTTGTCCTTTGCCAGAACTCCCATGCCAGCCGTTTTGTGGTGGCACCTCTGATAGTTTCCCAAATTGCCAAATGTGCCCTAAGGGTTACCCACCCCTGCACTGCACTATACAGTCATGCCTTGGACTGAGAGCATAATTCGTTCCGGAAACGTGCTTGTAATCCAAAACACTCTTATATCAAAATGAAATCCCCCCAAAAAAATTTGTACACAGATTTTTAATTTAAGCCGTACTACAGTACTTGTATTGCAAGATGTCACTTGTATATCAAGTCAATTTTTAAAAAATAAATATTTAAAAATTTGCTTGCCTTGCAAAACGCTCTCAAACCAAGTTACTTGCAATCCAAGGTATTACTGTACTGGGTCACACTGGTGTCTATCTCACCTGATTGATGTCTAGAAAATAGAGTGGCCCCTGAGGATTCAGATGTCTTCCAAGTCTGGCATCCCCCTGATACAATACCTGTTTGTTCTTGTTGTATTAGTCTTCTTCTCTCTGTGGTGATAAACTGTGTCTGGACTGAGCTAAACTGAGCTAAATAAACTGTGTCTGGACTATAGTAGTTCGGTCTACCGGTGAGGCTGATATGATAGGATATTCTTCAAGCCCAAATTCCCCTGCTAGATATTAGGCATTCATTTGGTCCATCTCCCGTGCATGTTTTTTTTACTGACAGCTAGGCCCACTTTTTAGACAGAATGTATTGACTTTTGGAAAACAAAAACAGGTCAGCTTGTCCACACGGCTCCTGTGTTTTACTGGACATTATTAAAACATAACTTGGATGTTTTGGAACTCCTTTATTCTACACATATATGTTCGTATTTATTTACTTATAGATACATACATACAGAGAAATATACAGAGCTGCATAGTCAAAAAGAGATGTCACTGCCCACAAAGGAGCTCATGATCTAAAATACACAGACACAGTGTAGACATGACAGAGGGAGGGAGGAAGGAATGCGGGCAAATGCTATGGCATGCACCTAAAACTTGGTTCTATTTAAGCCAAAGGACACGGAGACAAGGTGGGTTTTTAGGATGGCCTTGAAGGAAGAAAGGGAGGGATGACAGGAATTGTATGTATAAATCAGTGTTCTCCAACCTTGGGTCCCCAGATGTTTTTGGCCTACAACTCCCAGCATGCCCCAGCCAGCATAGCTGGCTGGGGCATGCTGGGAGTTGTAGGCCAAAAACATCTGGGGACCCAAGGTTGGAGAACACTCGTATAAAGGATAGAAAGGGAGGATGGGCAGAACTTTGTTTACTGATGAGCGGCTGGGGATGGCTGCGTGGCTTTCTTGCTAGTCATAGGTGTGGTACAGATGAGTTGGGCTCATCCATGTTTTATACACACACATTATGTAGGAGCTACAGATGGGCTTATCTGTCCATTTTGGTTTCTCTCAGTTTCTCATTTTTCCAGTCTTAAGTTCCTGTCTGTCTCGAACTTGGAGCATTTTTAAGTTTGCATCAGAATCCATAAGCATTTCTCCTCATACATGCATTTTTACTTAATATACACCTATTTTGAATGCATTTTTTTAAATTGGAGAACTCCATGGTGAAATTTGGAGACCTGCAAAATTTCAAAGGATAACACTGCGACGACACGGCCCTTTTCACTTTAGGACCAGCCGCATAAACCCTTCTCAGGCTAAGCATCAACACTTAAAAACCTGAGGGGAGGGTCAAATGAAACCTTTCCCCTACTAATGAGGGAAAAGATAATACTGGTTATTAAGGATCTATTTTAAAATTTATGATACTGTGGGTACAAAGGTGTGTGTGTGTAGATTTAACGGTAATGCAGGTTAATAACGCCAAGCTGACATGTAGGATTTGGGTAGCAAACAAAATAAAAATAAGTTTATTTTAATTCTCAAAATCTTAGTTCCAGAAAATAACTTTAAACCTGCCTACCCCAAACACTTTGTAATTAACCTAAGTCCCTATAATTCTAAATACTTCCACCCCTCATACAAGCACTGATTTCTCTCAAAACTCCTGACAATACACGAATAACCCAACTAACCTAACTCCCCAACTCCCAACTCTCCCCACACCCACACTCCAAACACTCTCCCATAACACACTCAACTCCTTAACTAACTCTGACATCACTCAAACACTCCTTATATACTCCTCCCCCCACCCTTTCCAAGACATATACTCACTAAACATACTAATGCAGACATACACCAGGGAACTGAATTGTGGGGTTACGCCACAAACACTGAGTTCCACTTCACATAGTGGTCCAAAAGGGCAAAATTAGATAAGTTTGCATTAAAATGTGAACTGAATGGATTTATCCCCCATCCCTAAGTCAGGAGCATATCACTCCAGCCTCAGAAGCTAGGGCAGACAAGAGACACCCATTCCCTTCAAGATCTACTGACAAACTCCAAGATTGACTGACTGGCTGCCGTTGGGCTACGTGGAACTTTGGTCTGATTAAGCAAAGGAACTCTTATGTATGGATCAGAACAGCAGCCATTGGGACCACATAGGCCAGGGGTGGACAGACATCAGGGTTGCAGATGTATTTCAGTTTGTTTGTTTGTTTGCTTGCTTTTACTAGATCCATGAGATCCTCTAACTCAGGGCCATTAGCCATGCTGACTGGGTATGCTGGGAGCTGTGGGCCAGCAACATCTGGGGACCCAAGGTTGGAGAGCCCTGCTCTAACTGGGGCCTGGTACAAATGACATACACATAGGGCCGGTCCACACAACATGGGAACCGCAGGGGTTTCAGAAGCCCCCCGCGGTTCCTGTGTCGTGCGAACGCCGGCCATGGACGCCCCCGCGGGACAGCCATGTGCGGGAATCATGCAAAGTGACCATGGGTGGTAGAGGGGTAAGCTCCTACCGCGCGTGGCCACCCTGCTGTGCGAACAGTGGGCGGCCATCCCGCGGGGGCCTCCTGTGGCTGCACAGAGGCGGCAGCCCAGAGCGGCCGCAACTGCGGCCGCTCCGGCCTGTTGGGCCAAACGGCCCCTCTGGGCATCCCGAGCCGCCGCCCCCTAGCGCCGGGAGGCTCGCACTGCAGTACGGGGACTGCCGGGGTCTGCCCAATGCACGCGGGGCACAGGTCATCTGCCGTGCCCTGCTGGACCCCGCAGACGGCCCCGTGGTGCCTCCCCCACTCGCTGCCTGGGTCATATGAATCGGCCCATAGACTTAAAGAATTCTAAGACCAGTAATTTGTTCTGAGTTATAGAAGTGAATGAAGCTCACAATGCTTCAGTACTCAAATCTATTCAAGTAGTCTTCATTTCAGCAGTTTAATTTGGGAGTGGGGGAGTTTTTTTGTGGCTGATATTGGTAAACCATTGGGAGTCAGAAATCCTTGCTGATCTACTACAAATCACCGAGAGGTCTACCTTCTGCCCAACCCCAATATAGGGTTTCAAGAAGCTTCCACTCTGTCAAGCTCTACCTTTTCCATCTGCTTAGACTATTCCATACTACCTTCTCCCTTTCTTCTGCATTCTTTAGGTGATGACCTGAAAACATCATGTCGGAGGTCCAGGGAACTGTCGACTTTTCTGTGGAGCTCCACAAATTCCATAATGTGGATCTCTTCCAGAGAGGGTGAGTCACTGTAAAGCTGATGAACAAGAAAGGCAGCAGTATCTTGAAATAAGTCAGACCTCCATGTCAGGACAGTCACGTCTTCTATTTCCAATGTCTGGGTTGTAAGTGTCATTGTTTCTGTATGCAAAACAGCACCATCCACACACAATAGGGAGGTATAGGCTCAGAGAAACCCCAAGACATGCAGAAGTGCCAACATTATTTAGGGGAAGCACACACTAAGAGATTGAGCATCCTCATCTATAGGGATGTGAAAATCAGCAAAACTTGATCTTGCTGAAGTTTTCCAGATTCCATTTTGGAGCTGGTTCCAACTCGAACCCATATCAGATTGTTTGTGAGCTCATTTTTTTTTTGCTTTTTGCATGAAAATCTATGAATATTTCCATGCATATTTTTCCGAGTGTACACATCAGTTTTTTAAATGTACACATTTTTTAAAATGTATTCATTTTGGAAAGCTATGCATGCTGTCAAACACTTTTTTTTGCAGGGGGGCGGTGTCCATGAATCACACTGCCAGAGCGGAAAAGGATTAACTTTGACCGCAGATTGCGTCTGGGTCTGTGTTTGGTCCAGAATGTGAAAACTGTAAAATCCTGATCAAAAATAAACTACAATTAATTTCTCATGTATCCCTATTCAGTGATCATGGAATGCTGACTGACTATCAGGGGAAAACTAGGGGAGATGGAGAATCAATAACAAGATAAACAGATTTTAAAAATTAAAAACAATGCATTAAAAAAAATCATGATTGCTCATCAAGGAAGGCTTCCCGAAACAAAGATATTTTCAGCAGCTACTGAAAACAACACAGTGTCAGAGCCTGCCTGACTTCCACAGGCAGGTAGTTCCACAGAAGTGGAGCCACCACACTGAAGGCTCTTCTCCTGGTGGACTCCAATCGGGCCATAGCTCCATGTGGGACCACCAGGGACATGCCACCTGATGACCTCAGTGACTGGGCAGGTTGGTAAGGGTGAAGGTGCTCTCTCAGGTATCCTGGTCCCAAGTTGTTTAGGGCTTTGTACACTTAGTACCAGAACCTTACGCCCAATATCATGGAAGACTTTTTAAAATGCATATATTAGTCAAAAAAATTGTGTGCAAAAATGAATATATGAGGAGAAATCTGTCTAAAATTGCACACAAATTTACATGTAGAGGTTTTGGATTTGTTTTTTGTTTGCTTGTTGTTTTTTTTACAAAGGAAATTGCAAATTGATGCAGAAATAGGATGGAACACACTGAACACTGGAAAAATGAGGAAGTGAGAAAAAACGAATTTGACAAATTCTCTCATCCTTAGTGGTGGCACCCCACACTCTTCCCAGGGAGACTTGCCTAGCATTTCGTAACTGTATTTTCAGTGCCAGGTGAAGAAGACCTTATTAATTCCACAGGCTTCTTAAAAGTACTTTTAAACTTGAATGTGATTCATTCCTATATTTTATGCTGCTTTTAGTGTCAGCTTCTAGTACATGTTGTGACATCATTGTGTCTTCTGTATTTTATATTGATGGTTGCTTTATTGATTCTCTCTCCCCCCCCCACCCCCGCCAGTTTGCTGCCCTGTGACATTTTTATGTGGATGGCACTGTTTAAAATTCATTAATACACAAGCAAACCCTCGGGAACATAAATGAATCAGGGCAATGGTCAATCAAGCTCATCATTGTCTACACCAGGGCTCTCCAACCTTGGGTCCCCAGATGTTGCTGGACTACAGCTCCCAGAATCCCTTGCCATTAGCCATGCTGGCTGGGTATGCTGGGAGCTGTAGGCCAGCAACACTGTGGGGACCCAAGGCTGGAGAGCCCTGGTCTACAGTGACTGGCAGTGACTCTCTGGGGTTTCTGGCAGGAGTTTTTCCCACTTCCCAGCCCTACCTGGAGATGCCGGCGATTGGGCCTGGGACCTTGTGCATGCAACCCATGTGCTCTTCCACTGGGCTACACTGCGGCGCACAATCTGGTCTGTGAAAGAGAAGCGGAAATGGGGTTTAAGCAGGGTTTTTTAGGTGTAGCTGCAGTGGCAGTTTGATCTGTAGGTTTCCTACTCCCTTTGTCCATATGCGGGTGAAGTCCAGTGATATGGAGGTAGGAAGATGATCCAGTAGAGTGAACATCTGATTGAGTGAGTGAGTGAGTGAGTGAGTGGCCATCTTGTCTGGGCAGTGTCCAATGCTGGTAATCTGCTAACACCAATCACATTGTGCTAGCACAAAAGGAAGCTCGTGCTGCAAAGCACAACCCCAGAAATTAGCTCAAAGTAGTGCTTATGGAGTGGGAGAAGTCAGTGGAGCTCTCTTCTGTGAGCTCTGGTCACTTGTCCCATTCTGAAGGCACTAGTTTGAGCTAGTTTCCAGGTGCACTGTCAAGCTTTCCATTGTGCAGCATGCTGGTGGTCATTCCCACTTGTGCAAGGGCAATGCTGGATACTGCCCTCTGTCTGGCATGGATCAGAAAGCCAAGGGATGACAGCACAGCCAGTGCAATGACTTGCTCAAACTGAGAAGCCAGGCAAGAGTCAGCAATTTTATAGTGCAGACGGAACCCTATTGGTTCCCTATGTCACACGTCGGGGTGGGCGATCCACTGAGACCGGACCCTCCTCTGGCTCAGCAGATGCTGCTGCTGTGCCCAGTGAGCTGGGTTGAAAGCGGGCACGCGCTGCGCCGCTCACCGAACTTTCAGGTTCCTGGTGGGCTGCTGTTTTTGTAGAAAATGCCTTAAGATACATCAAAAGCAGCCCCAATTTGTGCAAATTACACAAATTGCGGCTGCTTTGGGCGTATCTTAAGGCATTTTCTACATAAACAGCAGGCTGCCATGACCCTGGAAGTCGCTTCCCCAGCTCAACTCGGGAGAACGCAAGTCGAGCTGGGGAAGAGGTAAGCAGGGATGGAGTTCAGGGTGGGTGGGGGTCGAGCCCAGCTAGACGGCCGGATTTCCCCCGCCAAATGAAATGCCTTGTACATCCCGTCACTGTCACATGATCCTCATTGGCCTGAAAGCTTCTTGAACCTACCCTATGGCCATTTGCAGAGTTCACGCCGCCAGTTATTTATAGATGTATGCCAAGTACCGGTTTGGTGAAGGGAATATGTTTCGCCTTATGCCCTCCTCCCACATGCTAACAAATCCCCAGTTTGAGACCTTGCAGCAGACATCCAGACAACAGATGGATTCAGTGATCTGATCTAACTCTGACTGGACCTACATTGATCTGAGAGTCATAAGTCAATTAAACAAACGTTGGTGACGACGGGGTGACCATGAAACTTGTTGGCAGGATAGGTGAGAAGGTGGTAGTAGGCTTAAGGCATTCAGGCGATTTTGTTTATTATGCATTAATGTATATTCCGCCCTTTTGGTGGTGGGAGAAACCCAAGGCTACCATCACTGATTTTAGAATGTCTTTCATAGATCATAGAGGTCCACCACATGCAGCTGAAACAAAAAGATTCATAGATTCATAGATCATAGAGTTGGAAGGAGCCTACAAGGCTATCGAGTCCAACCCCCTGCTCAATGCAGGAAACTAGAGGAGGGGTCTCCCATCCAAGTAATAACCAGGCTTGACCCTGCTTAGCTTTCCACGCTCAGACAAGCTGAGCCAGCGTAAGCCACAGGCCTGTTGTGATCCAAAATTCACTGTCGGCCGGGCAACACATTCTTTTGTGACATTTTGGCTGCTCCTAATAAAGAAGAGGTGAAGAACTCAGGGTTCCAATCTGGCCTTCAGACCCTCTGGGTTCCCCAAAAGACTACCCCCACTTCTCCTGGCCCCAAGTCCTTTCCTCCCCAACCCTCCAGCATTTGGTGGTTTCCCGGCTTTTGTGCAATTCCCCCCACCCCCATTCTATGAGGTTGAAATGCCTCTCCTAAGGTTTAGCTACTGGCAGTAAAAGCTTTAGGTCAAAATACGCAGGTATTTTTGGTCTCCCCGCTTTTGCCTTCAGCCCCACCTGCTACTGGGATGTGGCCCCTCCAAAGCTTCTCCAAAATGGAATTCATCCCACAGGCTGAAAGGGGTTCTGCACCCCTGAAATAAAGGTACTACCCAAAGGCAGATTTTGGGATTTCTTAGTCAATAATTTAAAATACTCAAAATGCTGATTTACAACAAACACCAATGAAAGAAGTAATGGTGCAATCCTACTCAAGGTGACTCAGAAGTAAGCCCCATTGAGTTCAATGGGACTTATTCCCAGGTAGGAAGGGATCTGCATTCAAGAAAAAGTTCAGTTTGAAGTTCTCCAAATTCCACTTCAAATCTTGTTCCCTCTCATATCCATATCAGATTGCAATCTTCACTTTTTTTTTCTTTTCACATGAAAATTCATGCATATTTTCATGCATATTTGCCCCAAATGTATGCATTGAGTGTGAACATCTTTGAAATGTGCAAGTATTGATTAAAGCGTGTTTGTGCACATTTTTCAAAAGTACACTTTTTTTCATGCACATTTTTTAAATGTACACATGCTGTTGGACACTTTTTTTTTTTGGTCTATGAATCACTATTGCAAGCTCAGACTTCAACCACAGATTGCATTCAAGTCTGTGTTCGGTACAGGAAGTAAATCCTGATCAAAAGCAAACTGAAATGAATTTCTAATACATCCCTGCAGGTAGGTGGGGTATAGCATTGCAACCTACCGTAAATCAATTATCCCAGTGTGACATTTCAAGGAATCAAATAGTATGATCCCATGTGTGTACCACTCTGAGCCCTTTGGAGGACATTTGGAAACAAATGCAATAAAGAACTTGAACACTCATGAATAATAATGGATTACTGAGATAGAAACCAACCTTTGGTCCCAAGGTGTTGGGTGCACTGCATCAATTATTATTTTTTCTTTTCTTTTATGTATGTTCTTTTTATTTGTATTATATATATATATATATATTGTCTGAAAAATTTAAATAAAATATTTTTAAAAGAAGAGAAAAAAAAGAACACTCAACCAACGTTCATGGCCATCAACAACCGGACACTATAGAATAGCGTTCTCCAACCTTGGGTCCCCAGATGTTTTTGGCCTGGCTGGGGCATGTTGGGAGTTGTAGGCCAAAAACATCTGGGGACCCAAGGTTGGAGAACACTGGTCTAGAAAATATGGGGTGGGGAGGAGGCATTGGAACAATTTACTGAGTTGTAAACATCAAGCATATATAATGCAATTTTTGAAAAGGAGAACAAATGTGAAGGCATCCTTTCCTCATCCAAATTCACTCCATCATGTGTGATTTAATGACTGCTGACAGCTGAGCCTCTGCCAAAATTAGTTTAAAGCTTCTGACATCCTTTAATAAACTGGGAAATACAGTTATCCAGATTTGCCCGAGATCAATTAATTGATTTGTCTGCTTTTGTCAGAAGTCTTCATTCCATCTCCCCTGTTCTTCTTATGGCATCTAGTACTGATTGACAATTCTGTGTGTATTATTATTTTTTTATATAAATTTGTGAAGAACTAACAAAGGCAACCAAGTTCAGAGGAAAACTTAATGCTGAGGCAACTGAGAGGAAGTTTCCATTAATCAAACTATGGATTCTCAACCTCTGCACATTAAATATCGGACTTCAGTTTGGGACTAGCCCTACTGACTTGATGCAATGACCACCCCTCACCCTATACCCAGGTGGGGGTATTGCTGCCTCACCTAGTGGCTGAGGACTCCTGTCTCCCCTCAGAATCTGCCCTGCCACCCAGGTGCACCTCCCAGGTATCAGTACTGTAGGCTGGGGCTTTCGTGCCACCCAGCCTGGTAAACTGAATAGATGCTGGCTTTTCCCCACTCATTTATCCCAGCTAGGGATGTGTGAAGATTTCGTTCAGGGGGTGGAAATCCAGCAAACTGGCTGGGCTCAACCAACCCCAAACTCCATCCTGTTTACCTTCTTCCCCGGCTCGACTCACGTTCTCCCGAGTCGACGAGTTGGGGAAGTGACTTCTGGGTTCCGGGAGGGAACTAGTTATGCAAATTGTGGTGGCCACTTTGGGCATATCTCACAGTATTCTCTGTGTAAAGAGTGGCCTGCTGAGAACCCAGAAGTCTGATGAGCAGTGAGGCGCACGTCCGCTTTCAGCCCACCTCAGCAGGTGCAGCAGCAGAGGCCTCTGAGCTGGAGGTGGGTCAGGTCTCAGTGGATCGCCCACCCTAACGTACTGTGGTTTTTTTCCCTTCAGGTATGCTGCCACCAAACCCCTAAGTAGTGTGTGTCCCTCGTAAGGCACGTGGGGTTAGCTAAAGCCTTATCTGTAATTATAAATGGAAAACAGGCTGTTTACAGAGAGCCAGTGTGGCGTAGTGGTGAGAGTGTTGGACTGGGACTCGGGAGATCCCGGGTTCTAGTGCCCCGCTCAGCCATGAAACTCACTGGACTTTGGGCCAGTCACTGACTGTCAGCCTAACCTACCTCACAGGGTTGTTGTGAGGATAAAATGGAGAGGAGGAGGAGGATTATGTAAGCCGCCTTGGGTTCCTTGAAGGGAAAAAGTTGGGGTATAAATATAATAAATAAATAAATAAATTTACACACAAAACCCCCCCAAGATTTATTTTGGGAACACAGGTAGGAAATCAGGGGCAGGTAACATAAGGGATTCAGGGAACAAATATAGGTTTCAGGCAATAACAGCTAAGTAAATATTTTTTCTGGAGATAGCACTTTTCACTCTTCTAACAGACTAATCTCTGAAACCTTCCTATCTCACTCCTTCCCAGCAACGTGGTTTGTCAACCAGGCACAAGCCACTCTGGCCGGGTTCAGACATCACGACAAGCCACTCTGAAACAAACGTGGCTCACAAACCACCATGGCTTATCCTGTTGTGTGAACCCAGTCTTTGAGATTTAACAAAAAGGTCTTCTTCGGCAGGCTGAAACGCAACCGTTTAGCTTTTAACTAGGAATACAAACAGTCTTGCAAAGGAGTGTTATCACTGAAACTGCTGAAGTGAAGAAAAGGAAAGCGGGATCCAATTCTCCAGGGTCATTTTCGTCTTCCTCTATGCAAATCTGGCACAAGCAATACTTAAACTCTGAAGTCTTGTAATCAGCTCATTCATTTGCCAGAACCTTCCCTTGTGAGTGGTACACCCACCACCAAATTTTACTTAAAGTGACATGTCAATAAGAATTTGAAGGTTCCTGCTTGGGCGAAATATCGAAGAAATACTAAGGGATGAAAACACGTTTTTGATAATATTAGGGAAATGTTTCAAGGGAAAGGGGTCTTCTGCACTGAAGGCTTTAAAAAAAAGGTTTTAACTGCCTTGTCTTTTGGACTATAAATGTACAACATTCTTGATTGGAAACTTTGGCACTTTAATTACTTGAAGTGCTGGTTGCTGAGGCAGTAGGTGATTAAATGCAAGTCAATCCTTTCATCAGTCTACATCCAATTTTGGTTTTCAAGATATATCCATTAATCCGTGGGAGAGATGTATGCCTTTATTTCTTGGCAGTATAATTGTGTATTTCGCCCCACCCCTGGTAGCAAAAGCTTGTAAAATGAATAGTTTGTTATAGGGTAGCATAATCATCTGGCTGTGCGTGAGGTATTTTATGATGATGTCCTCAAACAAGCAAGAAGCTGGCTTCTAATGGAACTGAAAAATGTAACCACTAAGGGTGCCAGACAAAAGAACAAAAGCAATTACTTTGGGGACAGGAAATATACCCCGTTGAAAATATCATGCTCTGGCTTTCTGCTAGTCAGCAAAAGACATGTGTCTGATATTCCTCAGGTCGCTGTTTCCTTCCCACAAAGTAGTTACACCAAGCTTACACAACTTGTAACTCAACAAACCATACACATACACTCCTCCCCAGTCATGGATAAGAACATAAGAGCCATGCTGGATCAGACCGAGGGTCCATCAGGTCCAGCATTCTGTTGACACAATGGCCAATGAGCTGCCCACGGGATCCCACAAGCAGGACATGAGTGCAACAGCAACAGCATCCTCCCACCCATCAAATCAGGTGAGGCAGATGGCTGCTATGCAGAGGGCCTTAATGGTGGTGGTGCCCTGGTTGTGTAATGCCCTTCACAGAGAGGCTCACCTGGTGCCTCTCTTCCACTCTTTTTGCTGCCAGATGAAGATGTGTTTTTGTTTGTCTTTTCATTACCGTTTTCCCAGGCTTTTCAGACAGCTTTTTAAAGTGGTTTTTTTTTTTTTTTTAGATTCAGGCATCACTGTTTTAGATTCAGGCACATCTGTGTTTGGCTGTATTCTGGTTTTACTCTGATGTTGTTTAAAACTTTGTTTCGATGCTGTGTTCTCGGCTGTACTTTTACATTTTATGGTCTTATAATTTTCCTGAAAAGCAACTGTCTATAGGACGTTTTGTCAGTGAGTGGTATAGAAATGATATAAATAAATATAAGTCAGAGTGAATTTGGGGGAATTTCCAGGAAGCCCACAGCATTTTGAGTTTAAAAAATTGGGGCAGGGGGGCTTTCCTGTATCTATAAGACTATCTAAAGTCTTTGAGTATCCCAGGCCTATTGGCATTGAGGACTTGCTCCAGGTTTCGGGGGGCTTGGCAAAGTGCTTTCTTGTGGACCTGTCTTGCATGGATCCCCCCATGGGGTGGGCTACCTGGCAGTGTTAGCAACTCTCCAAGGGTAGCTGGGCCTGGGAGCCACCATTTTAATTTCCCACAATCCTGTAGAGTGCCTGTCATAGTTTCACTCTGAGGCACTGTGAGAAACTAGAACAAGAGAGCCAGTGTGGCGTAGGTAGTGGTTAGAATGTTGGCCTGGGACTCAGGAGATCTGGGTTCAGTCCCCACTCAGCCATGAAGCTCACTGGGTGACTTTGGGCCAGTCGCTAACTCTCAGCCTAACTTACCTCACAGGGTTGTTGTGAGGATAAAATGGAGAGGAGGAGAAGCTTGTAAGCCGCCTTGGGTGCTTACAGGAAAAAAATAGTGGGATATAAAATAGTAGAATGAATGAATGAACGAACAAAGGCTCATAGATACTGCCATCTGACATGAAGAGGCATTGGTGGGCCATGCTGTGGCAATGGCCCTCGGGCAGGTGTCCTAGGATACCAGGTGCTGCTAACTCCAGGCCTGGTGGCATCCACTGAAATTTGCAGTGCAGTTTGATGTGTCAGGGGCAGGAGCCAAGTTCCTGAAGAAGACCTCACAGAGAGAGCCAGTTCCCTCCATTCCTTGCCAGAGGGCTTTCTGACTGAGTCATGCTGGCAAAGGAACCTTGCAATGCAGTTCTTTGGGAAGCATATATCACATGGTAAACAGAAGTCTTCAGTCTCCTGGGCTGTCAGTCTGGCATTTCTCGTCAGCACTAAATGTCCTTTTTTGAAGTGTTTACTCTGCTCAGAGAGAAGGGGGGGAAATTACCCTTGCTTGCACAGTTGCCAACAGCTTGGTAAGAAAAACAGGTGAGCTTGGATGGATTCCAGCAATCCCCTGTAGATGTCTCAAACAGTAACTAGGCTTTTAAAAGGAAATAGAACTAAGAATGGAATTCTACTAATATTTGTGGAGTCTAATGTTGATACTGGAGTTCCATGTCCTCCTCTGGGTTTCAAAGCTGAACTGTGCCCCGATGGAAGGCCCAAGACATTTTGCTGCCTGAAGCAAAATACAAGATGGCACCGCTTCCCCAGCTCATGTACAGAAGCCAACTGGACTGGCGGTTGAAAAAAACACATTGTGATGGGATGGCATGCATCCTCCACCACACTTCAGACAGCAGGCTGATTTTGGGTTGGGGAGTGGTGGTGGACAGGTTGTGTGCCATACTCAGCTTTGTCCCCCAGCAGGGGGGAACAGCCCCTGAGGTGGTCACTTCACCCTGCCTAATGGTAGGTCCAGCCTTATGTGCATCCTTCCTTTATTCAGGGAGTCCATTCAGTTTGGAAATGCAACCTCACCTATTTGCCGGGTGAACATTTTGAAGTTCTCAAGTTTATCATAACAGGGATGAAGTTTACCTGCAGGAATACTGAAATGGGACGACCATATTTATTTATTTATTGATTGATTACATGTATATACTGCCTTTCCTCCAAGGAGCTCAAGATTCATACTGCACATATAGTTCTGCCTCCCCAAACCCAGCCCATTTTATCCTCACAACAACCCTATCAGAGGTAGGTTAGGCAGAGAGAGAGAGAGAGAGAGAGAGAGAGACTGTCCCAAGGTCACCCAGCGAGCTTCAATGTGTGAGTGCAGAGGTGAACTGGGTTCTCCTCAGTTCTAACTCAGCCTTCCCCAACCTGCTTCCCTCCAGATGTTTTGGATGACAACTCCATACATTTGAGACTATTGGCCATGCTGGCTGGTGCTGATGGGAGCTGAAGTCGAAAACATCCGGAAAGCACCACTCTTGTAAATATCCTTGCCAGTTTCATCCTCTGCACCCACTACTTTGTTTAGCCCAGAAGAATGGTATTCCATACTTGTCAAAGAACTTGTCAATCCACCACCCCCGCTTGGGAAGTGCCAAAGTGGAGGATGAAATTGACAAGTTCTTTGACAAGTACCAAAATATGGCTCTGCTGGGCTAAACAAAGTAGTGTGTGGAGAGGATGAAACTGACAAGGATATTTACAAGAGGGGGGGTTGCCTCTAAAGGGCTACATAGCCGACAGGTGGACTTGCAATCATGCACCCCATTTGTGCAAATTTCAAGAGCCCATTGCCCAAAAGATCCAATTTGTGCAAAGAATACACCGAATCTGCATATTGGATCAACTCGCTACAGATTGAGTCAACGCCAGCAGGGGGGAAATGGAACAAACTCCATCAGAGCCAAACCAGAAAAAATTGTCAAGATTTCACCCCCAAGACGGAATTCTCACACATCCCTAGGTCTGAGTGCAAGGGCAAAACATTCTGAAGCATAGAAAAGGTTATTCAGAGAAAACAGAAGCAATGTGTCCATCTACACACCACATCTCCTGTTGGGCCAACCTCTTGTCTGGTTCTTGCCTGTTCGCTAATTCTTCTGCTGCTTCTTTTCTGTTCTGCATCCCTGCTAAGAAGCTTGAATCCAATGCTACTTGCTGACTTGCCTATTATGTTCCTATTCAGCCTCCCATCCTTCCCCAGCCTCTCTCCTTTTATTGTCCCCTGCTTCACTAAGCATCCAGAAGGGGAAGCAAAGGGCAGGTTGCTGTAAGAATGCCAAAACAGGAGCAAATGAAAGGCAGGCCTCACTACTGTGGTGTGCCGGGAAGGGCACGGGCTCCTGAGGTGAGCATGAAAGGAGTTCTCGAGAAAGCCTGTTCATGCAGTTGTCAGAGAACTGCAGGGGACGAAAGGGTTAGAGCTTTTATTTTTCTGATGCCTGGGAGTGCAAGCTGCTAAAGGCGAACTACCATTTGGTTTCAAAGCTAAAAATAATAACAATAATTGTAAAAAAAAAGAGAAGATCCAATCTGTGGTTTGCCCACATCCAATTTTTAAAGCTTAGCCTCCTATTTTAAAGCTTAGTTGGATCAGGCAAGGGCTTAAAGGTTAAGTCAAAGGAGGCTGCATTTTATTCCCGAAGGCATTTCCAGAATGCACAAGTTGGCATGAGAGGATGGAGCTTAGAAGTTGGGATGATCGAAGCTGTCATTTTTGGTTTCTCTCCATTTCTTGTTTCCCAGTCTTAAATTCAGTTCATCCTAAATTTTGAGAATTGCATAAGGATTTGTATGCATGTTTGTGTGCAGCTCTCCTAATACATACCCAATTTTGTATATACAATTTTGCCCATTACACAGATTTGTGCAAGCATCTTTCCTACTGTAATATATTTTTAAAAATATGTTATCACTAATATACATGTATTGGTACAAATTTTCCCCTGATATATGCATTTTTGTACACACTTTTGGACTGGAGGACTCTGTTGCCAAATTCAAAGAAGTGCACATTTTGAAGGATAACTGATGGTTTCATGTATTGGTTCAACAATGTGGAATTGGGTTAAAATGCGAACCAAACAAATTTCTTTCCCATCCATACCTCGGAGTTTAGGGCTAGAGCAGTCTTCAGTGTAGTACAATTTTGGCCTTTGAACAGGGATTGTTCCACAAAACTGGCACCAAAGTCAGCATCTTCATAGTCAAAAGCTTTCATTCATTCTTTTCTTCATTCATTCATTCATTCATTCATTCATAAATATGGTCATCTGTGACAAGATGAAGGAAATGTTCCATTGCATGGAGAAAGTGGATAGAGAAACATTTTTCTCCATCCCTCATAATAATAGAACCTGGGGTCATCCAATGAAGCAGAATGGTGGAAGATTCAGCACAGAGATTGCCTGTTCTGGATGGGGTTGCACTCCCTTTGAAAGATCAGGTTCGTAGTAGTCTGGGGGTACCCCTAGATCCATCATTGTCGCTGCAGTCCCAAGTGACTGTGGTGGCTCGGAATGCCAGCTTCGACTGGTCCACAGCGATACAGGCGCTAGTAACCTCAAGACTGGATTACTGCAATGCGCTCTATGTGGGGCTGCCCTTGAGGCTGCTCCGGAAGCTGGAGCTAGTGCAGAATGCAGCAGCTCGGCTATTGTTGGGAGCTGCCCCTTTTCAGCATGCAACTCCTTTGCTGAAGGGACTGCACTGGCTACCTATTCGCTACCAGTTCAGGTGTAAGGTTCTGGTACTTGGGTACAAAGCCCATGAAAACTTGGGACCAGGTTACCTGAGAGAGCGCCTCCCCCCCCCATACCAACCTGCCCAGTCGCTGAGGTCATGATAGCAGGCTGATAAGGAAGAAGGTGACATTTTGGATATCCTGGTCACAAGTCGTTTAGGGCCTTATGCACTAGTACCAAACCCCCGAGACCATGTAGTATTTTATGAGACTGTATTGGTTCACACAGGAGCGCATGAATGACACATCCCTGTGGTCAGATGCCTCATAGTAAGGGTAATAGCTGCTGGATCTGATAGCTGCTACAGCCACGCATGGCTGGCCCCTCACCTGTCTGCCTGGTCCTCCTTTGGCAATGCTTGGCTTCTGTATGCAGCTGTACAATGGAAGTTGCCAGGGGAGGCGGGTGGCGCCTGTGTCAGTGGGGCACCTTATCCATTGCAGCTTTCATTCTGAGCTTTATAGAAGCCATCCATGGCACTGAACCCCATCCCCAAAATAGGTTCACCACCGTGGATCACCATCCATAGATCCTATAGAGCTCAGCATGAAAGCAACAATGGATAAGGAGCCCCACTGACATAGGAGTCACCCGCCTCCCCTGTTGCCGTGACTACCTTGTTTCGCCCTGCAGCTGAGAGGTGAAGGCCTGGTCTGCGCATTTATTTATTTACTTACAACATTTATATACTGCTCTGCATCTGAACAGATTCTGGAGTGGTGAACAAGAAAAAAAGATAAAACAGATAAAAGAATAAGACAATATGTTAAAAACAGGATATTGTGCCGATCTGCCGAACGGCTGTCTCGTCGGTGTTGTAATTCCGGACCAAGCATTTGTTCACGAGTCCCGTTCTTGCCCGACGCCCATACTTTGGGCCAGTCACTGACTCTCAGCCTAGCCTACCTCACAGGGCTGTTGTGAGGATAAAATGGAGAGGAGGAGGAGGATTATGTAAGCCGCCTTGGGTTCCTTGCAGGAAAAAAGGCAGGGTATAAATATAAAAAATAAATAAATAAAAATAAGATGTGGGCGTAATCCTATCGTTGTCCTCCCATTTCATCCGCATCTCCTAATCCTTTTTTCCCCCTGGCTCGTGCAATGTATTGAGTGAGTTGATGTATGATGAATGAAAAATGATGTAATCAGATCAGGACGAAAAGAAAGGTGGTGTTTGGGGGGGGCAGAAGGTGGAATGGCATGGCACACACACACGCGCACGCGCACACACTGATTTTCTGTGGGTGGATTCCATGTCCTGTGCTGCTTGATTCACAATCCCAAGTGGATGTAAGAAAGTAAAATAAAGATAATTACAATAGAAACGACTTGCCGGGCTGCCCCCCCCCTGCCCCCATAACACACAAATGAGCACGGGCTTGCAATTTCAAAAAAAAAATATGTCTCCTGTGGGGGGAGAGAGAAACCTCGCCGGAGAGCTCTGTTGGGCATGTAACCAAATTGCGAAATGAGTTTGCGTAAGAAGAAGGTGTGGCCGCATCCCCTCCCCTAGCCCCTCTTGCGGAAGGCTATTGCGCAAGAAAGGCTCGCGGGGCGTAGGGTGCCGTAACTCGTGGTCGGCTCGCAATGCGACGAGTCGGAAGGGGGAAGGCAGCCTCGGCAAAAGACTCGGGCGGTCGGGCAGAGCTGATTCGAGTTGCTATAAAAGCCCATTCAGGATTCCGAACACAACCCTATTTAATGCAGCTGTGACTGGTCAGTCAAGGAAGGCTTCTTGAAATAAAGCTCCAGGTTTCTGAGGGCCCCTGGGCAAGATGCTCTCAATGGGCCCCCTCCCACAGTGGGGTCTATCTCCTCACCACTGTAATGTTTCTGGGTCTGAAACAGGCTAAAGGAATGAGGAATAATAACTTAAAATATAGCTTTATTTTAAGGAGCATTGAAGAATCTCTTGTACAACAGCCTACAGGCCTCTGGAACCACCCAGGCCATGTGGCTTTAGGGCAAGTCCTCAAATGACCAACTCTTTAATACTAAGAGAGTGTCAATAATGTATAAACTCTATCATTACTTACAACCACCATTGTCACCAGCTGCTCTTTCTCCTCCCCCTCTTTCTCATCATCCCTACCTCTTTCTTGCTTGACAAGCGGAGAGAGCCCAGCATGCAAGTAGGCAGTGGCATCTGCTGCTCCTTTGTTTGCTTGTTTGTTCATGGTGTGGGTGGCGCATGTTTTACCTGGATTGGGCATGTGTATGTGTGATGTGCTTTGCCTGGTTTTTTGGGACTGTGGGGTGCTTGTTGTTTTGCCTGTGTGTCTCTCTGAACACCACCAATTTGCCCTCTGTGAAATGGCTTTCTTGTTGTGCTTTGTGGGGGAAATACTACAAGACTCGGCACTTGGGTCTCTGACCCCACCGCTGCCTTGTACTCAGTCTCTTGGACAAGTGTCTTGTCTCTGAGCCTCAGCAATTCAGAGACTTCTGTGAAATGCATTTGGAACAGAAACCTGTGAATTCGAAGGAGTGTGGCTTGTTTGTTTGTTTGTGTTTGCTTGTTGTTGTTTCACATATTGGTGCTCAGAACCCACCTCTGCCTTGCACTTAGGTTCTTGGACAGGTTACTTCTCTTCTAGCGTAACCAGTTTGCCTTTTGGGAAATGGGCATTGTATGATGGGCCACCATGTCAGCCAGTTTGTGAATGCGCAAGCCCCCATTTTGTGTGAGAGCCCGCAGTACGCTCTCAAAATTCCAAATGTGCCCACCAGCTCAAAAAGACTGGGGACCTCTTGTCTACAGGAGCTTGCAGAAGACTCAGGCCCATGTGACCCCCTGCCCTGCTCCTCTGGTGTGGCCAGGAGGAACAAGTAGCCAGAGTTCCTCATTACATCTGGTTAGTTTAAACTATTAGTCAAGAGCATAAACCACAGTTTGATCCTGGCTTGTTTGAACTAATCATAGTTCAAACTAACCAAAGCTCCTCTGAGTACGGATGGAACACAGAACTCTGGTTAGTTTAAAAACAGAAGCAAATGCTTCCAGTGTCCTCCTCCCAACTGCACCAGAGATGGAGAGGGAAAGGAGGGTGTGTGAGCCTGAAATCTGCTCAGGTAATGCTGAACTATAGTTTAGTGTTTTATCTAAAAGGCCAATAGATAGATAGATAGATAGATAGATCACTAAATATGTATACTTATCCCCAGATACATTCCCCACCCTGCACTTGTCTGATCTCTGAGCTACCTGCTCTCCTTTGGGGAGTAGCATGTAAATATGCACTGCAGTAATCTGTCACTGGCAAGTGGCAAAGCTTGCTGTCAGAGTGGTAGAGTAGCAATCTGTCGGGGTGATGACACACTGTGATCACAACTGTGTTTCTTATGGCATCGTGCTGGATGATAAATTCTTCTGTGTCAAGACAAAATGCTGTTTTTGCTTCTTCTTTTTTTCCTGTTTCAAACGCCAGACTATTTAACACTGGGAGCTACAGATACGACAGAAACGTGAACTGTCCTTTCCTCTTCATTCAGTAAATGCTTTCATGTGGACCAACTGCAACTGCACTGCACAAGCTCTCCCACGTCCCACCATCTGAGGTGGGAGAGCACAAATGCACCACCCCATCACCATGTCACCACCGCGCCAACCACGCCCCCATCCCTCACCATCGCCTCTGCACCCACCTGCCCCCTGGCTCACTCTGAGAATCCTCTCAGGGTGAGCCAGAGAGCCAGCCTCTGTCAGGTCCAAATGCCTGGCTCTGAGGGGTTCCTTCCTCAGAGCCAGACATTGTGGGAGGACTGTGTCCCAGGATATCACCTCTACCACCACCACCCAAATTCACTATGAAATTTCTGTTTGAGAGTTGCTGAATACAACTCTAAAGTGGAATGTGTAGACTTTTCTTATATGCTCGCCAAGGAGAATTGCCATTTCTATAATACTGTCCTTCTCCTTTCCCCCAAAACCTTCTTTCTCTAGGTATTACTTGGTGCATGCAAGTCTGAAAGTTCCATCCAGGATCCCACATAGATTGTTGGCAACTATCGTGGAACAAACAGGTGAGGGGGGGCAGTGGAGAGAAATGACTTGAACTGAGGTGAGTTTAACTTGGTTTGAGGGACAGATCCAGAGTCTCGGGAGGGTGAGCTAGAAAATTTGCAGTGTAACACAGACATCTGAAATGAATCCGCAGTTCAGGAATAGCAGATTGGTGGGCATGAGAGACAGGGTCTTTTGGGTGGTGGCCTCATATTTGTTTAAAACTCCCTCTCTAGGGAGATATACATGGCCCCTACTTTATTGTCTTTTAAATAGTTTTACTTGTACATGGTGTTTTTTTATTGATTTTTATATTATTCCTAGGTTATTGTTGTGATGTGAGCGGCCACGGGAGGGTATTACCCTAAAGGCTACTTATAAATCTTTTACATAAATAAGGGTGCAATCCTATGCATGTTTAAACAGAAAATCGTCCTACAACTCCCAGCAGTGCTAGGAGTCGCAGGACTTTTTTTATGTCTAAAGTTGCATAGGGTTGTGCCCAGAATAAATTATATGCAATGCAAGTGTATATTGGAGCTTTTCTGTGTCAGCTTGTACTTGTAGTTAGTTCTAATAAGCCTGTGTGTATTGGACTTAAGCCCTCCGCCTCTACCTTTAAAACAAAACAGGGGCAGCAGCATCCAATGTGACTGCCTGTAACACTCCAAACTTGGAGGATTCTGGCCATCCTATCAAGGACGGGAGGAGCGCAGAGATGAAGGTTGCCTCCGTGCATCTCCCACCCCGCAAAATACTTAGGCAGTTGATTTCAGCCACCTAAGTGTTTTGCCCCACCTCCTGAACACCTTGCCAACACCAGCTCCGAGGTCGGTCTTGTGACCGCAGCTGCAGCCAGTGTGGAAAGGACTGCACTGGCTTTGAGGGCAAAAGGAGGGCGCTCTGAAGTTGGAGTTCCAGCTCCAACCTCGGAATGTGTTTCTGAGGTCGGAACTGGAACTCCGACCTTTCCTACGGCCATCTGGACAGCATCTTGAAGCCATAGGACTGTATCCTAAATACGTTTTAGGGGTCCAATGAACCCTGTTTAAGTCCTAGCTGGAAATAAGGACGATGACTGTCACGTCTCCCTAGTGCTCCTACTCCCCTCCCGTCAGCCAGAATGTAGTGCACAGCTCCCGGTTTCCTTTGTAAAGCTTTATTGAGTAAAATGCCTGGCAACTCAAGGTGGTTGCAGAAAAGGGTCACACAAAAGTAAAAAAAAGTAATTCAAGACCCGTTATCCCGTCAATGGGAAGTCAGGAATGAGCAACAGTTGATCCCGAACTGAGGAGCTTCGCGCACTCCCAACCTCAAACCAAAGAACCTACTCCGCCCCCTAGGGCAGATCAACCGAGCAGTGTTGTGATATGTATCACTCTACAAACTGCAGCACATTGTTTACACATTGTAAAGACAGTTTGGCTCTGAACTGGTCTGTTATGTCTACACACACAGGGTCTATTCTCGGATGCATGAGAACCAGATCTGTGGGAATGAAACGAGCTAGTCACATGGTTTGTTATTCTGATGACGTACTGACTTGTTCAGGCAGAAGCCATTTTAAGGGGAAGGATTTGTTCTTCTCCATCTTGTTCTTTTCCTTTGTTCCTGCAACAATGTAACGCCTTTGCTGAGGTGGAGTGAAGCTCAACTTACTCCACTGGACTTAATGCTTGCTATGCATTTATACTCTGCACATGGACTGTGACTAGGAAATGTATACTCTGTAGAACTTGCTTTACTTGATAAGTAAATAAACAGGTAGAATTAGAACCTGTGGTGTTCCAGAGTGTTTCCTGATTCCATGGATTAATCTGCAACGGGGAAGCTGGAAGCAAGTGTCATAACGAGGCCTGGCTGGAACTGCACGCTTCATGCTGCACGGGGGTGGTGGTGGTGAGATCTGCTAAAATCTGTGTGTGGAAGTCCAGGCAGTTGGTAGCACACAGATTGGATTATAAATCTCCTAGCACAACGCCAACAAGCAGAACGACGAAGGGAGGTCAGTTGTTCCTGCCTCCGGAGGTGACGTCACTCACACGGATCTGTCACGGAGGCTGGCTCCCCCCTCCCATCAGGAGCTCCTTTCCCAGGGATTCTTCTATTCCCCCCTCCTCCTCGGTAATACTTGGCATTGGCTGCAACCTTGACGGCATAGCTGGGTCAGTGTTATCAACAGTGGGTGTCTCTACTTCTAACTCTGCTTCTAACTTCTAACTTATTATTGTTGTACACCGCCCAGAGAGCTTCGGCTATTGGGCGGTATAGAAAATGAATGAATGAATAAATAAATAAATAAATAAACCCCCCCTCCCCTTCCATTTCAGAATAAATTCCCACGGGATCTGACCAGTGAAGTTTTGGAGTTAGAGGGTCGGAACTTGATGGGCCAGGGGAGCTAGCCCTCACATCGACTGATTTCTAAATCACTCCTGTTTAACTGAAAACAGAAATAATTTTATTGGCATCATATCCCAAGTCTATTAATCGTGACACAACATCTGTTGAGGTATATTGGACCCCACATTTTTAACTGAAGGGAAAGCAAAACAGAAACCAATAAATAAATAAATAAATAAAAATGCCTAAATGAAATATTGGGCTAATAGTAAATAATGAATGGATCCAATGTACTGCAATAGCCTAATCATTCCCCCCTCCCCAAATAGCATTACATATGTGAAATCAACAGGGGGGGTAAAGAAAAAAAAATCTACTCCAGTGTTCGTACAGGCACATCATCATCATCATCATCATCATCATCATCATCATCATCATCATCATCATTTACATTTATTTATTGCCCATCTGGCTGGCAAACCGGCCACCCTTGGCGATGTACATAAGATAAAAACAGGATAAAATACATTTAAAACAGTATAAAATTTTAAAATCTTAGCCCACCCCATATTCCCACCTGAACAGCCAAGTTTTTAGTGAGCGGCGGAAGCTCAGCAGAGAGGGGGCATGGCGGAGGTCACTCGGGAGAGAGTTCCACAGTACGGGGGCCGTACATAAAAGTTACAGTGGTGCACAAATGGTCTCTCAAAATTCTCCACCCTACTGTGGTCAGATAAATTGGAGGTGGGGGATATCAGCAAGTGAGGAGTACAAATTCTCTGAAACTTTCTCCATGCTGGGGCTCACCATTAGGAGTGACAGCAGCATAGCAGAGCTTCTTTCTTTTTCTTTTTCTTTCTTTTTTCTTCTAAGGGTTTTGCTTATTTGTTTTGTGGTACTTTTTGCCACTGCAAGTAGCAACATCAGTAATTGTGTTTGTGTTGGCAGCCTGGCCACCATTCTGCATTCTCCACAATACTCCTCTGTGTGTGTGTGTGTGTGTGTGTGTGTGTCCATGTTGGCGGGCGGGCGAAGGGATGGTGGCCACCACAAAAAATGGTGGCGAATATTTGGAAAAAATATTCAAAATCACTTTCTTTTGGGGGGGGCAAGAAAAAGAAAAATTGGACATTTTTTACAGAAAGACGTCTTCTGACAAATTTTGGCTCAGCTGTATAAAACATGGAATTTAAGATACAGACAATATTATTTTAAGATTCCCCCTATCTTATTTTGAGAAGTTGCTGGGGAATGGACCTCAATTAGCTTAGGCTAATTTCACTTTCACACTCATTTCACTAGAGGTAAATCAGATCCCTGATAGCTTAGTAAGTTAAATACACATTTTAATAATAGATAAAATTGAAAAGGAGAAGGGAATGGAGAATCACATGGAGTATGAAGTGGTTCAGGTCTGCTAAAAGGGGTGGGTTGTTGTTGTTTTTTTACAGATATGTTAAACAGCTACCAGTGTTCACAACAACCCAATAGCATGGGAAGGTTAAGCTTGTAGACCTCATTGAGACACCCATCAAATCAAGTACGTGTAAGACAGGTGGACATATACAGTATATGCACTTTTGGAAATAATTTTTCCTTCTCCTCCTTAAAAAGTCTTTGTGTTATCTAGAACTCTTCTCTATCCTTCTCCATTTACATCGGACATGGGCAACTTGTGGCCCTCCAGATGTTTCAGCCTAGAACTCCCATCAGAACTTGCTAGTATATCGAATGGTGAGGGATCATGGGAGTTGTAGGTCAAAACATCTGGAGGGCCACAAGTTGCCCAACCCTGATTTACATCCAACCGATCATCAAATCCAGTATTATATTTCCGACAGCAGCCACCCAAATCCCCCTGGCTAGGAATGGGTCAATCTGTCAAGCTTGATCTCACTGAAGTTCTCATTTTTCCACCACTGCCCTGCTTCAATGTCAGTTTTTTATTCCCACACAGAGATTTGTACAGATTGTTTGCACATTTTTTTTCAAAATGTGCTCATTTATTTGCACATTTCCCCAGTGAATGCATTTCTGTATGCATACACCCATTGACCGAAGTGTGTTTGTGTGTATTTGAGAAATGAACACATTTTTCTTTGCACATTCTTCAGATGTGTGTGCATGGTGTTGGACACATTTTTGTTTGTTTCATGGAATGCATTGCAAGTCTGGAAATGTACAGGTTGCTGGCTGCAAATTGGGTTAGATTCTGGGAGGTGAAAATTGGGTAACCTCACATGCAAATCCGATACATTTCTCTCCCATCCCTTCTCCTGGCATCCTGAGAACAGGGCAGAAAGGTGATCCTCTTTTCTTGTTTGCTCTGAGTATCTCAGCCACAAAGCTATGCTGCCTCCAAGGGCCAAAAACCAGACATTCTTACTTTAAATTCATATCTAGCAGCAATACAATACCCCCTTTTACTCGAGAGTAAGTGTAGGAAGACAGATTCATTCCCTATTGGAGGGTAGGGGCTTTTAAGCTCTGGACTGGGGCCCTGCAGCTACCCTAGAATAGAAATGGGGGGGGAGACAGGGCTGCTGGATATGGATTTAAAGTAATGCATGTGTTCGGCCTGAACATGTTCACATGGCCAAATAGCCCTTCATAGGCAATTCTTTTTAAAAAGCCAGCTTGCATTATCACAGCCTCCTGTGTCAATAAATTCTATTTGCTAATTTTGCACGGCATGAAGAGATGCCTCCTTTTTGTTTGTCCTGAATCCGATGCCAACCAGCTCCACTGTGCAACCGCACATTATAGTATTAGTATCTTCTAGTGAAGAGGTTGATATTTGGTGATATTTGACATATAGTTCAGGCAGCGATTTCACAGTATTCTATTCTAATGCTGTACTGAGCATTTCTCCCACAGCGTTTTCAGCCATTCTCATTCAGTTTGATAGAAAAGACATTGCTTTTGAAAAAGCAATTCAAAGGAGAAGAAAATTTCAGAGAAATTCTCTTGGGTTTGGTTCAGAGTTCTTGCGCTTAGTTTACTTATGAGGCAGCTGAGGAATGTGTGTGAGTGCCCTGTCTTTTTCAATCATCTCTCTCTGGCAGCATGAACCCTCCTCTGCTTCTTGCACTTCTATTACAGCCCAGAGGAAGACAGCATGAGGTGATTCCTCCCATAGGGCTGAAACATAGGGCTGTTTCAGACCAGGAAGCGCAGCAGGCAGCCTGCGGGGAGGCAGAGCAATGGAGAGATCCATAATAATCTTGTAGGGATTATGTAAACTCAAAAACGCCGCCAAAATAAATTCAAACTAAATAATGAAATGCCCTGCGAACGAGGCAGAAGAATGGAAGCCTCTTTCATGAGGGAAGAAAACTTTTAAGGAAAAATCAGAGGAGAGGGTTTTTTGGCACAGCATCACCTCCACTTTTTCCTAGGAGCTTGATACAAAAATTGCCTGTGTCGCACACACGCCTGCATTGTAGAGGATGCAAAATGGGGGCGAGGCTGCTGACAGAGTCGACGCGGTTGCCGCTTGCAGTGGCAGCCCAAAAACAAACAAAGCGACGCTTTTAGGGGGGAAAGGAAGAAGAAGCTGCGCTACAAGCCCTGCCAAGGGTGAGCCCTACCTGTGTGAAAGTGCTGGAGAATTTCTCCTCCCCCTGGGGAAATTCGGTGAAATTGTCCCTGCCCCCACCCCACCCCAGTTTCTCTGCCCACAAATATGGTGGAGAATTTTGGGAGGCCATTTGTGCACAGCTCTGTTATATATCAATTATTATTTTTTATCATCATGGATGCCACTTTGAATTACTAGAGGCAGAATGCCTCTCAATACCAGTGGGATGATGCTCATGTCCTGTTGCTCTGGGCTTCATGCCCTGTTTCTCTGCTCATGTCCTGTTTCTCTGGGCTTCCCATAGGCATCTGGTTGACCACTGTGGAAATAGAATGCTGGACTAGATAGGCCTTTGAGTTCTTCCTTTGTTCTCATGTTTATTTAAATAGTTTAAATACTGCTATGGACTCGGAACGGTTGCAATTTCCCTGTTCGTTGATGAATCATGTCTTTCATTGGTAGCGTCGGATTTAAAGGTATTCATTGTTTTAAGCATCTAAGGCAGGGCCCTCCAACCTTGGGTCCCCAGATGTCGCTGGACTACAGCCCCCAGAATCCCTTGCCATTCGCCATGCTGGCTGGGTATGCTGGGAGCTGTAGGCCAGCAACATCTGGGGACCCAAGGTTGGAGAGCCGGACCCTGATCTAAGGGTTCAATTCTATGGGGGTTGCCAACTGCATGACGTAAGATTGGAGGCCTTCCAAAATCCGGCGCCCTGCCAGGCTGTCGCTGGCATTTCAGGAGGAACAACAGAGGCCTTTAACCTCTCTGTCCTCCTTTGCTGTATAATGCACACATTCACTACCCCTGTTGGGTTGAAGGGAACCACTGTGGCCCCAAACAGGCATGGCACAGGAAGTCTGTGATTGGTACCTGCATTGTTCCTGTTTTGTAGGGCTAATAGTGGCTCCCAACAGGTGATTTAGATTGGGGAAAATGGCACGGGGGGGGGAGAAGGGTTAAACACCTCTCCCTTCAGTGTCATTGCTTTGATCAGAATTGCATCTCCCTGCAACTGCTTTCAGGTACATATATATCTCCTGCATCGCATCTGCTTTAGCCTTGAGGATGCTTTCAGGAGAACTCCCAAGACCCCGAAGCTGGCATGAGTTGAAATGCTTGTTCCTGCTCTAGGCCGCTCGCTCTCATTTCCTGCCTTATCTCGGCTCTCCAGTTGTTTCGGGAAGCCTTTATCCATCTCTTCTATGACTTTGATCTCATCGCCCTCTCCTTGCACTGGCTCCCTGCATGCGTTTTTCATCAACGTTCTTCATGCACCTATGATATTACTGGCTTTTAAAGCTCTCTCTTTCCCTGGCCTTAACTACACACCTATCCTAATTTCCCTTCAGTGAGGGGTCATCAGCCCAAACAGCAAGGCCTCTTTTGCAAGTGGTACTTACCTTGTCTTCTTCTATTCTTGTTTTTTTTTTCTTATTTCCTATCTCTGTGAGAAAATGTGGCAAAAACCTACAACAGTGGCTGTTTCAATTCTTTGAAATGCCACACCCACTACAGTCAATTCTGGGGGGGCGGCTGTATCAAGCCTCCAGATTACTACAGATGGTGATTGGTGGGCCTGGTTAATGCTGCACCTTTTCATAGCAATGCCGTTCCCCATGTCCAGCAATTCATTCAAATCAAGAGGCTAAACACACAGTCGGGACTTTTATACTGCAACTTTTGGTGGGCTGTACCGCTGCTGATTGCAGAGAGAGGGTGAATTATAGAGATGTGTGAAGAATCCGATGGGGGGGGTGAAAATCCAATTGTTTTTCATGATTTGGCCCCCTGGATTCTAGTTTGCCAGCCCTGTGTTGGCACCGACTTGCGATGATTCAAGATGAGCCAGCTTGCGGGGGCTTCCGTCTCTCAGATGGGCCACCGTTTGCGCATTTTTTTTTTAAAAAAAATGCTAAGGAAATTTGTGCAAATGGTGCTACTTGCGCAACTTTACACAAATTGCGTAACTTTATGCAAATTCCGTAAATCATGGTATTTTGCATGTTTTGTGCAAATCACACCTGAAAAGCATGTGGATCTAGCCATTGGCACAAATTGGCTGATGTTATGCTAATCACACTAGATCCATGTGCTTTTTGGGTGCTGATTTGTGCAAAACATGATGCAAAATACCATGATTTAGGCAAATTGAGTAAAGTTACGCATGTTGCGCACATAGCGCCACTTGCACAAATTTTCTTTGCGTTTTTTAAATATTGCACAAACCGCAGCCCGTCTCAGCGATGAAAGTCTGCGGGGAAAAAATCCCCCAAGTTGGCCCCACTTCTGATCATCGGATTGGAAATGCTCTTGGCAACAAATCTGTCCTGCTTACAGTGGTATCGCGACAGAGCTTCAGGGATTTAGCCAGGATCAGTTCCAAAAGATAAGGTCAGTGAGCAGTCCAAAGTTCAAACACAGGGAGGTCCAGAGATCAGGATTGGAAGTCCGTTGAGCTCAAACAAGCCGGGCTTCCTAGTGTCAGCACATCCCTAGGATGAAATGGTTGAATTAAAATTAATTGAAATCAATTTTTAAAATTGATCAGTTCATTCATTCATTAAAACCACCTCTACACACAAAACTGGCATGCCAGAGAGAAGGATTCACATTTTACCTTTCTCCCGTGCACCCTCATTTGGCATGTATAGAGAATTTCACATCACATGAAGGGAATGTAAAGCTGGAGTGTGTATCTCTGAATTTCAACCTATTACCCCATTTGCCTGTACTTACAAATAGTGAATCAAGCAACAGATTCTTTCATCTTGCAAACCCGCAGGTTGTCTAACTTAGTAATAAATAGCCTACCATCACTTATCCTAAGTGGCTATCATTTAAACTAGAATTGGGTGTCTCCTGGTATCCCATGCCATATCGACTATTTTTTACAGATTTCAAAAACCTCCACCCTACTTTCTAAGCATTGCCTCAAGTGGGGATGGACAAAACTGTTGAGTTTCTTTCATGCCGCTCCATTTCCCGTTTTTCCAAAATCAAGTTCATTCTGTCCTGGTTCCGTATCGTAGGGATGTCGGAGAACTCTGCCATGGATTTACATGAGTTCAGATTTCTCTGAATCTGGCCCATTCCACAGTGGACCAGCTTTTACCGAGTTGCATGGATTTTGCAGACTTCCAGATCAGTTTTTTACTTTCCAAAATTGTATTCAAAATTTAGTCGTGGAAAATATGAAAAAGTTAAAAAACAAAAACAAAAATGTGCATTTACCCCCATCGGCTAAAGTGTGAAAATACAGGGGTTTGGGGTCCCCCACCCCATTTCTGCAAATGTGCATTTTCAGAAGTGTGCAAATTCCAACACGGACTTCTGTTCCGTGAGCTCAACGGACTTCCAATCCTGATCTCTGGGACCTCCCTGTGTTTGAACTTTGGACTGCCCACTGACCTTATCTTTGGAACTGATCCTGGCTGGCTAAATGCAAGCTTGAGAAACTGAGAAAAATCCGTTTCCATCAATGAGCAGATGGTGCAGCAAAGAATGCCTGACTATCCATGAAACATGGACAGAATAGATTGAACAAAATCCATATATCCCTAGATTTGAGTTTTCAATGTTTTGATGAAAAAGTCTGCATGAACATTCATATGCATTTCCATGCATATTTCTCCTAGTATACAGATTTCTACACACTTCCTAATATGTGCAAATATTTTGCACCCATTTCATTCCAATATAATGCACGTATATGCACACTTTCCCCTATTATGCACTTTTTGTGTGTGCATTTTTCTTAACTGCATCGCAAAATGTGAAAAAGGGTAAACCTTGACAAATAGCTGCATTCCCATTCATGTGTAGGTTCCAGGTAGGGCAAATTTCTTAAGTTCACCTTAAAATGTGAAACAAACTAATTTCTCACCCATTCCTAGCCAGGGCCGGATTAAGAGCATTATGGGCCTGGTGCTGAGGATTTTGGTGAGCCTTTTTATGGAAATAAATAAAATGAAGACGCAATTTTATATTAAAACAAATTAAATATTTTAATTACCATTAAAGTACCAAAACAGAAACATATTGAAAATATTTCTTTTTTTGTAAACAATAAGCTTGTTAACTCAATAAAACCGTTATAAATAGAACATTCACAACAACCATTTTTAAATAAACATAAACCCTATAAACAATTTAAATATAAGTGTATGATGTTTGGCTCATAAAAATTTGTTCCTTAAAGTATTATTATTATTATTATTATTATTATTATTATTATTATTATTATTATTAAAGCTTCATAATCAATACAGCCTGCGTTATGATTATGGTGCAGAGAGTAACTCTTGAAATAAATAGCAACCACTAGTTTTAAACACACAAACAGGTTATTCACTGAACTCTAACCTGCATTTAAACTAAATGAATCAAGCTGGTAGATTAAAATAAAATTACACATTAACTTTTCTTCCTTTTTTACTTGCAAATTCCTCAGTTTGGAAGGCAGGAGGAGCGGCAGGCACTGCAAACACTGCAGGTCCGGGAGGCTTTTGCAGCAGCTTGCGCCGAGAAGCCCCTCCGGGAAGCGGTCGTCTCCCACCCCCCAACCTTGCTCCTGCTCTCACCCAAGTGCTGCACCCGGAATCCCTGCCGCGCTTCAGCTCTTCGCCCGGGAAAACTCGCGAGGAGGCCAATTTCCAAGCGCACCCTCTATGGACCATAGAGATAGGAAAGGGGGTTTGAATGAAACACACACAGCCTAGACTTCCGGCTCCCTTTGAGCATCAGGCAGCCGCCTAGCGCAGAGCGAGAGGAGCTGCTCTACAGCCATAGATGCCCTGGTCCCATCTCTTTGCTCGGGGCGCTCTCCAAAGAGGCCGCGTTCGCTGAGGAACCGGAAGTGTCGCTGCGGTTTCAAGGGTGCCAAGAATTGGGCTTTGCAGGTTTGCAGACGGACAGTAGCTGAGACTCAAGGGCAAGTGCGGCAGTGGCAGCGGCAGCAGGCGGCGGCGCGGCTCGGGCGAGTGGGCGCTGCCGGGCCTGTGGGCCTATTTTGTGGTAGGGGCCTGGAGCTGCAGCTCCAATAGCCCCTATCTTAATCCGGCCCTGTTCCTAGCCTCAGCATAGGTGATATATGGTTTGCCTTGGCTGGCCTGGAGAGCAATACAGGTACAGCTGAACATTTGTTCTTCAGGTATGCGAAAGGCTGTAAAACCTGCCGAGGAATTTGTACTTTGGGGTTGTTGTTACAGGATTAGCCACTGACTTGCATGGGAATCATGCAATCTAATGAGGACTCTAATTGCTCTACAGGGCTGACATCAAAGCAGGGATGGCTTAAGCCATTAATACTTTATGGGAATCTTCTTGAGAAGTGTGTCATAACTGATTCCTGAAGCTTCGGGAAAGATGATGATTAATAAGTCTGAATTTGAAGTCACGGAACAGGATGGAATGAGGGTCTCCTTGATCTTAGTTACTAGGGATCTGAAGTTGCCTCTTACTCATAATTGTTATGACTTACATTTGGGAGCTCTGCTCATAATTAATACAATATTTATCACAGTCCTGTTACAACTGAGTTGAAATCCCCAGTGTTGGCTCCAGGTTTTCGAGTGCCCTTGGTCAAGTCACCCTCAATAGGCCCTCAGTGAGTGAACCATCTCACCACTATTGCCACTAGGTGCCATTGCTCCTCGTCCTCTTTCTCATCATTGCTACCACTTGCTTGACAAGCAGAGAGTCAGTGGGCAAGTGGGCAGTGGCATCCGCTGCTCCTCGTTCTCGCCACTAAGTTTCTCTAGGCCAGAGTGAGAGGGATGTGCACAAGCAGG
This sequence comes from Shinisaurus crocodilurus, assembly GCA_021292165.1. Taxonomy (NCBI): domain Eukaryota; kingdom Metazoa; phylum Chordata; class Lepidosauria; order Squamata; family Shinisauridae; genus Shinisaurus; species Shinisaurus crocodilurus. The sequence goes on along the minus strand of CM037880.1, from coordinate 214,529,755 downwards.
TGAAGTGGAGGAACAACCTCAGGGGGCTCTTTCCAGAGGGCCCCTGCTAGCTTATGGGCCTTCAGCAGGTGTCTGACCATGCCTACCCATGGTACTAGGCCTGGCTATGATTTAGGGATGTAACTGCAAGTCTCGGGGGTGGGGGTTGAAAGCAGGCCGAAAGTGGCCCACTTGCCCCCCCCCCCGAGACTCTTGCGTCTTACCTGGCTGCCGCTCGACACAGGACATGCCGGGGAAAGGAGCTTCAGTTCCCCGGCACATCAGTTCCAGTTCCCCTGGCGCTGCGTTTTCAGCATAAAAACCAGGGCAACCCAGCTTGAAACAGCTGCGATTTGCCATTTTAAGCTGGGTTTCCCTGGTTTTTATGCTAAAAACGCAGCGCCAGGGAACCGGAAGTGACGCAATGGAGAACCCATCGCGTCACATCCGGTTTTCGAGCCTTGCGAGTGCCGAGATTGGGCGGGGGGTGCTCCAGTGCACACGCCCCCCCCGAGCAGGTACATTTCCCACTCAGTTTACTTCCCTACTATGATGATTGAAATAACTCTGTACATAGGAAGACAGGAAGCGCTTTATACTGAGTCAGACCTTTGGTCCATCAAACTCAGGATTGTCTACTACACCAGGGCTCTCCAACCTTGGGTCCCCAGATGTTGCTGGCCTACAGCTCCCAGAATCCCTTGCCATTAGCCATGCTGGCTGGGTATGCTGGGAGCTGTAGGCCAGCAACATCTGGGGACCCAAGGTTGGAGAGCCCTGGTCTACACTGACTGGCAGCAACACTCCAGTCCTGATCAGGATTCTAAATTGATGTTCCCCATCCCCCTTTGTTACGACAGATAATTTGGGCCTTAGATTCTCTCTGAGGAGAGAGAGGCTAACCCCACACTCTCATGAAAGGTTTGGGATCTTTGGCTGGAGTAAAGACACGTGCAATTGGGTGGAGTATGCGCTTCACCCTTTAACATTTAAACATAGACTTGACAAACTAACACTGAACTGAGACGCAACACGTTCAGAAGAAAAGAAGAGCTTTTTCTTTTTTAAAAAAGAAGAAATATAGAGCAAGTACAGTGTCTTAGCTCCTGGTCTTACCTGTTTTACACAATAATTCAGGCAGCAAAATATACCTACTGCATCTCCAATCATACTCTATAATCTAGATGGAAAAGATCCCTGTGCCTTTTGGTAGTCAACTCAATAGACAGCCAGGAGGGGGGGAGAGAGAAGGCCCCCCACCCCACGCTGGAAAGGAAAGAAGAAGGAAAGAATCCACAGCTACCTGACTTGTTGTTGGTCCCACACTGGAAGGGGTCCTGCATGGCAGAGGGGAGCAAGAGATGCGCACATTCCTGCTTGCTGACTTCTATGGGCTAAGCTTGAATTCTTATGCTTTTCCCACTGCACCTCTTGCTACATGGGAGGGGCAGGGGCTGCCTTTGGCTCCCTGATGTTCTTTAATCCCTGTTAATTACTCTGTCCTTGTGCGTTAGATAGGGTGGCCTTGATGGGTGTCTTAGGCAAACCTTTCCTGGGTTCTCCTACCTTTTGTGGGTTTAAGATTCTGATGTAATCTCACCCTTGGGTGAAGGCCATCCTTCTGCAGGGCTATTTTTAATTTCTTTTCAGGAGAGTCGCTCCTGTGCCTTTAGGCCATGTGTGTGTTAATCTAATCATTGCAAGATTCTCAGCCACTGCCCATTCATGCATCAGGGTCTGAGTCACCCTCCATTCAAACCTTCATTTGCATCTCCTTTCTCAGCTGGCCAGTCCAGTGAAGGGCTTAGCTAATCATTTCTATGAATCCAAACTTACTGAACTGCCTTTGGGGTCTGCTGTGGCCTTCCTTGTGAGCCATAGTCATAACCAGAGGATTATAACTATATCTCCTCATAACAACCTGTGGTAGTGTGAATGTGATGGAAGTATGGCCCTTCTCCCCCCCCACCCAATTCGGTGAGTGACTAGTTGCCCAATTAGGGCTATTGTTACAAAGTATACTGTGTAATTGGATTTGATCTGGATTGCTTCCATTCCGTGAAAAGAAAGTTGATTGAATTGGATTCAGTTTTATTTTAATGCTGGTTTACATTTTTTGAGCTTCTGTGTTACATATAACTCAGTGAAGGAGCACCACTTTTCTTCATTTTGCAAAGAAGTGTTTGATAAGTCTTTTAGAGATGCCACAACAGGTCTGTGTCGCATCACTGGTGGATCAGGGAAGAATCAAGACTCTGAATTGTATCAAATTGCCACCATTAGTTGCTCAATTGGCACCATTAGTTCCAATGTGCAAAGGAGAGGACATTTCCCCCCCCCCCCCCAGTGAATGCCATAATATGTGTGCATTTTCCAACGTATGCATTCTTTCATGAGCAATTCACAAATGTACACATTTTTCAAAGAGATTTATTTCTGGAATTCTGTGGATTATAGTGCTAATTTGGGAATGCACAGACTTGATCACAGATTGATTTCAGGTCTGCGTTCAGTTCTGGGAGGTGTGACCTGGATAAATTCTGGTCAAAACGAAACTTCACGAGGTTAGATAAAAATCTGACATGGAGACAATTTAAGGAGGGAATAGTGCTTACCTCCTATTTAGGGTGAGCAGTATGTGCCCTTGAGGTTCATATTCTGTTTGAACTAAAAACAAACAAATCTCCCTATGTTAATCTCATACTAGAAGACTTTGTGTGGACTGGGGGGAAAATGACTGAATGTTACTAATGTAAAGTAGCCAGTTCACCAGTTGCCTTATCCAGAAACTTAAATGTGTATAATGAGACCTAGGGAGGAATTAAAGCAAAATTATCACCCCACCCAACATGCATTGCCTCCAGCAGTTCCCAGGCCTTGGGATCTATTTATTTATTTTATTAAATTTCTAATCCGCCCAGTAACCAATGTTCTCTAGATGGATGGAACTTATTCATCTGAAGGAGCCCAACACACAACAGACCCAGAAGTTAGTATGAAAGATGAGGAAATCTCTGTGACTGGCATGATGTGACCTACCAAACTGAAGGCAGCATATCAGCCAGATGGTTGCTGTGTTGTTTCTGCCATTATAACACTTAGGAGGTTTATTAATCCCCTAGTGAGCCGCTGTATTTGGTTGATGGAGTTCATTCAGCTTGCTGGGTAACACATCCTGCAAGTTTGTTCTGAGAAATAGGTTTAGGATTAGAGTGTAAGACATCCTGTAACTTTCTGCCTTTATGGGTAGAGACTCAATGTTTCATCTTTTTCTTCCCAAAGTATACCTTCTGATTAAAGTCACACAGCTGTATAATCAATCCTTCATCTCAACCTTGCCTTTTGACATTTCCAATTAGCCTATTGGAAAGAATAATAGCTAACTGCTTCTCTAACGCTATCCCATTAAGTGAAGATGGAAAAGTAAGATACTCCTATTAATTTCCTCATGTGAAAGTCAGTAATATAAATCTAGTCACTTATCTCTGTTATGTTTCATAAACCAAAGTTCATTTTTCAAGGTTATTGGAATTGGATGCAGTCAAATATAAGTGGTGACAAGGTCCAGTCCACAATGCTAACATGATCCAACACTGGTCCAGCAAGCTGGGGTGGCCATGTTGCACATTTAAAGGTGCAATCCTATGCAAGTTTAGAAAGAAAAAAAGGCCTACAACTCCCAGCATGTCCCAGTATGCTGAGAGTTGTAGGCCTTTTTTCTTTCTAAACTTGCATAGGATTGCACTCTAAACCATAATAGAGGAAAGTGTGCATATACGTGCATTATATTGGAATGAAATGGGTGCAAAATATTTGCCCATATTAGGAAGTGTGTAGAAATCTGTATACTAGGAGAAATATACAGAATGGGAAAATATTTAGAATGGGAAAAAATTAGAGATGTACAGCCATTCAAGAGTAGCCCCATGAACACTTGGCAAGTCCATATGTTTTGTCAGCATCAACTTGTGATCAGCAGCTTTAGAGTAACACTCAACCAAAGTATGTTCCTTATCTCTTCTCGATCATCCCAGTTTGCAGGACACGGAATAATGGGCTCAAGTTACAGGAACCCAGATTCCACCTAAACATCAGGAAAAATTTCCTGACTGTCAGAGCAATAAGTCAATGGAATCAACTACCTAGGGAGGTGGTAGGCTCTCCCAATCTGGAGGCATTCAAGGTGCAGCTGGACGGCCATCTGTCAGGGATGCTTTGACCTGGATTCCTGCATTGAGCAGGGGGTTGGACTCGATGGCCTTGTAGGCCCCTTCCAACTCTACTTTTCTATGATTCTATTATTCTAAGTAGGGGAAGCAATGAGTCTATGCTGCCTGTCCCTTCTCCCAAACTCTTTCCATTCAGCTGAAATTCTAAATTAAGCTCATGCAAGTTGAATGTGCTTTGCCTGTGTGTGCATGATGGGTGACTCTGCTTCTTTCAGGGCTCCTGATCATGTCTAGAAAGCGTACACATGTACAACTTGTAGGCACATAGACTTTATTTAGATCCTCAGCTGAACACATGAAGATTGGGGAGCCTGGGAAGCAGGCACAATTCCACCTCTTCCCATGTTCACTTCATATGAACAAAGTTGTTGTCCGTTAAACAATGTACACATGATCCCTAAATTATCAACAAACCTTCTTTGAGCGGGTGTGGGAATAATACCCAACTTACCTGAATGCAAATGTACACTTTCTGACATCCTTTCACTTCTTAGTTTAATGCACTCATGTTTGTTTGTTTTTTTGGTAAGATATCAAACAATGCATTACCCAGGTGTGGTTACCAGATTATATTTTCACTTCATGATTATTTGAAATAATTACCTATGTGTATTGAAAAGATGTCAGCATTAACAGCCTTGGTATAATCCGTAAGCTTTAACACTTACCATTTTATGAGTAAATAATAATACTTTAATGTTGACATGGGATTCACTGTGATAAACCCCCTCATCCACCCACAGACAGAGACACATTAAACATGGGGAACATTTTTTTTTACCATCAAGTGTCTTGAATCCTCCACAAACAGTTCTTGTTAGCTAGATTCTTTGTGAAATGAGCTTTCCATCTGTATGTATTTCACCTTTGGAGGCATTAAAAGGAATAACAGATCTGTGATGTAAGGGTGACATCTTTTCATAAGGAGTAAAGGCCGATTGAGTTTCAATCCCATGAAGGGATGGATGAATTGGTCAATTTCTGTTTCTCTCCATTCCTTATTTCCCCCCCCCCCCAGTCTTAAGTTCAGTAACTCCTGAAATCTTATTTATTATATACTAGCTTTTGCCCGCGGCTGCGCTCGCGTGGATTTTAGGATTTGGTACAATGGAAAAGATACAGTGTCTCTGACTGGAAGTGTAACGTGTAGGCTGGGTGCTGGCAGCAGAAAACTTTTCTGACAGAAATATCTGATCTTAAAGAAAAATCAGGTTAATCCTGAGAGTCTACACGTGATGAAGAGTGACCATGCCAAGTTTGGGGTAGATCCGTCAAAACGTGATGGAGCCTATGTGACGACATCCCACACACAACAGTCATTCAGTCAGGCAGTCATTTAAAAAGTTTCCCTCCCTTTTCACCCCCTTAGAGAACATTCTAAATGGCCTAGGGGAGGTTTGCATACCCACCCCTATTGGCCCCTGCAGGAATTCATACGAACATTCTAAGTGTCGTATGGGCTATTTGCATAACTGCTCTTATTGGCTCCTGCAGCAATTCTGAGGTGAGGCCGATTTGCATAACTGCTCCCCTGTTGTTTTGCCCATAGGAGATATGAGAGTGGGGCGATTCCCCCCCTGTTTTCACCCCCTTAGGGACAGAATTTCCAAAAATCCTTCTTTAGTGCGTGTCTACTTCATAAAAACAACGTTCCTTCAAAATTTCACATTCCTAGATTAAACGGTTTGAGCTGGGCGTTGATGAGTTAGTCAGTCAGTCAGTCAGTCAGGACTTCTTCTTTTATATATATATAGATATTTTAAAAGGGTGCATGAATATTTGTATGGATGTTTATTTACATCTCTCCTAATAAATGCATTTTTTGCATGCAATTTTGCCTAATACACACATTTTTTAAAACACTTGTCCTTAGTACAGGGGTGCAGAACTTCCTTCACCCCAAGGGGTGGATTCAATTTTGGAGAAGCTTTCAGGGGCCGCATCCCAGTGGTGGGAGGAGCCAAAGGCAAAAGGGGTGTGGTGAATATACCAAAAATGACAACATATTGTAGCTTAAAGTTCTTACTGCTGGGCATTAACTATCCCTTAGGAAAGGCATTTCAACTTTTCAGAATGGGAAAAAATTAGAGATGTGCGAGGCTGGGAATTCCATTCTGTTTAAGCCCGATGGGATTTCACAGTTTCTGTTCTGATAAGTGGTGACAGGCTGTAGTGGATCCCCCCCCCCCCGATTTTAGAAAAGTTCATACTTTTTGCGCACATTAAATAGACACAATTTTTCAGGTCCCATAATTTCTGAAATGGGATTGTGTTGTTGTTGTTAATATTCAGGTCTTTAAATTTGCGCAGATGGGATTGTGGTGTGGTTTTTTTAATGTTGTTTTCTCTGGTCTTTAATTTTGGACAAATGGGATCATCTGGGTTGTTTTTTTAAATATTAAAAACATTGGAAGAGCCCTGCTGGATCATACCAAGGGTCCATCTAGTCCAGCATTCAGTTCACACAGTAGCCAGTCAGCTGCCCACGGGAAACCCATAAGCAGGACATGAGTGCAACAGCACCCTCCCACCCATGTTCCCCAAGAACTGGTGTACATAGGCAGCATATGCTGGAGGCAGCATATAGGCAATCAGGAGTTAGGACTAGTAGCCATTGAGAGCCTTTTCCTCCAAGAATTTGTCCAATTCTACCAATATTGATAGCCATCACTACCAGTATATTTTTCAGTTCTTTAAATTTGCAGAAATCGGATCATGTTTGTTTTTTAATATTATTTTTCAGGTAATCAAATTTATGCAGATGGGATAGTGTGTGTGTGTTTTGGGCGGGCAATCTTTAAATTTGCACAAATGGGTTAGTATATTTTTTAAATCAGTGTTCTTTTGCAATTCTGCCTGTCTGCTATGTATTTCTGTTGTAACTGTCCTTGTCAGTTTCATCCTCTCTACACTCTACTTCATTTAGTCCAGCAGAGCCATATTCTCTATTTGTCAAATAACTTCTCAATTTCATCCTCGCTTAGGTAGCCTACACACAAACAGCTTTAGGAAGTGGAGGATGAAATTGACAAGGTATTTGACAAGTACAGAATATAGTCATGCCTTGGATTGAGAGCAAAACAGTACAACCCCATTTGTACAAATTTAAAGAACCCCAAAACATGATCTCATTTGCACAAATTTCAAGACCTGAAAAAAACAACAACCACGATCCCATTTGTGCAGATTTAAAGAACTGAATCATCATCATCATCATCATCATCATCATCATCATCATCCACAATCCCATCTGCACAAATTTAAAGACCCCAAAAATAATTAAAAGAAATCATGACCCCATTTGCACAAATCACAGGACCCAAAAATATTTTTTAAAAGCCATATTCCCGTTTGCACAAATTGCCACCACCATTAAAATAAAATCCAAACTCCGTGTATTGGATCAACTCACTACAGATCGAGTCAACACCAGGGTGGGGTGGGGGAAACGGAACAAAATCCGCCAGGACCAAACTGGTAAAATCCATTGAGATTTCACCCCAAAAATGGAATTCTCAAACATCCCTAAAAGTGCACAAATACCGAGAAACCACCAAATGATCAGTTGTCAGGGGAAAGGGACGTGTGGGAACTGTGGAGGGCTGGATTTGGCCCCTGGGCTTGAGGTTATGCACCCCTGCCTTAATATATGCCTTTTTATGCTCTATTTCCTAAATATATATGCAATTGTATACGCAATTTTCACTTAGGTAAACATTTTCTTACGTTGTTTTTTTTCACTCACCTAATTGCAAAATTAGGAGAATTGTGATGAAAGCTGAAAGATAACTGTGTTCTGGTTTGCGTATTAGTTCGAGAAGTGTGAAGTACGTTGGTTCATATTAAAATGTGATGTGAAGCAAATGAATGTGTCTGTCTCCTCCACCCTCACCCCTAAGAAATCGTGTTTATTATTATATTATTATGATATTTATTTTATAACCCACCATTTCCCCAATACTGGGACTCAAGGCAGCTGTTTACCTGTTCTTTTTATAAAGGGGGGGAGTTTCTATTCTATTACAGTCATGCATTGGATTGAGAGCATAATTCGTTCTGGAAACGTGCTTGTCATCCAAAACACTTGTATATCAAAACGAAATTCCCCCAAAAGAATTTGTACAGAGATTTTTAATTTAAGCCGTACTACAGTGCTTGTATTGCAAGACGTTGCTTGTATATCAAGTGAAAAATAAATAAATAAATATTTAAAGATTTGCTTGTCTTGCAAAACGCTCTCAAACCAAGTTACTTGCAATCCAAGGTATTACTGTATTTGCAATGGATCTATTCTTAGGTTCTATTTAGGAAAGCATATGGACCAAAAGAGATGAGAAAGGAATATGCAGGAGCCTGATAAACATCACTGTCTGCTTGCGACCTCTTGTCTCTCCCAGCAACATTTTTTTTCCACGTTACAGACAGTTACTTGGGTTGTAAAACGTGATGCTGCAGTGTAAGTTCAGGCCTGTCGCTCAGTAGTAGAGTGCATGCTTTGAATGCAGAATGCCCCAGAAATCCCTGGCACTGCTAGTTAAGAGCTCGCAGCAAGATTGAGAAGGACGCCTGCTTGAGACTTTGGAGGGTTGCTGCCAACTGGACTGGATACGGTATTGGTTTGACTCAGTATAAGGCAGCTTTGTATGTACCTGGCGGCCCAATGTACCTCCTTTTCAGGAAGAAGGAAGCCAGTTCAGCTTGCTAGTTATTTATTTATTTATTATTTATTATATTTATACCCCGCCTTTTTTCCTGCAAGGAACCCAAGGCGGCTTACATAGTCCTCCTCCTCCCCATGTTATCCTCACAACAACCCTGTGAGGTAGGGTAGGCTGAGAGTCAGTGACTGGCCCAAGGTCACCCAGTGAGTTTCATGGCCGAGCGGGGACTAGAACCCGGATCTCCCGAGTCCCAGTCCAACACTCTCACCACTACACCACACTGGCTCTGTAGTTATGGCATGTTATCGTGTTTAAGGATAGCAGTTACAGAGCTCTCCGGGCCAGGCCTTATGTAGGCAAAATGGCATCATCCGTGGACAAGAGGAAGGTATCAGCAGGCTTGGGGGACCACACAAGTTTGCAGAAATAAATAGTAAAGGGGGGGGAAGTTAAGTTGGGGGGATCCCAAGAGCAGCCCAGTGAGGATGGAGCATGCTGATCGACTGTTGGGAGGGATGAAAAATTGAGTGGGGGAGAGTGAATGGAATATCCTGAACAGGAGCACTCCACAACCGCAACTTTTTGTCCCACTTGGATCTCCCCAAAACAGCTGGAGGAGGGTTACACAGTTGATAGATTGCACAAGGGGTAGGCAACCTTTTGGGGCCCACGGACACATTTGCCTTCCCCCCCTCCTGGGGGGGGGTGTATCTCTCCTCCATGATTCTCTCTTCCACCTCTGTGAATCTCCTCTTTTCTGCGCCTTTGTGGATTCTCTCTCCCCCATTTCACAAATTCTCTCTTCTCTGTCCCGCTCTGGATTCCTCCACCACCACTAACGCCAGTGGATTCTCCTTTCCTTCTCCTCCCCAGCTGGGATTTCTTCTTTCCTCTTCTTTCTCCCTGCCACTGCACACACCTCCTCATCCTCTCCCTCCTCCTGCCCGTGACTTCATTCTCTGCTGCTGTGCTCACCTCCTCCTCCTCCCGCTCACCTGGCATTTCCTTTCCACCGCTGCCGTGTTCTCACTCACCTTCTCCTCCTCTGCCCACCTTTCTGCTGCTCCCACTGCTGCGTTCACCTCCTTCTCCTTCCCCCGCCCGCAGTTTCCTTTCCTCTGCCGCTGCTCTGCTCAACCCTGTCTGCCTTCCCACCCCTCACTCACTCACTCGCTTGGTTGCTTGTTTGTTTGTTCACCTGCCTGCTTGCTTTTGCCACCTCTTCCCCACCTGCTGGCAACTTATGCTCCTTTTGCCCACATGCTTACTGGCACCACCGCTTCACCCACTTCCTTCCGCCTGCCACCTCAATTGTTGTTGTTGCCATGCTGCCGCCTTCCTGCTTCCTGGCTGAGGAGGTAGGAAGAAGCAGTGGTGGAGGCGAGAGAGTAAGGGGCTGATGGTAAGGAAGGATATGGGGGTGGTGAGGAAAGTGTTTTTGTGCGTGTCATCAGGGGTCATAAGAACATAAGAAGAGCCATGCTGGATCAGACCGAGGGTCCATCTAGTCCAGCATTCTGTTCACACAGTGGCCAAACAGCTGCCCACAGGAAACCCACAAGCAGGACATGAGGGCAACAGCACCCTCCCGCCCACATTCCCCAGCAACTGGTGTACATAGGCACACTGCCTCTGATACTGGAGGTCGCATATTGCCAATCAGGACTAGTAGCCATTGATACCTTTATCCTCCATGCCTTTGTCGAATCCCCTTTTCAAGACATCGAAGGTGGTAGCCATCACCAGATCTTGTGGAAGTGAATTCTATAATTTAACTATGTGCTGTGTGAAGAAGTACTTAGAATCATAGAATCATAGAAAAGTAGAGTTGGAAGGGGCCTACAAGGCCATCGAGTCCAACCCCCTGCTCAATGCAGGAATCTAGGTCAAAGCATCCCTGACAGATGGCTGTCCAGCTGCACCTTGAATGCCTCCAGAGTGGGAGAGCCCACAACCTCCCTAGGTAGTTGATTCCATTGTCTTATTGCTCTGACAGTCAGGAAATTTTTCCTGATGTTTAGGTGGAATCTAGGTTCCTGTAACTTGAGCCCATTATTCCGTGTCCTGCAAACTGGGATGATCGAGAAGAGATCTTTGCCCTCCTCTGTGTGACATCCCTTCAAATACTGGAAGAGTGCGATCATATCTCCCCTCAGTCTCCTCTTCTGAAGGCTAAACATGCCCAGTTCTTTCAGTCTCTCCTCATAGGGCCTTGTTTCCAGTCCCTTTATCATCTTTGTTGCCCTCCTCTGAACCCTCTCCAGTTTGTCTACATCCTTCTGAAAGTGTGGTGCCCAGAACTGGACGCAGTACTCAAGATGAGGCCTAACCAGTGCCGAGTAAAGGGGAATTATCACTTCCCGCGATTTGGAAGCTATACTTCTATTAATACAGCCCAAAATTGCATTTGCCTTCTTTGCAGCCACATCGCATTGCTGGCTCATATTCAGTTTGTGATCTACCACAATTCCAAGATCCTTCTCACTTGTAGTATTGTTGAGCCAAGTGTCCCCCATTCTGTAACTCTGCATTTGGTTTCCTCTCCCTAGGTGCAGCACTTGGCATTTATCCCTATTAAATTTCATTCTGTTGTTTTCGGCCCAGCGCTCCAGCCTATCGAGGTCACTTTGAATTTTGTTTCTGTCTTCCAGAGTATTAGCTGTTCCACCCAACTTTGTGTCATCTGCAAATTTGATAAGCATTCCCCGTACCTCCTGATCCAAGTCATTAATAAAAATGTTGAAGAGCACCGGGCCCAGGACCGAGCCCTGTGGTACCCCGCTCGTTACCTCTCCCCAGTTTGAGAAGGAACCATTGATAAGCACTCTTTGAGTCCGATTCTGTAGCCAGTTGTGGATCCACCTGATAGTTGTTCCATCTAGCCCACTCTTAGCTAGCTTACTAATCAGGATATCATGAGGCACTTTGTCGAAAGCTTTGCTGAAGTCCAGATATATAATGTCCACAGCATTCCCACAGTCCACAAGGGAGGTTACCCGATCAAAAAATGAGATCAGATTAGTCTGACAGGATTTGTTCTTGACAAATCCATGCTGGCTTCTAGTAATCACTGCATTGTTTTCAAGGTGCTTGCAGACTGACTTCTTTATAATCTGCTCAAAAATCTTCCCCTTAAGAACATAAGAACATGAGAAGAGCCACCCTGGATCAGACCAAGGGTCCATCTAGTCCAGTGGCCAACCAGCTGCCCACGGGACCCCACAAGCAGGACATGAATGCAACAGCACCTTCCTGCCTATGTTCCCCAGCACATAGGCATACTGCCTCTGATACTAGAAACCAATCAGCTTCATGGGATGACCCCATTGGGTTCTGGTACTATGAGAGAGGGAGGAAAATGTCTCCCTGTCCACTTTCTCCAGACCATGCATAATTTTGTACACCTCTATCATGTTTCCCCTCACTCGCCTTTTTTCTAAGCTAAACAATCCCAGCTGATGTAACTTTTCCTTGTAGGGGAGCTGCTCCAGCCCCTTGATCATTTTAGTTGCCCTTTTGGCAGGTGCCACATTGCTGACCCCTGGATGACACTGTTCATTCATCATGGTTGGCTGACTCCTGCAAGCTAGCTTCAGCCAGGTCAAATTGCCATTATGTCTGCCAAAATCAGAAATTTCAAATTTGAATTTCAGTTTTTGCAACACGCATGAATGCCAGAGCCCTTGTCAAGACTCATGTTTCAGTAGAAAAATGCAGTTTTGAAATGCAATTATCACATTTTTGAGTTACCTTTATTTGATGGTTGGCTTGTAATGGCATTTACTGTAGTATGTGGCACCATTTGATAGCTGATCTGCAATGGCATTTAGTATCTGGCCTCATTTTATTGTTGATAGCTTACGAGACGTGATATGTATGATTGCACTGACATTGCTTGTTTGCACTGTTTTACAATGCAACCACGTGTGCACCGGAGGGAGAAAAGATGCAAATGAACTCAAGTAAGCGAAAGCTGCAGTCGACTGGGCATACACAGTGCTTTGCACAACATTTGGAAATAAAAGCAAAATAGGGAAGCATTCTCAATGTATAGGTTCCAGTCCAGAAACAAGACCAAGAAATCCTAAACTCCCAAATCCAAGAAGAAATTCAGATGGGGGAAATTTGGAAGCATCCCTTTTCAGAGATGAGAGCAGAAAGGGCTACAGCTTTCACTTCCACCAGCGGGATTGAAGACCCTCCCTCTCATTCCCGAGAAATGTTGCTAGTCTCATTACAACTCTTTAAATCTCCCTTGGAATCCCTCACTGGTTTTGCCTGAGCAAGAACCTCCAAATTTCCTTTCACAATTTATATTGGGGCAAAATTCAGTGGAAGCAGAAGGGTACATGGAATTCCACTAAGCATGCAATCCTATGCATGTTCAGACAGAAAAAAAAAGTCCTACAACTCCCAGCATTCCCCATGGCTGCTGCCTAGGGACTGCTGGGAGTTGTAGGACTTCCCCCCCTATCTAAACATGCATAGGATTGCACCTTAAGGAATACTAGTCTTATTGATACTCGATTGACTTCCTTAAAAATGCCTTAGGCCAATTCCTCATGTTTTCTAGATGCAGAGCTGCACAAAATCAACCCACACAGGCAGCTGGTTGGCCACTGTGTGAACAGAATGCTGGCCTAGATGGACCTTGGTCTGATCCAACACAGCTCTTCGATTCAGCTGCTACTCCAGTTGGCTTTTGTCCATGGAGAGGGAGGGGGGCACTATCCTGTTCCTTGCCTCAGGCAGCAAAATATATTAAGCCCAGCCCCCTCTAACATGGTCCTGCACTTAGAATGTTACCACATTGGTAGCTGAACATGCTACCACTGGAGGGAAATAAAAACTCATTCGTATCTATTGTGCCCAAACTGGAAGTTCGAACCTTGCATGAAAACGTTGCTGTGGGCTAAATGTTAGGGATGCTCCTGCAAGCATTTGAATGGGAGCATTTGCAAAAAATGAGCACCTCTGTCTGAATGCCTAGCAGTATTGAGGCAAACAGGACCAGCTCCCTTTAAAAGTGTGTGAGTGCCCCTGCCTCTGCCTCTTCACCTGAACCCCAAGGACTCAGCAACATTGCTGAAGGACCTCTTCTTGATCATCCCAGTTTGCAGGACACGGAATAATGGGCTCAAGTTACAGGAACCCAGATGCCACCTAAACATCAGGAAAAATTTCCTGGCTGTCAGAGCAATAAGACAATGGAACCAACTACCTAGGGAGGTGGTGGGCTCTCCCACTCTGGAGGCATTCAAGGTGCAGCTGGACAGCCATCTGTCAGGGATGCTTTGACCTGGATTCCTGCAATGAGCAGGGGGTTGGACTCGATGGCCTTGTAGGCCCCTTCCAACTCTACTTTTCTATGATTCTATTCTATGATTCTATGATAAGGGAGCAAAGATAACAAGAATGACCTCGAAGATGGGTTTTGTGGGGTGGGGGAGAGACAGGATCCACCAGCATAGGCAGTATCCTGGTGGTGCCTCCGCCTCCTCTCCTCCTCACACTCTGAGGTGCCACACTTAGATGGCTGAAATTGGCCGACTCGCTGTTTCGTATGGCTGGAGGAGCAGAGAGGCGACCTTTGCCGCTGCGCCCCTCCTGCCATGCATAGAATGCCCATAATCCTCTCTGAGTTTGGAGGGTTACCGGCAGCCTCATTGGATCCCACTGCCTGTCTTTAAGGTGCCATGATGAGGCTCTTTGCTGTCTTTGTGATTGGAATGTTTCTGATCCTGAAATTGGAGTGTCTTTCTTGTCATATTCGAGTAAAAGGCATTCAGAGCAGCCTCTCTTCAAGCAATATTTTATATGGCACTATTAGAAAGAAGATAAAAAGCCACCTCTATAAGGAGAAAGAAACATTTGTGGAGGCATCCTTGCTACAGGGGGCACTTAATTTGAGCGCTGTTTTGTTCCTGAGGTCTCAGGCAGGAGCGTTGTTTTTTTTTAATTAAGGCAAAGCTCTGCAGAGTATAGTATCTCCATCTATTTGCGTACTGACATTGTCTTATTGCTTCTTTTAGTCTTTGGGGGAGAAAAGGAGATTCAGACACGAGGTTCCGCTTGTTTTAAAATGATCACATTTGCTGTAAAAAGGAATAGCAAGTGGAAGAAAACCGTGGGGGGGATGTGTTTTTCCTCCCTTGTATTTTTCCTCTCTCCGTTGGCATATGACTTGCCAGTCTCATAATGTAAGTCGAGCTTTCTAATTTACACATCGTCCAAGGCTTTTGAAAGAAGGGGATGTCAATGCTCCTCATTGGGTTAGCAAAAGCAGGTGTGCAGGAGGAGCAGCAGACAGAACCCCGTCCATCCATCTGATTTCTGGAAATATGGGATATCGTGGTATGTAATGGTTTTGCTTGTAGGAGTGCCACTTCTTCAACTAACACATTATGTTACCTGGCAGTGGGTTGCCAGGTTTGTCCCTCGATGGGTCCCCTAGAGATCCAGTCATGGAGTCAAGTGTGTGTGGGGGAGTCCAGCAGCTTTCAGTTGATGTGGGGTCAAAGCCAAGCCCTAGACACTTTTGGATGGATCATCCAGCAGTGGTGCTCAGTACAGCATTGTCTGTTCATTGAAGGCAGCCTTAGATGTTTTGGAGTATAACTTCTTTTATCCCTGACCCTTGGCAATGCTGGCTGGGGCTGATAGGAGTTGTAGTATGAAACTTCTGGAGGGCACCACATTGGGGAAGGCTGACTTAAGGCGAATGGCTCCCCTCCCATTAATTAACACGGGGCACATTGCACCAGGGTGTTCTCCTTCTCAAGCCTCCTGGAAAGGAACAGGGAGGAACAGGAGGCACAAGGGTGTCTACCAAAGACCAGAGTTCTTTGTTGGCCTATTCATTCATCTCCTGCTTGGTTAGTGGGGAAATGGGCAAGACTCTCAAGTGTCCTGCTTGCAAGAGGTCCCCCCTGATCAGCTCATGTCTAGCAAGATTTGTCTAAATTAATTTACAAAAAAAACCTATCGACTTCCATGATCAGTGCAAGACATTAGATCCGGTGGCACATGGGAATTCAGGTTTAGGAATTTACTAGGTCTGGCACCTGGTTAAAGAAATTTTAGCCACAATTTTAGGGATGTGATTTTGTTTTAATCAATGAACTGTTTAATTAACCAATCAAAGTTGTGTATGAATAGTGATATATATTTAAAGAGGGGGGAAAGAGCCTATCTCCTTTACTTCTTTTTCAGCCCCATCCAATATGGCTGCCCGTAACCCTCCGAACTCAGTCAGAAGATTATAGGCATCCAATGGAAGGCGGGAGAGGCACGCCACCTAGCACGGCCTCTGCATTCCCCTTGACCTCCGAAACATTTAGATGGCCGATTTTGGCTGTCTAAATGTTTTCCTCCTCCTCATGAGGAGCAGAGGCTGAGGCACTGCCTGGATTCCTCAGAGGATGGCGGTGCGTCACTCCGCCCCCCCTTGCCTGTTCCGAAGATGGTCTTCTGTCTTTGGTGCCCAGCCAGTCCGGAAAAAGCCGTGCTAGCTGCAAGGGGGGGGGGCTCACCATGGGCGGAGTCACCGCTGTAACCTTGGAAGGGATTTCTGCAGTCACAGCAGGGACTCTGACTTGGCCCCCAGACAAGATTGGGAGGCCGCAGGATTGTGCCCTTTATCTTGAACATTAACAAGCTGTATTCCCTTAAAAAGAAAATGAACATAGTGCTGAAAATGTACAGTTCTGTGGCATCTCAGAAGAGGCCGTCTCTCCTGTTTAGGACTCAAGGAGAGAAGTGGGAATTCCTCTTCTATGATAGCAACTGTCTCCTGACTTGTATTGGGAAGTGGGGTTGTAACTGGTTGTATTTTTTTAAAAATAAATACATAGAAAAAGTAGAAGAAGAAAAGAATGCTGCCCAGATTAACCAGGGTTAGCATTTTAATCAATCAATGGGCTTTTAATTAATTGATCTGATTAATCAACTAAACGTGACAGCCCTAGAATTAATGTAGCAAGTAACTAGCATGCTAGGAGCTATTATCTTGCAAGATTTCTGCCAGACATTAGATCTCCGAGCTCTGTGGAAGTCCAGGATTATGAATTAATTCAGCAATTAATTAACTTGCAACAAGCTTTGCTTTGATCTTGCAGCCCATGTTTCTGGAAGATTCATTCGAATTAGCATGCAGAGGGAGCGTCTCACATAATGCCAGCGGTGCTTTCGCCTAACAATCTCAGGTCAGGGGCAACTTATTTTAATTACCAACAACACTGATCAAAAACTTTATTGAAGTTGACCAGAAAGTTGTCTGATGCTATATCTGGTGCATTTTGGGAAAATGAAACTGTGGCTGCAAGGCCGATTGCAGGCAGCTGCCAAGACTGAATGCTCCAAGGAGAGAGGGTGAGAGCAGGTAGCCATCAGCACAGTGGGTTCTTCTGTGGTGTGGAGGCTTTCTCAGATGCCCAAGTATGGTGTGTGCTCACCCTGGGTGTGTATATTTATCTACACACACGTCGTAGGGATGTCGGAGAAATCTGTGATGGAGTCAATTGAGCTCAGAGTTCTAGGAATCTGCCCACAGATTCTGCAGCAGTTTGGCTTTTCCAAAGTCACAGACAGATTCTGCAGACTTGTGGACTTTTTTTTTTAAAAAAACTTTACTTTTGTGCAAATGTAGTTGTAGGAAAAGATACCCCCAAAATTGAAAAGCGCATCCCCCCCCCCATAATCTAAAGCATGAAAATGTACAGTTGGGGGGATTTGCACATATTCACACGTGCAAATTTGCGCACGTTCAAATTTGCGGAAGAGTGCATGAATGCAAGTTCAGGAAATTGATCTCTCTGGTTTCTTCTTGCCTATGAAATAGTTCAACCAGCAATGGTTCCTTGTGTTTCAAGTAGGGATGTCAGAGAAATCTGCAGCAGACTCAAATGAGTTTAAATTTCTCAGGATCCAACCCATGGACTCCATATCAGACTGGCTTTTCCTGAGTTGTGTGGATCTGCGGACTTGTGGACTGTTTTTGTTTATTTGTTTGTTTAACTTTATGTAATTTCACACAGATTTAGTCATAGAAAAATATTTAAAATAAAAAAAAAAACACCAACCAAAAATGTGCATTTCCCTCATAGGCTAAAGCACGAAAATTTGCAGTCTTCAGGGACTTGTAGATTTTGGGGGGATTTGCACATTTTCGGGAGTGTGAATTTGCACAACTCTGAATTTGCGCAAATGCGCAAAATATGATTAAGTTAATGAGTGGACGACGGAACAAAAGGTGCCTGACAATCTGTGAAATACAGACAGAATGGAATTAACAAAATTCATACATCCCTACGACACGTGCATGCGAGGCAAGGTACTAGGGACATAGGGAGAGGGATGAAATGTGAAGAATATTTGCAACTCCAACAAGCAAAATACTTTAAAGACATCCTAAAAATATCCCTCAAAGACAAACTAGTGGCTGTGATTTACAAGGGACTGATACTAATACATCTGGAGATTCCCTGGTGTAAATAGCAGGGACAACCAGCATGTTTGCAATTCTGTCCAGGACCCACATGTGCCTTTATCATTGAGTAGCCCAGTATAAATAATGCCTCTAATATGGTACTGATTATGCACTAGCAGTGTTCCCAGCCAGAGTATATTTGAAAGAGGAAATGTCATTAGGTTCTGCATCACTGAAGAAAGCTAGTATATCAAATAATACACACACACACACACACACACAGAGAGATTTTAAAAATTCAAAAAACCAATAATACAATCAAATTGCTTTTCTTTTTGGTCCCACTAGATTGAGAGAAGAATACATTTGGCCTGCAATGCAATTTGTCTGATGACTCTACAATGATGGTTTTAAATGAAAATAAATAGGACTATGTCACTTGCCTTTGAAGACCTTATCTGCCTCATGCATTTTATCCTCGCCACTGCAGTAGAGCAAAGTAAATGAGTTTTCATTTTATGCTGCCTGTGCGTCCATTGCCATGTTTGGCTGACATGGTGGGAGTGAAGAAGGAAGGTTTTCAGTACATTACGGAAGATTCCAGAATACAATGTTAGTATTCCAGAGATCCAGTTCAAAATGGAAACCAAAAAAGGTGAAAAGAAGAAGCCCCATTTGATGTATCTGTCACTGGGATGTATAATGTACAAATTTAATTTTTGATGTGGTTTAATTCACAGCCAAGGACACCACCATACCCAGGCCCTGGTTTAGACGAATCGTCCATGGTGTATGTGTGTGTCTAGGGGTGTGTCCCCCCCCCCATCAACTTTTATCTGCTGATTTTATCTTTTTTACCTGCTGCTTTTATGGTCTTTTATATTTTATTTATTGTGTTGCAGTGTGTGTGTATGTGTGTGTGTATGTAGAGCCAGTGTGGCGTAGTGGTGAGAGTGTTGGACTGGGATTGGGACTCGGGAGATCTGGGTTCTAGTTCCTGCTCAGCCATGAAACTCACTGGGTGACTTTGGGCCAGTCACTGACTCTCAGCCTAACCTACCTCACAGGGTTGTTGTGAGGATAAAATGGAGAGGAGGAGGAAGATTATGTAAGCCGCCTTGGGTTCCTTGCAGGAAAAAAGGCGGGGTATAAATGTAATAAATAAATAAATAAAAATGTAGAGAGAGAGACAGAGAGAGGCACCTTGAGGTCCTTTGGCAATAAAGGGTGTAATTTAGTATGTATCAATCAGTAAAACAATCAGTAACATATTCTGGGCACTTCTGTTATCGAGATTCTGAGAAGTTGACTGTAAATGCATAGTGAATAGGCCTAAATTAATCCTGAAATATAAAGCAGATGAGCGCTCCATGAAAAATATGTAGCAAACTGGCATGCTGTGTTTGATTTTGTTTTGCAGGCGATTCGATCCTTTGCTCAGCCTGTGTCCATGAGAACAGTGTCTACAGTAGAGTGTTTCAGATCTTGTACAGGAATGAAGAGATCGTCATTAATGAGTCCATGAACTTCAGGGTTCACCTTCTCCTGGATGGCGAGAGGGTGAGAGATGTTTTCTTTCTTTTTTACTAATATGGTTCTTTCTCTCTCATATGCACACAGTTTCTCAGGGAACCACCATCATGCCTCGGAACACTTACCCCGCCCTGACTGCGGCTGGCCTTTGGATCCTCCTGGACAAAAAGGGGGAAATAAAAGGACTGCCTGTTCCAGTTCAGCAGCCTTGCTTGAACAACATGGCCATCCTGAGCTTTGGCCTGTTCAAGGAACCTTGGTTGGTTGTTCTTCCATATGGCCTGCTCCTCAGTCCCACCTCCTGCTTGCCTCTCTGGTTTTGACTTGCTCTTCAGGCCTGACAACTGGCTTTTCCCCATGGTTCCTGGCTCACCTGAGACAGCTGCCCACAGCCTAGCCCTATATGGCCCATACACTCACACACACGCAGGTTGCATTCCTCTTAACAGGTCACAGGTGATGCAGACCTGCTTCAGACAAAACATTGGTTTATGCGAGCCAGGTTGCATGAGATTGCAGGGTGCGGGAAATACCTGTAACAGATCAGGGCTATGGGATTGGGGGGGAAGGGTTAACCCTTTCACCAATCTGACCCCCCTCTCCTTCCAGAAGTTTAATTTTCCCTGGTGGAGAGCACTTACAGATACCCATTAAACACATAGCAACTCAGGAATGAAGCGACTTCAGATCAGGAAAATGATGTGAGGGGGGGAAGTTGAAGCCCCTTCCCCCTGTGCTGTGGCGCTAATGTCACCCCACCGCGCTGCTCCCTATATTTTAAGAAACCGCAGGAGATTCTGTAATGGATCTCCCAACATCACATGTGGCTTGGCACTTAACATTCTTTGCCCACTGGAATTGAGGGTGTTTGCTCTTGGCTATGTCCCACTGTGTCCCCTGCGCCCCAAAGGCCTCACTTCTCCATCTTAGCAGCCTGGACAACCTGTCACTCACAGGGCAACTTGGCTGTGCATCTCAGGGCCCTCCATCTCAGTGCACCATCCTTTAAGTTGTCAGTCAGACTAGGGCCTCTTGGATAGTTATATTTCCTCAGTGCCACTCTAGCCTAAATGTTGATAGATACTTACTGATGGTGGATGAGAATCCTATCTGTCTGAGCTGAGGTAGAGATGGGTGGTGATTCATCTGTATGCATTGATATAGCTCCCATACACTTCAGCTTGCATTTCACTAAACTGTTTTCAACCTCTGTGCATATGTGTGTGTTCACTATTTGTTATGGGGGTTGGCTTGTAATGGTAGCTTTTTTTTTTTAACCTGTACAGGCAGGAGAAGCACTAAGTGAAGCAGATTTTCAACTCAAGCTGGACCTGCTCTTTACAGACAGTGAACAACTGTGAGCACCTTTCACTTTATTAAAGCAGCACCTAGGAGTGGTAGAAGGATGAGATCTTGCGAATTAATTCTGATACAGACTGTCCTGATCTGCCCCTCCCAGAGTAAAGTGTAGATCAGAACAGAACTATCTGTCAGATTCCAAACTCCTTTGAATGTTACATGCAAGAGTCTTTTTTAAAAAATTAAGATTTATTCATGTCTATGCTGCCCTTTAGCCAAAAAGGCTCCCAGAGCAGCTTAAACAGATAAGAAATAAGACAGTCCCTGCAGACAGTCTTACAATCTAAATGACATAACACAAAAGGAATGGGATTGGGAGGGAGGAGGAAAAACACACATTCAGACACTAGATTCTTAGTTGGAAAAGTTGTTTTTTAAAATATTAATTTTAATGTGAATTTCACCAAAACAAAGAAAACCGTATAAAAGAGAGAGAGAGAAATATACAATTTTCTTACAGGAAATGAAATAAATCACATACAACAGGTGTGTATGAAATGTAAAAGATGATGTGTGGGATGAATTGATCTTTTGAGAAAGCCATCATGGTTAGAAGGCCCTCAGTTTAATTTCCCACATCTCCATGTTTAAGCAACAACAACAACAAAAAGGATCTCAGGAAGCAGGTGTGGAAAGACCTATGTCCAAATCCTTGGAGAGTCATCACCCATCAGAGTACTGGACTAGATGGATCAGTGGGCTGATTTTTGTTAGAAGTAAGCTTCATGTGAACTAGAACAAAATGTGGTGACGATTTGGGAGAAGGGAAGAAACTGGAACAAGACATGCCCTTACAGCAGGGATGGGGAACTTCCACCCTGTGGGCTGGATGCCACCCATGAAGGTTCCACTTCTGGCCTGCCAGCTTCTTCTCCAGGCTTCACTTCTTCTCCTGGCATGGAAAACCGTGTATCTCCAATCAACAGCTGATTGGAGATAAGTACTTTTCCCTGCAGGGCACAGGGTTCAGAACTGGGGAGGAGGCAGCTGAGAGATTCAGTCCTGCTTACTTCTGAGTAGACATGGAGAGGCTTGTCCTTTTTACCTCTGTGTAGACATGCTACTCATGATTACTTCTGAGTAAACACAAAATGACTCCGTATTTGGATGCTATTTGAAAGTACTGCTGAGTGATTCAATCCTCCTTACTTCTGCACAGACATGCAGAGGCTTATCCTGCTTACTTCTGAGTAGACATGCAGAAGCCTGGTCTCGCTTACTTTTGAGTAGTCTTAAAATAAGTACTAATGTTTAGCCCCACCACCCACTCTGCCTTTGGCCATGGCTTGAAATGGAATGCAGCTCCCAATCCCAAGACCTTTCCCAAATTGGTATTTGGCCCTTGGACTGAAAAAAAATATTTATTTTATTTATTTATTTATTGTATTTTTAAATGGCCCATCTGGCCCGGTCACCCAGAAAAAAACATTCCCCACCCCTGCCGTACATCATCTTTTGACTTGGCTGCTGTATAACTGCGAGAGTTGCTTGCCCTGGTTTGGTTTGGTTTGTTTTTTAATTATTATTGATCAGATGCTTGAAAGAACATCTCCGCCCTCCCTAAAGATG
Source organism: Shinisaurus crocodilurus (assembly GCA_021292165.1). Classification (NCBI taxonomy): domain Eukaryota; kingdom Metazoa; phylum Chordata; class Lepidosauria; order Squamata; family Shinisauridae; genus Shinisaurus; species Shinisaurus crocodilurus. Next base: position 214,506,998 of record CM037880.1, on the reverse strand, counting down.
GTTAAAATTCATGGCCAACAAGACAGAGTGATGGCATCAGCACATGCAGATACATTGAAAAGGGGATTAGAGAAATGCATTGATAAGTCTATCAATGGCTATTAGGTGTGACAGCTATATGGGACCCTGAGGTTCAGAGACAAGATGCCACTGAATATCAGTTCCTGGGGGGTAACAGTGGGCAGGGCTACTGCCTTCATGCTCAGCCTGCCGTCCCCATCCACTCATCTGGCCACTTTGCTCTGGCAGTGGCAGCAACAAGAGGTCTCTTCCCCTGCCTTGCTCCAGTGCCTGGGTTGCCACGACACAGCCCGGCAGACACAAATGCACTTGGTAAATGTAGTCTTTCCAAGTCTGTTGTGGATTTAAGGATGTGCAAATCAGCAAAACACGAGCTTGTCAAGCCTCTCCAAATCCCACCTCAAAGCGTGTTCCAACTCATGTCTATATCAGATTGCAAGCTTCCCCCCCCCCTTTGTACATTTCCCCCATGCACATCCCCCCCCAATGTGCACTTCAATTATGCACCTTTTTGAAATGTACACATGTTTCTCCCATTAATGAATGCATATTCTTGCACAATTTTCAAGTATGCACA